>CM055123.1:9149947-9749947 GCA_029206835.1 Rana muscosa | reverse complement strand
CAGTGACACTGTGATTGGGGGCTGGGGGGTGACCTGGGGGGTGATCTGGGGGTGACTGGGGGGTGAAATGTGTGCCTATGTGTACCTAAGTGTCAGTGGACTGTTGGTGCACTAACCTGCTTCCTCTCTCCTCGGCGCCGGAATCGAAAAGACCGCCGCGAGGGAGATGACATCACTTCCTCCTGCCTGTGTTTACATCACATGGCGGAGGAAGCATTTTCATTCGCCGGGAGCGATCGCGAGGGGGTGGCCGAAATTGAATGGTCACCCCCTCATCTCTGATCGCTCCCCAACGATAAACGGCCGCTCACTGTATAGGAGGGGGGTCCGATCGGACCCCCCAACTGTACAAAGGCGATCACGTACACTCTATGTGATTGTGCCTGTCTGTGCCATTCTGCCGACGTATATATACAGTGAGCGGTCGTTAAGTGGTTAAACATGTCTGTGATTGTTTCTTTTGAAAATATACAAAATGTCTGAATGGCTGTTCTGTGAAGCCACACCTTCTTTTGGTACTCATGTTTACTATAAATAAAGAGAGCTGGCTATCCCAGGGAGACTCTGCTCTGAGATGACTTGACTATAAGACCAGTGTTGGTGGTTTCCTTGAATGAATGATGGAATGAACGGTGAGTGGATCTTAGCAAACCTTAGCTAAAGATAGCATTATTGCAAAAAGATGAATCTAAAGTGTGTGCTTAGATAGCACAGGAATTATAGGCTGTGTGCTCTGTAAACAACAGCCTAGAAATTCCACGACAGAATGGCGACTCTGATTGGACCAATTGCGGCCTCTTTGAGCATCACATCAGCAGAGGGGGGAGAGTGGACCTGCGATGTGATGCGTGAAGAGGCTGTACTTTGTAAAAGAACAAATTTTTCGTCTTTTTGAAATAATGCTGTATGCAGTATGAGAGATGCGTGTGTGCGTGTATGTCTGCGAATCCGATTGTGTGAGTCTGTCTGTGAATCCGATCGTATGCTTGTGAATTTGATTGTGTGTGCCTGTGTGGGTATGCCTGCATGTGCCTGGGTGTTTGTGTGGGTAAGCTGTTTGCTGTAAGAGTGTTTGGCTGCATTGATCCATAAGCCATGTGCTTTAGTGGGGGTGGGGCAGGCAGCATGGCTATCACTGCCAACATGTTTGAAAGTCGTGTATATCTGACTTTCCAATTTTCAGAACAAAGTTGTGTGTAGTGTTTGAGCCTGTGTGAATGCTGATGGAAACTGTATATTGTGTATGAAATTAAGGTATAGATGTGATTATTTAGTGAAGCCTGCACTGAGAAGTTTGTAAATGGATGATTATTTGTGAGCCATGTGCTTGAATGGGGGAAGGGCTTGCCCACTGCTTTGTGTTGCTGGGGCTGTGCCCTGAGGGAAGGAATCTCTGAGCAGACATGTAGGACAACAATATACTGTATGTGTGTAGTGTTTGTGATTTCTATGAAAAATAGAAATGGATAGATTGTGATTTTTGTAGGGGACAAAGACACATGTCCCCATAAGTGTAAAAATATTTTAAGTAAAGTGTTTGGTTTTTGAGTTGAAAGTTCCCGCCGCATATCCAAGTGGCCAGGCATTGCTAGAAGACAGACAATAGTATGTCTCTGCAATGGATTGTTATGGAAGCTGAGGCCACTGTGTGTGTGAACTTTAGGTAGAGAAAAGTGGTGAATATCTCAGAGTATATTAACTTAGAGAAATGAACATGTTTTTAATATTGTCATGTAACTAAATTTTTTTAAATGTATTGTTTAGTGGCCAAAGGGTTTTAAAATGTTTATGTGTACATGTGGTCCTTGTAGAGTGTAGGTGACTCAAGAGACACATTTTTCAGTGGATTATGTTGGTTTTGGCGGGAAAAAGTAATGGCGCCATTCTTGGCTTTTGTTAGCCTTGCAGGTTTGTCTGCCATTTTGAGGCACAGTTTTTCCTTAGCCTGTGGGTATCCTATAAGGGAAGGTGCAGCCACCTTTCCTTTGGGTATGATATCATGTGACCATGCTGTGGCATTCATCAGCTATGTTGCTGGTGGAATTTCTCAGCTTTTGGGGCAGATTTTGATGTTTGGTGCGAATTGGGTAGTGCGGTCTTTTCTGCGTTGGAACCTGGTGGAGGCCATTTGTGTTTTTCTTTGTGTGGGGGAACCCATGTGGTGTTCATTGTGACGTCCCATGCTGGTTTTGGCGTGAAAAATTGCATGCGTTAATGGCGCCATTGTTGTCCATGAGGTGTGCGGTGTTCATCCACCATTTTGTTTGTCCTGGCTTGTTGGCCATCTTGAGAGATGTTTACAGTTTGAGATAGGAAGTTCCAGTTTAGCAAACACGGCCCCTGAATATGCTGTATTGGCATTTGTTGATTGGCGCAGTTTTCTTCTGTTTTATGCGTTTACAGTTTGACCTGTGCACTGCTGGGAAGAGTAGTGAGACACCAGGGTGACATACTGAGAGACTGGTTTTTGTTTAATGAATTCGCTGGTTTAAATTGTTTTTCTAAGCATCGCCTTTTGAGTTGAGTAGAGTGGTATCTTGAAATAGCGCGGTCTTACCCCGAGGGGCCACGACGCACTTGCGGACACACACACATGCTGGGGCCTATTTATGGATGGGATCTGGCTGATCTACCAGCAGTTGGAGTGTGGGGGGAGGCCAACGCAGAGACAGGGACAACATGCAAACTCCATGCAGATGGTGTTAGGAGGAAGGTTTCTCTGTTTTCATTTAAGTGAATGTAAGCTATTGCAGGGTCAGCTGACTTTGTAGTATATGAGCGGCGTTTTTTTTGCATTGGATTTTGGTTTTAAGAAAAACTTCACTTTACACTGAATTTTGATAGATTGTAAGACTAACAGAGTTTTTGTACAATGATGTGTTTTTATGTTTAAATATTTGGGAGTTTCCCAGAGGGCAATTCATTTTTTGGAACTTATACTGTATAGCCATCTTTTGGCAGGAGTTTGTATTTTGAGTCCCAACTTATGGTCTGACTTCCAGGGAATGTGGGTCAGGGGGGATTCCCTCCCATTTGCAAAGGGGGGTTTACTCCATCATTTCCTTGACAAGGTTTTAAATGGTTGAAATATATATGATGGATGGATGGATGATGGATTTTTTTGAAGTCTTGATAGACAAGGCGATTAGGGCTAAGGCCTCCCCTCCCCCTCCCTCTTCCTGAACAATTGATATGTAAATAAACCAGTTTTTTTTTTTAAGTAACTGAGCATAACCGGAAGTTTCTTTTCAGCATTTATATATCAGCAGAAAGTTAGTGGGAGGAGCTTGGGTTTTTTAAAGGTGAGCAATGAAATTTGTGTTTGGAAGGAAAATAGAAAAACATTTTTGTATTTAAAAGTGTTTTATATTTTGTTCCAGTTTTGTGAAGTTTTTTACTGTAATACAGTTTTGGGTAGAAAGCAAAACAGGGGGGGGGGGCATCACCATTGTTTTATCATCTAGATACAGAGAGAAGCCACATTGTTCTGCAGGTGGTAAACTGGCGTAAGTGTTCTGCGAGGTTTAGTCTGACAACGCAGTGTATGGGTGTATAGCGGAAAATGCTTGTGTATGCATGCACTGTGAGGGGTAGAGGCCTAATTCGGGGGTTGATCTGTGGTTGTTGCTGTAGTTCCAAAAGTGTTGGGACAACAAGCCATAGAGTTGACGCCTCGGTTAGGGTTTCTAGTTGGAAGACTTGACCATATAGTGGTTGTAGTTCTTCAATTCACCGTATAAGAAGACACCGGGCGGTGATCTCCGAAAATGGGTTCAACGGTTTAACCTGGACGCAGGTTTAAGACTATAAGCCGATTCGAATCGCCATGGACACAAGGAGGTCTGTGCAAAGGGAAGGAATGGAGGCTTCCCATAGTCAGACGGTCACACAGTGCACAAAGCCTAGTTTTGGGGCAAAGGCCTTTGAACCCCAAAAAGATTAACATAGGTGGTCCAAGGATACTATTTTGGGTATCCCTCTGGAATGGATGTAGTTGAGCTGCGGCTTCAGAAATCTGTAATGATGAGGAACGGTGGCTCATGCCCGTTTGTTTGAACTTTGTATGGCTGGTCCATGAAGGTTCTCGAGCTGCTCTCATGTTTGTCCCATTGTATTTTTTTCTATTGCTGAAAGAGTGAAGGGAGAATTCTGCCTGTTTTTTGTTTTTTCATTTGTGGTTTTGGAAACTATGAAGTATTTCCCCCACATTTGTATCGGAATGTTTGTATGTAGTAACGTGAATATGTTCGAACTTACTGCGGCGATCCTTCGATGCGTCGCGGCTGTTGTATTTTTGTAGGAACGGGAAAAGTAAGGGTTACAGAGGGTTTTGTTTGAATCGGTTTTGAAAGAATGTCATTGACAATTTACCAATGAACAGGAATGTCATTATTGTTTTACCATTCTTTGCAGGTTAAATATGAAGGATAGAGTAATGATTTTGCTTATAAGTATTTTTCAGGTCCAAGGAGTTTGTACACAGAGAACAGGTGTATGTAGACAGCGGTACATATGGATAAATACATGAGTCTAAGGGAGGTAAAAGTATCATAGGTTATTTCATTGTTTCTTTTTTCCTGCACCACACATTTCTTCCTTCAGTCTGTAATGAGGAAGAAAAGGGGGGAGAAGTGATAAATGTAAGAATGACATTTTTTTTTCAAACTAATAATAACCTCTGTAATTCTAACCAAGTTTGTGCCAAGACTGTCTTTCTTTGATAGAATTTGAATCGGCAAGCAGCAGTCTGGTGAAGTAGGTTCCCATCCCAGAGGCTAAGAACCTTTTGTCAATGGTTCCAGGTATTGTAAGCCACGCACAGGTTATGCAGTGACCACAGTCCCGATGTCTGGGTTATTGTCATATGAGGGTTGTTTGGAGGTCAATCAAAACCAGGGTCGTACTCCCCTCATTAGCTGTCACTTATATTCTCGGCTGATGGGGTGGGTGCGATCGTTGTGACATGAACTTCAAAATGTCCACCAAAAGGTTTTCACGAGTCCCTCCTGGACCCTGACTCAATAATCAGTTTACATTCTTTCCAACCAGGTGACTGGGTCGTTGTAAAGAAGCTTGAGGGATGAGACCACGCCAGCCACTGAAAGAAGCGGCTCAACCACACCAAAGAATGAGGAGTATCTTTTGTTTATTTATATTTTTGTTGTTTAGTAAATTTTAGCAAGGGTAACTATGAAAAGCATCCCAATTTATGATATAAAGTGTATTTCCTGACTAGCTCAGAAAGCGAACAGGACCGATGGTCTGTTCTGAGTCTTCACCAAGTTTTAGTCCCCAGCGATGACAGCGGTACATGCCATTTATGATGTTATTATGGGTATGAGGAGTTTTGACAAACTAGTGAAGACTCCAAACAGACACTTGTCAATGGAATCTAACGATGCATTTTTAGAGGGTAAAATTGGTTTTAGTTTTAATGGCTCTGCCTCTTGTCGGTTTTGGTATCTAGGCAGCCCACAAGTGTGTTTGAACTTTAGTTTGGTGTTTATGCGGATCTGCAGCTTATAAAGGTAATTCCCCCAAAGCAAGAGGTTCATGCGTGATGGTGAAGCTGTCCCAACATCTTAGGTCGCGGCCGATCGTGAGGATCTGATGGCGCAGGAAATTAAGAACGGCAGGGACAGCTAGAAGGGATTTGTTCACCAACCCCGACCAGGTCTGGGCATGGGGTCCTGCATGTGGGGGGGGCTCGGGCTTGGGATACGATTGAACAATTCTCATCCGTTAAGGATAGGGTTCTTCATGTAATTGTTGAAGCCAGAGCTGTAGCTAAGTGAAGGTTGGGAGTCTATTTTAAGGGTCTGGAAATCTTTGGGGATCTAATTTTTATTTTACAGCGGATTGTGGTTAAAGGAAGTGGGAATATATTGTGAGGGGGTTAGCTCGGCAGCGGGTGTGTGTGACCCCCGGGATGGGCTCCCCACACAAAAACAGGCCCAGCAAACGGAGGTTGTGGTTTTCAAAATCAAAAAGGTGCGGTTTATTTTCTATTTACAGTGACAAAACACAGCAAAGCAAAAGAAACATAAATAAAATAAATCCTGGTCAGTTTGACCTCTGACTAAACATGCAGGTTTCCTAAACTAACAACTGGGATCAGCCTGGTGCTGTCCTAGTCCCTAAGTCCCTGGTTTAGTAAAAGTCCAAACAAATAGCCACACAGGCTTTGCCTCACCGCACAGGGGTTCACTCTCCCTAGACAGTCCACACAGGTCTGGTTCCAGGCATGAGCTAACATCTAATGAAGCTGGGAGTTCTTATAGAGGCCTAAATGAGCTGACAAGCTTCAGCTGGTCTCATCAACTCCCTGTCTGTACGACGCCCCACACTCTCCCTAGAGGTATGAGTCATCCATGAGCCCACTAGCCTTAGCTGGGCCTATACAACTCTCCACCTAGTTGTATAAGTCGGCGTAAAGCCTGAATCTGGGCGAAATATATCTACCCCCCTGGATGCAACCAGGTGACTTTACCTTCCTGCTGTCACATACCCCCCCCTCTTGTTTTAACCTCGGGGTTGGAACACCAGCAATCAGGCATTCATGTACTCGAGACAAAGCATCCACATTCCCCATTTGAACGCCAGGGCGATGCTTTACTGTGAAGTTGAATTCCTGGAGGGCCAGGAACCACCTATTCACTCTTCTATTTGTTTCCTTGTTTTGAGCCATCCACTTTAACGGAGCGTGATCCGTAACCATGTCAAAGTGCCTACCTAGCAGGTAGTACCGAAGGGAATCTAGAGCCCACTTCACCGCTAAACACTCCTTTTCAACGGTGGCGTAATTTACCTCATGGGACTTCAACTTCCTGCTGAGGTAAATGACTGGGTGCTCTTCCCCGTTCCAGACCTGGGACAATACTGCTCCTAACCCCACATCTGACGCATCACTTTGTACGACAAAGTCTTTAGAGAAGTCGGGTGAGTACAACACTGGCTGGCTACATAAGGCTTGTTTCAAGAATTGGAATGCTGCCTCAGCCTCGGGGGTCCATTTAATCATGACCGACCCTTTCCCCTTCGTCAGGTTGGTTAGGGGCACAGCCTTAGAAGCAAAGTGGGGAATGAATCGCCGATAATACCCAGCGATTCCCAGAAAGGCTCGTACCTGCTTCTTGCTGTTGGGACATGGCCAACTCTGGATGGCCTCGACTTTGTTGAGTTGGGGTTTTATTACTCCCCTCCCAATGGTGTACCCAAGATATTTGGCCTCCTCCTGCCCAATGGTACACTTCTTGGGGTTAGCCGTAAACCCCGCTTCCCGAACAGAGTCCAGGACTGCTTGCACTTTTGGCAGATGTGAGGCCCAATCTGTGCTATGGACAATTACGTCATCCAGGTAAGCCGCAGCATACTTCCGATGGGGCCTCAGCATCTGGTCCATTTTCCGCTGGAATGTGGCCGGCGCATTCTGTAACCCGAACGGCATTCTTTTATATTGGAACGCCCCGTCTGGGGTTACAAATGCGGTTTTCTCTTTGGCCGACTTGGCCAGGGGGATTTGCCAATACCCTTTTGTGAGGTCAAGAGTCGTCATGTATCGGGCTGTTCCCAGCCGGTCGATCAACTCATCTATACGTGGCATGGGGTAGGTGTCAAATTTTGTAACTTTGTTCAACTGACGAAAATCGTTACAAAATCGCCAGCTCCCATCCGGTTTAGGCACCAACACAATGGGACTAGACCAATCACTTTGGGACTCCTCTATCACCCCTAAGTTCAGCATTTTCTGTACTTCCTCCCGTATTGCCTCCCGTCGGGCCTCTGGGATCCGATAGGGTTTTAACTTCACCCTTTCACCGGGCGGGGTAATGATGTCATGCTCTACCCCAGATGTTTGTCCCGGCAGCTCAGAGAATACCTCCTTGTTGCGAAGCACAAACTCCTTAACCTCCTGTTGTTGGGGTTGTGACAAGGTGGCTGCTATTCCAACCTCAGGAATCACGCAACCAGTTTGAGCTGGTGACCAAGTGTCTGCGACTAGGGACTCTCTATCCCTCCAGGCTTTCAACAGATTAACGTGATAGATCTGTTCGGGCTTTCGCCTTCCTGGTTGTCTGACCTTGTAATTCACTTCGCTCACTTTTTCCATTATCTCATAGGGGCCTTGCCATTTGGCAAGGAATTTACTTTCAACCGTAGGGACAAGTACCAGTATCCTATCCCCCGGGGAAAAGGTACGGGTCTTGGCTCCACGGTTGTACACTCTCTGCTGTGCTAACTGCGCTTGGGCCAAATGTTCCTTCACGATGGGCATTACCTGTGCAATTCGGTCTTGCATCAGGGCGACATGCTCAATCACACTCCTGTGGGGAGAACTCTCACTTTCCCAAGTTTCCTTGGCAATATCCAACAGCCCTCTTGGGTGTCTCCCATACAGTAACTCAAAGGGGGAGAATCCCGTAGAGGATTGGGGCACCTCCCTAATAGCAAACATCAAATAAGGAAGTAGACAGTCCCAATCCTTTCCATCTCTATCCACCACTTTCTTCAACATTTGTTTTAGGGTTTTGTTGAATCTTTCAACCAGCCCATCGGTTTGGGGGTGATACACAGATGTACGCAATTGCGTCACTTTGAACAATTTACACAGCTCTTTCATAACCCGGGACATAAAGGGTGTACCTTGGTCCGTAAGCAGTTCTTTACAAATACCCACCCGGCTAAAAACAAGAGATAGCTCTTTGGCTATGGTTTTGGCCGAGGTATTTCTGAGAGGGATCGCTTCTGGATAACGGATGGCATAGTCCATTATAACCAATATGTACTGGTGCCCCCTAGCGGACTTGATTATAGGACCTACCAAATCCATTGCGATTCTCTCAAACGGGACCTCAATGATGGGTAGAGGGACCAGCGGGCTACGGAAATGTGGCATCGGGGCCGACCTCTGACACACAGGGCAGGAGGAACAATAATTTTCTATGTCCTTCATCACCCCAGGCCAATAGAATCTCTGTAATACCCTCTCTCGGGTTTTCTCTGTCCCCAGATGACCTCCAAGAATGTGCCCATGGGCCAACTCCAACACCAACTTCCTGTAAGGTTTGGGCACCACAAGCTGCTCAACGGTTTCTTCTGCCCTTTTTGCCACCCGATACAGTAGGTCCTTCTCTACGCTGAAGTATGGGTAAGTGCAGGTATTATCTGGGTTCACTAACTCGCCATCTATTTCCACTACGTTTTCCCGTGCCTTTATTAGGGCGGGGTCTTTTAACTGTTCTGTGGCAAAATTTTCCCTGTGAACCTCCAGATCAGAAAACTCCACAAACGGTAGGTTTTCGTCTGAGGAGGTGGGCTCCTCTCCAGTTTCTTGAGTCTCCCCTGCCAATACTGACAAGGGAAATTCTGGAGAGTCCTCACCACTCTCAGAGGAGTTCTGGCTATCACATTCCTGGTACATAGGGGCACCAGTGGGGGGCTCAGGATCATCCCACAGTTCCCAGAACTTCGGAAAATCCCTTCCCACAATGGCATCATGCGGTAATTGAGATACTAACCCCACTGGATGAGAGAGGGTACCTTTGGGGGTCTCGAAACACACTGTAGTCACTGGATACTCTCGGGTGTCCCCATGCACACAAATAACAGCTACCTTGCTATTCCCAGAGACCTCTGTTTTAACTAATTCAGCCTTTATCAGGGTCACAAGGCTACCTGAATCCAGCAATACCACAACATTTCTACCATTAACACACATTTTGCATAAATGTTTCTCAGTTCCTCGAATGGCAGTGCATGCGACTGTCGCACACAGCGACTGACGTCTGCCCGTCAGAAAGTCACACTGCATGGGTTCCTCCACAACCGGGCAATTGGCTGCAATATGTCCCGCTTGCCGGCAGCGGTAGCAAACGATCCTTCTTGCCGCCTCTTGAGCCGCTGATTTCCCAGGCTGTTCTCGCCAAACTTGGGGTAGAGCTCCTACCCTCTCACTCTCTCCACCCTCACCCCTTGGAATCCTCTTATCCGCCCCTGGGGATGGTCTGGTCTTAGGGTGGAAAGTCCGAGTGTCTCTGGAAGAGGCCGTCAGGTTCTCTGTAGCCAAGTATTTCTCCACACGATCCACAAGACCATCGGCCGTCTCTGGGTCTCCATGGCTTACCCACTTTTGGATGGCAGTAGGAAGAGCTCTCAAAAACCGATCCATTACAACACGTTCCACAATCTTTGGTGCGGACAAAGTCTCTGGCTGTAGCCACTTTCTGCTCAGGTGAATGAGATCATACATTTGAGACCTGGGGGGTTTTCCAAGCTGGAAAGTCCAGTTATGCACACGCTGAGCCCGGACAGCCTGGGTGACACCCAGCCTTGCCAATATTTCAGCTTTTAGCATCACATAGTCTTTTGCTTGGTTAGGCTCTAGGTCATAGTAAGCTTTCTGCGATTCACCAGTTAACAGAGGAGCCACCAGTCCAGCCCACTGCTCCTCAGGCCACTTTTCTCTTTCAGCGGTCCTTTCAAATGTGGTCAAAAATACCTCTGGATCATCCTCTCCAGTCATTTTTGTCAATAAACGACTCACCCCAAAGGACGCGGTATTAGTGGGACGGCTTTCCTCACTGGTCTGCGGTCGTTGCTGCATTACTGCTTCCATTTGTTGTAGTCTCTGCTCTAGCTTCTGTAACAGGTCTATGAAGCGGGCCTCAGATTGCTGCTGGGCTTGTTGCTGAGCTTCCAGACTCTGTTGGTGAGCTTGCTGCTGGGCTGCAAGGCTCCTTTGCAAACCTGCATTTGTCTGCTGTTGATTGGCATTTGCTAGAGCCAGCTGTTTCAGTATCTCCTCCATGCTGGCTTAAAAAAAAACTGCCACTGGTTCTCCACCAACTGTGAGGGGGTTAGCTCGGCAGCGGGTGTGTGTGACCCCCGGGATGGGCTCCCCACACAAAAACAGGCCCAGCAAACGGAGGTTGTGGTTTTCAAAATCAAAAAGGTGCGGTTTATTTTCTATTTACAGTGACAAAACACAGCAAAGCAAAAGAAACATAAATAAATCCTGGTCAGTTTGACCTCTGACTAAACATGCAGGTTTCCTAAACTAACAACTGGGATCAGCCTGGTGCTGTCCTAGTCCCTAAGTCCCTGGTTTAGTAAAAGTCCAAACAAATAGCCACACAGGCTTTGCCTCACCGCACAGGGGTTCACTCTCCCTAGACAGTCCACACAGGTCTGGTTCCAGGCATGAGCTAACATCTAATGAAGCTGGGAGTTCTTATAGAGGCCTAAATGAGCTGACAAGCTTCAGCTGGTCTCATCAACTCCCTGTCTGTACGACGCCCCACACTCTCCCTAGAGGTATGAGTCATCCATGAGCCCACTAGCCTTAGCTGGGCCTATACAACTCTCCACCTAGTTGTATAAGTCGGCGTAAAGCCTGAATCTGGGCGAAATATATCTACCCCCCTGGATGCAACCAGGTGACTTTACCTTCCTGCTGTCACAATATATACTCATGTCGTTTTTATCTCTATTCTTTCTATGTCGTGACGAGGTGCTCCTGTTGCCTGATTGGACGCGTGACCAGAGTTTCCTTGATGAGACGCCCCGAAGCCAGACCCACATACAAGACACAGAGGATCACAGACGGATCGGCGATTACTACAGCCCACCATGTCGTGTCCTCCTTTATAAGTCATGCCCCTGAAGAGTAGAGTCTACATGTCAAGCCGTGTTTTTTCCTTTTTATGGACTAAGGACTGATTCATTTCCAGGTGTAAGAAGCAGATCAACTTTCATCGAGGGACACATGGGGTGCATATGACAAAAAAGGGAGGACTGTTGTGGAAAAATGTATTAATGTATGTTGTCAGATGTCCCCCCAATGTCAGTTTTGCTGTAGTGCGCTCATCTGAGCGTATTTGCACATACAGACGTTGGTGGAAGATCGGTGGCGGGAAAATCTTCCTATGGAAACAGCGATGTTTGCTCCATTTAGAGATGTTGTTTTGCGCCCCGTTGGGGGACTGGCCACCTCCTGGCGGGGGGCGTTGAATGACTCAGAGCGCACAGATCTGTGTCCACAAGAACAGTAGCATAACTATAAAACAATTGTGGTCCATTGAGGCATAATTGTCATGTAGTTTCCGTCATTGGTAGCAGTGAGTTGGTTTGCACACGGCTCTGTACAAAGCCATGCTTTCTACTGTTCCTTTGTCTCACAGAAAGCATAACCCCTGTACACAGCCGTTTGCACACGTCACTGCTGGGATTATATTTGAATTTAAACATGTCTGTGATTGGTTCTTTTGAAAATATACAAAATGTCTGAATGGCTGTTCTGTGAAGCCACACCTTCTTTTGTTACTCATGTTTACTATAAATAAAGAGAGCTGGCTATCCCAGGGAGACTCTGCTCTGAGATGACTTGACTATAAGACCTGTGCTGGTGGTTTCCTTGAATGAATGATGGAATGAACGGTGAGTGGATCTTAGCAAACCTTAGCTAAAGATAGCATTATTGCAAAAAGATGAATCTAAAGTGTGTGCTTAGATAGCACAGGAATTATAGGCTGTGTGCTCTGTAAACAACAGCCTAGAAATTCCACAACAATGTGTAATCTTGAATGCCTGTATGTAACACATATATATTGTGCCATACATATAACACAATATATAAAATACATACACATATATATTAATATTACAACATATACCCCCACTTTGGTCAGTTCTAACTACTAGAACTGACCCATAAATCAAGCAACAAATATCATTATGGTTTGAGGTACTGGATGCTTTACAATGGCTCATATGAAATATGAAGTTGATCCTGGTTACATCTCTCTTCACCAGCCTGTAAAATATTCCCATAAAACAGTTATTAGAAAATATAACTTTAGACCATGACTGTAAAAGGATTCGGTAAACATCCGTGGCCTGTATAGCTGTTAGGCCTTATTTCAAAGCTTGCTCTTTCTTGAGTATATCATGTCAAAAACGAGCTGATGTCACATCTCTCACCATCTCACTGAAAGTAAAGCTTGGTATGCCTTGGGAGCTCCAATCCTAGGGATGAGCCGAACACCCCCCCGGTTCGGTTCGCTACAGAACCTTTAAACGGACCGAAAGTTTGCACGAACGTTAGAACCCTATTAAATACAATGGACGCGAACGTTCAAAATCTAAAATGCTAATTATAACGACTAATATGCATGTTATTGTCCTAAAAAGGGTTTGGGGACCCGGGTTCTGCCCCAGGGGACATGTATCAATGCAAAACAAAGTTTTAAAAACTGCAGTTTTTCGGGAGCAGTAATTTTAATGATGCATAAAGTGAAAAAAAAAGCGAAATATTCCTTTAAATATCATATCTGGGGGGTGTATAAAGTATGCCTGTGAAGTGGCATGTGTTTCCCGTGTTTAGAACTGTCCCTGCACAAAATGACATTTCTAAAGGAAAAAAAAAGCCATTTAAAACTGCTTGCGGCTTTAATGTAATGTCTGGTCCCGATAATATGGATGAAAATCTTTGAGAAAAATGGCATGGCTACCCCCATCACCCCCCCCCACCCCAGCCCATTACCAGCCCCTTTGGGTCTTGTATGGATATTAAGGAGAACCCCGCACCAAAAATAAAAAAAGGCCCTATATACTCTGAACAGCAGTATACAGGCGGTGCAAACAAGACAGGGACTGTAGGTTTGTTCTTAAGTAGAATCTGTTTGTAATTTTGAACAGGTACATTGTTTAAGTGTAGCTCCAGCCAAAAAATCTATTTTTAAGCTTTTTGGAAAACATAGGGAAGGGTTATCACCCCTGTAACATTTGTTTTGCTGTCTGTGCACCTGTTCAGAACATTTCACCTCACTTTCCCTCCCAATGACAAATGTTTTTGAAAAGTGGGGTTTTTATTGAAACAAGGATTGGTGATAAAGCATCAGTAGAGAGGAGACACCTTTTTCCCATATTAACTCTTACAGGAGAGAATTTCCCTTCCTAGGGGTAGATTTCCCCTCACTTCCTGTTGTCTCCTTCCGTTTGCAAGTAGGAGTCGTTTGTAAGTTGGATGTTTGAAAGTAGGGGCCTGCCGTATATACTCTGCTGAAATTTGCCCCTTACATGTTGGTGTTGCCACAACACTGAGCCCTCACAGTTACTCTTGGTGGGCGCTGGAGCACCCTGCTGTGAACTATTCTATCAGGAATTGTATTTACATGCCATTGTTAAACAGGGGCAGAAAAATTGGGCCTTAGGCACTGGTGCCACAACACTGCAACCCCTCACAGATACTGTACTTGGAGCACAGCAATGAGCCGTGTTGCAAAGTATTGCATCAAAAATTGTAATTACACGCCCCTGTTAAACAGGGGCTGAAAATTGGGCCTTAGGCACTGGTGCTGGTGCCCAGAAACAAAAAAGTTCTTCCAAGCTATCATCAAGAATCGGATCATTGAGGAGGAGGAGGATAGTCAGTCAACATAACAGGACAGTCACTCAGCATCAGCATCAGTCTTAAAGGGATATGACATTTGAAAATAAATTATTCTGTTATATCAGCTTCAGGTGCTTGGTAGCTGGTGGTGATCCAAGACTGGTTCATCTTTATGAAGGTCAGTCGATCAACCGAGTCGGTGGACAGGCGCACCCTGTGATCCGTGACAAAGCCTCCAGCAGCATTGAATGTGCGTTCCGAAAGAACGCTGGATGCAGGACAGGCCAGTAGCTCAATTGCATACTGTGCAAGCTCTGGCCAGTGATCCATCCTCAAGACCCAGTAAGCCAGAGGATTTTCGGTGGGAAAGGTGTCCAAGTCTGACCTTGCCCCTAGGTATTCCTGCACCATGTATATCAGACTCTGGCGATGGTTGCTGGAACCGATCATACCTTGGGGCTGCAGACTAAAAAATTGTCTGAACGCATCGGTCAGACGGCCACCTTCTCCACCGCTCCTTCTGCTACTGGCCGAAGCCTCAGCAACTCGTTGTCCAGGACCAGGAGTTTGTAACCTCCCAGTCTCTGGGAACGTGTTGCACAGACCTTTCTGCAAGGCCTCCCGGAGTTGTCTCATCCTCTGCTCCCTCTGCGACGGCAAGATAAGGTCCGCAACCTTACCCTTGTACCGTGGATCAAGAAGAGTGGCCAGCCAGTAACGGTCCCTCTCCTTGATCCGAAGAATACGAGGATCCTTCCGCAGACTTTGCAGGATCAGGGAGGCCATGCAGCGTAGGTTAGCTGAGGCATTCGGTCCGGAGTCCTCTGGGTCACTAAGGACGACATGATCCGCAGCCACCTCCTCCCAGCCACGTACAAGTCCACGGGTTTGTTGGGACTGTAAATCATCCCTAAAAGTCTGCTGCTGTTGATGCTGAGTGCCATGCTCCACCTCCATGCTGACACAATCCTCCTCCTCCTCCTCGTCCTCTTCCTGTGTGATGGGTGAGACACAAGGAACACTGTCTGGGTAAAGGGGGCCTTGAGAGGCAAGGAAGTCCTCCTCTTCCTGCCTCTGTTCTGCCTCAAGTGCCCTGTTCATTATTCCACGCAGCGTATGCGCCAACAGGTGGACAAGAGGTACAGTGTCACTGATGCATGCACTGTCACTGCTCACCATCCTCGTGGCCTCCTCAAATGGTGCCAGGACAGTGCATGCATCCCTGATCATGCCCCACTGGCGTGGTGAAAAAAAAAACTCCCCTGACCCTGTCCTGGTGCCGTAGTCGCACAGGTACTCATTGATGGCCCTCTGCTGTGTGTGCAGCTGCTGCAGCATGGCCAACGTTGAGTTCCACCTGGTGGGCATGTCACATATAAGGCGGTTCTTGGGCAGGTTCAACTCCTTTTGCAGCTCAGCCAGCCGAGCACTGGCATTATATGATCTGCGGAAATGCACACAGACTTTCCTGGCCTGCCTCAGTACATCCTGTAAGCCCGCGTACCTGCCCAAGAACCGCTGCACCACCAGGTTAAGGACGTGAGCCACACAGGGCACATGGGTCAGTTGTCCCTGTCGGAGGGCGGAGAGGAGGCTGGTGCCATTGTCGCAAACCACCATTCCTGGCTTAAGCTGGCGTGGCGTCAACCACCTCTCGGCCTTCCCCTGCAGAGCTGACAGAACCTCTGCCCCAGTGTGGCTCCTGTCCCCCAAACACACCAGCGCAAGCACGGCATGGCATCTTTTTGCCTGCGTACTTGCGTAGCCCCTTGAACGCCTACGGAGCACTGCTGGTTCCGAGGACAAAGCACAGGAAGAGGCCATGGAGGAAGAAGAAGAGGAGGGGGATGAGGAGAGAGGTGTGTCACAACCAGTAGTAGCATTTTGGAGGCGTGGCGGTGGAACAACCTCCAACACTACTGCACCTTGTCCTGCATCCTTCCCAGCTACCAAAAGAGTGACCCAATGGGCCGTGAAAGAAAGTTAACGTCCCTGTCCATGCCTGCTGGACCATGAGTCAGCGGTAATATGCACCTTACCGCTGACCGCCCAGTCCAGCAAGGCATGGACATTGCCTTCCACATGCCAGTAGAGAGCTGGAATCGCCTTCCGTGGGAAAAAGTGGCGTTTGGGAACCTGCCACTGAGGAACCGCACATTGCATAAACTCACGGAAGGGGACCGAGTCTACCAACTGAAAAGGCAGCAGTTGAATTGTTAGCAATTTAGCCAAGCTAGCATTCAACCACTGGGCATGTGGATGGCTGGGAGTGAACTTCTTTCGACGGTCCAGCAGCTGGGGCAGGGAAATTTGCCTGCTACAATCGGACGTTGGTGTACTGCTAGCAGTACTTGGCTGTGACACACCTAATTCTACACCTTCATTCCTCTCAGTGCATGTTTCAGAGAGGACTGAAAGTATAGTGGGGTTGGAGATCCCAGCTGATGAGGAGCAAGGCGGGGTCTGCTTTGTTCTTTAGTGTGGGTCTTTAAGGTACGCTTGCCAACGAGCTGCATGGCAGGTCAACATATGTCTAGTCAAGCAAGTGGTGCCCAAGCGGCTGATGTTTTGGCCACGCGAGATACGCTTGAGACATATGTTGCAAATAGCAGCGGTGCGATCTGATGCAGTCGACTCAAAAAAGGCCCACACCAAAGAACTTTTGGAATAACGCGCAGAGGCAGCGCCCTGCACAGGCGTAGCTCTGCGGTGTGATTCAGTCGGTGTGCTGCCCTTACGCTGGCCCCCGGAGGGTATACTGACTCATTGGAGATGTGCCTCCTCCTCATCCTCCTCCTCCTCTCTCCTATCAGACACCCACGTGGAGTCAGTGACCTCATCATCCCCTCCCTCCCCATCACTGGAGCCAATCTGGCAGTATGCTGCAGCTGCTGGAACATGACTACCAGATTGCTGTCCTTCTTGAGCATCCCCTCTCTCTGCGCTCACGCTACTGTCTTCCTCTAGCTGGGTATCATCATCAGACCCTTCAAAACGCTGGGCATCCTCCTGCAGCATGTACCCAACACTGTGCTCAAACAGTTCGGGGGACTCCTCAGGAGGACATGGTGGGTCTAGGGAAGGAGTTACTGATGATGATATTGATACGAGGGAAGAGGACACTTTGGCAGCTGCTTTGCCAGTACCCTGAGCCTGGGTGAGAGAGGATGAGGAGGACAAGGAGGGCTTGGTCATCCACTCTACCAAGTCTTCGGCATGATGCGGCTCAACACGTCCAGCTGCTGAAAATAAGGACAAGTGTGTCCCATGGCCACGTGCTGATGACAATGCACTGCGTCCACGACCAGCACTGTTGCCCCCAGACACAGAGCCTGCTTGCCCTCTTTTATTGGCTTGTGACTGTCTGCCTCTCTTTGTTGGCCTTCCAGACATAGTAATGGCCTGCAGGGAGATGGGAAAACCAGCAATTGGGTAGTGTATATTGTGCTGGAGGCACACAACACCCACTAACTCCTGCAGATGCCTGTATTAGAGAACAGTAATGATGGGTATATACAGGTGTACACTGTGCCACTAACTCCTGCAGATGCCTGTATTAGAGAACAGTAATGACGGGTATATACAGGTGTACACTGAGCCACTAACTTCTGCAGATGCCTGTATTAGAGAACAGTAATGATGGGTATATACAGGTGTACACTGTGCCACTAACTCCTGCAGATGCCTGTATTAGAGAACAGTAATGACGTGTATTTACAGGTGTATACTGTGCCACGAACTCCTGCAGATGCCTGTAGTAGAGAACAGTAATGACGGGTATATACAGGTGTACACTGTGCCACTAACTCCTGCAGATGCCTATAATAGAGAACAGTAATGACTGGTATATACAGGTGTACACTGTGCCACTAACTCCTGCAGATGCCTGTATTAGAGAACAGTAATGACGGGTATATACAGGTGTATATTGTGCTGGGGGCACACAACACCCACTAACTCCTGCAGATGCCTGAGAAAAGGATAGAACACACTGTCCCTACCTATGTATCTCTTTCCCTGCCTGCCTATCTAGCTTAGAGAACAGCAATGATGGATATATACAGGTGTATACTGTGCTGGGGGCACACAACACCCACTAACTCCTGCAGATGCCTGAGAAAACAATAGAACATAGAACACACTGTCCCTGCCTATGTATCTGTCATGGAGATCCTGCCAAAAACAGGCTCCCTGGACTTCCTGGGTCCCGTCCGCGCGCGCGAACGTGCACGCGCGCTCCCCGCGGTTGGCGTCAGAAGGGCTACTTAAACCCCTCACTTGCAGACAGTCCCTGCTGTCTGCTCTACAGCGTAGTACCTGTGTAACCCGATCTGAGAAACCCATCTGCATCTGACCCGGCTTCCCTGTGACCTGTCTGCTATCCGCCTGCACCCGACCTCCGGCCTGTTTCTGACCTCCGCTCTGCTTTGTCCTTTGGTACCTCGTTGTCTGCCAGTGTTCCCGACCCGGCTTGTCCGACTATCCTGCCTGACCCAGGCCCCGGTCCGGTCCATTCAGCTGTTCCAGTTAACCTGCTGTGCTTCCTGGCTTCCTGGTTCCTGTGATCCTGCTGTGCTTCCTGGCTTCCTGGTTCCTGTAATCCTGCTGTGCTTCCTGGCTTCCTGGTTCCTGTGATCCTGCTGTGCTTCCTGGCTTCTTGGTTCCTGTAATCCTGCTGTGCTTCCTGGCTTCCTGATTCCTGTGATCCTGCTGTGCTTCCTGGCTTCCTGATTCCAGTTAACCGGCTGTGCTTCCTGGCTTCCTGGTTCCTGTAATCCTGCTGTGCTTCCTGGCTTCCTGATTCCAGTTAACCGGCTGTGCTTCCGGAGTCCTGGGCCCTGTCTACTTGCCTCACCTCTGTGTACCCGGATTCCACCCGGACCACCCAGCTACTTGCTCTGTGTTGATCCTGCCAGGCACTCGTACCCCTTCTACCTCCGTGCCTCCTGTTAACACTACCAGGGGCCGCTGGTGGGAGCTGTAAGGGAGGCCTCCCTCTGCTAAACCAGGCTCGTCACCGTCAGGTACGTGACAGCAGCAGACAGCCATATCTGAGCCCGAGCAGGGAGCCTCACCTATGGAGGAACTATGTCGGCACCTGGCGGGATTGACTGAAGCAGTCAAAAGTCTCCAGCAAGGCTACACCCACCTGGAAGGACAAGTGCGGGCCCTCACCAACCCTTTTGGAACCCAAGAACGTCCACTGGCCTCTACTTCCTCTGCCGGTACAGGGTCCACGCCCACGGTGGTCATTCTTCCTCCTGAACCCAGGGTTCCTACACCTGAAAGGTTCTCGGGGGATCGGAGCAAGTTCAGAGCTTTCCGTAACTCCTGCGAGTCGTACTTTGTCTTACAGCCCCGCACCTTCTCCTTGGAAGCCACCAAGGTGGGCTTTGTGATCTATAAAAATGATAAAGCTGCGCAACGTTTAAATTAAACACCAAACTTGCATGAACATAAGGTGTGACCAAAAATAACTCCTATACAAAAATGTTTCAACCACCAATGATGGTGAATTAATTTGTGATCTCTTTGCTCTCCGGAGACCCACAGAACTGGGCCCACCGCCTGCTGGAACGGAAGGATGTGGCTTTGGACAGTCTTATAGTTTTCTTTGATGCCATGGCCCAACTGTATGAGGACCCTCAGCTTTCAGTGACCGCAGAAAACGCCTTGCGGACCCTTCAGCAGGGGCGCAGAGCGGCTGAGGACTATGTAGCTGAATTTAGACGCTTGAGCGCGGATACCAGTTGGAATGACGCCGTCCTCCGTCACCAGTTCCGCATAGGTCTTTCGGACCCCCTGAAAGACGAACTGGCTAGGGTCGGAATACCAGAGACTCTGAATCTGTTGATCGAGTTGACTTTTCAGATTGACCGACGCCTGAGGGAACAGAGGGCTGAGAGGGCCACGGGCTTCTCCCGTCCGACCTGGATGCTTCCCCGGGTCCCCAGCCACCTGCAACCAGCTCTTGTCGTACCTCTGACCCCCTCACATGATGCACCCGAACCCATGCAGCTTGGAGTCCTTCGTCCCTCCCTCACTCCGGAGGAACGCCAGCGCCGGCGAGCTCATAACCTGTGCCTGTATTGTGGGGAACCCGGGCACTTCGTTAGGAACTGTCCCCTGAAAGCCCGTAAGTGCCTCTCAGTATCTTCTGGTTTAACCAACCCTCGGGCCAAGCCTTCATCTCACCTTGCCCTTTCTGTCTCCTTACAGCTCCCAGGAAGGACTCTGCAACTGTCCGTTATCATTGACTCTGGGGCTTGTAGTTGCTTCATGGACTCAACTTTTGCCCGCACACAGGGGATCCCCCTTCTTACCAAGACTCATGGACTATGTGTTCACCTGGCTGACGGGTCCGTTATCAAGTCGGGACCCGTGGTCCAGGAGACGGCTCCCTTACCTGTCACCATCCACACCACTACCGGGGTTCACCGAGAGTACCTCCGTCTGGACATTATTTCTTCTCCACTGTTCCCTATGATTCTCGGTATGCCTTGGTTGCAAGCCTACAACCCCACCATAAACTGGGCCACGGGGGTAGTTACCTTTCCTTCCTCCTATTGCCAACAATCCTGCGGCTCACACAAGCTCCCTGGGCCGGCCACTTTAATGTGTACCGACACTGAGGCTGGTACACGTCAGGTCATCCCTGACGCCAACCGCGGGGATAGAACTATCGTTTTCTTCGGCTTACCACCCTCAGACCAACGGACAGACGGAGAGGACTAACCAGACCCTCGAGCAGTACCTGCGTTGTTTCTCCTCTTTTGCTCAGAACGACTGGCTCTCCCTGCTTCCACTAGCCGAGTTCGCCTATAATAACTCCATCCACTCCGCAACTAACCAGACCCCATTCTTCGCGAACTATGGTTTTCACCCTGCATTTCTGCCTCCCGGAGTGCTCGGTGCCTGCAGTACAGGAAAGAGTGAACTTCTTCTCATCTAACAATCAGCTTTTACGCGAAACCATAGCAAAGACTCAGGAGTATAACAAGATGGTCTACGAAAAGAGAAGGCGGGGTGAACTAGTGCTGGTACCCGGCGACCAAGTATGGCTCTCTACCATTAACCTAAGGTTGGCATGCCCTTCCAGGAAGTTGGGTCCCAAGTTCTTAGGGCCATTTCCTGTCAAAAGGAAAATTAACGAAGTGGCCTACGAGCTGGAGCTCCCCGACTCCCTTAGAGTCCACCCTGTCTTTCATGTTTCCCTGTTGAAACCATCGGTCTCCAACCCATTCCCAGGCCGAACTCCGGCTCGCCCTGACCCCGTCACCATAGACGGGGAGCAGGAATTCGAAGTAGAGGCTATTATGGACGTGAGGAGAAGAGGTAACCGGAACCAATTCTTAATTAAATGGAAGGGTTACGGACCCGAAGAGAACTCTTGGGAACCGGAGGAGAACATCCATGCCAGGAATTTGATACAGGCCTTCAAGAGATCTCACCCCGAAAGGTTTACCCGTATGGGCATCCGGAGGCTGCCCCTTGGGGGGGCAATGTCATGGAGATCCTGCCAGAAACAGGCTCCCTGGACTTTCTGGGTCCCGTCCGCACGCGCGAATGCGTGCGCGCGCACGTGCACGTGCGCTCCCCGCGGTTGGCGTCAGAAGGGCTACTTAAACCCCTCACTTGCAGACAGTCCCTGCTGTCTGCTCTACAGCGTAGTACCTGTGTAACCCGATCTGAGAAACCCATCTGACCCGGCTTCCCTGTGACCTGTCTGCTATCCGCCTGCACCCGACCTCCGGCCTGTTTCTGACCTCCGCTCTGCTTTGTCCTTTGGTACCTCGTTGTCTGCCAGTGTTCCCGACCCGGCTTGTCCGACTATCCTGCCTGACCCAGGCCCCGGTCCGGTCCATTCAGCTGTTCCAGTTTACCTGCTGTGCTTCCTGGCTTCCTGGTTCCTGTGATCCTGCTGTGCTTCCTGGCTTCCTGGTTCCTGTAATCCTGCTGTGCTTCCTGGCTTCCTGGTTCCTGTGATCCTCCTGTGCTTCCTGGCTTCCTGGTTCCTGTAATCCTGCTGTGCTTCCTGGCTTCCTGATTCCTGTGATCCTGCTGTGCTTCCTGGCTTCCTAATTCCAGTTAACCGGCTGTGCTTCCTGGCTTCCTGGTTCCTGTAATCCTGCTGTGCTTCCTGGCTTCCTGATTCCAGTTTACCCGCTGTGCTTCCGGAGTCCTGGGCCCTGTCTACTTGCCTCACCTCTGTGTACCCGGATTCCACCCGGACCACCCAGCTACTTGCTCTGTGTTGATCCTGCCAGGCACTCGTACCCCTTCTACCTCCGTGCCTCCTGTTAACACTACCAGGGGCGCTGGTGGGAGCCGTAAGGGAGGCCTCCCTCTGCTAAACCGGGCTCGTCACCGTCAGGTACGTGACAGTATCTCTTTCCCTGGCTGCCTATCTAGCTAAGAGAACAGCAATAAAGTATAGATCCAGGTGTATACTGTGCTGGAGGCACACAACACCCACTAACTCCTGCAGATGCCCGAGAAAAAAATAGAACACAGAACACACTGTCCCTGCCTATCTATCTCTTTCCCTGCACGCCGGAACACACTGCACGAGGCCGCAGCGCTGGCGGTCTTTTATAGTGTGGGGCGTGTACTAAACCCCCCTGAGCTATGATTGGCCACAGGCATCCTGCCTGTGGCCAATTATGGCTCTCCTGGCTCTCCTCGCTGGGTCCTCGCGGAGTCCTGGGCCCTGTCTACTTGCCTCACCTCTGTGTACCCGGATTCCACCCGGACCACCCAGCTACTTGCTCTGTGTTGATCCTGGGGACTATCCATGGCAGCACACAATACATGCATATGCTACCATGAAGGCACCAGGTTAGACAAATCACACCTGTTTTGTTTTGACTTGCCAATCAGCATAGTTAAGCTGCAGCTGTCACATTTGTTGCATAGAAAACAAACATCAAACTTTGCATCAAATTGTATTGGTCAACAAAACAGGACTTGGAAAAAACAAAGGGAAGCAAAAAAAAAAAAAAGACATGAAGGTAAATTTGAAACATTAGTCACATCTTGAGAAAGATTTAGCAAAATAATGCAGCACAGACAATTAAATCAAAGTGTACAAACGACACACATTAACAACATCAAAAATGTTTCAGGGGAACATATCCCCCACACAAAAAAATACAATCAACAAAAGTAAAACAAATATCTGTTTTGCAAAGACATAACAAATAAAATGCATGTGTTACAAACTCGATAAGGACACCAAAATGCACCTTTTGCCGGCCACACACAATCTTGCCTCTTTTCAGGGCAAGGTTGAGAATGCTATCTGCAAGCTTTATATAACATAGGTTTGTGTGCTAATGAGTTAATTGAAAATACATGCACAGTCCATGAAACACCCAAAATGCAAGTTCACCCAATGTAGGGACTGAACTTCAAAGTGGGTTCACCTGTTAAGGATGTCCTTCAATTACTAACCCAAAAAGCATGCCCAGAAACATCCAGGTGCTGTTCACACACAAAAAGTACCAAAAAAACGAAGACTATTATTTTACTTTAGAAATTTGTAATCTTTAAAAAATAGGATTTTTATAACAGCTTACCTGTAAAATCCTTTTCTTGGAGTACATCACGGGACACAGAGCGACATAGTCATTACTAATGGGTTATATAGATACCTTCAGGTGCTGGCACTGGCAACTTCCAAAACCGGAAGTACCCTCCCCTATATAAGCCCCTCCCATCCGGGAGCACCTCAGTTTTGTAGCAAAGCAATAAGTGTCCCTAAAGAGGGGCGGGAGCTCTGTGTCCCGTGATGTACTCCAAGAAAATGATTTTACAGGTAAGCTGTTATAAAAATCCTATTTTCTTTCTCGTACATCACGGGACACAGAGCGACATAGTCATTACTAATGGGATGTCCTAAAGCAATGCCCAACGAGGGGGGGGATACACCATACATAAGCTGAGCGCTATCAGACATGAGGATCTTTTGCGGCCTGCAACACACTGCGCCCAAAGGCGACATCCTCCTGACTTCTAACGTCCACCTGGTAGAACCTAGTAAACGTGTGTACTGAAGACCATGTTGCGGCCTTACAGATTTGAGCCAGGGAGGCCTGGTGATGCGCTGCCCATGAAGTTCCAACTGCTCTCGTGGAGTGCGCTCTAACTTTGAACGGAGGCGGTCTCCTTCTCAAGCCATAGGCTTGCATTATGACCTGTCGAATCCACTTGGCTAAAGTAGATTTTGACGCTGCCTGACCCTTTCTGGGGCCTTCCGGCAGAATAAACAAAGTATCCGTTCTGCGAATCTGAGCAGTGGCTTTTAGATAAGCTTTAACTGCTCTTACTACATCCAAAGAATGCAATAACTTTTCCTCTACCGAAGTAGGTTTGGGGAAAAAAGAAGGAAGAACCACATCTTGGTTCAAATGAAACCTCGATACCACCTTAGGAAGAAAGGCTGGATGAGGGCGTAACACTACTCTATCCTTATGGATAACCAGATACGGCTCCTTACAGGACATAGCTGCTAATTCCGACACTCTTTTAGCCGAACAAATGGCTACTAGAAAAATCTATTTCCTGGTGAGAAGAACCAAAGAAATATGCTGTAATGGTTCAAATGGTTGTTTCTGTAGAACCGACAGAACCAAGTTTAGATCCCATGGACATATGGGAATATTAACCGGAGGACTAATACGCATCACTCCTTGTATAAAGGCTTTGACTAGTGAATGCGAAGCCAAGGGCCTTTGAAAAAATATCGACAAGGCCGAAATCTGACCCTTGATAGTACTCAAGGCAAGCTTCCTATCTACAGCCCATTGTAGGAAGTCCAGAATCCTACCTATTACGTATTTACGTGGATGCCATTTCTTGGCCTCACACCAGGCGATGTACGCCTTCCAGATTCTATAGTAGATCTGCCTGGATACCGGCTTCCTGGCATTGATCATGGTAGATACCACAGCATTAGAGAGCCCTCTCTTTTTTAGAATGTGGGCTTCAATAGCCAGGCCGTCCAACCTAGGGCTGGTAAGGAAGGGTGGTATATCGGTCCTTGCGAAAGCAGGTCCGGACGATGTGGGAGGGTCCAAGGACTCCCCACAGACATCTTTACAATCTCCGCGTACCATGCTCTTCGGGGCCACGCTGGAGCCACCAGAATCACTGGTTTCTTTTCTACCCTGATTCTGCGGAGTAATCGAGGTAACAATTGTGGCGGTGGGAATGCATATATCAGCTTGAACTGATCCCAAGGGAACACTAGGGCATCCGAGCCGCAAGCTAGGGGATCCCTTGTCCAAGAGACAAACCTGTCCACTTTTGTGTTGAATCTGGATGCTAGCAGATCTACATCCGGTGTTCCCCACCGCTGACATATTGTCCGGAAAACCTCGGGATGAAGGGACCATTCCCCTGGGCATAATTGTTGGCGACTTAGAAAGTCCGCCTTCCAATTCTCCACTCCTGGAATGAATACCGCAGATATAGCTGGGGCATATCTTTCTGCCCATCTCAGGATGTAATTTACTTCCCTCTGGGCTGCACGACTCCTGGTGCCCCCCTGATGATTGATATATGCTGTGGCATTGTGGCATTGTCTGATTGAATTCTGACAGGGGACCCTTGGAGTTTGGATGTCCATGCTACTAGGGCATACCGGGCTGCTCGTATCTCTAAGAGATTGATGGGCAGGGCCTTTTCCGCATCCGACCATCTGCCCTGGAGAGACCATTGCTCCAGTACTGCTCCCCAGCCTATAAGGCTGGCATCTGTAGTGACCACCTTCCAGGAAATCGGACTGAAGGATTTCCCTCTTTCCAGATTCTGGGGAACCAACCACCAGCGGAGGCTCTTGCGAACGGAAGGGGACAAGGACATTGTTAAGTCCAGAGCCTGAACTTTTTTGCTCCAGGCTGACAGTATGGCCCTTTGCAAATTCCTTGAATGGAATTGACCGTAGGGTACTGCTTCGAATGATGCCACCATTTTCCCCAACAGCCTCATGCACAGGCGTATGGATGGCTGTCTTTTTGAACCCACTAAGTGGATCAAATCTCTCAAAGACGACCCCTTTTCTTGAGGCAAGAAAATTTTTCTCTGGTCTGAATCCAGCCTTAGCCCCAAGTATTCCAGACTTTTGACTGGTTTTAGGGCTGACTTGTCTCGGT
This sequence comes from Rana muscosa, assembly GCA_029206835.1. Classification (NCBI taxonomy): domain Eukaryota; kingdom Metazoa; phylum Chordata; class Amphibia; order Anura; family Ranidae; genus Rana; species Rana muscosa. The sequence continues at coordinate 9,723,403 of CM055123.1, read as the reverse complement.
TGATAATCCAACCGTGATATTCCAGATACTTGATTGTCTCGTGAACAACCACTTCTAGTTTTTCCACTGAGTGGTCTATCAGCAACAAGTCGTCTAGATATGCCATTATCGTTACACCTCGTGTTCTTAGATTGGCCAATAATGGGGCCAGAATTTTTGTGAACACTCGTGGTGCTGTGGCCAGACCGAAGGGTAAGGCTCTTAACTGAAAATGGCGCCCTTCTACCGCAAAGCGTAGAAATTTTTGGTGGGCTGGAAAGATGGGAATGTGCAAATAAGCATCTTTGATGTCGATCGAGGCTAACCATTCCTCCCCTTGTAGGGCAGTGGCCACCGACCGGATCGACTCCATCCGGAAAGTCCTGATATGTAGGAATTTGTTTAGCCCTTTTAGATTTAATATGGGCCTCACGTCCCCGTTTGGCTTCGGGACTGTAAAGAGGTTTGAGTAAAACCCGAACCCCCATTCTTCCAGGGGAACCTCTATAATTACTGCTTGGAGCAATAATTGTTCTAGTGCCAACAGGAGGGATCCTCTCTTCTGGGGATCCCTTGGCACGTTTGACCTTATAAAGTGGGAAGGAGGGGAGTCTTTTAACTCCAATTTGTATCCCAGATTTACTGCGGAGAGCACCCATCTGTCTCTGATCGTGTCCCGCCAGGTCTCTGTGAACAACTGAAGTCTTCCCCCCACCCGATTGAGTGGGGGCAACCCTTCATGCATTTGACTTTGGGGGAGGTTTTGTACCTCTCCTGCTCCAGGGCTTCTTGTTACCCTGCAATTGTCCCTGATTTTTACCTCCGGGATTTGACCGAGGAGGCCGTCGGAACTGTTTCACAGCCGATGTCCTAGGGACTGGAGAAGCAGGCCTCTTAAAAGAGGGACCTCTAACTCTGTTTTTAACCGGCAAAAGTGTACTTTTACCGCTGGAAATTCTCTGGATATATTTGTCCAGGTCTTCCCCGAATAAGCGTTCACCATGAAATGGGAAGCTGACCAGTAATTTTTTACAGGGAGCTTCAGCAGACCAGTTTTTGAGCCATAAAAGCCTGCGCATATGTACTACAGACAGCGTAAGGCGGGAGGCCTGATGGATTGAATCCTTTATAGCGTCCACCGCAAAGCATAAGGCTCTAGGTAGATCAGCTAGGGCAAGAGCCTGCTGATCTGGCAAGTCCCTTAAGACCTGTTTCAACTGATCCTTCACTGCTTGGCAGACCCCAATAGCTGCCACTGCTGGTTGTGTCACCAATCCTGCTGTAGAAAAAGCAGATTTCAATAAGGACTCCAATTTTTTATCTATTGGGTCCTTGAACATTTGGACATTATCCACTGGACATGTCAGTGATTTATTCACACAAGAGATGGCTGCGTCCACTGTAGGGACCCTCCATTTTTTGATGAACTTATCCTCCATGGGACAGACCACTTAAAATCTCTTGGGAGGAGTAAATATTTTATCAGGATGCTCCCAATCCTGGTAAATGAGCCCTTCCAGTAAAGGATGGATCGGAAAGGAACAAACAGTCTGGGGAGCTTTTAGCGACCCCAACGAGGAGACAGAAGTGGATGATGGCTCCGCAAGGGGCATTTTAAATGCTGATCGGACCATATTAGTCAGGGACTGAACCCATAACCTTTCAGCATGTGATGCTGAGAATGGCTCTTCCACTGTTGATTCCTCTACAACAGAATCAACCTCATCCTGATCCCCTTCAGGCAGGTCGATCCCTGTATGGGACTGTTGCTCTGCTAACAGGCACTCTGAGGGAGGAGACGGAGATCGAGCGCTTTTTTCCTGTGACAGGGAAGCAGCGATCAATGCTGACAATCTCTCTTCCAGCCCTCCCAGAGCTGAGGAAAAAACCTCCTCTGTTACATACACAGGAGCAGGTGAACTGAGGACAGCCACAGTACCAGGTACTCCTGAGGGTGCTCTACGGTCACTAACCTCTGATTCTTCAGGGGAGACTGGTGCAGCCGAAGCATGCCCAAGATCCTCAGAGCCCGATGGAGACCCCCTATGCTTCCTGGGATTTCTAGTCCCGGAGTTTTTAGACGGCATTATTCCTAAGCCCAAAGCTGAGGTATTCCAGCCGAAATACACCACTTACTGACAATAGTCTAGCACAAATGCTGCTATAAAAACAGTTGGTGTCTACTAATGTGCCTTTCTATGGGGATGCCTGCATCAACCGCTTGCTGTATGCCTTTTTTTTTTTAAATGTTGCCAGCTCTGTCTCTGCACTCCATAGCCAGCTCACAACACATAATTGTGGTTTTTAACATGCTGGGATGCCCGCACATGCGCAGAAGCGCTGCGACGCGCACAGAGCGTCATCCCCCAGGCTCCGCCCCCTTTCCCGGCTCACCTCTATATATAGAGGCGCGTGCACGCGCGCGGCCACGTGCGCCTTCGGCGCTAATTTCGAAAAGGGAAACTAGGGACAAGAGCCAGGGCCCCTTTTTGCCGCAGGCCGGGGGATGGACGAGCATTGCAACATGGCAGAGGAAGCAGTTTCCCACAAGAGAACTCACCATCTGCCTGGACTTGCTCTGATGAAAAGAAACTAGTCCACATGACAAGAAACGTTCCACAGCGGCCTCTAGTGGATAAACACAGGTACCGCAGTCTAACATATTAAATATATATATATATTATTTTTTTTCTTGACCACTATTAAAATTATTACATTTTTTTTTAGTAGTTACAGGCATGCACAGATATTAGCGGGAATACCGTTAGGTAACAGACAGAAAGACAAATTAGGCTTGGGGGTCCCCCAATAGAACCAAGTTCCTGGGGGCCCCCACTTACCTGTTCCCCGCCGCAGGACTTTGTTTGGTCCACAGAAGCCCAAACTTCACCTATCACGGCAGGCATTGTAAATAAACCTTCAGGGACCGGGTTCCCAAGGATTCCACTCCCCTGGACCTGTATAGCACCCTGCACAGAAAACATCTTGGTCATGGGTATGACCAGAGCTCTGGATCCCAGGGTCCAGCTCTCCTAAGAGAAGCATTACAGGCAAACCTTGCTCTTCTCTGCAAGGCCCGGGTACCGACCGTTTAGCTATGAAGCTTTTTTGGTCGGATCCGGAATAGCTTACTGAGGCCCAAAAGAACCTGTACGCAAGCTCAGTGAAAAACACATGTTTCTTCTTGGCCAACACCTTAGACACTGGCAAAAAACTGAGGTGCTCCCGGATGGGAGGGGCTTATATAGGGGAGGGTACTTCCGGTTTTGGAAGTTGCCAGTGCCAGCACCTGAAGGTATCTATATAACCCATTAGTAATGAATATGTCGCTCTGTGTCCCGTGATGTACGAGAAAGAAAAGGGAACCCCCCCTGTGTGAAATGGTAATGGGGTACAAATGTACCCCTCCCATTTCACAAAAAAAAATCAAAAATGTTAAAAATGACAATTGCTGTTTTTTGACAATTCCTTTATTAATGTCTTCTCCTTTCTTCCATCTTCTTCCATCTTCTTCTTCTATCTTCTTCTTTTCTCCATTCGGGTTTCTTCCTCCATCTTGTTCTTCATCTTCATCTTCCTTCGGTTTAGCAGAATATCACTGACACTGTCCCTGCCTATCCTTCTCTCTCCCTGCACACAAGGTTTAGCAGAATATCACTGACACTGTCCCTGCCTATCCTTCTCTCTCCCTACACACAAGGTAAATGAACAAATATCACTAACACTGTCCCTGCCTATCCTTCTCTCTCCCTGAACCGGAACACACTACACAAGGCCGCCACGCTGGTGGCCTTTTATAGTGTGGGGCGTGTACTAAGCCCCCCTGAGCTATAATTGGCCACAGGCATCTTGTCTGTGGCCAATTATGGCTCTCCTCGCTGCTGGCGCTGTGATTGGCCAAGCATGCGGGGTCACAGTGCATGCTTGGCCAATCACAGCACTGGGATTGCACTGTGATGGCGCAGTGTATTGTGGGCTGTTCGCGTCACTCGAATTTGGCGCGAACGGCCAAAAACGTTCGATCTTCGTCGAACGATCGAACAGCCGATGTTCGAGTTGAACGTATGTTCGACTCGAACACTGAGCTCATTCCTACTTACTGCTCTGTATTTTTCATTTCCTGGGGACTATCCATGGCAGCACACAATACATGCATATGCTACCATGAAGGCACCAGGTTAGACAAATCACACCTGTTTTGTTTTGACTTGCCAATCAGCATAGTTAAGCTGCAGCTGTCACATTTGTTGCATAGAAAACAAACATCAAACTTTGCATCAAATTGTATTGGTCAACAAAACAGGACTTGGAAAAAACAAAGGGAAGCAAAAAAAAAAAAAAAGACATGAAGGTAAATTTGAAACATTAGTCACATCTTGAGAAAGATTTAGCAAAATAATGCAGCACAGACAATTAAATCAAAGTGTACAAACGACACACATTAACAACATCAAAAATGTTTCAGGGGAACATATCCCCCACACAAAAAAATACAATCAACAAAAGTAAAACAAATATCTGTTTTGCAAAGACATAACAAATAAAATGCATGTGTTACAAACTCGATAAGGATACCAAAATGCACCTTTTGCCGGCCACACACAATCTTGCCTCTTTTCAGGGCAAGGTTGAGAATGCTATCTGCAAGCTTTATATAACATAGGTTTGTGTGCTAATGAGTTAATTGAAAATACATGCACAGTCCATGAAACACCCAAAATGCAAGTTCACCCAATGTAGGGACTGAACTTCAAAGTGGGTTCACCTGTTAAGAATGTCCTTCAATTACTAACCCAAAAAGCATGCCCAGAAACATCCAGGTGCTGTTCACACACAAAAAGTACCAAAAAAACGAAGACTATTATTTTACTTTAGAAATCTGTAATCTTTAACCACTTAACGACCGCCCACCGCCGATTTACGTCGGCAGAATGGCACGGACAGGCAGAATCACGTAGATCTACGTGACTGCCTTTGTACAGTTGGGGGGTCCATCCGGACCCCCCTTCTGTGCCGTGAGCGGTCGTTACTTCACCGGGAGCGATCCCAGATGAGGGGGCGGCCTTTCGATTCCGGCCCCCCCCTCGCGATCGCTCCCGGCGAATGGAAATGCCTCCTCTGTCTGTTTCAGACAGAGGGAGCAGGAGGAAGTGATGTCATCTCCTGTGCGGCGCTCACATATACCGAGCGCCGTACAAGAGAAGACATCAGGTCAGTGAGCACAACACTACACTGACACCAGGACACATAGGAACACTAATCGCCCCCCCCCAGGACCCCCAGACCCCCCCAGATCACCCCCCAGATCACCCCCCAGCCCCCAGTCACAGTGTCACTGATTGCAGTGACCATTTATTTAGTGATCACTGCAATCAGTGACATTTGTGACTGTGAAAGTGTCACTAAAGTTTAGTTTTAGGTCCAGTGTAGCCCCCTAACCCCCCCTAATAAAGGTTTAACCCCCTGATCACCCCCCAGATAACCCTTTCACCCCCTATCACCGCTGTCGCTATGCGATCATTTTTCTGATGGCTGTCTTAGCATCAGTGATGGCGATCGGTAGCCAGTAATTTTTTTTAGGTTCGCCGCAGGTTTTTATAGCGTCGGGTACCCCAATATATTATCTAATAAAGGTTCAACCCCCTTGATCGCCCCCCAGGTAACCCTTTCACCCCCTATCACCGCTGTCGCTAATCGATCGTTTTTCTGATGCTGTCTTAGCATCAGTGATGGCGATCGGTAGCCAGTAATTTTTTTTAGGTTCGCCGCAGGTTTTTATAGCGTCAGGTACCCCAATATATTATCTAATAAAGGTTAAACCCCCTTGATCGCCCCCCAGGTAACCCTTTCACCCCCTATCACCGCTGTCGCTATGCGATCATTTTTCTGATGGCTGTCTTAGCATCAGTGATGGCGATCGGTAGCCAGTAATTTTTTTTAGGTTCGCCGCAGGTTTTTATAGCGTCGGGTACCCCAATATATTATCTAATAAAGGTTTAACCCCCTTGATCGCCCCCCAGGTAACCCTTTCACCCCCTATCACCGCTGTCGCTAATCGATCGTTTTTCTGATGCTGTCTTAGCATCAGTGATGGCGATCGGTAGCCAGTAATTTTTTTTAGGTTCGCCGCAGGTTTTTATAGCGTCAGGTACCCCAATATATTTTCTAATAAAGGTTAAACCCCCTTGATCGCCCCCCAGGTAACCCTTTCACCCCCTATCACCGCTGTCGCTATGCGATCATTTTTCTGATGGCTGTCTTAGCATCAGTGATGGCGATCGGTAGCCAGTAATTTTTTTTAGGTTCGCCGCAGGTTTTTATAGCGTCGGGTACCCCAATATATTATCTAATAAAGGTTTAACCCCCTTGATCGCCCCCCAGGTAACCCTTTCACCCCCTATCACCACTGTCACTAAGCGATCGTTTTTCTGATCGCTGTCTTCGTGTCGGTGATGCCAATCGGTAGCCAGTCATTTTTTTTAGGTTCGCCGCAGGTTTTTATAGCGTCAGGTACCCCCAAATATGATCTAATAAAGGTTTTAACCCCCTAATTGCCCCTAGTTAACCCTTTCACCAGTGATCACCATATAAGTGTTACGGGTGACGCTGGTTAGTTAGTTTGCTTTTTATAGTGTCAGGGCACCCGCCGTATATAACCCAATAAAGGTTTAACCCCCTGATCGCCCGGTGGGTGATATCAATTAGGTTTTAGCGTCAGAGAGGGTCTGCGTCACACCCCAGGCAGCGTCAGGTTAGTGCCAGTAACGCTAACACCCACGCGTAAAGCATACACCCCCCTTAGTGGTATAGTATCTGAACAGATCAATATCTGATCTGATCAGATCTATACCAGCGGTTTAGGGTTCCCAAAAACGCAGTGTTAGCGGGATCAGCCCAGATACCTGCTAGCACCTGCGTTTTGCCCCTCCGTCCAGCCCAGGCCACCCAAGTGCAGTATCGATCGATCACTGTCACTTACAAAACACAACACACATAACTGCAGCGTTCGCAGAGACAGGCCTGATCCCTGCGACTCCAGTGCTGTAGGAGGTGATTTCACCACCACAGTTAAAAAAAAAAAAGCATATATGCCGAAGCATGGGGGCAGCAGGGGCAGCAGGGCGGAGGAGCAATTTTGCTCCTAATGCCGCATACATACGGTCGAAATTCCGACGGAGGCTTGCCCGTGGAAACGTTTGACCATGTGTGTGCGGCATAACTTTTTTGCGGGAGGATGCCCCCATGCTTCGGCATATATAAATGGTGCATGTATGCCCATCATTAGAAGTGGGTGGATGAAGGGCGGTATTCTAATGGTGGGCATACCCACCAATCAATCTCTTTTTTCGTTCAGCCAACAGGCTGCATGAAAAAAAAAGATTACAATACATGTCCAACAAGGACCAGCAACGTACTGGTATGTTGCTGGACTTTGAATGGTTATACCAGATTGATGCCTGCGGGTTTAGGCATCATCTTGGTATCATTCTTTTCAGCCAGCGGCCGGCTTTCATGTAAAAGCAATCACAGCGGCTAATTAGCCTCTGGACTGCTTTTACAAGCAGTGGGAGGGAATGTCCCCCCCCCGGATATAAAAAGCGCCATTGGGAAATTGGGAAAGCATTTTATCACACCGATCTTGGTGTGGTCAGATGCTTTGAGGGCAGAGGAAAGATCTAGGGTCTAGAAGACCCCAGTTTTTTCAAAAAAAGAGTACCTGTCACTACCTATTGCTATCATAGGGGATATTTACATTCCCTGAGATAACAATAAAAATTATAAAAAAAAAAATATATGTAAGGAACAATTTAAAAATAAAATAAAAAAGCAAAATTAATAATAAAAAAAAAAAAAAAAAAAAAAAAAGCACCCCTGTCCTGCCCTGCTCTTGCCCAATGGCGAACGCAAGCGTCGGTCTGGCGTCATATGTAAACAGCAATTGCACCATGCATGTGAGGTATCACCGCGAAGGTCAGATCGAGGGCAGTCATTTTAGCAGTAGACCTCCTCTGTAAATCTAACGGGGTAATCTGTAAAGGCTTTTAAAGGCTTTTAAAAATGTATGTAGTTTGTCGCCAATGCGCGTTTGTGCGAAATTTTAAAGCATGTCGTGTTTGGTATCTATGTACTCGGCCTAAGATCATCTTTATTATTTCATCAAACATTTGGGCAATATAGTGTGTTTTAGTGCATTAAAATTAAAAAAAGTGTATTTTTTCCCCAAAAAATGCGTTTGAAAAATCGCTGCGCAAATACTGTGTAGAAAAAAAAAATGCAACACCCACCATTTTAATCTGTAGGGCCTTTGCTTTAAAAATATATATAATGTTTGGGGGTTCAACATAATTTTCTTGCAAAAAAAAAATATGTTTTCATGTAAACAAAAAGTGTCAAAAAGGGCTTTGTCTGCAAGTGGTTAGAAGAGTGGATGTAAGCTTCCTAATGTTGTGTATAAAATGCCAGAACAGTTCAAAACCCCCCCAAATGACCCCATTTTGGAAAGTAGACACCCCAAGCTATATACTGAGAGGCATGTCGAGTCCATGGAATATTTTATATGTTGACACAAGTTGCGGAAAAAAGACAATTTTTTTTTTTTAATTTTTTTTTTGCACAAAGTTGTCACTAAATGATATATTGCTCAAACATGCCATGGGCATATGTGGAATTACACCCCAAAATAAATTCTGTTGCTTCTCCTGAGTACAGGGATACCACATGTGTGAGACTTTTTGGGAGCCTAGCCGCGTACGGGACCCCAAAAACAAAGCACCGCCTTCAGGCTTTCTAAGGGTGTAAATTTTTGATTTTACTTCTCACTGCCTATCACAGTTTCGGAGGCCATGGAATGCCCAGATGGCACAAAACCCCCCCAAATGACCCCATTTTGGAAAGTAGACACCCCAAGCTATTTGCTGAGAGGTATTGTGAGTATTTTGCAGATCTCGCTTTTTGTCACAAAGTTTTGAAAATTGAAAAAAAAAAAAAAAAAAAAAAAAAATTTTCTTTCTTCATTTTCAAAAACAAATGAGAGCTGTAAAATACTCACCATGCCTCCTCAGCAAATAGCTTGGGGTGTCTACTTTCCAAAATGGGGTCATTTGGGGGGGTTTTGTGCTATTTTGGCATTTTATGGCCTTAGAAACTGTGATAGGTAGTGAGGAGTGAAATCAAAAATTTGTGCCTAGAAATCCTGAAGGCGGTGCTTGGTTTTCGGGGTCCCGTACGCGGCTAGGCTCCTAAAAAGTCCCACACATGTGGTATCCCTGTACTCAGGAGAAGCAGCAAAATGTATTTTGGGGTGCAATTCCACATATAACCATGGCATGTGTGAGCAATATATCATTTAGTGACAACTTTTTGTAATTTATTTTTTATTTTTATTTTTTGTCATTATTCAATCACTTGGGACAAAAAAAAAAAAATATTCAACGGGCTCAACAGGCCTCTCAGCAATTTCCTTGGGGTGTCTACTTTCTAAAATGGGGTCATTTGGGGGGGTTTTGTGCTATTTTGGCATTTTATGGCCTTCGAAACTGTGATAGGTAGTGAGGAATGAAATCAAAAATTTGCGCCCTTAGAAATCCTGAAGGCGGTGCTTGGTTTCCGGGGTCCCGTACGTGGCCAGGCTCCTAAAAAGTCCCACACATGTGGTATCCCCGTACTCAGGAGAAGCAGCAAAATGTATTTTGGGGTGCAATTCCACATATAACCATGGCATGTGTGAGCAATATATCATTTAGTGACAACTTTTTGTAATTTTTTTTTTTTTTTTTTTTTTTTGTCATTATTCAATCACTTGGGACAAAAAAAAAAAATATTCAATGGGCTCAACATGCCTCTCAGCAATTTCCTTGGGGTGTCTACTTTCCAAAATGGGGTCATTTGGGGGGGTTTTGTACTGCCCTGCCATTTTAGCACCTCAAGAAATGAGATAGGCAGTCATAAATTTAAAGCTGTGTAAATTTCAGAAAATGTACCCTAGTTTGTAAACGCTATAACTTTTGCGCAAACCAATAAATATACGTTTATTGACATTTTTTTTACTAAAGACATGTGGCTGAATACATTTTGGCCTAAATGTCTGACTAAAATTGAGTTTATTCGATTTTTCTTATAACAAAAAGTAGAAAATATCATTTTTTTTCAAAATTTTCGGTCTTTTTCCGTTTATATCGCAAAAAATAAAAATCGCAGAGGCAATCAAATACCATTAAAAGAAAGCTCTATTTGTGGGAAGAAAAGGACGCAAATTTCATTTGGGTACAACATTGCATGTCCGCACAATTTACAGTTAAAGCAGCGCAGTGCCGAATCCCAAAAACAGGCCTGGTCCTAATGGCCCGAAATGGTCCGGGGCTTAAGTGGTTAAAAAAGGGAACCCCCCCCCCCTGTGTGAAATGGTAATGGGGTACAAATGTACCCCTCCCATTTCACAAAAAAAAATTCAAAAATGTTAAAAATGACAATTGCTGTTTTTTGACAATTCCTTTATTAATGTCTTCTCCTTTCTTCCATCTTCTTCCATCTTCTTCTTCTATCTTCTTCTTTTCTCCATTCGGGTTTCTTCCTCCATCTTGTTCTTCATCTTCATCTTCCTTCGGTGTTCTCGTCCGCATCTTTAATTTGGCGCGGAGCTCCCCTTAATATATATACCAGACCTGAAGGGCCTGGTAATAGAATTTGGGGGGACCCCCATGCATTTTTTTTTTTTTTCAAAGACCTTCAATTACTTTTCTCTGTATTGATGGGAGCCGACAATTCATTATAGCCGCGAGTGCTTTTAAATGACTTTTTTTTTCCTTTAGAAATGTCATTTTGTGCAGGGACTGTTATATAATGGCAAGTTTAGAGGAGCGCCTGTTCAACCTATGCAAATGCATTTAAGTGACTTGACATTTGCTAAGATTTTGCCGGCGCAGTGTACCGGCGCATTTGAACGAGCGCAATTGCCGCGCAGTGCACAAATACACCTCTTACAGTTATAAACGTAATTGCAGTCGCAGCAGGCTGGTTCAGAAAAAGTTACTTTCTCATTCTATTTTGGGCATGTTTGTTACTTGGGCAGTTGTCACTATACTTCCTCACATCACCCCACATCACCCCATTTTATTGGCACTTCCAGCTTCTTTATATTTTGATTTGAAGATGCCGTGGCCCAGGTCCATAGTGGCGCACTGAGCGCCTCCTCCCGTGCACCGAGAACACTATAGTAAATGGGGAATAGCGCTGCGTTACCGGCACAAATGTTTTGTAAATGCCAAAACTGCCGTTGCGCGCGCTGATGCGCTGATACTCATGGCACAAACGGTTCGTAAATCAGCCCCCATATGTCAGTTACACATAGAACGCTTTCTGACCAAAACTTTTCCACATAGCAATATGCTTATAGTAAACACTCATTAGTCCATGAAGACATTCAGTGTATAATATACAATCTCATAGGAGTAATATTTAGGTGTTGTTATTCTTATGAAGAAATTGACAGAACTGTAGTATACAGAGTGATTTTCACACACGGCACCCAGGGATGTGTATCCAACACCAGGGAAGGGGGATGGGTACTCTTACCCCAAATCGTGGACACACACGCCAGCAGCAGTGGATCGATCAAGAAAGAAACAATCCTCCAGGACGCACTCTCCAATTGGAGCTAATGTAGAAGGAATGATGTGTACCAACATCTACATCCAGGGGGCCAGTGATGACGCAAGATATGAGCTGTGACAATGAGAATTCTGGCAAGGTGGTGTTCTTTATCTCCAAAGAAGCAGCATGAATCATAGGAAAAAACAAAAAGGCCTCCAGTGCAGATAAATCTGAGATATAAAAATGTATTCAAATAAAATAAGTATAAAATTGTACAGACATTGCATCAGATGCGTACATAGCACGATCACAAAAATCAATAAAAAGCATGGTATAGTCAAGCAGCCTGTGTTGGATACACATCCCTGGGTGCCGTGTGTAAAAATCACTCTGTATACTACAGTTCCGTCAATTTCTTCATAAGAATAACAACACCTAAATATTACTCCTATGAGATTGTATATTATACACTGAATGTCTTAATGGACTTCTGAGTGTTTACTATAAGCATATTGCTATGTGGAAAAGCTTTGGTCAGAAAGCGTTCTATGTGTAACTGACATATGGACTATATATGTTCCTTGTTTTTAAACCGATGGATTTTTCCATCGGAAAACCGATGAAGCTGACTTCCATCAGTCTTGCCTACACACCATCAGTCAAAAAACCTACCTTCCAAACGCCGTGACGTACGACGGCACTATAAAGGGGAAGTTCAAATCCAATGGCGCCACCCTTTGGGCTGCTTTTGCTGATTTTGTGTTACCGCGTGTTAGTAAAAGTTTGGATAGAGCCGATTCACGCTCTGTGCTTTTCAGATCGTTTCCTGCATTTCAGTTTGTGCTTGTGGGTTCGTATTTGTCTTTCAGTGCGTGCAGTCAGGTCGGTTCTGTTTTGCAGTGCCTTCTTGGCCGCTCGTTACTGTTTTTCAGGTCGTTCTTCACAGGCCTTGCTGTTCCTCGGTGCATTCTGTTTAAGTTTGTTCTGACCAGCCGACCGGTTTAAAGCCATGTTGCAAGTACGTTCTCGTCGTAGAGCTTGTGCTGCGTATGGGCTTGGTGTTGCGGTTAATACTGTAACCCAAGCTCAGTCCATGAACAGGGCAAAGAGGAGTTCATGGACCAAGAATTGATTGCTCCAGCGGGACCAATTCTCTCATATGCCTCTGCTGCGGGAAATCCAGGAGAATAATCCTGATGATTTCAGGAATTTACTCAGGATGACAGACCCCATTTTTCACCGTCTGTTGGATTTGCTGTCCCCCTATAGCACGAGGCAGGACACTGTGATGCGCCAGGCCATCACTGCCGAGCAGAGGCTTATTGCCACGTTGAGATACCTGGCGACAGGGAGAAGCTTGCAGGACCTCAAGTTCTCGACAGGCATCTCCCCCCAAGCTCTTGGGATCATTATCCCTGAAACGTGTTCTGTCATCCTACAAGTCATGCAGAAGGACTATATGAAGGTAAGTGTTCTCCTTTAACATCACATTCTATGTTTTGTATTTTTGCTAATGTATTGTATTTCTTTCATCCTTCCCTAATTACCATGATTGTAATATGCTGGGAATGTCACCTTTCTCCCCATGCATGTTATTACTTTTAAATGCTCATTTTTTGGCCTACATGCATATTTCCCTTCACTAACCTCTCCAGCATGCTATCCTGGGCTCAAACACACTTAGACTAGTCTGTTATTAACAATGTTTTTTGTCAGCTCCATTGTAGTTTTGAACCCCTCCCCCCCCCCCCTAAAATGTGTCCAAATTTTTTATTGCACATTCAAGTTCAGCAGAGTGGTAGAGGCTTTTTTGGTGGGCCACAAAATCAGCTTTAACCCCCCCTAAATTTTTTCCAATGGTCCATCAGAGGGGGCAATCCGGATGCGTTCCAGGTGCTTTTTTGCATGCGCATTTTTGATGCGTTCCAGTGCATTTTTGGTACGTTTTTAATGCAGTCCAGTGTTTTTTTTTCACCCTTCTTTTTTATCAACCATAGATAAGGACAAGTGTGTTCCAGTGCATTTTTGGTGCATTTAGGTGTGTTCCGGTGCGTTTTTGATGCATTTTGCAGCATTCCAGTACAGTCCAGTGCAGGTAAAATGCAGCATGTTCTACTTTTTTTGTGGAACTGGAATGCACTGGAAAAAACACTGCCATTTAGAACCATATAACCATATAACCAACTTTCCATGCATTTTTGATACATAAAAAACAATGCACTGCATGTGGTGTGAAATGGCACTTAAGCAATTTGGCATATTTAAAGGCACTTATCCTTGTTTTTGGTGTTGTCCAAATTGGTGACATTGATATATGTCCCTTAGGGTGGGACCTGGGCCCCCATTTTAAGGCCAATAACTAGAAGAAAAGCCAGCCAAGTGTGGACTAGCAAAATTAACAAGTCAGTTCCCATAGACTGCAATTGTATTTGTTGTATAACTTTTGCCCATGTTAGGCTCTTTGTTTGCCCCCCGGACCAACGAGTGCTTGCCCCGTCTCTAATTTTGTAGCATGCTGAATGATGTGCTTAATTTTGGTTGGGGGCTTATTTTATGCTAGCTGCATTTGTGTTGGTCTGAGCATGGTCAGGAACTTAGGTTTTTTTTTGGTGCTTTTTGTGTGTGAACAGCACCTGGATATTTCTGGGCATGCTCAGATAGAGTGTGTTTTTTGGGTTAGTAATTAAAGGACATCCTTAACAGGTGTAGCCACTTTGAAGTTCAGTCTCTACTTTGGGTGAACTTGCATTTTGGGTGTTTCATGGACTGTGCATGTGTTTTCAATTGCCTCATTAGCACACAAACCTATATTATATAAAGCTTGCAGATAGCAATCTCTCCTTTGCCCTGAAAAGAAGCAAGATTGTGTGTGAATGTGGCCGGCAAAATGTACGTTTTGGTGTCCTTATCAAGTTTGTAACACATGCATTTTATTTGTTATGTCTTTGCAAAACAGATGTTTGTTTTACTTTTGTTGATTGTTTTTTTTTGTGTGGGGGATATGTTCCCCTGATATATTTGTGATGTTGTTAATGTGTGTCGTTTGTTCACTTTGATTTAATTGTCTGTGCTGCATTATTTTGCTAAATCTTTCTCAAGATGTGACTAATGTTTCAAATCTACCTTCATGTCTTTTTTATTTATTAATTTTTTTGCTTCCCTTTGTTTTTTTCCCAAGTCCTTTTTTGTTGACCAATAAAATTTGAGCAAAGTTTTTTTTTTTTTTTTTTTTTTCTATGCAAAAAATGTGACAGCTGTAACTTAACTATGCTTATTGGCATGTCAAAACAAAAACAGGTGTGATTTGTCTACCCTGGTGCCTTCATGGTAGCATATGCATGTATTGTGTGCTGCCATGGATAGTCACCAGGAAATGAAAAATACAGAGCGGTAAGTAATCAATTTTCCTTTTTACTGCAGTGGTTCTCAGCCTCAGTCCTCAAGTACCCCAAACAGGACATGTTTTGTGAATTTATCTTATCGAGAATTGCTGTCCAAAATACCAAACCATTGACTGATTTAAAGCACATGTGCAAGATGAAGGAAAACCTGCAAACATGGCCTGTTGGGGGTACTTGAGAAGCACTGATTTAGAGCACTGCACTTAAAAATAGCTCAAGGCAATACGATTCTAATTGTGGGCATTTTGAGGGAAACCAAGTAAGTATTAGAAACCCCTGCTTGTTTTTTTGTTTTTTTGTTTTAGGTTGGGCTTTGTGTCCCTTTTAGTAAAATTGGCTTCACTTCCCGTCACACAGCTAAACAGGAAGTGAAGGTAAAACCCTACCAATGTCTTTTCTTGGGGACACACAGATCAATCTAACTAGTGTCCCCATTAAGCAAATTGCACTTTGTTGTGTACACCCCAAATCATTAGGTAGTTTGGGGTTTAGTAAAGGCAAATCCACTCTGCAGTACAAGTGTAGTTGCTTAAATTCTGAGGGGTAGCACTGGTGATTGTAACATCCAATCATATAAAAGTATCTGTTTACATACATTTTATATATTTTATACCCTGGTACATAACGTCCCGTTTTGAATGATATGGCATTCATAGTAGAGCTTTCTATGCTACATATCTTTGTTTTAGTCCTGCAGCTCCCCCTCTTTCTTTGGTCCGCACGGGCTAACGTGTCCTGACACTGTTACAGGCAAGACGCATGTAAATGTCAGAGCAATCATGGCCGCGCTTGTAAGTACATACCAGTCTACAACAAAATGGCCGCCTCCCGCCCTGTGATGAGGACTATTTAAACCCCATACAATGTGTCTAGTGCTAGCCTCTGATGAAGTCATGTAATATGACGACACGCGTCAGGACGTAGCACAGACACACCGACAGCTGAACTGAGAGGAGACGAGCTCGCTGCTCGTAGGATATTGCACCCAACTTTAAATTTTCAAATGTGAGTTTTTTACTTGTTTTAATAAACGCTATTTAGCGGTTACCGATCTACACTATACTTTCTTCTTGTATTTTGTCTTAACTCTGTGACTGCCGCTATCTGAGGATCACACTGAGTGCACCACACACGCCAATCCACCTCCCCATTGGTACGAGCGCGGTGCTCGTTTGGATTGAGGTCTACGCTTACTACACATCAAGTGAGTGTGTGAATACATTTATTTGCGATTCATCCTGCTGCATTCACAGAGTTGCGCTATTGATGTCTCTTCCTTCTGTGTTTTCTCACATGCATTCCAATGAGTGATATGGAAATTGTATCATAAAGACTGTGCCATAAGGACGTTATACCATTCTCCACCACAGAGATCTGCTTCACACTGCCCCCTCCTAGCAGGGAGGTAAGTTGCGTATGATCACTGGGTGGATGTCATATCAAAATCTTCAAGCACATCCTTGGTGATGGGACTTTTTTTATATATGACTTTATTCACATAATAATATTTATATGTTTTGCAACATTTGGAAACTATAATCAGGATCCGTTTGGAATTCTTTTTTCTACTTGCTTTGCTCACTGATGCATTCAGTACGTGTATGTTATTCATGGACACCGTTTTCTGATTATTGTATCATACCTCAGTGATTCACGTTTGTTTTCATGTTTAAATATTAGAAGTCACGTCTGTGTATCATTGGATATCCCAGACACTGTTTTTATACTTTAAATATTTAGGAATAAGTAGTTGTTCACATACTATTATTTTACACTTATTTGTGTCACTGTGCACATTGCATATCATTATCACTCAGCCGGTTTTCAGCCAGTGAATTATCTACCACCCCCCCCACATTCCCACTTCCCCCGCCCCCCTTCCCCCCTCACTTTATCTAATTTGATTCACTACAGTGTAGCCACCATCACGACA
Organism: Rana muscosa; assembly: GCA_029206835.1. Taxonomy (NCBI): domain Eukaryota; kingdom Metazoa; phylum Chordata; class Amphibia; order Anura; family Ranidae; genus Rana; species Rana muscosa. Next base: position 9,706,501 of record CM055123.1, on the reverse strand, counting down.
CTATTGTTTCACCATTGACTTGAACTAGACCCCTCGGTGACTGTTGCAGTACTCATCTTGCAATTAGTAGTTGTCCACTCATCATTTTTTCACGTATATCTATGTCACTGTGCATATTGCACATTATTACCATTTAGCCGGTTTTCAGTCAGTGATTTAGCCGGTTTTCAGCCAGTGATTTATCAATCACCCCCCCCCCACATTCTCTACTCCCCCCCTCCCCCTCACTCTATTTATCTTATTCACCACAGCGCAGCCACCATCACGATATTATTGTTTCACTGTTGACTTGGACCAGACCCCTCGGTGACTGCTGCAGTACTTATCCCTTTCCCATTTTTCTCACTACCCCACACAAGTCCCACCATCTAGCCAGCGCGAGGGTTCCCTTGTTTATATACTTTAAATCCACTCTGCAGTACAAGTGTAGTTGCTTAAATTCTGAGGGGAAGCACTGGTGATTGTAACATCCAATCATGTAAAAGCAAAGATGGTGTTTTTTTTTGTTTCCTTGCATGTCCCCCTCGGATATCTAGCAAGTGCACTTGTAGTGCAAAGTGGATTTGCCTTTAGTAAATAAACCTAATAATTTGGGGTGTACCCAGCAAAATGCTGGAGTGCAATGTACATAATTGAGAAAGTATTTAGATTGACCTGTGTGTACCCAAGGAAAGACATTGGTAGGGATTTCCCCTCACTTCCTGTGTGGCTATGTGACAGGAAGTGAATCATTTGGAATGATAAAGTGGCCAAATTTGGGAGTGGTCTTCACCCTATCAGGGGTGAAGACATCCCCAAAAACTGTCTAGACTTCTAATCCCTCTGCACTCTATCCCCAAGCACAAATAAGAAAAAGGATTTAATTTAGTTTAACTTTGCAAAGACACATTCCTAAGTTGAATTGTGATGCATGTCAATGGCCCATTTAGACCCTCTTTAACCACTTGAGATCAGTGCTATAACTGATCGACGGCCACAGCACGGTCCTCAATTGCCGGGAGTCCGTCAATAGACGTCCTCCCCTTCGCGCGCGCTGTGGTCACCGAGTCACTGAGACTCGGGTGATGACAGATCCGAGTAAGGGGCCGATCCCTGCCCCTTACCACGTGATCAGCTGTCAGCCAGTGACAGCTGATCACATGATGTAAACAAAAGCTCGGTAATGGTTTTTGTTTTCTCCTTGTGCTGACAGCGTGAGCATAAAAAAAGGCAATGACCGGCTTATGTGCAAGGGACATGGGGCCCGAAGAGGAAGAGGCAATTCTGCGTCATCTGTGACAATCAGTAGCCCCTGCCAGTGCCACCTATCAATGCCCACCACTGGTGCCAATCAGTGCCACCTAGCAGTGCCACTTCTCAATGCCCACCAGTGCCAACTAGCAATGCCACCTCTCAGTGCCCACCCATGCCACCTTATCGGTGCCCATCAGTGTACATCAATGAAGGAGAAAAATTTTCGAACTAAATATTAACCACTTCCCTACCGCCCACCGTCAAATGACGTCCTTGACTTTGTGCGGTGACATCTGAATGATGCCTGCAGTTGCAGGCATCATTCATATATCATTCTTTTCAGCCGGCGATTCTGTGCACGATAAAAATGATCATAGCGGCAGTTCCGCCGCTTGATCGTTCTTATAGGCGGCGGGAGGGGACGTCCCCCCCTCCCGCCGCCATCCAGGGGTTTCTCCGGGCTCTCCCGTGCCTTCGGGGGCCCAGAGAACAAATTGTCCGGCGCCGGATGGGAAGCATAGAGATGACTGGTGACCAGATGGTCACCAGTCATCTCTATGACCGTCGGAGGCCCGGGCGCGACGTTATGACGTCACGCCGGGTTCCCGTATGTAAACAAAGCCGTGATCTCGGCTGTCAGAATTTTTTTTACTGATCTCATGCTTTCCAGCCTGGAGGAGAGATGTGGGGTCTTATTGACCCCACATCTCTCCATAAAGAGGACCTGTCACAATAGATTCATATTACAAGGGATGTTTACATTCATTGTAATAGGAATAAAAGTGATCAAAAAAAAAAACAACAAAAAAAATAATAATAAAAAAAAATTAAAACGCCCCTGTCCCCGGTAGCTCGCGCTCAGAGGCGAACACACATGTAAGTCCCGCCCACATATGTAAACGCCGTTAAAATACATGTGAGGTAATGCTGCGTGCGTTAGAATGAGTGCAACAATTCTAGCACGAGACCTCCTCTGTAATGCGAAAATGGTAACGTGTAAAAAAATTTAAAGCATCGCCTATGGAGATTTTTAAGTACTGAAGTTTGGTGTCATTCCATGAGTGTGCGCAATTTTAAAGCGTGACATATTAGATATCTATTTACTCAGCATAACAACATCTTTCACATTATACAAAAAAATTGGGCTAACTTTACTGTTTTGTAATTTTTTTAATTCATGAAACCATTTTTTTTCCCAAAAAAAGGCGTTTAAAAATTTATTGCGCAAATACCGAGCGAGATAAAAATTTGCAATGACCGCCCTTTTATTCCCTAAGGTGTCTGCTAAAAAAAACATATATAATGTTTGGGGGTCCTAAGTCATTTTATAGCCATAAAATTATCATTTTTACATCGTCGCTGTCTGCCGCTACAATGCTGTGGGCGCGGAGCGCAACGACTTATATTGACATGGGGCGTGGTCACCGGTGACCCCGCCTCCATATGACGTCACGGTCCCATCATCCCCCGGGACTGTGACATCATACGGGGGTGGGGTCACCGGGTGGCATCACCCGGTGACCACGCCCCATGCCAATATAAGTCGTTGTGCGCCGCGCACAGACAGCGACAGACACAGACAGCGACGAGGCAACATCGGGCGGAGAGAAGAGGGAAGAAGACAACGATGAAGACCGGGACTCCGCTAGCAAAAGAGCTGGAAGAAGATAGCGGGTGCCCGACAGAAGGCAGAAAGAACCAGAGATCGTGGAGAAGGCACCAGAGAGCGGGAGAAGAGGCCGGAGAGTCGGAAGAGACCCCCGAAGTCGGAAGAAGACCCCCGAAGTCGGAAGAAGACCCCCGGAGCTGCCTAATAAATTACTTTTAAAACCTGTGTTGTGTTTTTTTTATTGATTTTTTTTGCCACCAGGTGAATGGGTAGGGGTACGATGTACCCCATACTCATTCACATAGGGTGGGGGGGCCGGGATCTGGGGGCCCCCTTATTAAAGGGGGCTTCCGGATTCCGATAAGCCCCCCGCCCGCAGACCCCGACAACCAATGGCCAGGGTTGTCGGGAACCATACCATGCTCCATGCCCTCAACATGGGGCAGGGTGCTTTGGGGTGGGGGGCGTAGGGCGCCCCCTGCCCCAAAGCACCCACCCCCCCATGTTGAGGGCATGCAGCCTGGTATGGTTCAGGAGGGGGGGCGCTCGCCCCCCTTTCCTGACCTGCCGGGCTGCGTGCTCGGATAAGGGTCTGGTATGGATTTTGGGGGGACCCCCACGCCATTTTTTCGGCGTAGGGGGGTTTCCTTTAAAATCCATACCAGACCTAAGGGCCTGGTATGCTCCTGGAGGGGAACCCATGCCGGTTTTTTATTTAAAATTTGGCCTGGAGTTCCCCTTCATGATTCATACCAAACACAGGGGACAGCGAGCAAGAGGCTTGCAGTACCTTGTCGCCGAGAACATTCTAGGCCAGGTACTTCAAGTCGCCTCCAGGACACGACTTGAGCGTCTGCTTCACGCTCAAGTCATGTCTAAATTGCCTCGCAAAGTCGCGCTGCCCCTTTGTCAACCGGCACACGAGTCGCCCCGCAAGTCGGATCGTCTTGATCCGACTTCCCGGGCGACCTGTATTCAAATCAATTGGCTCCCATAGGGAACCATTCATTTTGAATAGAGATACAAGCGCCGCTGACATTTTTATTTAATATAACATTGCGCCGCCGGTTCATGCGCCCAATTAACCACTTAACGACCGCTCACTGTACATATACGTCGGCAGAATGGCACCTGGAGGCACAATCACGTACCTGTACGTGCCTGCCTTCGTATGGGTGGGGGGTCCGATAGGACCCCCCTCCGGTACAGTGAGCGGTCGGTATCGCTCCGGGAGCGATCGGTGATGAGGGGGTGGCCATTGGTTTCTGGCCAACCCTCATGATCGCTCCCGGCAAGTGAGATGCTTCCTCTGCCTGTGTAATGTAAACACAGGCAGAGAAAGTGATGTCATCTCTCCCTGCGGCGCTCACACATACCGGAGCGCCGTGGAGAGAAGATGTCAGGTTAGTGCACAAACACTACACTGACACCAGCACACATAGGAACACGATCGCCCCCCCAGTCACCCCCAGATCACCCCCCAGCCCCCAGTCACAGTGTCACTGATTGCAGTGATCATTTAGAAATTGGGAAATTGGGACCATTGGGAAATTGGGAAATTGGGAAAGCATTTTATCACACCGATCTTGGTGTGGTCAGATGCTTTGAGGGCAGAGGAAAGATCTAGGGTCTAATAGACCCCAGTTTTTTTAAAAAAAAGGAGTACCTGTCACTATCTATTGCTATCATAGGGGATATTTACATTCCCTGAGATAACAATAAAAATGATAAAAAAAAAAAAAATTAGGGAAGGAACAGTTTAAAAATAAAATAGCAAAATTAATAAAAAAAAAAAAAAAAAAGAAAAGCACCCCTGTCCCGCTCTGCTCTTGCGCAACGGCGAACGCAAGTGTCGGTCTGGCGTCATATGTAAACAGCAATTGCATCTTGCATGTGAGGTATCACCGCGAAGGTCAGATCGAGGGCAGTCATTTCAGCAGTAGACCTCCTCTGTAAATCTAATGTGGTAACCTGTAAAGGCTTTTAAAGGCTTTTAAAAATGTGTGTAGTTTGTCGCCACTGCACGTTTGTGCGAAATTTTAAAGCATGTCGTGTTTGGTATCCATGTACTCGGCCTAAGATCATCTTTTTTATTTCATCAAACATTTGGGCAATATAGTGTGTTTTAGTGCATTAAAATTTAAAAAAGTGTATTTTTTCCCCAAAAAAATGCGTTTGAAAAATCGCTGCGCAAATACTGTGTAAAAAAAAAATGCAACACCCACCATTTTAATATGTAGGGCCTTTTCTTTAAAAAAATATATAATGTTTGGGGGTTCAACGTAATTTTCTTGCAAAAAAAAAAATGTTTTCATGTAAACAAAAAGTGTCAGAAAGGGCTTTGTCTTCAAGTGGTTAGAAGAGTGGATGATGTGTGACATAAGCTTCCTAATGTTGTGTATAAAATGCCAGGACAGTTCAAAACCCCCCCAAACAGGGATGAGCCGAACACCCCCCTGTTCGGTTCGCACCAGAACCTGCGAACAGTAGTGATGAGCCGAACACCCCCGGGTTCGGTTCGCACCAGAACCCGCGAACGGACCGAAAGTTCGTACGAACATTAGAACCCTATTAAATACAATGGATGCGAACGTTCGAATTCTAAAGTGCTAATTATAACGACTATTATGCATGTTATTGTCCTAAAAAGGGTTTGGGAACCCGGGTTCTGCACCAGGGGACATGTATCAATGCAAAAAGAAGTTTTAAAAACGGTCGTTTTTCGGGAGCAGTCATTTTAATGATGCATAAAGTGAAAAAAAAAAAAGTCAAATATTCCTTTAAATATCGTACCTGGGGGGTGTCTAAAGTATGCCTGTGAAGTGCCACGTGTTTCCCGTGTTTAGAACTGTCCCTGCACAAAATGACACTTCTAAAGGAAAAAAAAGCCATTTAAAACTGCTTGCGGCTTTAATGTAATGTCTGGTCCCGGTAATATGGATGAAAATCTTTAAGAAAAATGGCATAGCTACCCCATGACCCCCCCCCCCCCCCCTACCCCAGCCCATTACCAGCCCCTTTGGGTCTTGTATGGATATTAAGGGGAACACCGCACACAAAATAAAAAAGGCCCTATATACTCTGAACAGCCGTATACAGGCGGTGCATACAAGACAGGGACTGTAGGTTTGTTCTTATGTAGAATGTGTTTGTAATTTTGAACAGGTACATTGTTTAAGTGTAGCTCCAGCCCAAAAATCTATTTTTAAACTTTTTGGAAAACATAGGTAAGGGTTATCACCCCTGTAACATTTGTTTTGCTGTCTGTGCCCCTGTTCAGAACATTTCACCTCACTTTCCGTCCCAATGACAACTGTTTTTGAAATGTGGTGTTTTTCTTGAAACAAGGATTGGTGATAAAGCATCAGTACAGAGGAGACACCTTTCTCCCATATTAATTCTTACAGGAGAGAATTTTCCTTCCTAGGGGTAGATTTCCTCTCACTTCCTGTTGTCTTCTTGCGTTTGCAAGTAGGAGTCGTTTGTAAGTTGGATGTTTGAAAGTAGGGACCTGCCGTATATACTCTGCAGAAATAGGCCCCTTAGTTGTTGGTACAACACTGTAAGCACTCACAGTTACTCTTGGTTGGTGCTGGAACGCCCTGCTGTCAACTATTATATCAGGAATTGTAATTACATATAATTGTTGAACAGTGGTAGTAAAAATTGGGCCTTTGATGGTGGTGCTGGTGCCACAACACTGTAAGCCCTGACAGTTACTCTTGGTGGGTGCAGCAATGGGCCCTGCTGTGAATTATTAGATCAAGAATTGTAATTGCATGCCCCTGTTGAACAGGGGCTGAAAAATTGGGCCTTTCGTGGTGGTGGTGGTGTTGCCACAACACTGTAAGCCCTCAGAGTTACTCTTGGTGGGTGCAGGAATGGGCCCTGCTGTGAATTATTAGATCAAGAATTGTAATTACATGCCCCTTTTGAACAGGGGCTGAAAAATTGGGCCTTTCGTGGTGGTGGTGGTGGTGGCGTTGCCACAACACTGTAAGCCCTCAGAGTTACTCTTGGTGGGTGCAGCAATGGGCCCTGCTGTGAATTATTAGATCAAGAATTGTAATTACATGCCCCTGTTGAACAGGGGCTGAAAAATTGGGCCTTAGGCACTGGTGGCACAACACTGCAACCCCTCACAGATACTGTACTTGGAGCACAGCAATGAGCCCTGTTGCAAAGTATTGCTTCAAAAATTGTAATGACACGCCCCTGTTAAACAGGGGCTGAAAAATTGGGCCTTAGGCACTGGTGGAACAACACTCCAACCCCTCACAGATACTGTACTTGGAGCACAGCAATGAGCCCTGTTGCAAAGTATTGCTTCAAAAATTGTAATTACACGCCCCTGTTAAACAGGGGCTGAAAAATTGGGCCTTAGCCACTGGTGGCAGCACCCATAAATAAAAATGATCTTCCAAGCTATCATCATCAATCGTATCATTGAGGACTCGGAGGAGGAGGATAGCCAGTCAACATAACAGCACAGGCACTCAGCATCAGCATCAGTCTTGAAGGGATGTGACATGTTAAAATCAATTAGTCTGTTATATCAGCATCAGGTGTGTGGTAGCTGGTGGTGATCCAAGACTGGTTCATCTTGATGAAAGTCAGTCGATCAACCGAGTCGGTGGACAGGCGCACCCTGTGATCCGTGACAAATCCTCCAGCAGCACTGAATGTGCGTTCCGAAAGAACGCTGGATGCAGGACAGGCCAGTAGCTCAATTGCATACTGTGCAAGCTCTGGCCAGTGATCCATCCTCAAGACCCAGTAAGCCAGAGGATTTTCGGTGGGGAAGGTGTCCAAGTCTGACCTTGCCCCTAGATATTCCTGCACCATGTTTATCAGACGCTGGCGATGGTTGCTGGAACCGATCATACTTTGGGGCTGCGGACTAAAGAATTGTCTGAACGCATCGGTCAGACGGCCACCTTCCCCACCGCTCCTTCTTTGACTGGCCGAAGCCTCAGCAACTCGTTGTCCAGGACCAGGAGTTTGTAACCTCCCAGTCTCTGGGAACGCGTTGCACAGACCTTTCTGCAAGGCCTCCCGGAGTTGTCTCATCCTCTGCTCCCTCTGCGACGGTAACATAAGGTCCGCAACCTTACCCTTGTACCGTGGATCAAGGAGAGTGGCCAGCCAGTAATGGTCCCTCTCCTTGATCCGAAGAATACGAGGATCCTTCCGCAGACTTTGCAGGATCAGGGAGGCCATGCAGCGTAGGTTTGCTGAGGCATTCGGTCCGGAGTCCTCTGGGTCACTAAGGACGACATGATCCGCAGCCACCTCCTCCCAGCCACGTACAAGTCCACTGGTTTCTTGGGACTGTAAATCATCCCTAAAAGACTGCTGCTGATGATGCTGAGTGCCAGCCTCCACCTCCATGCTGACACAATCCTCCTCCTCCTCCTCCTCCTCCTGTGCGATGGGTGGGACAGAAGGAACACTGTCTGGGTAAAGGGGGCCTTGAGAGGCAAGGAAGTCCTCCTCTTCCTGCCTCTGTTCTGCCTCAAGTGCCCTGTCCATTATTCTACGCAGCGTGTGCTCCAACAGGTGGACAAGAGGTACAGTGTCACTGATGCATGCACTGTCACTGCTCACCATCCTCGTGGCCTCCTCAAATGGTGCCAGGACAGTGCATGCATCCCTGATCATGCCCCACTGGCGTGGAGAAAAAAAACCAAGCTCCCCTGACCCTGTCCTGGTGCCGTAGTCGCACAGGTACTCATTGATGGCCCTCTGCTGCGTGTGCAGCCGCTGCAGCATGGCCAACGTTGAGTTCCACCTGGTGGGCATGTCACATATAAGGCGGTTCTTGGGCAGGTTCAACTCCTTTTGCAGTTCAGCCAGGCGAGCACTGGCATTCTAAGATCTGCGGAAATGCACACAGACTTTCCTGGCCTGCCTCAGGACATCCTGTAAGCCCGGGTACCTGCCCAAGAACTGCTGCACCACTAGGTTAAGGACGTGAGCCACACAGGGCACATGGGTCAGTTGTCCCTGTCGGAGGGCGGAGAGGAGGTTGGTGCCATTGTCGCAAACCACCATTCCTGGCTTAAGCTGGCGTGGCGTCAACCACCTCTCGGCCTGGCCCTGCAGAGCAGACAGGACCTCTGCCCCAGTGTGGCTTCTGTCCCCCAAACACACCAGCGCAAGCACGGCATGGCATCTTTTTGCCTGCGTACTTGCGTAGCCCCTTGAACGGCTACGGAGCACCGCTGGTTCAGAGGACAAAGCACAGGAAGAGGCCATGGAGGAAGAAGAAGAGGAGGGGGTGGAGGAGAGAGGTGTGTCACAACCAGTAGTAGCATTTTGGAGGCGTGGCGGTGGAACAACCTCCAACACTACTGCACCTTGTCCTGCATCCTTCCCAGCTGCCAAAAGAGTGACCCAATGGGCCGTGAAAGAAAGGTAACGTCCCTGTCCATGCGTGCTGGACTATGAATCAGCGGTAATATGCACCTTACCGCTGACCGCCCTGTCCAGCGAGGCCAAGACATTGCCTTCCACATGCCGGTAGAGAGCCGGAATAGCCTTCCGTGAGAAAAAGTGGCGTTTGGGAACCTGCCACTGAGGAACCGCACATTGCACAAACTCACGGAAGGGGGCCGAGTCTACCAACTGAAAAGGCAGCAGTTGAAGCGCTAGCAATTTAGCCAAGCTAGCATTCAACCGCTGGGCATGTGGATGGCTGGGAGTGAACTTCTTTCGACGGTCCAGCAGCTGGGGCAGGGAAATTTGCCTGCTAGAATCGGACGTCGGTGTACTGCTAGCAGAGTGGCCGCAAGTACTTGGCTGTGACACACCTAATTCTACACCTTCATTCCTCTCAGTGCATGTTTCAGAGAGGACTGAAGTTATAGTGGGGTTGGAGATCCCAGCTGATGTGGTGCAAGGAGAGGTCCGCTTTGTTCTTTGGTGTGGGTCTTTGAGGTAGGCTTGCCAACGAGCTGCATGGCAGGTCAACATATGTCTGGTCAGGCATGTGGTACCCAAGCGGCTGATGTTTTGGCCACGCGATATACGCTTGAGACATATGTTGCAAACAGCAGCTGTGCGATCTGATGCACTAGCCTCAAAAAAGGCCCACACCAAAGAACTTTTTGAATGACGGGCAGAGGCAGCGCCCTGCACAGGCGGAGCTCTGCGGTGTGATTCCGTCGGTGTACTGCCCTTACGCTGGCCACCAAAGGGCATCCTGCCTCGTTGGAGATGTGCCTCCTCCTCATCCTCCTCCTCCTCCTCTCTCCTATTAGGCACCCACGTGGAGTCAGTGACCTCATCATCCCCTCCCTCCTCATCACTGGAGCCAATCTGGCAGTATGCTGCAGCTGCTGGAACATGACTGCCAGATTGGTGTCCTTCTTGAGCATCCCCTCTGTCTGCTCTCACGCTACTGCCTTCCTGTAGCTGGGTTTCATCATCAGACCCTTCGAAACGCTGGGCATCCTCCTGGAGCATGTACCCAACACTGTGCTCAAACAGTTCGGGGGACTCCTCAGGAGGAGGACATGGTGGGTCTAGGGAAGGAGTGACTGATGATGAGTCTGACATTGATACCAGGGAAGAGGACGCTTTGGCAGCTGCTTTGCCAGTACCCTGAGCCTGGGTGAGAGAGGATGAGGAGGAGGAGGAGGGCTTGGTCATCCTCTCTACCAAGTCTTCGGCATGATGTGGCTCAACATGTCCAGCTGCCGAAAAGAAGGACAAGCGTGTCCCATGGCCATGTGCTGATGACAATGCACCGCGTCCACGACCAGCACTGTTGCCCCCAGACACAGAGCCTGCTTGCCCTCTTTTATTGCCTCCTGACTGTCTGCCTCTCCTTGTTTGCCTTCCAGACATTCTAATAGATGGCCTGCAGGGAGATGGGAAAAAAGCAATAAGGGCTACCTTCAGATGTCCTTCTCTGTCCCTTTACTTAAGGATTTCTAAATATGGTTGAGGATGATTGCTTTCGCACAGAATAGCACAACGACAATTTCCCTGACTGTCCAAAAAACAAGGATTTCAAAGATGGTTGATGAGGAATGCTTTAGCACAGTATAGCACAAGGAGAATTTCCCTCACTGTCCTTCCCTGTCCCTAGAAACAAGGATTATCACAGTGAAAGAAACTGAGACTCTTCCTACCTATAGTTTTCTGTCCCTAGAAAAAATGTTTTTTTAAAGATGGTTGATGATCAATGCTTTAGCACACTATAGCACAAGGAGAATTTCCCTCACTGTCCTTCCCTGTCCCTAGAAACAAGGATTATCACAGTGAAAGAAACTGACACTCTTCCTACCTATAGTTTTCTGTCCCTAGAAAAAATGTTTTTTTAAAGATGGTTGATGATCAATGCTTTAGCACACTATAGCACAAGGAGAATTTCCCTCACTGTCCTTCCCTGTCCCTAGAAACAAGGATTATCACAGTGAAAGAAACTGACACTCTTCCTACCTATAGTTTTCTGTCCCTAGAAAAAATGTTTTTTTAAAGATGGTTGATGATCAATGCTTTAGCACACTATAGCACAAGGAGAATTTCCCTCACTGTCCTTCCCTGTCCCTAGAAACAAGGATTATCACAGTGAAAGAAACTGACACTCTTCCTACCTATAGTTTTCTGTCCCTAGAAAAAATGTTTTTTTAAAGATGGTTGATGATCAATGCTTTAGCACACTATAGCACAAGGAGAATTTCCCTCACTGTCCTTCCCTGTCCCTAGAAACAAGGATTATCACAGTGAAAGAAACTGACACTCTTCCTACCTATAGTTTTCTGTCCCTAGAAAAAATGTTTTTTTAAAGATGGTTGATGATCAATGCTTTAGCACACTATAGCACAAGGAGAATTTCCCTCACTGTCCTTCCCTGTCCCTAGAAACAAGGATTCGCACAGTAAAACACACTGACACTCTCCCTACCTATCCTTCTCTTTCCCTAAACTAAAGGAATCCAGGTTAAGCAAGAAAAAAAAAATGTCACTGTCCCTGCCTATGCTTCTCTTTCCCTGCTCCGGAACACACTACACTAGGCCGCCGTGCTGGCGGCCTTTTATAGTGTGGGGCGTGTACTAAACACCCTCAGCAATAATTGGCCACAGGCATCCTGCCTGTAGCCAATCATTGCTCTCCTCGCTGCCGGCGCTGTGATTGGCCAAGCATGCGGGGTCACAGTGCATGCTTGGCCAATCACAGCGCCTGGATGACACTGCGATGGCGTAGTGCATTGTGGGCCGTTCGCGTCACTCGAATTAGGCGCGAACGGCCCAAATCGTTCGATCTTCGTCGAACGATCGAACAGCCGATGTTCGAGTCGAACGTATGTTCGACTCGAACACCGAGCTCATCCCTAGCGAACAGACAGAATGTTCGTGTGAACTTTAGAACCCTATTAAATACAATGGACTCGAACGTTCGAAATCTAAAGTGCTAATTATAAAGGATAATATGCAATTTATTTTCCTAAAAAGTGTTTGGGGACCCGGGTCCTGCCCCAGGAGACATGTATCAATGCAAAAAAAGGTTTAAAAAATAGACGTTTTTATGGGAGCGGTGATTTTAATAATGCTTAAAATAAAAAAATAAAAGTGACATTTTCCTTTAAATTTCGTACCTGGGGGGTGTGTATGATATGTATGTAAAGTGGCGCTTGTTTCCCATGCTTAGAACTGTCCCTGCACAAAGTATAATTTTTGAAGGAAAAAAAGTCATTTAAATCACACTCGCGGCTATTAATGAATACATAGAAAAGTCATTGATAAAAAAAAAAAAGCGTGGGGGTTCCCCCAAATTCAATTACCAGGCCCTTCAGGTCTGGAATGGATATTAAGGGGAACCCTGCCGTAAATTAAAAAAAAAATGGTGTGCGGTTTCCCCTAAATATCCATACCAGGCCCTTCAGATCTGGCATGGATTTTAAGGGGAACTCCACCCCAATTAAAAAAAAAAATGGCGTAGATCCCCCCAAAAATCCATACCATGTTGAGGGCATGTGACCTGGTACGGTTCAGGAGGGGGGCCGCTCTCTCGTCCCCCCCTCTTCCCCTGCGGCCGGCCAGGTTGCGTGCTCGGATAAGGGTCTGGTATGGATTTTTGGGGAGACTCCACGCCATTTTTTTTTAAATTTGGGGTGGAGTTCCCCTTAAAATCCATGCCAGATCTGAAGGTCCTGGTATGGATATTTAGGGGGAACCGCACGCCATTTTTTTTAAATTTGCGGCGGGGTTCCCCTTAATATCCATTCCAGACCTGAAGGGCCTGGTAATTGAATTTGGGGGAACCCCCACACTTTTTTTAATTTTTTTATCAATGACTTTTCTATGTATTGATAAAAGCCGACAATTCATTAATAGCCGCGAGTGAGTTTTAAATGACTTTTTTTCCTTCAAAAATGACACTTTGTGCAGGGACAGTTCTAAGCACGGGAAACATGCGCAACTTTACATGCATATCATACACACCCCCCAGGTACAAAATTTTAATTAATATTTCACTTTTATTGTTTCACTTTAAGCATTATTAAAATCACTGCTCCTAAAAAAACGGCAGTTTTTAAAACGTTTTTTTTGCATTGATACATGTCCCCTGGGGCAGGACCCAGGTCCCCAAACACTTTTTAGGACAACAACTTGCATATAAGCCTTTATAATTAGCACTTTAGATTTCTCCCATAGACTTTTTGAATTTGCCGCGAACACCCCAAATTGTTCGTTGTTCGGCGAACGGGCAAACAGGCAATGTTCGAGTCGAACATGAGTTCGACTCGAACTCGAAGCTCATCCCTACCCCCAAATGACCCCATTTTGGAAATTAGACACCCCAAGCTATTTGCTACATTGGGTGAACTTGCATTTTGGGTGTTTTATGGACTGTGCATGTGTTTTCAATTGCCTCATTAGCACACAAACCTATATTATATAAAGCTTGCAGATAGCATTCTCTCCCTTGCCCTGAAAAGAAGCAAGATTGTGTGTGAATGTGGCCGGCAAAATGTACATTTTGGTGTCCTTATCAAGTTTGTAACACATGCATTTTATTTGTTATGTCTTTGCAAAACAGATGTTTGTTTTACTTTTGTTGATTGTTTTTTTTTTGTGTGGGGGATATGTTCCCCTGATATATTTGTGATGTTGTTAATGTGTGTCGTTTGTTCACTTTGATTTAATTGTCTGTGCTGCATTATTTTGCTAAATCTTTCTCAAGATGTGACTAATGTTTCAAATCTACCTTCATGTCTTTTTTATTTATTTATTTTTTTGCTTCCCTTTGTTTTTTTCCAAGTCCTTTTTTGTTGACCAATAAAATTTGATGCATTTTTTTTTGTTTTCTATGCAAAAAATGTGACAGCTGTAGCTTAACTATGCTTATTGGCATGTCAAAACCAAAAACAGGTGTGATTTGTCTACCCTGGTGCCTTCATGGTAGCATATGCATGTATTTTGTGCTGCCATGGATAGTCACCAGGAAATAACAAATACAGAGAGGTAAGTATTCAATTTTCCTTTTTACTGCAGTGGTTCTCAGCCTGAGTCCTCAAGTACCCCCAACAGGACATGTTTTGTGAATTTATCTTATCGAGAATTGCTGTCCAAAATACCAAACCATTGACTGTGATTTAAAGCACATGTGCAAGATGAAGGAAAACCTGCAAACATGGCCTGTTGGGGGTACTTGAGGAGCACTGATTTAGAGCACTGCACATAAAAATAGCTCAAGGCAATACGATTCTAATTGTGGGCATTTTGAGGGAAACCAAGTAAGTATTAGAAACCCCTGCTTGTTTTTTTGTTTTGTTTTTTAGGTTGGGCTTTGTGTCCCTTTTAGTAAAATTGGCTTCACTTCCCGTCACACAGCTAAACAGGAAGTGAAGGTAAAACCCTACCAATGTCTTTTCTGGGGGACACACAGATCAATCTAACTAGTGTCCCCATTAAGCCAATTGCACTTTGTTGTGTACACCCCAAATCATTAGGTAGTTTGGGGTTTAGTAAAGGCAAATCCACTCTGCAGTACAAGTGTAGTTGCTTAAATTCTGAGGGGAAGCACTGGTGATTGTAACATCCAATCATGTAAAAGCAAAGATGGTGTTTTTTTTTTGTTTCCTTGCATGTCCCCCTCGGATATCCAGCAAGTGCACTTGTAGTGCAAAGTGGATTTGCCTTTAGTAAATAAACCCCAAAGTACCTAATAATTTGGGGTGTACCCAGCAAAATGCTGGAGTGCAATGTACATAATGGGGAAAGTATATAGATTGACCTGTGTGTCCCCAAGGAAAGACATTGGTAGAGATTTCCCCTCACTTCCTGTGTGGCTATGTGACAGGAAGTGAATCATTTGGAAGGATAAAGTGGCCAAATTTGGGAGTGGTCTTCACCCTATCAGGGGTGAAGACATCCCCAAAAACTGTCTAGACTTCTAATCCCTCTGCACTCTATCCCCAAGCAAAAATAAGAAAAAGGATTTAATTTAGTTTAACTTTGCAAAGACACATTCCTAAGTTGAATTGTGATGCATGTCAATGGCCCATTTAGACCCTCTTTAACCACTTGAGATCAGCGCTATAACTGATCGACGGCCACAGCACGGTCCTCAATTGCCGGGAGTCCGTCAATAGACAACCTCCCCTTCGCGCGCGCTGTGGTCACCGAGTCACTGAGACTCGGGTGATGACAGATCCGAGTAAGGGGCCGATCATCTCTATGACCGTCGGAGGCCCGGGCGCGACGTTATGACGTCACGCCGGGTTCCCGTATGTAAACAAAGCCGTGATCTCGGCTGTCAGAATTTTTTTTACCGATCTCATGCTTTCCAGCCTGGAGGAGAGATGTGGGGTCTTATTGACCCCGCATCTCTCCATAAAGAGGACCTGTCACAATAGATTCATATTACAAGGGATGTTTACATTAATTGTAATAGGAATAAAAGAATAAAAGTGATCAAAAAACAAAAAAAATTATAATAAAAAAAATTGAAATTCGAAATTCCGATGGAGGCTTGCCCGTGGAAAAGTCCGACCGTGTGTACGCGGCATAACTTTTGCGGGAGGATGCCCCCATGCTTCGGCATATATAAGTGGTGCATGTATGCCCATCATTAGACGTGGGAGAATGAAGGGAGGTATTCTAATGCTGGGCATACCCACCGATCAATCTCTTTTTTTCGTTCAGCCAACAGGCTGCATGAAAAAAAAAGATTACAATACATGTCCAATAAGGACCAGCAACGTGCTGGTATGTTTCTGGACTTTGAATGGTTATACCAGAATGATGCCTGCGTGTTTAGGTATCATCTTGGTATCATTCTTTTCAGCCAGTGGCCAGCTTTCATGTAAAAGCAATCCTAGCGGCTAATTAGCCTCTGGACTGCTTTTACAAGCAGTGGGAGGTAATGTCCCCCCCGGATATAAAAAGCGACATTGGGAAATTAGCAAAGCATTTTATCACACCGATCTTGGTGTGGTCAGATGCTTTGAGGGCAGAGGAAAGATCTAGGGTCTAATTGACCCCAGTTTTTTTTTTTTAAAGGAGTACCTGTCACTACCTATTGCTATCATAGGGGATATTTACATTCCCTGAGATAACAATAAAAATGATAAAAAAAAAAAAAAAATGATAAAAAAAGTTTAAAAATAAAATAGCAAAATTAATAATAAAAAAAAAAAAAGCACCCCTGTCCCGCCCTGCTCTTGCGCAACGGCGAACGCAAGTGTCGGTCTGGCGTCATATGTAAACAGCAATTGCATCATGCATGTGAGGTATCTCCGCGAAGGTCAGATCGAGGGCAGTCATTTCAGCAGTAGACCTCCTCTATAAATCTAATGTGGTAACCTGTTTTAAAGGCTTTTAAAAATGTATGTAGTTTGTCGCCACTGCACATTTATTTCATCAAACATTTGGGCAATATAGTGTGTTTTAGTGCATTAAAATTAAAAAAAGTGTATTTTTTCCCCAAAAAATGCATTTGAAAAATCGCTGCGCAAATACTGTGTAAAAAAAAATGCACCACCCACCATTTTAATATGTAGGGCCTTTTCTTTAAAAAAATATATAATGTTTGGGGGTTCAACGTAATTTTCTTGCAATTTTTTTGCAAAAAAAAATATATTTTCATGTAAACAAAAAGTGTCAGAAAGGGCTTTGTCTTCAAGTGGTTAGAAGAGTGGATGATGTGTGACATAAGCTTCCTAATGTTGTGTATAAAATGCCAGGACAGTTCAAAACCCCCCCAAATGACCCCATTTTGGAAATTAGACACCCCAAGCTATTTGCTGAGAGGCATGTCGAGTCCATGGAATATTTTATATGTTGACACAAGTTGCGGAAAAAATAATTATTTTTTTTTGCACAAAGTTGTCACTAAATGATATATTGCTCAAACATGCCATGGGCATATGTGGAATTACACCCCAAAATAGATTCTGTTGCTTCTCCTGAGTACGGGGATACCACGTGTGAGTCTTTTTGGGAGCCTAGCCGCGTACAGGACCCCAAAAACCAAGCACCGCCTTCAGGCTTTCTAAGGGTGTACATTTTTGATCTTACTCCTCACTGCCTATCACAGTTTTGGAGGCCATGGAATGCCCAGATGGCACAAAACCCGCCCCCAAATGACCCCATTTTGGAAAGTAGACACCCCAAGCTATTTGCTGAGAGGTATGGTGAGTATTTTGCAGATCTCGCTTTTTGTCACAAAGTTTTAAAATTTGAAAAAAATAAATAAATTATTTTCTTTCTTTATTTTCAAAAACAAATGAGAGCTGTAAAATACTCACCATGCCTCTCAGCAAATAGCTTGGGGTGTCTACTTTCCAAAATGGGGTCATTTGGGGGTTTTTGTGCTATTTTGGCATTTTATGGCCTTCGAAATTGTGATAGGTAGTGAGGAGTGAAATCAAACATTTGCGCCCTTAGAAATCCCGAAGGCTGTGCTTGGGTTTCGGGGTCCCGTAAGCGGCTAGGCTCCTAAAAAGTCCCACACATGTGGTATCCCCGTACTCAGGAGCAGCAGCAAAATGTATTTTGGGGTGCAATTCCACATATAACCATGGCATGTGTGAGCAATATATCATTTGGTGACAACTTTTGGTAATTTTTTTTGTTTTTGTCATTATTCAATCACTTGGGACAAAAAAATAAAAATATTCAATGGGCTCAACATGCCTCTCAGCAATTTTCTTGGGGTGTCTACTTTCCAAATTGGGGTCATTTGGGGGGGTTTTTGTAGCGCCCTGCCATTTTAGCACCTCAAGAAATGAGATAGGCAGTCATAAATTAAAAGCTGTGTAAATTCCAGAAAATGTACCCTAGTCTGTAGACGCTATAACTTTTGCGCAAACCAATAAATATACGCTTATTGAATTTTTTTTTACTAAAGACATGTGGCTGAATACATTTTGGCCTAAATATATGATTAAAATTGAGTTTATTCGATTGTTCTTATAACAAAAAGTAGAAAATATCATTTTTTTTCAAAATGTTCGGTCTTTTTCCGTTTATATCGCAAAAAAAAAAAAATCGCAGAGGCAATCAAATACCATTAAAAGAAAGCTCTATTTGTGGGAAGAAAAGGACGCAAATTTTGTTTGGGTACAACATTGCATGTCCGCACAATTTCCAGTTAAAGCAGCGCAGTGTCAAATTGTGAAATCACCTCTGGTCATTATGGTCCGTATTGGTCCGGTCCTTAAGTGGTTAAGGATTTATCCGGCGCACCAATTAAGGTATGAACCGGCACAGCGCGCTGTTGATAGTAAATCATCCCCACCGTGTGCATCCTCCAATTTTGGCTTGTGTTAAAACAAGTGCAATTTTATTTGTACAAAACAAATCAAAAAACAGGGGGGGGGGGTCAGATTATTCGCCCCAAAATATCAATGATGTTTTTATATTTTTGCTCAATCACATTCATTATTTTCCTCATAATGTCCATTTCGCTACTACATTCCATTATTTCTTGAATTATGATTTGGGCACTAGCACTTGAGAATGGAGTAGTAGTAGTAGTTTCTGAAACACCACAATGTTCATCCCCTAAAAAAAAAAAGGTATTATAAATATGCAGGCCTACATCTCTTTACCTGAAGCTGTGGTGACATTGTACCTGTTGTGGTGATAAGCTCCACCTCTCCTTCCTCCACCTCTGCTTCCTCCACCTCTGGCTTCCTCCACCTCTGCTTCCTCCACCTCTGCTTCCTCCACATGTTGATCTTGGGGTTCTTTCTGAGCTTGGGGTTCTTTGTGGTCTGTGCTTCCTCGGCTCCTCAGATTGGTGTCCTCCCAGTCTCCTCTCCCCTATGAGAATGAAACAAAAGGTATCCTTAGCACACAGATAGTTTAGGGCAAAAATTGTAAACATTGCTTGGAAGTGGGGTAAATATTTTTTTGGGGGCAGATTTCCAAGATGAACACAAGAGATTTAGGGAATTCAACAAAGCAAGAATACTTTCATTTTTTGACCAAAAAAACACACATGGAGACACCCCAAAGTATCCACTGGAGCACCTGTGTGGGACACCCTGAAAAGGTTGTTCTGGTGGCCAATACTATAGTGCAGAGGTGGGGGACTTGAGTCACATGACTTGACTTAAGTCACATGACTTGACTTAAGTCACCTGTTTGAGAACTTGCGACTTGCTTGACAGAATTCAATAAATGACTCGACTTGACTTTGACTTGTCACTAATGACTTGCGACTTGACTTTGACTTGGGCTATATGACTTGCAATGACTTGGCACCACTAACACTAACCGCAAGCTGCCATCTGCCTACCTAATCAGCATGTCATGCAGACAGACGGCGGCCATTGCAGTGTTCAAAAGCCGCGCCTCCTCGTCTGTGATAGGCGGAACACTCAATTTCACAGCAGGCAGTGTTCAGCCTATCACGAACATCCTCTTATCCTCGTCTGTGTTATGAGGATGAGCGGATGTCCGTGATAGGCGGAACACTGAATGCTGGGAAATTGAGTGTTCCTCCTATCACAGACGAGGAGGAGGCGCAGCTTTTGAATACTGGAATGGCCGCCGTGATGCCGCCGATTAGGTACACGGCTGATGGGCACAGTGAAGCATGGGCACAGTGAGACATGGGCATAGTGAGACACGGGCACAGTGAGGCAGTGGGCACAGTGAGTCATTGGGCACAGTGAGGCATTGGGCACAGTGAAGCATGGGCACAGTGAGACACGGGCACAGTGAGGCATTGGGCACAGTGAAGCACAGGCACAGTGAGACACGGGCACATTGAGACATGGGCACAGTGAAGCATGGGCACAGTGAAGCATGGGCACAGTGAGGCATGGGCACAGTGAGGCATGGGCACATAACCAATATTATTTATTGTTATCCCTCCTATTATTTTTATACAGTATGGGGTAGATCAGTATTTTGACTTGATTTGTGACTTGACCAAAATAAATGACTTGACTTGGCTTGCTTGACTTCTAGCAGGGACTCGACTTGACTTGCTTGCTTTTCGTCACAGTAACTTGGGACTTGCTTGAGACTTGAAGGTTAAGACTTGAGACTTGCTTGTGACTTGCACATGTGTGACTTACTCCCATGTCTGCTATAGTGCTCCAAGATGGGTAACCAGCTGCTTGAGTGTCCTCTCCTTTACACATATTCTACTTTTGCATTTCACATTCTACTTACTTACAACACATCATCTAGACAACAATGTTTATAAACGTTGTTTTAAGACAAATAGGCTTGAACACATGTTTTTTACATGTATCTGTGCAAAACATGTGATTTTTTAGACGATCGCTCTTTAACACGTAACATTCACAAAAATTGGGCCACTAAACTTAACATGAAAGTTACCATTTTACAATGTGAAACCAGTCAATCCAAGCACATGGAGCAAAACATGCAAGAATACATATTTCAATTTGAAATAACACATTAAAAATAAAAGCTTACTTTTTTCAAGGATTTTTTGAAAGGTTCCTATACTGCTCCAGCTCCCTCAGCTTTAGGACAGACCACCTTTTACGGAGCTGCTCCTTGGATCTCCTGACCCCAAATTTATTATAGAGACTCCTCGCCACTTTGTCCATTATTTTAGACTTCCTGAGATTAGGGGTGTCGTATGGTCCATGCTTCCCATTGTAATCTTTCCTCCGCAGGATGTCCACCATCTCCGCCATCTCAGCAAATGACATATTAGTTGCCCTGTATCTTTTATTCCTGGATCGGGACGTTCCCGCCTCCGGGCTTTCCTCGTCGGTACTACAGTAAATAATGAAGCACGCACCTGTGTCACCGCCATGTCGTTGTCTCCCACTGTGCGCCCAACGAGGAGGGGCGGGGAAATTCCGAAAAAGAACGTCATGGGCTGGCGACGCGGGCGGAGTTTCACGCATGCGCAGGGTATATAAATGGGAAACGAGATAGTGGTTGCACGGAGTAAGGACAACCGGAAGTGCCGAACGATTCCAACTAAGGTAAGAATGAAACTTGGGGCATCAGTGGCCTATGCTGGTTCATGATTGGAAAGGCCTATATTGGGATATGTTTAGGACAATTGAAACTGACCTAATGTTTTTTAATTGTGTTTTATCTTTCAGAAAGAAGTATGCATAAATTAAAGGAGCCAGAAATCATGATGGTGTTCATTGAGAAATGAAAATATTGCTGTGGGGTGTAGCACTGCTCACTCTTCAGGTGTGACCCAGAAGATAAAGATAGGCTAATCTTATTCAAAAATAAAAAAGGAGATGGAAATATCGGGACTAGTTGCTTGTCACCCCAAAAGGTTACTGGGTTCCAGTAGATATGCATGTGACCAAAAAAGGGGGAATTAATTCCTCAAATATTGTAAACCAAATGGTTATAAAATGTCCAAATAAATCAATTTATAGTCCACACAGTGTATGGTGATTTCAAAGTGTCCAAAGTGAAACAAATTAAATGATAAAAAATCTTCCAGTGACTTTGACAGATGCTCCCCCCTCAAGGGTCCCTACTCACCAGCTCCTCACACCCCTACAGGGGTAGACAGCATATACAGCTGGATCCAGGTGGGGTCCCGATTTCCCGATCTGTTACTTCCGGGATAGGGTATGTATCCACAGCGGGTCTCCAAAAAATCCTCGGTTTCTCACATCCAGAGATGATTTGGTTGACAAACAGCGATTGTCCAGTGCCCTCAGTAAAGAAATTGATAGGCTCCCATAGTGCAGTAAAATTGAACCTCAGGGGACTTTGGTTCAATGATTGGAACCCAGTAACCTTTTGGGGTGACAACCAATAGTCCCGATATTTACATCTCCTTTTTATTTTTGAATAAGATTAGCCTATTTTTATTTTCTGGGTCACACCTGAAGAGTGAGCAGCGCTACACCCCACAGCAATTTTTTCATTTATCTAGGATCCTCTTGTAGGATCTTAATAGGGAGGCTGCAGCTCTACACACACATATATATAAACTCTCCTAAGTGCAGGAATACTACTTTTTCCATGTTCATTGAGAAATATCGTGAAATGCGCAACTTATGGGAGATTAAAAATTGTTTGTACCACAATAGTGTGGTACGAAGGGCAACAATTGGAACATTAGCAGAATATATGAAGACCTGGATCCCAGAGGCAGACTACAAAATGATTAACAATAAAATAAACAACATGAGGAATGCCTACAAAAAAACGATATAAAGAAGTCCGTTCAGGAGCAGCAGCAGACGAAGTAGTTCAGCCCAAGCTGTGGTACTACAAGCATCTGCAATTTCTGGATGACCAGCTTGAGGCCAGGGAATCACTTTCCAGACTTCCTTCCACCCATCCCTCCAGTGTTCCTTCCACCCTTCCCTCCAGCGTTCCTTCCACCCTTCCCTCCAGCGTTCCTTCCACCCTTCCCTCCACCCCTGCAGAGGGGAAAGAGGAGCCTCCTGAGCTTGAAGAGCCGGATCTGCGCATCTTCAGCCAGGTATAGTTTTTTCAAACATATTTATTGGCCTCAAATTATTAGTGTGAACTAGATGTTATTATTCACAAATGAAATAATGAAATTTACAAAAAACAAAAAACAAAAATAAAATTTAACCCACAAAAAAATATTCAAATAAAAAAAAAACATTTGTTAAAAATAAATAAAATAAAAAATTACAAAAAAAAAAAAAAATATCAAAAATAAAATAGTGGCCAGAAATTATTGGTACAGTATTTAAAAAAGCTGGGGTCCAAATGAGAGTATTTTCTATTTATTATTAACATTCAAATTGCAACAGTCATGAGATGAAAATTGTGTGATTGATTCAACAAAAAATAAAACTATGTCCCTTTTTTATACACAAGATAAGCGCAGCCAGGAGGGAGAGGCTCCGGAATGTGGCAGGCAGGAGGAGGCAGGGGTTAGTGGCAGACAGGAGGAGGCCGGCCCAAGTGGCACTCAGCAGGTCCCCAGGCCTTGTGGCAGCACCCAGTCCCAAGTGGCTCCCCTCCACGTCAGACCCCAAAAATCTAGGAGGATGACACAGGTGGAGGAGGAGTCACTTAAAATGATCAGGGACGCTGCTGCCATAATGAGGGCCCCCCTCAACCCTGTGGAGTGCTTTAGCGCCTACCTGGCAGAGAAGCTCTTTAAACTGGAGGAGGGACAACGTGCCCTCTGTGAGCACCTGATCTACACTGCCATTCACATGGCGGGAAGGGGGCAGCTGACAGAGGCCACTCATCTCTGCCATCTGGCCTATCCTTCTCCTCCTCCTCCTGACACATTTCCGCCAACACAGCCACAGCCTGGAAGGGGGCGTGGACAGGGCCGTGGAACAAACGCTGCAGGGAAGCATGGAGGGAAGGCTACAGGGAAGACCAGAAGGTGATTCCCTGGCTTCAAGCTGCTCTGACAGAAGTTGCAGTTTGTTGGAGTACCACAGCTTGGGGACATGTATGTCTTCAGCTGCTGTTCCTGATTTCCTTATGTTGTTTATTTTATTGTTCATCATATTCATGTCTGCCTTTGGGGTCCAAAGTCTGCATATATTCTACTAATTTTCCAATTGTTGCCCTTCATTTTTATTTTGTTTTTCCAGACTAAATGGATCTTTGATTTAAGCAAAATACTTGCCTATGTGTTTTTATTGTGAGTAGCAATAACATCTCATAAAGACAATGGGGCTGATTTACAAAACGTTTGCGCCATGAGTATCGGCGCATCTGCGCGCGCAATGGCTGTTTTGGTATTTACAAAACATTAGCGTCGGTAGCGCAGCCCTATTTGCCATTTACTATAGTGTTGTCGGCAGACGGGAGGAGGCGCTCAGTGTGCCACTATGGACCTGGCGCACGGCATGTTAAACTCTAAATATAAAGAAGCTGGAAGTGAGAATATAATGGGGGTGACGTGGGGTGATGTGAGGAAGTGTAGTGACACCTGCCCAAATAACTAATATGCCCAAAATAGAGTGAGAAAGTAACTTTTTTAAAACCAGCCCGCTGCGCTGGCAAGTACGATTCGAGCTGCGGGAGTTTTTTTTTAGCTCAGCGTGGCAATTTCCCTTGTTTTCTTGCCCCAAGACACTGCGCCGGCAAAATCTTAGTAAATGTCAAGTCACATAAATCAATTTGCATAAGTTGAACAGGCGCAGCTCTGAACTTCCCAGTGCGCCAGCAAAATGACATTTCTAAAGGAAAAAAAAGGCATTTAAAAGCACCCGCGGCTGTAATGAATTGTCGGCTCCCGGCAATATAGAGAAAAGTCATAGAAAGTCTTTGATAACCAAAAAAAAAAGCGTGGGGGTTCCCCCAAATTCAATTACCAGGCCCTTCAGGTCTGGAATGTATATTAAGGGGAACTCCGCCGCAAACTAAAAAAAAAATGCGTGCGGTTCCCCCAAATATCCATACCAGGCCCTTCAGATCTGGCATGGATTTTAAGGGGAACTCCACCCCAAATTAAAAAAAAAATGGCGTGGAGTACCCTCAAAAATCCACACCAGACCCTTATCCGAGCACGCAACCTGGCAGGCCACAGGAAAAGAGGGGAGGACGAGAGAGCGCCCCCCCTCCTGAACCGTATCAGGCCACATGCCCTCAACATGGGGAGGATGTCCCCATGTTGATGGGGACAAGGGCCTCATTCCCACAACCCTTGCCGGTGGTTGTGGGGGTCTGCGGGCAGGCGGCTTATCGGAATCTGGAAGACCCCTTTAACAAAGGGGACCCCCAGATCCCGCCCCCCCGTGTGAATTGGTAATGGGGTACATTGTACCCCTACCATTTCACAAAGAAAGTGTCAAAATGTAAAAAATGACAAGAGCCGGTTTTAGACAATTCCTTTATTAATGTCTTCTCTTTTCTTCCACCTTCTTCTTTTCTCCATTCGGGTTTCTTCCTTCTTCCTTCGTCCTTCGGTCTTCTCGTCCGGCATCTTGCTCCGGCTTCTTCTTTCTTCTTCGGCCGCTCCGTTTGAATTGGAGGTTCCCGCTGTGTGACGATTCAGTTCTCCTCTTGGTCCGCTGCCACCCGGTGGCTCCGCCCCCCTCTGACACCACAGGGAAAGTCCCCGTGAAATCCATGTGCATCAGAGGGGGGGCAGGATCACCGGGTGGCAGCGGACCCAAAGGAGAACTGAAGAACTGAAGCGTCACACAGCGGGAACCTCCAATTCAAACGGAGCGGCCGAAGAAGAAAGAAGGGAAGACGCCGAAGCAAGATGCGGACGAGAAGACCGAAGGAAGAAGGAAGAAGGAAGATAAAGATAAAGATAAATGTAGCGGGTGTTTGAATTTATGTGAGGACTCTGGTGGTGTGGGGTTCCTTGGGGCCTACAGGTGGCTTTCTTGCCTTGGGGCGGAGCTGAACTCACACTGAAAACTGTGCCTTTTTGTCCTCCCCTGGAGCTGGTACAGCGGGGCGGGGAACCCGCTGTGACGCAAAGGGAGAGGTCATAAAAGGGGCGGACGCCCTGATTTTGGGCAGAGAGTTGGAGGACGCGGCCGCACCCAGGCACCTTCAGCTTGGGTGCTGGCGTTCCGGTGTTTCAGGCCTAGGCGCCCTTGGCCTGGCTGGAGTGGGGATGGAGTCCATCTCAGGCACCTTTAGCCTGGGGTGAGGTACTATGGCGGATGCCTGGGGCTCAGTACCTTTGACTGAGTCCCGCGAGGGTGGAGGAATCTGAGGGGGCCCTAACTCCTTGTGTGTCCGTGTCTGAGTTCGTGAGGACTGGTGCGCAGTAACTTCTCTGAAGAGCCCGGCGCAGCATCGCTGGTGATGGAGAGGCCTCCATTGGACGGATTTCTTCCTCTGACAGGGGCAAAGTGAGCAAAGGTAATTCATGTTCTATATTACTTAGTCAGTAGCAGTGACTATTCACCACTGGTGACAGCACAGTGGGCAGCAGCAAGAAGGGAAAGGATTGAAGCCTCATACACACGACCAAGTTTCTCTGCAAGAACCAGCAAGAAACTTGCTGGCAGAGATTTCTTGCCGAGAATTTCATTAGTGTGTATGGTTTCTCGTCAAGAAAAGCGACAAGAATCTCGACGAGAAATTAGAGAACCTGCTCTCTATTTTCTCATCGAGATTCTCGTCAGCCTGTTTCTCAACGAGAAAATTGAGTGTGTGTGTACACTTACCTGTTCGCCGGGAAGCCCGCGCATGCTCGAAATGACTTCGACGCATGCGCGGTAGCTTCCTAGGCATAGGTAGGGCGAACCAAGATGGCGGCGACGGCATCGAATGTGACGAGCGCATGCTCGTTGGATTCGATGACGTCACCGCGTATGCTCCATTCAAAGAACCGCGGGTTCTTTGAAATGAGCGTGTGTACACTCGGCCGGGACAAGTTTCTTGTCCAAGGATCTCGTCGTAAAAAACGACATGTTTTTAACGACGACATTCTCGGCCGTGTGTACGAGGCTTGTGCCTCGATCTGTCCCCATTTTCCAAAGGAGAAAGATTGTTTTATTGCTTGGCAAGAAGAATAAAACTGAGTTGTACCTATTCACTGTGTGGAACTTGGGTTACTAAAGCAAAGGAGTCAGGGACGAAGGACTGGACTTGACTCTAGGACACCTACACAAAAGCCCAATCTTCTGGCCTTCACCTCTCAGTTAAGGAGGACATAGGCCGTGGTGTGTTTTATCTCTCTCTCCCAGGTACCCCTAGACAACAGCCATGTAACCGATAAAGCAAGGAAGAGGGGTGAGGCCGCTACAAAAAAATAAACAAAAACAAAAAGATAAAAAAAAAGATAAAAAAGATAAAAAAAATAAAAAAAGATAAAAAAAAGATTAAAAAAAAGATAAAAAAAAGATTTAAAAAAAAGATTAAAAAAAGATTAAAAAAAAGATTTAAAAAAAAGATAAAAAAAAGATAAAGATAAAGATGAAGATGAACAAGATGGAGGAAGAAACCCGAATGGAGAAAAGAAGAAGATGGAAGAAAAGAGAAGATTATTAATAAAGGAATTGTCAAAAAACGGCTCTTGTCATTTTTTACATTTTTGTCACTTTCTTTGTGAAATGGTAGGGGTACATTTGCACCCCATTACCATTTCACATGGGGGGGCGGGATTTGGGGGTCCCCTTTGTTAAAGGGGTCTTCCAGATTCTGATAAGCCCCCCGCCCGCAGACCCCCACAACCACCGGGCAAGGGTTGTGGGGATGAGGCCCTTGTCCCCATCAACATGGGGACATCCTCCCCATGTTGAGGGCATGTGGCCTGGTACGGTTCAGGAGGGAGGGGGGGGGCGCTCTCATCCCCCCCTCTTTCCCTGCGGCCTGACAGGTTGCGTGCTCGGATAAGGGTCTGGTATGGATTTTGGGGGGGACCCCCACACCGTTTTTTCGGCTATGGGGGTTTCCCTTTAAATCCATACCAGACCTAAGGGTCTGGTATGGATTTTGGGGGGGACCCCCGCGCCATTTTTTCGGCTTAGGGGGTTTCCCTTTAAATCCATACCATACCTAAGGGCCTGGTATGGATCTTGGGGGAACCCCCACGCCGTTTTTTTGGCTTAGGGGGTTCCCCTTAAAATCCATACCAGACCTAAGGGCCTGGTATGCTCCTGAAGGGGAACCTATGCCGGTTTTTTCATTAAAATTCGGCGTAGAGTTCCCCTTCATGATTCATACCAAACACGGGACAGCGAGGCTGCCGAGAACCAGCGCGATGCCATCGCGCTGGAGATATTCTCGGCCAGCTAGTCGCCTCTAGGACACGACCTGAGCGGCTGGTTCACGCTCAGGTCGTGTCCTAGTTGCCTCGCAAAGTCACGCTGTCCCTGTGTCAGCCGGCACATGAGTCGCCCCGCGAGTCGGATCCGCTTCATCTGACTTCCCGGGCGACCTCTATTCAAATCAATGGGCTCCCATAGGGAACCATTCATTTTCAATAGAGCGCCGCTGACATTTGTATTTACTATAACAGTGCGCCGCTGTGCGCCGCTGGGTCCTGCGCCAAGTGAAGGAGTTATCCGGCGCACCAATTAAGGTTAGAACCAGTGCAGCGCACTGTTATTAGTAAATCAGCCCCAATGTGTAATTAAGAAGGGACACCAACCTCCTTGAGTGTATTTTTAAAAAAAATAAATGTTGTTGTGAGAACTTGACTTGAAAAAAAAATGAGCCCACAAGAAAGAAAAATTAATAAAAAAAGACGATCTGGATTCTAAATAAAATAAAAAATTAGGGAGATCTGGCTTTAAAAAAAGATAAAATTATTCAGAACGCAATAAACAAATAAGTTTGGCAGAACTCGGGATAAATATCTGCAGCAAAAAAACATTTTAAAGACCATTATAAAGAAGAACACAATGCGCTGCATTAAACGAGGCAATAATTTGCAGAATGACAAATGTGCTCTCTCCATTAGGAACGCTAGTTTTACCAGAACGAGCGCTCCCGTCTCATAATTCAGTCTGAGCATGCGTGGGTTTTTTATCCGATGGAGTTGCCCACAGACGATAGGAATTTGCTATCGTTTTTTTTTCCATCGGATACATTTAAAACATTTTCTATTTTTTCTCACCGATGGAAAAAAGACCGATGGGGCCCATACACGATCGGTTTGTCCGATGAAAAAAGTCCATCGGACTGTTTTCATCGGTAAAACCGATCGTGTGTACAGGGCTTAACAGTTCACTGTGTCCACATGAGTGTATCTAATTGTTCTCATTTATGCACTGAGTACTTTTTTCTCACTTTTTTGAATTTGTATTCATTTAATCATTCATCACTTCATTTTTGAATATCTACCCCTGAGGGATCTCCGAGGTTGTTATATTCTCTTAGTGCTGCATTTTTTACTTTTATACACAATGGGGGTAATTTACTAAGAACACTGCGCTGTGCCAGTTCATACCTTAATTGGATAAATCATTGATTGGGCGTGTGAACCGACGCACGCTGTTGCGCAATGTGATAGTAAATAAAAAAATCCTATCGGTATAAGGGATTTTCTCATTAATATCAGCGGCGTTTCTCTGTCTCTATTCAAAATCAATGGTTCCCTATGGGAGCCCATTGATTTGAATAGAGGTCGCACCAGAAGTCGGATCAAGATGATCCGACTTGCGGGGCGACTCGTGCGCGGAGAACCTTGAGAGCCGGTTCACACAGGGGCAACACGACTTTGAGCGCGAGGCAACTTGGACACGACTTGAGAGTGAACCACAGCACGACTTGAAGTCGCCTCCAGGACAGGCTTCTTTGCCAGTACCTGCCCGGTTCTCGGCGACAGGGTACTGTACACCTCGCGCTCGCTGTCCCCTGTGTTTGGTATGAATCATGAGGGGGAACTCCGCGCCAAATTTTAAATAAAAACCGGCATGGGTTCCCCTCCAAGAGCATACCAGGCCCTTAGGTCTGGTATGGATTTCAAGGGGAACCCCCTACGCCAAAAAAATGGCATGGGGGTCACCCCAAAATCCATACCAGACCCTTATGCGAGCACGCAGCCCAGCTGGTCAGGAAGGGGGGTGGGGACGAGCGAGCGCCCCCCCTCCTCCTGAGCCGTACCAGGCCGCATGCCCTCAACATGGGGGTGGGTGCTTTGGGGCAGGGGGGCACCCTGCGGCCCCCCCACCCCAAAGCACCTTGTCCCCATGTTGATGGGGACAAGGGTCTCTTCCCATCAACCCTGGCCGTTGGTTGTCGGGGTCTGCGGGCGGGGGGCTTATTGGAATCTGCAAGCCCCTTTTAATAAGGGGGCCCCTACCCTATGTGAATGAGTATGGGGTACATCGTACCCCTACCCATTCACCTGGGGGAAAAGTGTCAATAAAAAAAATACACTAGACAGCTTTTTAAAGTAATTTATTAGGCAGCTCCAGGGGTTTTCTACCGATTTCGGGGGTCTTCTTCTGACTTTGGGGGTCTACTTCCGACTTCTCTGCTCTCTCCGGCCTCTTCTCCCGCTCTCCGGTGCTTTCTGCCGGGCTCCTCCACTATCTTCTGCCAGCTCTTTTGCTAGCGGGGGCCCGGTCTTCATCGTTGTCGTCTTCTTCCCTCTTCTTTCCTCCCGATGTTGACTCGACGCTCTCTGACGCTATAATGCCGTGTGCGCGGAGCGCAACGACTTATATAGGCATGGCGGGGTTACCGGGTGATGTCACCATGTGACCCCGCCCCTTATGTCGTCACCACCCGGAGCATGATGGGACTGTGACGTCACAAGAGTGACCCCACCCCATGCCTATGAAAGTCGTTGCGCACGGCATTACAGCGGGAGAGACCGTTGAGTCAAAATCGGGAGAAGAGAAGAGGGAAGGAGAAAACCGGGCCAACGCTAGCAAAAGAGCGGCAAAAGAGCAGAAGATAGTGAAGGAGCCAGGCAGAAGAATCAGAGACCGGGAGAAGAGACCCCCGAAGTCGGAAGAGATCCCCGAAGCTGCCTAATAAATTATTTTTTAAACCTGTGTAGTGTGGTTTTTTTTTACACTTTTTTCCCCAGGTGAATGGGTAGGGGTACTCATTCACGTAGGGCTGGGTTCCCCTTCAAGGTTCTCCACACAGAAGTCGCCCCGCAAGTCGGATCATCTTTATCCGACTTCTGGTGCGACCTCTATTCAAATCAATGGGCTCCCACAGGGAACCATTGATTTTGATTAGAGAAAGAAAAACACGGCTGAAAGCTAGCGCGGGGAAACGTGCATTGAATTCAATGCAAAACGCGGGAAAAAATTGCGTTAAAAAAGCCGCTTTTTTTCCTGGCGTCTGTACTAGCTTTACAGCCCGTTTTTTTAAAACGTCCGTGGGCATGAGGCCTAAGAAAAAAGGAGAGGGAAAAAAAGCACTGGACTGCATCAAAAACGCATCAAAAATGCGCATGCAGAAAAGCACCTGGAAGGCATCCGGACTGCGTTTTCAAGGTGTGAACTGGCCCTTAGGCAGTTGCGTTTAACCTCGTTTTTCAGAAAGCAAAAAAATGCGTTCAGACGCCAAAGATTTTCACGTTTCAGACGGCAAACGCGGCTAAACACGGTACCGGCGTTTAGCCGCGTTTTAGTTTATAAGCGTTTTTAAAGGTGACCTATTTTTTTACATTGAAAAACTCAAAAATGATGGCAAATGATGAAAAACCATTAAAAATATATATAAAAAAACTGTAATTGCTTGCATTGCATTGTGGACAATCCACAACTTGTGGCAGGTGACGTGGCAAGTGGACAATCCATAACTTGTGGCAGGTGATGTGGCAAGTGACACGCTAAATACAAGTACACTGCTGCTCTCTCAGCTGCTGCTACTCACTCTGGTCTCACAAAATGGCTGAAATGGTTAATAATACTGTTTTGAGCTTAGGGAGGGTCCTTATGATGTTTCCTAACTAAACGCTTATAGACGCAAATGCGGTAAAAATGCGGCATGCAAACGCGGCAAAACGCGCGTTTATAAAGGCTGGTTTCAACCTTAGTTCAGAAGACTTTGCACCAGCGTCCCGTGTACATGGGGCCTAAAAACGGCTATGCCATTTACAGCTCAAAAACACCATGGTGGGCATGAGGCCATAGGCTAACATGAAGAGGTGTTTTTAAGCTGCAAAAAACGCAGCTCAAACAAGCGGCTGTAAAAACGTCCGTGTGCATGTAGCCTTATATTAACCACTTGCTCACTGGGCACTTAAACCCCCTTCCTGCCCAGACCAATTTTCAACTTTCAGCTCTGATGCATTTTGAATGACAATTGCGCGGTCATACAACACTGTAACCAAATTAAATTTTAATCATTTTTTTTACACAAATAGAGCTTTCTTTTGGTGGTATTTTTGATGACCTCTGCATTTGTTTTTTGTTTTTTTCTATAAATACAAAAGGCCGACTAAAAAAATAAAAAATAGGATATTATAATATTTTGTTCGAAAATTAAGAAAAAGGGTAATTTTTCTCCTTCATTGATGTACACTCATGAGACTGCACTGATGGGCACCGATAAGGTGGCAAGGGTGGGCACTGAGAGGTGGCATTGCTAGTTGGCACTGGTGGGCACTGAGAAGTGGCACTGCTAGGTGGCAATGATAGTTGGTAGTGATGGGCAATGATAGTTGGCAGTGATAGGTGGCACTGATTGGCACCAGTGGTGGGCATTGATAGGTGGCACTGGCAGGGGCTACTGATTGTTACAGATGACGCAGAATTGCCTTTTCCTCTTCGGGCCCGATGTCCCTTGCACATAAGCCGGTGGTTGCCTTTTTTTTATGCTCACGCTGTCAGCGCAAGAAGAAAACAATAACCAGTACCGAGCTTTTGTTTACATCACGTGATCAGCTGTCATTGGCTGACAGCTGATCACGTGGTAAGGGGCAGGGATCGGCCCCTTACTTGGATCTGTGATCACCCGAGTCTCAGTGACTCTGTGACCACAGCACGCGTCTATTGACGGACTCCTGGCAATTGAGGACCGTGCTGTGGTCGTCGATCAGCTATAGCTGATCTCAAGTGGTTAAAGAGGGTCTAAATGGGCCATTGACATGCATCAGAATTGAACTTAGGAATGTGTCTTTGCAAACTTAAACTAAATGAAATCCTTTATTTTTGCTTGGCGATAGAGTGCAGAGGGATTAGAAGTCTGGACAGTTTTTTGGGGATGTCTGCACCCCTGATAGGGTGAAGACAACGCCCAAATTTGGCCACTTTATCCTTCCAAATGATTCACGTCCTGTCACATAGCCACACAGGAAGTGAGGGTAAAGTGAAGTGAGGTTAAATCCCTACCAATGTCTTTCCTTGGGGACACACAGATCAATCTAAATAGTTTCCCCATTTTGTACATTGCACTCCAGCATTTTGCTGGGTACACCCCAAATTATTAGGTATCTTGGGGTTTATTTACTAAAGGCAAATCCACTTTGCACTACAAGTGCACTTGCTGGATATCCGAGGGGGACATGCAAGGAAACTAAAAAAAAACACCATCTTTGCTTCTACATGATTGGATGTTAAAATCACCAGTGCTCCCCTCAGATTTTCAGCAACTACACTTGTACTGCAGAGTGGATTTGCCTTTACTAAACCCCAAACAACCTAATGATTTGGGGTGTACACAACAAAGTGCTAGAGTGCAATTTGCTTAATGGGGACACTAGTTAGATTGATCTGTGTGTCCCCAAGAAAAGACATTGGTAGGGTTTTACCTTTACTTCCTGTTTAGCTGTGTGACAGGAAGTGAAGCCAATTTTACTAAAAAGGGACACAAAGCTCAACCTAAAAAAACAAGCAGAGGTTCTAACACTTACTTGGTTTCCCTCAAAATGCCCACAATTAGAATAGTATTGCCTTGAGCTATTTTTAAGTGTAGTGCTCTAAATCAGTGCTTCTCAAGTACCCCCAACAGGCTATGTTTGCAGGTTTTCCTTCATCTTGCACATGTGTTTTAAATCACAGTCAATGGTTTGGTATTTTGGACAGCAATTCTCGATAAGATAAATTCACAATGTCCTGTTGGGGGTACTTGAGGACTGAGGCTGAGAACCACTGCAGTAAAAAGGAAAATTGAATATTTACCGCTCTGTATTTTTCATTTTCTGGGGACTATCCATGGCAGCACACAATTCATGCATATGCTACCATGAAGGCACCAGGTTAGACAAATCACACCAAATTTGTTTTGACATGCCAATCAGCATAGTTAAGCTGCAGCTGTCACATTTGTTGCATAGAAAACAAAAAACAAACTTTGCATGAAATTTTATTAGTCAACAAAACAGGACTTGGAAAAAAGAAAGGGAAGCAAAAAAACATGTATGTAAATTTGAAACATTAGTCACAACATCTTGAGAAAGATTTAGCAAAATAATGCAGCACAGACAATTAAAGTGGAGTTCCACCCTCTTTTACAACTTGTCTGCATCCTCTTCAGCTCTGTCCCCTTATGCTGATTTGGCATATAAAAAAAAATTATTTAAAAAACTCACTGTTTTAATATAACATATTTGTTTTTGCGGCCGCGGCAGAATCAGCCTCATTGCGTCATCCACGGACCGCTATGCCTCCTGGGAGATGTTTTTCATCAATCCCAGAAGGCATAGCTGTCCCTGAGCCGTAGCATCGCGTTATTTCGAAACCGGAAATAACGCAATGCAAGGCGATGCCCGGCGCCATTTTAACTGAGGGAAACCAGGCATTATGTTGCTATTGTCACGCCCCACCACTGGCGTAGCGTGGGATTGGATCGCTGGTGAATGGGACCAGCCTCCACTTGGCTGTGAGCCGCCGCCCCTGAGTCATCCCCCCCTCCTCCTCCTCCTCTCCTCCAGATCGTATCCTCGTATCCTGTTGTGACAGGCAGGCTGGCAGTGTGACAGACCGCAGAGCAGACCATGGAAGAAAAGCAGGTGAGTGAAAGACTCCCTCGTGAGTCACATTGCTGGCCTGCTGGGGGGAGTGGACATGGTCTGGGGAGACTGAGCAGCCAGTAAGTCAGTTTAGTGTTCAGTGTAGTGTTAAGTGTTTCATGTGTAGCGTAGTTTAGTGTGCAGTGTGCAGTGTGTAGCCTAGAGTGCAGCGTTTAGTGTGTAGCCTAGTGTGCAGCGTTTCGTGTGTAGCCTAGTGTGCAGTGTTTAGTGTGTAGCGTAGTGTGCAGTGTTTAGTGTGTAGTGTTTTGTGTGTAGCGTAGTGTGCAGTGTTTAGTGTGCAGCGTAGTGTGCAGTGTTTAGTGTGTAGTGTTTTGTGTGTAGCGTAGTGTGCAGTGTTTTGTGTGTAGCGTAGTGTGCAGTGTTTAGTGTGTAGCGTAGTGTGCAGTGTTTAGTGTGTAGCGTAGTGTTTAGTGTGTAGCGTAGTGTTTAGTGTGTAGCGTAGTTTGCAGTGTTTAGTGTGTAGCCTAGTGTGCAGTGTTTAGTGTGTAGCCTAGTGTGCAGCATTTAGTGTGTAGCCTAGTGTGCAGTGTTTCGTGTGTAGCCTAGCGTGCAGTGTTTCGTGTGTAGCCTAGCGTGCAGTGTTTCGTGTGTAGCCTAGCGTACAGTGTTTCGTGTGTAGCCTAGCGTGCAGTGTTTCGTGTGTAGCCTGGTGTGCAGTGTTTCGTGTGTAGCGTAGTGTGCAGTGTTTAGTGTGTAGCGTAGTGTGCAGTGTTTTGTGTGTAGCGCAGTGTTTAGTGTGTAGCGTAGTGTGCAGTGTTTTGTGTGTAGCGTAGTGTGCAGTGTTTCGTGTGTAGCGCAGTGTTTAGTGTGTAGCCTAGTGTGCAGCGTTTCGTGTGTAGCCTAGTGTGCAGCGTTTCGTGTGTAGCCTAGTGTGCAGTGTTTCGTGTGTAGCCTAGTGTGCAGCGTTTCGTGTGTAGCCTAGTGTGCAGCGTTTCGTGTGTAGCCTAGTGTGCAGCGTTTCGTGTGTAGCTTAGTGTGCAGTGTTTCGTGTGTAGCCTAGTGTGCAGTGTTTCGTGTGTAGCCTAGTGTGCAGTGTTTCGTGTGTAGCCTAGTGTGCAGTGTTTCGTGTGTAGCCTAGTGTGCAGTGTTTCGTGTGTAGCCTAGTGTGCAGTGTTTCGTGTGTAGCCTAGTGTGCAGTGTTTCGTGTGTAGCCTAGTGTGCAGTGTTTCGTGTGTAGCCTAGTGTGCAGTGTTTCGTGTGTAGCCTAGTGTGCAGTGTTTCGTGTGTAGCCTAGTGTGCAGTGTTTCGTGTGTAGCCTAGTGTGCAGTGTTTCATGTGTAGCGTAGTGTGCAGTGTTTAGTGTGTAGCGTAGTGTGCAGTGTTTTGTGTGTAGCGTAGTGTGCAGTGTTTTGTGTGTAGCGTAGTGTGCAGTGTTTCGTGTGTAGCGCAGTGTTTAGTGTGTAGCCTAGTGTGCAGCGTTTCGTGTGTAGCCTAGTGTGCAGCGTTTCGTGTGTAGCCTAGTGTGCAGCGTTTCGTGTGTAGCCTAGTGTGCAGCGTTTCGTGTGTAGCCTAGTGTGCAGCGTTTCGTGTGTAGCCTAGTGTGCAGCGTTTCGTGTGTAGCTTAGTGTGCAGTGTTTCGTGTGTAGCCTAGTGTGCAGTGTTTCGTGTGTAGCCTAGTGTGCAGTGTTTCGTGTGTAGCCTAGTGTGCAGTGTTTCGTGTGTAGCCTAGTGTGCAGTGTTTCGTGTGTAGCCTAGTGTGCAGTGTTTCGTGTGTAGCCTAGTGTGCAGTGTTTCGTGTGTAGCCTAGTGTGCAGTGTTTCGTGTGTAGCCTAGTGTGCAGTTTTCGTGTGTAGCCTAGTGTGCAGTGTTTCGTGTGTAGCCTAGTGTGCAGTGTTTCGTGTGTAGCCTAGTGTGCAGTGTTTCGTGTGTAGCCTAGTGTGCAGTGTTTCATGTGTAGCGTAGTGTGCAGTGTTTCGTGTGTAGCGTAGTGTGCAGTGTTTCGTGTGTAGTGTTTTGTGTGTAGCGTAGTGTGCAGTGTTTAGTGTGTAGCGTAGTGTGCAGTGTTTAGTGTGTAGCCTAGTGTGCAGTGTTTTGTGTGTTTAGTCTCTCGCTCTTCATCTCGCTCGCTCTTGGTTGTGGGACATGTGTTGTGTTGTGGGACATGTGGTGTGTGTGTGTGTGTATGTATGTGTATGTGTGTGTGTGTATATATATATATATATATATATATATATATATATATATTTATAAACACATACACACACTCCTGTATTATAGTGTTTGGTACTGGCTGGTGGCACTGACAGATGGTACTGGCTGGTGGTGCTGATTGGTGGTGGTACTGGCTGGTTTTACACTGAGGGTTAAGCCATCGTAGCTGTCATATTGATGGGGTAAGTAGAGTCCCCCCTTAGATCAGGCGTACCCAGCGGAGTCCTTCCTTAGATCAGGCGTACCCAGCGGAGTCCTTCCTTAGATCAGGCGTACCCAGCGGAGTCCTTCCTTAGATCAGGCGTACCCAGCGGAGTCCTTCCTTAGATCAGGCGTACCCAGCGGAGTCCTTCCTTAGATCAGGCGTACCCAGCGGAGTCCTTCCTTAGATCAGGCGTACCCAGCGGAGTCCTTCCTTAGATCAGGCTGTAACGGCACCCCAAGTATGAAAGGGGTTAACACCGTTAGGATATTCCCTTTCCAACCACACGACAGCCACCAGACACTCCAACCAGCCGAATAAGACCCCATAAGAATGTATTCAAGTTCCAAGACAGGAAATCACTTTATTTTCAAAACACATGGTAACACATTTCTCTTCAAAACCCTTCCCTCCCATCCTTTGGGGAACAGGGCGGGTTAAACTGTCCAATGACAATGGTGATACAGGTCAGGTGTGTTCAAACTTCTCCTTTGATAAACACTCTTAGGCAGGAGGGTTGATCCCCCCCCCCCTCCTCACAGAAGACACTTCCACATCCCATAATATGGAGCCAGATGGTTTACCAAGCTCCAATCCACATCGTCACAATGAAAGGGCCTGTAGCATAGGTGAGGCTCATTAGCATTACACAAGGAGACAGGAGACATATCAGCCTCTCTTAATTTAACCTGTTGAGTTCATAAAACAGTAGATAGTTCTTTGCAGATATCCTGGGGAATATGGTGGATAAATATTACAGACCCATTTTAAGCAATCCAAGCCATATTCTCAATGTCCATTATTTCCTGGCTCACCCTGTGTCCAAAGTGACCCCCATGTCACACATCTCCCCTTTCGGCAGGAGACTAACAGAGGAGGGGACCCCAGACGGGTTGACTCCGAAGTTAATCCATAGGTCCATTCCTCCAATGCCGGTATCTCCACAGTACCCCAAATCAATTGTTCCAAGCAGAGCATTACTTACCCAGCCAACCTCTGCCTCTCTTAGAGAACATACCCGCCGCTGGGGAGAGGCCTGGACTGGCCCTTCTCCCTGGAGTCCTTTCAGCCGCTGGAGAGAGAACAGGGTGACTGGGCTCAGTCCGTCATGCTGTTGGGGATCTGGGCCGACTGCCCAGCCTCCCTGGGGTATACAAGTGGAGACTGAAGTCCCATCCACTTGTGGTAGGTGAAAATCCCCCAGTGCTTGCAAAGCAAGTCTGACATTCTCCTGTCCCAGTGTCACACCATTTTCTGGGGTTGTGTCAGTGAGGACCGAAGTCCCATCCAGTACCACAGGAACTCCCTCTTCCGTTAGTTGAGAGCAGAGGCCCGTAGCATTCTGCCCTGCTGCCAGTGATTCAGCTGGGAGTAACAGATTTACTACCTTAGCTGGTTGCTGGGGAGAGGGGCCAACTGCCCCGGCTCCCTGAAACTCCACAGTTGTTTCCGGTGCTGGGCAGAGGTTGCTATCACTCTGCCCGGTTGCCAGCACTTCTGCTGGGGACTCCACCCCATCTGCTCTGGCTAACTGTTGGGGAGGGAAAAGGGCTGCTTCTCCCCCCTGCATCTCTGAAATCCCCTGGGAAAGAGGAACCATCATCTTCTCATCTCGGGCCTCCAAAACTGCCACGGGTGTAGAACAGGGGTCTGCAGTACTCTGTCCTGCTGCCAGTACTTGGGCAGGCAATGCATAATCCATAACATCCTCTGAACAGTCCCTTAAGTCCATACCTTCTGTAATCTGTAGCTGGGAAGATGAGCCAACTGCCCAAGCTCCCTGGAACTCCACATCATCCACTTCGGCTTTAGGGATGGCAATCTCCAGATTTTCCACTGCTGATTCCTCAGCCAGGCTAGCTCCCTGGAACTCCATATCATCCACTTCGGCTTTAGTGATGGCAATCTTCAGATTTTCCACTGCCAATTCTTCAGCCAGGATTTCATAGCTGTCCACTGGTATTTCCTGATAGTCCCAGGCACAGGTAGCACCACCCTGCTGCTGAGCAGATTCTAGCAGCTGTCTGTAGGCGATCTCCAGCTCCCATTCCTGAACGGCCAGAAACTCCAAATCTTCCTCTGCCCAGTGCCCTTCCGAGACATTAAGTTTTCGCTCTCTGTGCTCCATTATTTCCTCCAAATGCCACTCCCGATCACTCCCAAAGTCAGGGTCACTGGATAGCCTCCAATACAGCAATCCCAGGCCATCATAGTCAAAGCCTTCCGTGGGGCTGTCATCCGCTGACCATGGGCACTCTTGGGCTACATACCACCGGAGGGCTCTGTAGCTCTCGTCCAACCGCATCTCTGCCCGGATCAGCCTGCTTAACTCAGTTGTCCACGCCTGCTTTGGTTGTTCCCCCAATAACGGCATTCGTACATCATACTGCGACCAGTACCTTACATAGATGGAGGGGACAACTTTTCCCTGGTGTTGCTGCTCGAGAGCTAGCGCTTTCTTCCAGAGTTCGCAGCGGATTGAATCAGACCATCCCAGCAGGACCTCCTCTGATACTGGTCCTCTATGCTGTATCTGCATCTCTTGTAACCTCCTTCTGACTTCCTCTTCCATGGAGGCTGATATCTGTACCTCTCCTCTCCTTGCAGTTGGTGCTGCTGTGACTTCTGCTGCTGCAACATCTTTTTGATGTAGCCAATTTGCGTCCACAGCCGCTATAACTAGGTCTATGATCTCCGCTGGAGGGTTAGGACCATACTGTGCCAGTCTTAGTTCAACAGCCCGATCAAAACTTGCCTCTTCGGGTGTCCTGTCTGTTACGCTGGGCCTTTCGGTTCCATCCATTTCGACTAGTTCTCTGATAATGTCCCTCTTCTTACGGTTGTTGGCCGGTCTTCCCCGGTTCTCCAGTAAGTCTTTGAGGGTGGAGAGCTTTAGCCGTTCATACTGTGCCTCCATTGTCCTGTGTCCTCTTGTAGCTGTCCTTCTGGCTGTGGGGATCAATCCCACTGCTTGCCAACAATTGTAACGGCACCCCAAGTATGAAAGGGGTTAACACCGTTAGGATATTCCCTTTCCAACCACACGACAGCCACCAGACACTCCAACCAGCTGAATAAGACCCCATACGAATGATTCTCCCCCCAGATACGAGACAACGCTCTGTATTCAAGTTCCAAGACAGGGAATCACTTTATTTTCAAAACACATGGTAACACATTTCTCTTCAAAACCCTTCCCTCCCATCCTTTGGGGAACAGGGCGGGTTAAACTGTCCAATGACAATGGTGATACAGGTCAGGTGTGTTCAAACTTCTCCTTTGATAAACAGTCTTAGGCAGGAGGGTTGATTCCCCCCCCCCTCCTCACAGAAGACACTTCCACATCCCATAATATGGAGCCAGATGGTTTACCAAGCTCCAATCCACATCGTCACAATGAAAGGGCCTGTAGCATAGGTGAGGCTCATTAGCATTACACAAGGAGACAGGAGACATATCAGCCTCTCTTAATTTAACCTGTTGAGTTCATAAAACAGTAGATACTGTAGTTCTTTGCAGATATCCTGGGGAATATGGTGGATAAATATTACAGACCCATTTTAAGCAATCCAAGCCATATTCTCAATGTCCATTATTTCCTGGCTCACCCTGTGTCCAAATTGACCCCCATGTCACACAGGCGTACCCAGCGGAGTCCTTCCTTAGATCAGGCGTACCCAGCGGAGTCCCCCTTACATCAGGCGTACCCAGCGGTGTCCCCCCTTACATCAGGCATACCCAGCGGAGTCCTTCCTTACATCAGACATACCCAGCGGAGTCCCTATTATATATATATATATATATATTATGTAGATATATCTGCACAGAAACAAATGATTTAGTTTACAATTAGGATATTTTTAAAGCTCTTACCTTTAGCAGCAGATATCAGTGTTTCTAGAAGAATATTGCTTGTACAGAGATAGGAGGAGGGGAGGAGATGTTTAGATGTTTACATAAATAGTGGGCGGCAACTGGAGAGCAGAGGAAACTTGAAAGTGAAACCAATTTTAGACTGCTGGAGAAGCACTGAGCTTGTGCGAGATTTGCAAGCCTGGAATCCAGGAAATCATACAGTCTGGCTTCATGCAACCACACCAAAGATGGCCACGGCCTATTTCTAATTTATAAACTATCTAAATGCTGTAATAACCTAACTAAACGGACCTTAGTTTACAGACTAACTTTACTAGAATAGATTAAGGTTGTGTTTTCTAGGGGTATTTTTATTTAAAATGTGTAATTTAGGCCGGAACACCACTTTAAATCAAAGTGATCGACACACATTAACATCAAAAATATTTCAGGGGAACATATCCCTCACACAAAAAAATACAATCAACAAAAGTAAAACAAACATCTGTTTTGCAAAGACATAACAAATAAAATACATGTGTTACAAACTCGATAAGGACACCAAAATTTACTTTTTGCCAGCCGGCCACACACAATCTTGCCTCTTTTCAGGGTAAGACCTGGTTCACACTGGGGCGACAAACGCTCCGACATTGGGAGCTCATGTCGCATGACGTGTGAAAATAAATGTTTCCCTATGGGAGCCGTCTTAACTGGTCCGACACATGTCGGTCCGACTTTGAGAATGCTCCCTGTACTACTTTGGTCCGACTTTGATCCGACTTCAGCCCATTGACTATCATTGAAGTCGGATCAAAGTCGGACCGCAGTCTTGCATGGTCCGACTTTGGCATGCGACTTGTGCTCTGCTGCTCTTGAGGGGGAACTCCACGCCAATTTTTAAATAAAAAACCGGCGTGGGTTCCCCTCCAGGAGCATACCAGGCCCTTGGGTCTGGTCTGGATTTGAACGGGCACCCCTACGCCGAAAAAACGGCGTGGGGGTCCCCCCAAAATCCAAACCAGACCCTTATCCGAGCACACAACCTGGCAGGCCGCAGGGGAAGAGGGGGGGACGAGAGAGCGGCCCCCCTCCCTCCTGAACCGTACCAGGCCGAATACCCTCAACATGGGGGGTTTGGTGCTCTGGGGCAGGGGGGCGACCTGTGGCCCCCCACCCCAGAGCACCCTGCCCCCATGTTGATGAGGACAGGGCCTCTTCCCGACAACCCTGGCCGTTGGTTGTCGGGGTCTGCGGGCGGGGGGCTTATCGGAATCCGGGAGCCCCCTTTAATAAGGGAGGCCCCCAGATCCCGGCCCCCCACCCTATGTGAATGAGTATGGGGTACATCGTACCCCTACCCATTCACCTTGTGGAAAAAAATTGCAATAAAAAAAACACTACACAGGTTTTTTAAGTAATTATTACACAGCTCCGGGGGTCTTCTTCCGACTTCCGGGGGTCTTTTCCGACTTCGGGGGTCTCCGGTGTCGTCGCCGCGCTCTCCGGTTCTTTCTTCCGCCGGGCCTCCGCTAACTTCTTTTTAGCTCTCTTGCTAACAGAGGCGCGGTCTTCCCGTTGTCTCGTCCGGCTCTCCGTTGTCCTTCTGCCGGCCCCTCCACTAACTTCTTTTTAGCTCTTTCGCTAGTGGAGGGGCCGGTCTTCCCGTCGCCGTCGGCTTCTTCTTCCCTCTTCTCCTCCTCGATGTTGACGCATCGCTTCTTCCCGCTGTAATACTGTCTCTCCGCTCCGCTCCGCATTAATATAGGCTTCTCATGACGTCACAGTCACATGTTCCCATGACGTCACAGTCACATGCTCCGGGGCCATGTGCCCCGGAACATGTGACTGTGACGTCATGAGAAGCCTATATTAATGCGGAGCGAAGCGAAGCGGAGAGCCAGTATTACAGCGGGAGGAAGCGACGCGTCAGCATCGAGAAGGAGAAGAGGGAAGAAGACGCCGACGGCGACGGGAAGACCGCGCCCCTCCACTAGCGAAAGAGCTAAAGAAGTTAGCGGAGGGGCCGGCAGAAGGACAACGGAGAGCCGGACGAGACAACCGGAAGACCGGGCCTCCGTTAGCAAAAGAGCTAAAAAGAAGTTAGCGGAGGCCCGGCGGAAGAAAGAACCGGAGAGCGCGGAGACGACACCGGAGACCCCCGAAGTCGGAAAAGACCCCCGGAAGTCGGAAGAAGAGCGCCGGAGTCGGAAGAAGACCCCCGGAGCTGTGTAATAAAATACTTTAAAAACCTGTGTAGTGTTTTTTATTGCTATTTTTTCCACCAGGTGAATGGGTAGGGGTACGATGTACCCCATACTCATTCACATAGGGTGGGGGGGCCGGTATCTGGGGGCCCCCTTTATTGAAGAGGGCTCCCGGATTCCGATAAGCTCCCCGCCCGCAGACCCCGACAACCAACGGCCAGGGTTGTCGGGAAGAGGCCCTGTCCTCATCAACATGGGGGCAGGGTGCTCTGGGGTGGGGGGGGCCGCAGGTCGCCCCCCTGCCCCAGAGCACCAAACCCCCCATGTTGAGGGCATGCGGCCTGGTATGGTTCAGGAGGGAGGGGGGGCCGCTCTCTCGTCCCCCCCCTCTTCCCCTGCGGCCGGCT
Source organism: Rana muscosa (assembly GCA_029206835.1). Lineage (NCBI taxonomy): Eukaryota > Metazoa > Chordata > Amphibia > Anura > Ranidae > Rana > Rana muscosa. The sequence continues at coordinate 9,663,052 of CM055123.1, read as the reverse complement.
AGGTTGTGTGCTCGGATAAGGGTCTGGTTTGGATTTTGGAGGGACCCCCACGCCGTTTTTTCGGCGTAGGGGCGCCCGTTCAAATCCAGACCAGACCCAAGGGCCTGGTATGCATCTGGAGGGGTACCCACGCCAGTTTTTTTAATTTAAAATTTGGCCTGGAGTTCCCCCTCAAGATTCATACCAAACGCAGTGCCTGATATTGGCGGGGATCCAAGTCGGATCCCCGTTCATTGAAAGTCGGACATATGTTGGCTTCATGTCGCAGGGCAAAGTCGGATCCAAAGTAGGACGGATGTCGTGTCGCACTAGTGTGAACCCAGCCTCAGGGAGAGAATGCTATCTGCAAGCTTTATATAACCTAGGTTTGTGTGCTAATGAGGCAATTGAAAACACATGCACAGTCCATGAAACACTGAAAATGCAAGTTGACCCAATGTAGAGACTGAACTTCAAAGTGGGTACACCTGTTAAGGATGTCCTTCGAATTCTAACTAAAAAAACACACTCTCTGAGCATGCCCAGAAACATCCAGGTGCTGTTCACATACAAAAAGCACAAAAAAAAACTAAGTCCCTGAGCATGCTCAGACCAACAGAAATGCAGCTAGCAGAAAATAAGCCCCCCCTGTCCAAAATTAAGCACATCATCCAGCATGCTACAAAAATAGAGATGGGACAAACACTCCCGGTCCGAGGGGCAAACAAGGAGCCTAACATGGGCAAAAGTTATACAACAAATACCATTGCAGTCTATGGGAACTGACTTGGTAATTTTGCTAGTCCCCACTTGGCTGGCTTATCTTCTAGTTATTGGCCTTAAAATGGATATGGGGGCCCAGGTCCCACCCTAAGGGGCATATATCAATGTCACCAATTTGGACAACACCAAAAACGAAACAAGGAGAAGTGCCTTTAAATATGCCAAATTGCTTAAGGGCCATTTCACACCACATGCAGTCCATTGCGTTTTTAATGCATCAAAAATGCATGGAAAGTTGGTTATATGGTTCTAAATGGCAGTGTTTGTTCCAGTGCGTTCCAGTTCCAGAAAAAAAGTAGAACATGCTGCATTTTACCTGCACTGGACTGTGCTGGAATGCTGCAAAATGCATCAAAAACGCACTGGAACACTGCACTGAATCTGGTGTGAACTGGCCCTAAATATCGTACCTGGGTGGTGTCTATAGTATGCCTGTAAAGTAGTGCATGTTTTCCATGTTTATTACAGTCCGAGAGCAAAATTACATTTCTAAAGTAAAAAAAAAGTAATTTAAAACTATTTGCGGCTATAATGAATTGCCGGTTTCCGTCAATACAGATAAAAGTCATTGAAAGTCTTTGAAAAAAAAAATGCGTGGGGGTCCCCCAAAATTCCATTACCAGGCCCTTCAGGTCTAGTATGGATATTAAGGGGAACCCCGTGCCAAATGTAAAAGAAAAAATGGCGTGGGGGTCCCCCTAAAAATCCACACCAGACCCTTATCCGAGCATGCACCCTGGCAGGCCGCAGGAAAAGAGGGGGGGGGGGGGACAAGAAAGTGCCTACCATTTCACAAAAAAAGTGTCAAAAATGTTAAAGGCAATATGTCTTCTCCTTTCCCCGCTTCTTCTTCCATCTTCTTTTCTCCATTCGGGTTTCTTCTTCCATCTTGTTCTTCCCCTGCTTCTTCCTTCGGTGTTCTCGTCCGCATCTTGCTCCGGCTTCTTCTTCCCCGCTTCAGACGATCTGTTTCCATGGGAGGTTTCCGCTGTGTGACGCTTCTGTTCTTCTGACAGTTCTTCTCTAACTGAGTGTGGGGCCACCTGGTGACCCTGCCCCCCTCTGACGCACATGGACTTCACGGGGACTTCCCTATGGCTTTCCCTGTGGTGTCAGAGGGGGGTGGGGTCACCAGGTAACCCCGCACTCAGTCAGAGAAGAACTGTCAGAAGAACAGAAGCGTCACAGCAGGAACCTCCCATGGAAGCAGATCGTCCAGAGAACAAAGCGGGGGAAGAAGAAGCCAGAGCAAGATGCGGACGAGAACACTGATGGAAGAAGCAGAGGAAAAACAAGGAGAAGACATTAATAAAGGAAATGTCAAAAACCGGCTATTGTCTTTTTTTTACCCCATTACCATTTCACATGGGGGGCCGGGATCTGGGGGTCCCCTTTGTTAAAGGGGGCTTCCAGATTCCGATAAGCCCCCCGCCCGCAGAACCCCACAACCACCGGGCAAGGGTTGTGGGGATGAGGCCCTTGTCCCCATCAACATGGGGACATGGTGCTTTGGGGTCCAGACCCCAAAGCATCCTCCCCATGTTGAGGGCATGTGGCCTGGTACGGTTCAGGAGGGGGGCGCTCTCTCGCCCACCCCCTCTTTTCCTGCGGCCTGCCAGGTTGCGTGGTCGGATAAGGGTCTAGTGTGGATTTTTAGGGGGACCCCCAAGCCATTTTATTCTAAGTTTGGTGAAGGGTTCACCTTAAAATCCATACCAAACCTGAAGGTCCTGGTACGGATTTTGAGGGGGACCCCCACGCCATTTTTTTTTTATTTGGCGTGGAGTTCCCCTTAATATCCACACCAGACCTGAAGGGCCTGGTAATGGAATTTTGGGGGACCCCCATGCATTTTTTTTTCTCAAAGACTTTCAATGACTTATCTGTATTGACGGGAACCGGCAATTCATTACAGCCGCGAGTACCTTTTAAATTACTTTTTTTTTCCTTTAGAAATGCCATTTTGTGCAGAGACTGTTATAAAATGGCAAGTTTAGAGGTGCGCCTGTTAAACTTATGCAAATGCTTTTACGTGACTTGACATTTACTACGATTTTCCCGGAGCAGTGAACCGGAGCATTTGAACAAGCGCAAATGTTGCATACGCAGTGCACAAATAGACCTCTCGCAGTTCTAAACGTACTTGCAGGCGCAGCAGGCTGGTTCAGAAAAAGTTAACTTTCTTATTCTATTTTGGGCATATTTGTTACTTGGGCAGTTGTCACTATACTTCCTCACATCACCACACAATGCATCACACCATTATATTGGCACTTCCAGCTTCTTTTAATTTTGATTTGAAGATGCCGTGCGCCAGGTCCATAATGGCGCACTAAGTGCCTCCTCCCGTGCGCCGAGAACACTTTAGTAAATGGGGAATAGCGCTGCGTTACCGGCGCAAATGTTTCGCAATTACCAAAACTGCGTTGCGCACGCTGATGCGCCGCAACTCATGGCGCAAACGGTTCATAAATTAGCCCCAATATGTCTTATCATTGATGCTGGCTGCTGGTTTTTTGATATTAGCAGCGCAACTTTTTTCTTACACACATAATACATAGATACAGACATGGGTCCATCAACATTGATACAGACTTTGTGAAATATGCGAACAATCAACCAACCAAGATCGACAATGAATACCATATAGTTATCAATGCTTTTTGTCTGTGAGCCGTCCCGTCGCCCCCCGCACCCCGTATGGGATCAAGCTGTGCAATGGACGGCCAGACCGTTCAGCCTTAAACTATTGATCTGCTAAAGGAGAAAAAATAGGAGCTCAAGCGAAACATTAAAGAGCTGCTAGGTCAACATTTCTAGGTCGTGGTCGATGTGAGACCTTTCAGTAGATGAATAACGAGGTGGGAACGTATAACTCATTCCACATTCTAACAATGAGAAGTTAAAGATAAATAGGTTTGTCGCCTATATCATCAAATTTCTGCCCGCAGAGGCTTACAGGGGTACTAAGAGCTAGGATAGACAGGAGAGGTTAAAGAGAAAGGGAAGGTGAAAAGCAGCGGAGAGAAAGAAAGAAGAGGAGGGGGATAGGAATAGTGATACAGGCTACACGGAGAGCTGAAAGAAGTTTGGGAGCTTGATTAAGTGTGGGTCCTAGTTGCTGAGGAGAGGCTTTGGGACTATAAAGTGACACCGATGTATCGGGCTTAGGGCTCCCAGATGCGTTTGAATTTCTCCAAGTTGTCGAGTACGGTGTTGGAGATTCTCTCTTGAGACATGATCCAAGAGATTTTTTGTTTAGTTGAGAAGAATGAAACTGAGGGGGATTTTCAGGCCTGTGCTATTGTAATTTGGGCCCCAAGGAAAATAAAATGTATTAGAGTCTGGGTGGATTTTGGTATTTTTGGAATCCTTTGGTTGAGGAGGGCTATTGCCGGGTCTTGGTGGACCACAATCCCAGTGGTCCTGCGGATCAAATTGAAGCGTATATTCCAATAGCTTCTAATTCAGGGACATTGCCACCATATATGGAGGAAGGACAGTGCCTAAGTGGCCGCATCCTCTGAAGCAGAGAGGTGAGGACTGCGGGTAGTGTTTAGCTAGGCATGTAGGCACCAGGTACCAGCGGGACATGACCTTGAGATTGGCTTTTATTAGGATATATTTAGCATCCCCTTAAAGGCGCTAGTATAGCAAGAGTGCCAAGTGTCTAAGTCCCACTCAATGTCAAGGTCACGCTCCCAGCTCAGCATGTATGATGCTTTTTCCGACGGTTCAGCTAGGGCTGATTATATCAGGGAAATTCCCCCCTTCATATCCATGGCTGTGGAGCACCATTGTTCATATGGGGTTACAGATAGGGGGTGTGTATGTGTCAGGGAAGGCATGGGCGTGCGATAGGAATTGCACGGCAGACACGCACATTCACGGTGCATCGGCACGTACATACACGTGCGCCTGTCACCAACATTGGCGCCAGAGGGACTATTTAAAGTGAGTGCACCAAAGACTCCTTGCTGTTTGGTCTGCAGCTTCTGTGTGTCCTGAAACCCATTATCTGTGCTGACTTCTGATCCGTGACCTGGCTTGCCCTCACTAACCTTGTCTGCTTGATACCCTAACCTTGGCTTGTTTTGGACTTCTCTTCTGCCTGCTGCTCTGCCTGTTCCACCAGTACGTCTCCGATCCGGCCTGCCTGACCCTGCACCTGTTCCTCCAGTCTGCTGCAGTTCTGCTCTGCAAATCACACCAGTTCCTGTTTCCATCTGCGATCCAGTCTGTCACCGTCCTGGTCTACCCAGCCAACTGGTTGCCTGCTGCTTCTCCAGCTACAAGCATTCAGCCACTATATTGGACTCATTCTAGGAACTCCTGCGTCACCATGCTTCCGTGACTGCTGTCTCAACCTCAGGGGCCCGCAAGCCGGTGCGGCAAGAGAAGCTCTCCTCTACACGTCAGGCTCATGATCCAGGTACGTGACAGTATGTTGGGTTAAGATGGAATGTAAAAAGTGGGATAATTGGTAGAAGCAAAATTTCTCTGGAGGAGAGCATTTCTAGTTGTGTGGTGCAGTAACTCAATTTAAGAGGTCCAGTCGAGTTAAAAAAGTGCCCTATGTGGTAGAGACCTTCATCCAGCCACCACTGAAAGGCCTCAATGTCCATCCCTGGGGGAACTTTGGGGTTGTGGAAGATGTGAGCCAAGGGTTGCCACTTGGATGTTATGAGGTTCCTTTTGTGTAGAGAGTCGCATAATGCTACCGAGAGGGATAACGTAGGTCAGAGAATCGGGGGCCTACATCTGGGTGGTCGCCAGTGTAGGAAGTCTATTGTGAAGTTTGGGGTCGCCTGTCTTTCCATCCCCATCCAGTCGGGTTTTGGGCCCCTGGAGTAAATGGTTGAAATTTGGCTTAGTTGTGCTGCCTGGTAATACCACCAGAGGTTTGAAATGGGGGGAAGAGGGAGGATGGGATTTTTAAACGGTGCGAACCATGGAGTAATAATAGAGAAAAAGTTAATTATAAAAGTTAAACATTTTATTGGGCATATTCATTTAAAATATAATTCTTGATGGATGAGACATAGAGACATATTGGAAAAGAACCAGGTGGTTGTAAATACACATACAGAATGGTCACACAAACTTGGTTGTATTCCAAAAATAAAGAGCACAAAAACGTCACATCAACCCGACATGTTTCGCTTTGTAGCTTCTTCAGGGGTGGTGCGTTTATGCTCAGTGGTAGAAGTGACAACTGTATGGACAGGGAAAACATACAAATATGAATATATAAACCAAATAAATAAGCATATATTTTAAACAGGTTTATACTGAAATCATCACATTAATTGTTTTAGAGAGAAGGTCAGAACTCCATGCATATCCAAGAATTTAACTTACCCCATCGTGTGTAGTAGGTAGGTGGAACGACCGATACAGTTCCAGTATCAGATACTGGCCACCCTGGGGGGGGGGGCGGAAAGGGACTGTCCCCAATGGTCACAGAGGACAGTATAAGGGGGTACTGAGAGGTACAAAAAAGAAAAAGAGCAATGGTGAGTAATAATGTAGGGGGGAAAAAGGGGGGAAAACAAAGGGGAAAAAGAAGGGTGCAAAGAAAAAGGGACGTGAGAAGGGAATAGATAAATGAAAAAAGGGGATATTATATGTACATATCACTTACTTAAAACCAACAAAAAATCGCTTTGGAAAGGGGAGGATCTGGTTTAATTGGAGTAGCTCAAAAAGGTCAAATTCGACCAATTGATATCTAGAGCTGTAACCGATGAAGAAAATATATGAATAGTAAAAATAGATATAAATATATATAATAAAAACAAAAATAAAAATATAAAATATAAAAAAGGAAAATACCATAAGTAATAAATTAGGAGTATGAGATTATAGAATTATTATTTAAGAAAAAGTGAATGGGAATATGTATAGGTAGAAGGGACTTTACAGTAAGTAAGAGCATGAATCAGTAGCAGTTGGAATTCAGCAAAGATTATACTGAATAAAAGAGGCTGAAGTCTGTATGTAGGACTAAGTAACCGAATAATAAAAGCGGACAAATGTCTCAAAAAGCAAAGTAGATCTAAATGGTTTAGTAGTTCAATAGAGTGACCCAAAGAAGGTAAAGGTCCCTCTAGAGGGGAAATTAACTCAGTATCTATGTAAACATCAGCCAATTGTTTATAAGTATATAGGTATCTCAAATAAAAAAATAAAAAAATATATATATTTTTTTTAAATAAAGTCAAAGATAGAATGCTAAAGAGTGGCAAAGCAATGTAAATGGAACTTACCTTTACAAAAAATGTATGTAGCTCAGACCCCCGGCTCCATGCGACTGTATCGCAAGTGAGCCGATTAAATACTGTCCTCCATCGAACCCGGCGTCCGACGTCACCGGGTGCGAGGCGGGCAAAGGGATGTCACTGCGCATGCTCAAGGTTCCTAACGGAGTGGAAAGACTACGAATCCCACAATGCCTGGCGCGCAAGAGGAAAGAATGCGTGGTGACGCCGGGGTAGGGCGTACACACGCAGACAAATCCTCCAACCGCGTCGCACAGAGGGAAAGGCAGGAGGAAGGAAAGAGGGGGTTGTCTAAAAGCGAGCCAGATTGAAGGTGGCCGCAAACAAACAACCAGGGTGAAGCCGTGCAGTGAACATCGGGGTTGGTGGAGGCGTGGGAATCCTCCACCTTGGGTGCCCATGTGGCCAAAGGAAGAACAGTCACCCGGGGGACCAGTGAGTTGGAAGATGTCCAATGAAAGGCCATAATGACACACATGGGGGGAAAAAGAAAAATTTCAATGGAGTGGGTCGTTAGGACCATAGAGACCAATCTCTATTGGATATTCAGGTAATGGAGTCTGCCTAGGTCTCAGAAACAACAAGAAAATACTTATATATACAATACAAGAGAAAGAACAGATATTTCATAATATTTTGCAGTACATAGTATATAGATGAATCAATAAAGAACTGTATATTCAGAGAAATGGTACACATGGTTTAATACATTAAATCAAAATTAATAGAGGAAGGAAGGTTGAAGAAAAGAAGGGCACGTAGCCAGAACAGTCCCCGTTAGGAACGGGTGACAGCAATACATAAAAAGTGGAGGGGGTGACCAACGGATATAAATAAAGCAAACATAGATAGTTTTAAAGAAATGATCTAAAAAATGTAGATTCTCGTTGAAACCTGGAAACATGGTTGCCCTTAGATCATAAATTTATCGGGTCTCAAGCTGGAGCAGTGTTTTGTTGACACTGCCCCTCCTTGAGCCCAGAGGGACATGATCCAGGGCATAGAACTTAATAAAGCTGGCATCGAAGTTATGGTACATGCCGATGTGTCTGCTGACGGCAGTTATTATCTTTTTCTTTAAGATGGGTTTAATATGGTCTCTTATCCTCATAAAGAAGGGGCGTTTGGTCTTTCCCACATAGAAACCACCGCACCGGCACTGTGCCAAATAGATGACCCCCAGTGTTTGGCAGGTGACCTTCATTTTAGTAGTGTGCCAATTACCATTGGGGAGTAGAAATTTAAGTTGGTGATCTACATACGGGCAAATATCACAGTGACCACACGGAGAGGTGTCGGTCAGTGTAGGATTTTTGGGTAGAGAAGTAACAGAAAAGTGACTATGCACTAGACGATCTTTTAAGGACGGTGCACATTTAAGGTAATTTCTGGGAAGCTTTCGATATGTTTCTTCACAATAGGGTCTGCTTCTAATAGAGGCCAGTATTGTTTGAAAATATTTCTCACTTTAACATGTTGGTTTGAATATCGGGTAATGAATCGAACTGTATCTTTATTCACTGGGTCTTTGGAAGAAAATATTAGAGAGCTTCTATCCAGTTCCTTCACTTTATTAAAAGCCCGTTTAAGACATTTGTGACTGTATTCTCTTGATTTTAATCTAAGATAGAGATCCTTAGATGCTTTTATGAAGTCTATGTTTTGGCTGCAATTGCGCCTGAGCCTCAGGTATTGACTGTAGGGAATGCTTTTAAGGAGAGGGTCAGGGTGAGAACTCTTTGCATGGAGGATGGTATTTCCTGCCGTAGGTTTCCTAAAGAGGCAAGAGTTAACCTTCCCTTTCTCATCAATAGAAATATTTAAGTCCAAAAAACTTATATTAGTTGAGCTGTAGTTGAATGTAAATCGTAAATTAAACTCATTGATGGAAATTAAATCAATAAATTGTTGAAGTTGTCGTTCATCACCTGACCAAAAGATCAAGACGTCATCAATATAACGATACCAGGAAACGACCTTGTCCAAAAATGGCGCAAGGTCGTCCCTGGAAAAAACACTTCTCTCCCACCCCCCCAGGTACAGGTTGGCATACGATGGGGCACACTTGGTCCCCATCACAACCCCCTGCACCTGGAGGTAGTGGGAGGAACCAAAAACAAAAACGTTATGTTTGAGAATATAGCCCAGCAGATCCAGGACAAAATGATTGTATCCTGCCGCTGAGGGGCCTCTTTCTTTGAGATGATTTTCTATGGTCTCCAACCCTTTGTTATGAGGTATGGCATTATATAGACTCTCAATGTCAAGTGCCACAAGTAGAGTATTAGGTGGTAGATGGATACCCTCTATCGTCCTCAATAAATCAATAGTATCCTTAATATAGGACAAGCGTTATTTTGAGAAATATACTGAAAACAAAATTGTACCTTGGGGATTGAGAATCCAACTCTTCCCCGACCTTCAAAAGGTGGGGGACTCCCTTAAGTCAAAATGGGAAGATAATCTACAAACCTGCTCATATTTCTCACTTTAACATGGACGACCAATTATTTCAGGCTGTTCAAGCCTGACAGAAAACGCCAGCTCTTTGATTGACGGATACCTCTATCCTCATGTTACATCTCTCTCCTCCTATATTAAGGATACTATTGATTTATTGAGGACGATAGAGGGTATCCATCTACCACCTAATACTCTACTTGTGGCACTTGACATTGAGAGTCTATATAATGCCATACCTCATGACAAAGGGTTGGAGACCATAGAAAATCATCTCAAAGAAAGAGGCCCCTCAGCGGCAGGATACAATCGTTTTGTCTTGGATCTGCTGGTCTATATTCTCAAACATAACGTTTTTGTTTTTGGTTCCTCCCACTACCTCCAGGTGCAGGGGGTTGCGATGGGGACCAAGTGTGCCCCATCGTATGCCAACCTGTACCTGGGGGGGTGAGAGAGAAGTGTTTTTTCCAGGGACGACCTTGCGCCATTTTTGGACAAGGTCGTTTCCTGGTATCGTTATATTGATGACGTCTTGATCTTTTGGTCAGGTGATGAACGACAACTTCAACAATTTATTGATTTAATTTCCATCAATTAGTTTAATTTACGATTTACATTCAACTACAGCTCAACTAATATACGTTTTTGGACTTAAATATTTCTATTGATGAGAAAGGGAAGGTTAACTCTTGCCTCTTTAGGAAACCTACGGCAGGAAATACCATTCTCCATGCAAAGAGTTCTCACCCTGACCCTCTCCTTAAAAGCATTCCCTACAGTCAATACCTGAGGCTCAGGCGCAATTGCAGCCAAAACATAGACTTCATAAAAGCATCTAAGGATCTCTATCTTAGATTAAAATCAAGAGGATACAGTCACAAATGTCTTAAACGGGCTTTTAATAAAGTGAAGGAACTGGATAGAAGCTCTCTAATATTTTCTTCCAAAGACCCAGTGAATAAAGATACAGTTCGATTCATTACCCGATATTCGAACCAACATGTTAAAGTGAGAAATATTTTCAAACAATACTGGCCTCTATTAGAAGCAGACCCTATTGTGAAGAAACATATCGAAAGCTTCCCAAAAATCACCTTAAACGTGCACCGTCCTTAAAAGATCGTCTAGTGCATAGTCACTTTTCTGTTACTTCTCTACCCAAAAATCCTACACTGACCGACACCTCTCCGTGTGGTCACTGTGATATTTGCCCGTATGTAGATCACCAACTTAAATTTCTACTCACCAATGGTAATTGGCACACTACTAAAATGAAGGTCACCTGCCAAACACTGGGGGTCATCTATTTAGCACAGTGCCGGTGCGGTGGTTTCTATGTGGGAAAGACCAAACGCCCATTCTTTAAGAGGATAAGAGACCATATTAAACCCATCTTAAAGACAAAAGATAATAACTGCTGTCAGCAGACACATCGGCATGTACCATAACTTCGATGCCAGCTTTATTAAGTTCTATGCCCTGGATCATGTCCCTCTGAGCTCAAGGGGGGGCAGTGTCGACAAAACACTGCTCCAGCTTGAGACCCGATGGATTTATGATCTAAGGGCAACCATGTTTCCAGGTTTCAACGAGAATCTAAGTTTTTTAAATCATTTCTTTAAAACTATCTAGGTTTGCTTTATTTATATCCGTTGGCCACCCCCTCCACTTTTTACCCCTGTGGGTGACATCCTATCCCACTGCAGGGTCCAACTATCCTCCCCCCCTCCCCACCTCCCCTCCGCTAGTGTCAGCCCCCTCCCCTTTCCTCCCTTCCTCCCCACCCCACCACTCCCCTCAACGCCAGACATGTATTGCTGTCACCCGTTCCTAACGGGGACTGTTCTGGCTACGTGCCCTTCTTTTCTTCAACCTTCCTTCCTCTATTAATTTTGATTTAATGTATTAAACCATGTGTACCATTTCTCTGAATATACAGTTCTTTATTGATTCATCTATATACTATGTACTGCAAAATATTATGAAATATCTGTTCTTTCTCTTGTATTGTATATATAAGTATTGTCTTGTTGTTTCTGAGACCTAGGCAGACTCCATTACCTGAATATCCAATGGAGATGGGTCTCTATGGTCCTATCGACCCACTCCATTGAAATTTTTCTTTTTTCCCCCCATGTGTGTCATTATGGCCTTTCATTGGACATCTTCCAGCTCACTAGTCCCCCGGGTGACTGTCCTTCCTTTGGCCACATGGGCACCCAAGATGGAGGATTCCCACGCCTCCACCAACCCCGATGTTCACTGCGCGGCTTCACCCTGGGTGTTTGTTTGCGGCCACCTTCAATCTGGCTCGCTTTTAGACAACCCCCTCTTTCCTTCCTCCTGCCTTTCCCTCTGTGCGACGCGGCTGGAGGATTTGTCTGCGTGTGTACGCCCTACCCCGGCGTCACCGCGCATTCTTTCCTCTTGCGCGCCAGGCATTGTGGGATTCGTAGTCTTTCCACTCCGTTAGGAACCTTGAGCATGCACAGTGACATCCATTTGCACACCTCGCACCCCGTGACGTCGGACGCCGGGTTCGATGGAGGACAGTATTTAATCAGCTAACTTGCGATACAGTCACATGGAGCCGGGGGTCTGAGCTACAAACATTTTTTGTAAAGGTAAATTCCATTTACATTGCTTTGGCACTCTTTAGCATTCTATCTTTGACTTTATTTTTAAAAAATATTTTTTTATTTTTTTATTTGAGATACCTATATACTTATAAACAATTGGCTGATGTTTACATAGATACCGAGTTAATTTCCCCTCTAGAGGGACCTTTACCTTCGTTGGGTCACTCTATTGAACTACTAAACCATTTAGATCTACTTTGCTTTTTGAGACATTTGTCCGCATTTATTATTCGGTTACTTAGTCCTACATACAGACTTCAGCCTCTTTTATTCAGTATAATCTTTGCTGAATTCCAACTGCTACTGATTCATGCTCTTACTTAAAGTCCCTTCTACCTATACATATTCCCATTCACTTTTTCTTAAATAATAATTCTATAATGAATCTCATACTCCTAATTTATTACTTATGGTATTTTCCTTTTTTATATTTTATATTTTTATTTTTATTATATATATTTATATCTACTTTTACTATTCATATATTTTCTTCATCGGTTACAGCTCTAGATATCAATTGGTCGAATTTGACCTTTTTGAGCTACTCCAATTAAACCAGATCCTCCCCTTTCCAAAGCGATTTTTTGTTGGTTTTAAGTAAGTGATATGTACATATAATATCCCCTTTTTTCATTTATCTATTCCCTTCTCATGTCCCTTTTTCTTTGCACCCTTCCTTTTCCCCTTTGTTTTCCCCCCTTTTTTTCCCCTACATTATTACTCACCATTGCTCTTTTTCTTTTTTGTACCTCTCAGTACCCCCTTATACTGTCCTCTGTGACCATTGGGGACAGTCCCTTTCTGCCCTCCCCAGGGTGGCCAGTATCTGATACTGGAACTGTATCAGTGGTTCCACCTACCTACTACACACGATGGGGTAAGTTAAATTCTTGGATATGCATGGAGTTCTGACCTTCTCTCTAAAACAATTAATGTGATGATTTCAGTATAAACCTGTTTAAAATATATGCTTATTTATTTGGTTTATATATTCATATTTGTATGTTTTCCCTGTCCATACAGTTGTCACTTATACCATTGAGCATAAACGCACCACCCCTGAAGAAGCTACAAAGCTAAACATGTCGGGTTGATGCGACGTTATTTTTTGAATACAACCAAGTTTGTGTGACCTTTCTGTATGTGTATTTACAACCACCTGGTTCTTTCCCAATATGTCTCTATTAGGGATGAGCTCGGTGTTCGAGTCGAACATAGGTTCGACTCGAACATCGGCTGTTTGCGCGTTCGGCGAACAACGAACGATTTGGGCCGTTCGCGCCAAATTCGAGTGACGCGAACGGCCCACAATACACTGCGCCATCGCAGTGTAATCCCGGCGCTGTGATTGGCCAAGCATGCACTGTGACCCTGCATGCTTGGCCAATCACAGCGCCGGCAGCGAGGAGAGCAATGATTGGCCACAGGCAGGATGCCTGTGGCCAATTATAGCTGAGGGGGTTTAGTACACGCCCCACAATATAAAAGGCCGCCAGCGCGGCGGCCTTGTGTAGTGTGTTCCGGAGCAGGGAAAGTGAAGGATAGGCAGGGACAGTGTCAAATCTTGTCAAATCTATTCTTTGCTAAACCTTGTGTGTAGGGACAGAGAAGAATAGGCAGGGAGAGTGTCAGTGTCATATTCTTTGCTAAACCTTGTGTGTAGAGAGAGAGAAGGATAGGCAGGGAGAGTGTCAGTGTCATATACTTTGATAAACCTTGTGTGCAGGGAGAGAGAAGGATAGGCAGGGGACAGTGTCAGTGTCATATTCTTTGCTAAACCTTGTGTGCAGGGAGAGAGAAGGATAGGCAGGGAGAGTGTCAGTGTCATATACTTTGATAAACCTTGTGTGCAGGGAGAGAGAAGGATAGGCAGGGGACAGTGTCAGTGTCATGGTTGCTAAGCCTCCTGCACATTATACACCTGAAGTTAGCCCGTATTGCTGCTTTTTCCTGGTGTGTTACACCAACAGGATTTTGCGGCACTTACAGCGGGCGGAGTGTACCTCCTGACCATATTACACCTTAACTTAGCCTGTATTCTGCTTTTTCCTGGTGTGTTACACCAACAGGATTTTGCGGCACTTACAGCAGGCGGAGTGTGCCTCCTGACCATATTACACCTTAACTTAGCCTGTATTGCTGCTTTTTCCTGGTGTGTTACACCAACAGGATTTTGCGGCACTTACAGCGGGCGGAGTGTGCCTCCTGACCATATTACACCTTAACTTAGCCTGTATTGCTGGTTTTCCCATTTCCCTGCAGGCCATTAGAATGTCTGGAAGGCAAACAAGGAGAGGCAGACAGTCAGGAGCCAATAAAAGAGGGCAAGCAGGCTCTGTGTCTAGAGACAACAGTGCTGGTCGTGGACGCGGTGCATCGCCATCAGCACGTGGCCATGGGACACGCTTGTCCTTCTTTTCGGCAGCTGGACGTGTTGAGCCGCATCATGCCGAAGACTTGGTAGAGTGGATGACCAAGCCCTCCTCATCCTCCTCATCCTTTCTCACCCAGGCTCAGGGTACTGGCAAAGCAGCTGCCAAAGCGTCCTCTTCCCTGGTATCAATGTCATCATCAGTCACTCCTTCCCTAGACCAACCATGTCCTCCTGAGGAGTCCCCCGAACTGTTTGCGCACAGTGTTGGGTACATGCTCCAGGAGGATGCCCAGCGTTTCGAAGGGTCTGATGATGATACCCAGCTAGAGGAAGGCAGTAGCGTGAGAGCAGAGAGAGGGGATGCTCAAGAAGGACACCAATCTGGCAGTCATGTTCCAGCAGCTGCAGCATACTGTCAGATTGGCTCCAGTGATGAGGAGGGAGGGGATGATGAGGTCACTGACTCCACGTGGGTGCCTAATAGGAGAGAGGAGGAGGAGGAGGATGAGGAGGAGGCACATCTCCAACGAGGCAGGATGCCCTCGGGGGGCCAGCGTAAGGGCAGCACACCGACGGAATCACACCGCAGAGCTCCGCCTGTGCAGGGCGCTGCCTCTGCCCGTTATTCAAAAAGTTCTTTGGTGTGGGCCTTTTTTGAGTCGAGTGCATCAGATCGCACAGCTGCTGTTTGCAACATATGTCTCAAGCGTATATCGCGTGGCCAAAACATCACCCGCTTGGGAACCACATGCTTGACCAGACATATGTTGACCTGCCATGCAGCTCGTTGGCAAGCCTACCTTAAAGACCCATACCAAAGAACAAAGCTGACCTCTTCTTGCACCGCATCAGCTGGGATCTCCAACCCCACTTTACCTTCAGTCCTCTCTGAAACCTGCTCTGAGAGGAATGAAGGTGTAGAATTAGGTGTGTCACAGCCAAGTACTTGCGGGCACTCTGCTAGCAGTACACCAACGTCCGATTCTAGCAGGCAAATTTCCCTGCCCCAGCTGCTGGACCGTCGAAAGAAGTTCACTCTCAGCCATCCACATGCCCAGCGGTTGAATGCTAGCTTGGCTAAATTGCTAGTGCTTCAACTGCTGCCTTTTCAGTTGGTAGACTCGGCCCCCTTCCGTGAGTTTGTGCAATGTGCGGTTCCTCAGTGGCAGGTTCCCAAACGCCACTTTTTCTCACGGAAGGCGATTCCGGCTCTCTACCGGCATGTGGAAGGCAATGTCTTGGCCTCGCTGGACAGGGCGGTCAGCGGTAAGGTGCATATTACCGCTGACTCATGTTCCAGCAGGCATGGACAAGGACGTTGCCTTTCTTTCACGGCCCATTGGGTCACTCTTTTCTCAGCTGGGAAGGATGCAGGACAAGGTGCAGTGGTGTTGGAGGTTGTTCCACCGCCACGCCTCCAAAATGCTACTACTGGTTGTGACAAACCTCTGTCCTCCACCCCCTCCTCTTCTTCTTCCTCCGTGGCCTCTTCCTGTGCTTTGTCCTCGGAACCAGCGGTGCTCCGTAGGCGTTCAAGGGGCTACGCAAGTACGCAGGCAAAAAGATGCCATGCCGTGCTTGCGCTGGTGTGTTTGGGGGACAGGAGCCACACTGGGGAAGAGGTTCTGTCTGCTCTGCAGGGGCAGGCCGAGAGGTGGTTGACGCCACGCCAGCTTAAGCCAGAAATGGTAGTTTGCGACAATGGCACCAACCTCCTCTCCGCTCTCCGACAGGGACAACTGACCCATGTGCCCTGTGTGGCTCACGTCCTTAACCTGGTGGTGCAGCGGTTCTTGGGCAGGTACCCGGGCTTACAGGATGTCCTGAGGCAGGCCAGGAAAGTCTGTGTGCATTTCTGCAGATCTTATAATGCCAGTGCTCGCCTGGCTGAGCTGCAAAAGGAGTTGAACCTGCCCAAGAACCGCCTTATATGTGACATGCCCACCAGGTGGTACTCAACGTTGGCCATGCTGCAGCGGCTGCACACGCAGTAGAGGGCCATCAATGAGTACCTGTGCGACTACGGCACCAGGACAGGGTCAGGGGAGCTCGGTTTTTTTTCACCACGCCAGTGGGGCATGATCAGGGATGCATGCACTGTCCTGGCACCATTTGAGGAGGCCAAGAGGATGGTGAGCAGTGACAGTGCATGCATCAGTGACACTGTACCTCTTGTCCACCTGTTGGAACATACTGTGACAGCAGGAAGGTAAAGTCACCTGGTTGCATCCAGGGGGGTAGATATATTTCGCCCAGATTCAGGCTTTACGCCGACTTATACAACTAGGTGGAGAGTTGTATAAGCCCAGCTAAGGCTAGTGGGCTCATGGATGACTCATACCTCTAGGGAGAGTGTGGGGCGTCGTACAGACAGGGAGTTGATGAGACCAGCTGAAGCTTGTCAGCTCATTTAGGCCTCTATAAGAACTCCCAGCTTCATTAGATGTTAGCTCATGCCTGGACCCAGACCTGTGTGGACTGTCTAGGGAGAGTGAACCCCTGTGCGGTGAGACAAAGCCTGGGTGGCTATTTGCTTGGACATTTAAAACCAGGGACTTAGGGACTAGGACAGCACTAGGCTGATCCCAGTTGTTAGTTAGGAAACCTGTATGTTTAGTCAGAGGTCAAGTTGACCAGGATTTATTTTGTTTATGTTTCTTTGGCTTTGCTGTGTTTTGTCACTGTAAATAGAAAATAAACCGCACCTTTTTGATTTTGAAAACCACAACCTCCGTTTGCTGGGCCTGTTTTTGTGTGGGGAGCCCATCTCGGGGGGGTCACACACACCCGCTGCCGAGCTAACCCCCTCACAGTTGGTGGAGAACCAGTGGCAGTTTTTTTTTAAGCCAGCATGGAGGAGATACTGAAGCAGCTGGCTCTAGCAAATGCCAATCAACAGCAGACAAATGCAGGTTTGCAAAAGAGCCTTGCAGCTCAACAACAGAACTTCGCAGCCCAGCAGCAAGCTCATCAACAGAGCCTTGCAGCCCAGCAGCAAGCTCATCAACAGAGCCTTGCAGCCCAGCAGCAGACAAACGCAACTTTGCAACAGAGTCTGGAGGCTCAGCAACAAGCCCAGCAGCAATCTGAGGCCCGCTTCATAGACCTGTTACAGAAGCAAGAGCAGAGACTACAACAACAGATGGAAGCAGCAATGCAGCAACGTCCGCAGACCAGTGAGGAAAGCCGTCCCACTAATACCGCGTCCTTTGGGGTGAGTCGTTTATTGACAAAAATGACTGGAGAGGATGATCCAGAGGTATTTTTGACCACATTTGAAAGGACCGCTGAAAGAGAAAAGTGGCCTGAGGAGCAGTGGGCTGGACTGGTGGCTCCTCTGTTAACTGGTGAATCGCAGAAAGCTTACTATGACCTAGAGCCTAACCAAGCAAAAGACTATGCGATGCTAAAAGCTGAAATATTGGCAAGGCTGGGTGTCACCCAGGCTGTCCGGGCTCAGCGTGTGCATAACTGGACTTTCCAGCTTGGAAAACCCCCCAGGTCTCAAATGTATGATCTCATTCACCTGAGCAGAAAGTGGCTACAGCCAGAGACTTTGTCCGCACCAAAGATTGTGGAACGTGTTGTAATGGATCGGTTTTTGAGAGCTCTTCCTACTGCCATCCAAAAGTGGGTAAGCCATGGAGACCCAGAGACGGCCGATGGTCTTGTGGATCGTGTGGAGAAATACTTGGCTACAGAGAACCTGACGGCCTCTTCCAGAGACACTCGGACTTTCCACCCTAAGACCAGACCATCCCCAGGGGCGGATAAGAGGATTCCAAGGGGTGAGGGTGGAGAGAGTGAGAGGGTGGGAGCTCTACCCCAAGTTTGGCGAGAACAGCCTGGGAAATCAGCGGCTCAAGAGGCCGCAAGAAGGATCGTTTGCTACCGCTGCCGGCAAGCGGGACATATTGCAGCCAATTGCCCGGTTGTGGAGGAACCCATGCAGTGTGACTTTCTGACGGGCAGACGTCAGTCGCTGTGTGCGACAGTCGCATGCACTGCCATTCGAGGAACTGAGAAACATTTATGCAAAATGTGTGTTAATGGTAGAAATGTTGTGGTATTGCTGGATTCAGGTAGCCTTGTGACCCTGATAAAGGCTGAGTTAGTTAAAACAGAGGTCTCTGGGAATAGCAAGGTAGCTGTTATTTGTGTGCATGGGGACACCCGAGAGTATCCAGTGACTACAGTGTGTTTTGAGACCCCCAAAGGTACCCTCTCTCATCCAGTGGGCTTAGTATCTCAGTTACCGCATGACGCCATTGTGGGAAGGGATTTTCCGAAGTTCTGGGAACTGTGGGATGATCCTGAGCCCCCCACTGGTGCCCCTAGGTACCAGGAATGTGATAGCCAGAACTCCCCTGAGAGTGGTGAGGACTCTCCGGAATTTCCCTTATCAGTATTGGCAGGGGAGACTCAAGAAACTGGAGAGGAGCCCACCTCCTCAGACGAAAACCTACCGTCTGTGGAGTTTTCTGATCTTGAGGTTCACAGGGAAAACTTTGCCACAGAACAGTTGAAAGACCCCGCCCTAATAAAGGCACGGGAAAACGTAGTGAAAATAGATGGCGAGTTAGTGAACCCAGATAATACCTGCACTTACCCATACTTCAGCGTAGAGAAGGACCTACTGTATCGGGTGGCAAAAAGGGCAGAAGAAACCGTTGAGCAGCTTGTGGTGCCCAAACCTTACAGGAAGTTGGTGTTGGAGTTGGCCCATGGGCACATTCTTGGAGGTCATCTGGGGACAGAGAAAACCCGAGAGAGGGTATTACAGAGATTCTATTGGCCGGGGGTGATGAAGGACATAGAAAATTATTGTTCCTCCTGCCCTGTGTGTCAGAGGTCGGCCCCGATGCCACATTTCCGTAGCCCGCTGGTCCCTCTACCCATCATTGAGGTCCCGTTTGAGAGGATCGCCATGGATTTGGTAGGTCCTATAATCAAGTCCGCTAGGGGGCACCAGTACATATTAGTTATAATGGACTATGCCACCCGTTATCCAGAAGCGATCCCTCTCCGAAATACCTCGGCCAAAACCATAGCCAAAGAGCTATCTCTTGTGTTTAGCCGGGTGGGTATTTGTAAAGAACTGCTTACGGACCAAGGTACACCCTTTATGTCCCGGGTTATGAAGGAGCTGTGTAAATTGTTCAAAGTGACGCAATTACATACATCTGTGTATCACCCCCAAACCGATGGGCTGGTTGAAAGGTTCAACAAAACCCTAAAACAAATGTTGAAGAAAGTGGTGGATAGAGATGGAAAGGATTGGGACTGTCTACTTCCTTATCTGATGTTTGCTATTAGGGAGGTGCCCCAATCCTCTACGGGATTCTCCCCCTTTGAGTTACTGTATGGGAGACACCCAAGAGGGCTGTTGGATATTGCCAAGGAAACTTGGGAAAGTGAGAGTTCTCCCCACAGGAGTGTGATTGAGCATGTCGCCCTGATGCAAGACCGAATTGCACAGGTAATGCCCATCGTGAAGGAACATTTGGCCCAAGCGCAGTTAGCACAGCAGAGAGTGTACAACCGTGGAGCCAAGACCCGTACCTTTTCCCCGGGGGATAGGATACTGGTACTTGTCCCTACGGTTGAAAGTAAATTCCTTGCCAAATGGCAAGGCCCCTACGAGATAATGGAAAAAGTGAGCGAAGTGAATTACAAGGTCAGACAACCAGGAAGGCGAAAGCCCGAACAGATCTATCACGTTAATCTGTTGAAAGCCTGGAGGGATAGAGAGTCCCTAGTCGCAGACACTTGGTCACCAGCTCAAACTGGTTGCGTGATTCCGGAGGTTGGAATAGCAGCCACCTTGTCACAACCCCAACAACAGGAGGTTAAGGAGTTTGTGCTTCGCAACAAGGAGGTATTCTCTGAGCTGCCGGGACAAACATCTGGGGTAGAGCATGACATCATTACCCCGCCCGGTGAAAGGGTGAAGTTAAAACCCTATCAGATCCCAGAGGCCCGACGGGAGGCAATACGGGAGGAAGTACAGAAAATGCTGAACTTAGGGGTGATAGAGGAGTCCCAAAGTGATTGGTCTAGTCCCATTGTGTTGGTGCCTAAACCGGATGGGAGCTGGCGATTTTGTAACGATTTTCGACAGTTGAACAAAGTTACAAAATTTGACACCTACCCCATGCCACGTATAGATGAGTTGATCGACCGGCTGGGAACAGCCCGATACATGACGACTCTTGACCTCACAAAAGGGTATTGGCAAATCCCCCTGGCCAAGTCGGCCAAAGAGAAAACCGCATTTGTAACCCCAGACGGGGCGTTCCAATATAAAAGAATGCCGTTCGGGTTACAGAATGCGCCGGCCACATTCCAGCGGAAAATGGACCAGATGCTGAGGCCCCATCGGAAGTATGCTGCGGCTTACCTGGATGACATAATTGTCCATAGCACAGATTGGGCCTCACATCTGCCAAAAGTGCAAGCAGTCCTGGACTCTGTTCGGGAAGCGGGGTTTACGGCTAACCCCAAGAAGTGTACCATTGGGCAGGAGGAGGCCAAATATCTTGGGTACACCATTGGGAGGGGAGTAATAAAACCCCAACTCAACACAGTCGAGGCCATCCAGAGTTGGCCACGTCCCAACAGCAAGAAGCAGGTACGAGCCTTTCTGGGAATCGCTGGGTATTATCGGCGATTCATTCCCCACTTTGCTTCTAAGGCTGTGCCCCTAACCAACCTGACGAAGGGGAAAGGGTCGGTCATGATTAAATGGACCCCCGAGGCTGAGGCAGCATTCCAATTCTTGAAACAAGCCTTATGTAGCCAGCCAGTGTTGTACTCACCCGACTTCTCTAAAGACTTTGTCGTACAAAGTGATGCGTCAGATGTGGGGTTAGGAGCAGTATTGTCCCAGGTCTGGAACGGGGAAGAGCACCCAGTCATTTACCTCAGCAGGAAGTTGAAGTCCCATGAGGTAAATTACGCCACCGTTGAAAAGGAGTGTTTAGCGGTGAAGTGGGCTCTAGATTCCCTTCGGTACTACCTGCTAGGTAGGCACTTTGACATGGTTACGGATCACGCTCCGTTAAAGTGGATGGCTCAAAACAAGGAAACAAATAGAAGAGTGAATAGGTGGTTCCTGGCCCTCCAGGAATTCAACTTCACAGTAAAGCATCGCCCTGGCGTTCAAATGGGGAATGTGGATGCTTTGTCTCGAGTACATGAATGCCTGATTGCTGGTGTTCCAACCCCGAGGTTAAAACAAGAGGGGGGGGTATGTGACAGCAGGAAGGTAAAGTCACCTGGTTGCATCCAGGGGGGTAGATATATTTCGCCCAGATTCAGGCTTTACGCCGACTTATACAAGTAGGTGGAGAGTTGTATAAGCCCAGCTAAGGCTAGTGGGCTCATGGATGACTCATACCTCTAGGGAGAGTGTGGGGCGTCGTACAGACAGGGAGTTGATGAGACCAGCTGAAGCTTGTCAGCTCATTTAGGCCTCTATAAGAACTCCCAGCTTCATTAGATGTTAGCTCATGCCTGGACCCAGACCTGTGTGGACTGTCTAGGGAGAGTGAACCCCTGTGCGGTGAGACAAAGCCTGGGTGGCTATTTGCTTGGACATTTAAAACCAGGGACTTAGGGACTAGGACAGCACTAGGCTGATCCCAGTTGTTAGTTAGGAAACCTGTATGTTTAGTCAGAGGTCAAGTTGACCAGGATTTATTTTGTTTATGTTTCTTTGGCTTTGCTGTGTTTTGTCACTGTAAATAGAAAATAAACCGCACCTTTTTGATTTTGAAAACCACAACCTCCGTTTGCTGGGCCTGTTTTTGTGTGGGGAGCCCATCTCGGGGGGGTCACACACACCCGCTGCCGAGCTAACCCCCTCACAATACGCTGCATGGAATAATGGACAGGGCACTTGAGGCAGAACAGAGGCAGGAAGAGGAGGACTTCCTTGCCTCTCAAGGCCCCCTTTACCCAGACAGTGTTCCTTCTGTCCCACCCATCACACAGGAAGAAGAGGAGGAGGAGGAGGATTGTGTCAGCATGGAGGTGGAGCCTGGTACTCAGCATCATCAGCAGCAGTCTTTTAGGGATGATTTACAGTCCCAAGAAACAAGTGGACTTGTACGTGGCTGGGAGGAGGTGGCTGCGGATCATGTCGTCCTTAGTGACCCAGAGGACTCCGGACGAATGCCTCAGCTAACCTACGCTGCATGGCCTCCCTGATCCTGCAAAGTCTGCGGAAGGATCCTCGTATTCTTCGGATCAAGGAGAGGGACCGTTACTGGCTGGCCACTCTTCTTGATCCACGGTACAAGGGTAAGGTTGCGGACCTTATGTTACCGTCGCAGAGGGAGCAGAGGATGAGACAACTCCGGGAGGTCTGTTAGGGTTAGGGTTAGGCTTAGGGTTGGGTTAGGGTTAGGGTTAGGGCTTTGGGTTAGGGTTAGGGCTAGGGTTAGGGTTAGGGGTTAGGGTTAGGGGTTAGGGGTTAGGGGTTAGGGTTGGGGTTAGGGTTAGGGGTTAGGGTTAGGGTTAGAGGGTTAGGGTTAGGGGTAGGGTTAGGGGTTAGGGTTAGGGTTCTCCCTTTAAGAACAAGGCTAGGACCCAGGCTCTTGAACAGGGACCTCCCCTAGAGGGTTAGGGTTAGGGGTTAGGGTTAGGGGTAGGGTTAGGGGTTAGGGTTAGGGTTCTCCCTTTAAGAACAAGGCTAGGACCCAGGCTCTTGAACAGGGACCTCCCCTAGAGGTCAAAGATCAGAGGGCGGGTCCCCAGAGGTCAAAGGTCACTGGGCGTGGCTGACCCCCACCAAAGTGTACCGCCTACCCCAACTAAGTCGGGGAATGAACAAGTCAGGGAAAGCGCGTTCCCAGAGACTGGGAGGTTACAAACTCCTGGTCCTGGACAACGAGTTGCTGAGGCTTCGGTCAGTCAAAGAAGGAGCGGTGGGGAAGGTGGCCGTCTGACCGAAGCGTTCAGACAATTCTTTAGTCCGCAGCCCCAAGGTATGATCGGTTCCAGCAACCATCGCCAGCGTCTGATATACATGGTGCAGGAATACCTAGGGGCAAGGTCAGACTTGGACACCTTCCCCACCGAAAATCCTCTGGCTTACTGGGTCTTGAGGATGGATCACTGGCCAGAGCTTGCACAGTATGCAATTGAGCTACTGGCCTGTCCTGCATCCAGCGTTCTTTCAGAACGCACATTCAGTGCTGCTGGAGGATTTGTCACGGATCACAGGGTGCGCCTGTCCACCGACTCTGTTGATCGACTGACCTTCAAGATGAACCAGTCTTGGATCACCACCAGCTACCAAACACCTGAAGCTGATATAACAGACTAATTTATTTTCAAATGTCACATCCCTTCAAGACTGATGCTGATGCTGAGAGACTGTCCTGTTATGTTGACTGACTATCCTCCTCCTCCTCAATGATCCGATTGACGATGATAGCTTGGAAGAACATTTTTGTTTCTGGGTGCCGCCACCAGTGGCTAAGGCCCAATTTTTCAGCCCCTGTTTAACAGGGGCGTGTAATTACAATTTTTGATGCAATACTTTGCAACAGGGCTCATTGCTGTGCTCCAAGTACAGTATCTGTGAGGGGTTGCAGTGTTGTGGCACCAGTGCCTAAGGCCCAATTTTTCTGCCCCTGTTTAACAGGGGCATGTAATTACAATTCTTGATCTAATAAGTCACAGCAGGGCCCATTCCTGCGCCCACCAAGACTAACTGTGAGGTCTTACAGTGTTGTGTCAACACCACCACCACCACCACCACCAAAGGCCCAATTTTTCAGCCCCTGTTCAACAGGGGCATGCAATTACAATTCTTGATCTAATAATTCACAGCAGGGCCCATTCATGCGCCCACCAAGAGTAACTGTGAGGGCTCACAGTGTTGTGGCAACACCAACATGTAAGGGGCAAATTTCAGCTGAGTATATACGGCAGGCCCCTACTTTCAAACATCCAACTTACAAACGACTCCTCCTTGCAAACGGAAGGATACAACAGGAAGTGAGAGGAAATCTACCCCTAGGAAGGCAAATTCTCTCCTGTAAGAGTTAATATGGGAAAAAAAGTGTCTCCTCTCCACTGATGCTTTATCACCAATTCTTGTTTCAATAAAAAACCCAAATTTTCAAAAAACATTTGTCATAAGGACGGAAAGTGAGGTGAACTGTTCTGAACAGGTGCACACTGCACAGATAGCAAAACAAATGTTACAGGGGTGATAACCCTTCCCTATGTTTTCTAAAAAGCTTAAAAATAGATTTTTTGCCTGGAGCTACACTTAAACAATGTACCTGTTCAAAATTACAAACAGATTCTACATAAGAACAAACCTACAGTCCCTGTCTTGTATGCACCGCCTGTATACGGCTGTTCAGAGTATATAGGGCCTTTTTTATTTTGTGTGCGGGGTTCCCCTTAATATCCATACAAGACCCAATGGGGCTGGTAATGGGCTGGGGTGGGGGGGGGGGGCTGTGATGGGGTAGCTATGCCATTTTTCTTAAAGATTTTCATCCATATTACCGGGACCAGACATTAAATTAAAGCCGCAAGCAGTTTTAAATGGCTTTTTTTCCTTTAGAAATGTAATTTTGTGCAGGGACAGTTCTAAACACGGGAAACATGTGGCACTTCACAGGCATACTTTAGACACCCCCCAGGTACGATATTTAAAGGAATATTTGACTTTTTTTTTTCACTTTATGCATCATTAAAATGACTGCTCCAGAAAAACAGCCGTTTTTAAAACTTCTTTTTTGCATTGATACATGTCCCCTGGTGCAGAACCCGGGTTCCCAAACCCTTTTTAGGACAATAACATGCATAATAGTCGTTATAATTAGCACTTTAGATTTCGAACGTTCGCATCCATTGTATTTAATAGGGTTCTAAAGTTCGTGCGAACTTTCGGTCCGTTCGCGGGTTCTGGTGCGAACCGAACCCGGGGGTGTTCGGCTCATCACTAGTCTCTATGTCTCATCCATCAAGAATTATATTTTAAATGAATATGCCCAATAAAATGTTTAACTTTTAGAACTAACTTTTTCTCTATTATTACTCCATGGTTCGCACCGTTTAAAAATCCCATCCTCCCTCTTCCCCCCCATTTCAAACAATACTTCTTTTGAGATGTGGTGCCTACATTAATGGGTGTTTCCTCCTCGACTGGCCAAAAAATATAAAAACCACCAGAGGTTTGGTAGCCCTAATCCCCCTTTCTTTCTAGGTCTAAAGAGGACTTTTTTGCTAGGCAGTGGTTCTTTATCGCCAAATAAAGCGGGTTATGGCTGACTGAAGGTTGTTTATATGAAGTTTGGTGACGGGTATGGGAAGAGAGCGGAAAAGGTATAGGATTCTTGGTAAAAGGGTAATTTTGATCGCATTAACACTCCCCAGCCAGGACATCTTATATAACGACCCGTGATCCAGGTCTTCTTTAAGCTTTTTTACATGGGCGGATAATTATGTTTGTATAACTGATTTATATTGTTTGTTAGATGGATGCCTAGGTATGGTATGGTATGGAGGTATCACTCAATGTGAATTGGAAGTGCTTTTTCAGTCGATCTGTCTGGGGGGTCGATATGTTGAGGACGACGAATTTTGACATGTTGACTTCCAGGCCTGAAATCTGTCCAAATTGGTTTAAAAGCTGGAGAATGTTAGGGGTGAAAATGAGTGGGAAAGTGATAAAAAGAAGAACATCGTCTGCAAAAAGTGCACATTTTTGGGATAACTGGCCACATTTGACTCCATAAATGTCCGGGTGTCTTCTGATCACAATAGCTAGCGTTTCTATTGCTATTGCGAACAGGAGAGGGGACAGGGGGCAACCCTGTTGAGTCCCCTTTGTGATAGGGAATAGGTCTGAGAGGTGTCCCTGGAGTGTAACTTGTGCCTTGGGGTGGGAGTAGAGGGCTCCTAAAATATTGAGAAAGCTAGTCCCGAATCCCCATTTTTCTAGTGTGGCAAAGAAGTAGGGCCAGGTAACGGTGTCAAAGGCCTTTTGAAGGTCTATGGATAAGAGGAAGCCCTCCTGTGGAGGTCCTCCATCCCAGCCTGAATTGAGGAGGGAAATAACTTCTACTGCCCTCTTTATCTGATCCTGGCCCCTGTCTCCCTGGGATACACCCGACCTGGTCTTTGTGAACATATGACCCTATGAAGGATGCCAGTCTATTGGATAGAATTTTCGTCATTATCTTCAGGTCATTGTTGATTAGTGAGATTTTCTATAATTACATACTTCACTCGGGTCTTTGTCCGGTTTGGGGATAACAGAGATGTACGCAAAGTTTGCTGCAGGTTCAAGGGGAGAGCCTTTGCTGAGAGAATTGAAGAGCCGGACCAGGTAAGAAGAGAGGACATCTATGAAAGTTTTATAATATTGTGTAGAAAAACCATCAGGGCCAGGGGCTGAACCCTTTTTAAGTTCTTTAATGACCGCTCGGACTTAGTCTTCAGTTATTGGGGATTCCATTATGGACTGGTGTGAGTCAGAGATTTTGGGGAGGGGAAGGTCATCTAAAAAGGTGTTCAGTTTATGTGGGGTGTTAGGTTTGGTCACGGAGTAGAGTTTAAAGTAGAACGAGTGGAAGGCTTCTAGGATCCGTTTGGGGTTCTGGGTCAAGGAGCCAGATAATGATTTGATTTTGGGTAAGGAGTAAATGCTATGTTTAGGGGATAGTTTTGACGCTAGTTGGGGGGCCACTTCGTCTGTGTGAAGGTAAAATCGACCCTTCGTCCATCTTAGGTGCTTTTCCGCACTGGAGGCGAGGGCCAAATTTAGGTCTATTCTGGCAGCTTCTAGTTTAGCTAGAGAATCAGGGGTAGGTTTGTGCGTTTTACAAAGTGGTATACAATACTGGCGCTTATGGTTAATAGAGACAAAACACATAGTAATTACCACAAAAGTCCTTTAAGCTGTAATAAAGCTTTGGTGTGAGTTTGAACAGTCCTGGGGTAAAACTGGGCAGCCTTGCTGGGGGATATATAAACCTCAGGTATATAAAAAAGGCTCCATCTAGCCATTCACATACGTGCTTGAAAAAGATACGCGCAGTGATTCTCCTTGTTTCTCTGCTCTAACATCGAAACGTGTTGCATGCTGGTGTGACTTCACTCCGCTGAGCGCAGCGTCCCAGTTAGACTCCAAGCTTGCGCTCCAGCCCTCCTCCTGGTTTATTGAGGGACTGTCTGGATATACCTATATGGATTTCATACCGGCTTCTCGCTCAGCATGCACGGATGTCTATTTTCACTGAGACTGCCAACTAGCGGAATATGATCATTGCCCGGACCTCTATGTGCCTGTTACAGTTTACCAAGAAGTGAGTGCTTTAATACTATGTGTAATTAAAGTGTGACAGTTTTTAAACTAAGTGGCGCCTTTTTCAGGTTTGTGTGTTTTGCTGAGGGATTGGAATGTCTTCTCTAGATTAACTACATCCATCTGATGTTCCCGCTTCAAGCGCGAGGCTAGCTGGATACGTTTGCCCCTCAGTACCGCCTTATGAGCCCCCCATAACGAGCTCGGGGAAATGTCTCCTGAATCATTGATGTGGAAAAATTCCTGGAGGTCCTTCTCTAGCAGGGTGCAATTCACTGGGTTGGAAAGGTGGGTTTTATTAAGGCGCCATTGATGAGGGCCCATAGGGGTTACCGGTCACCAGGCCCCCAGTGAATATATGGTTATGAGGGGTCCTGTAACAAGTATCGGAGCAAATGGCAATAAAACACAAAATGTAAACATTCCTGAAAACTGGGTATAAACATGGGTACTTACTTGCAAGTAGCATTAACGGGGTAGGTTCTATGACCTGAGGGGGGTATAGGAGGAAGAAGAATTTTGTTTTCAGGTATTTTACCAAATCACGTCGCCTGATCTCAGCCTCCGTCCTGCGTTATACAAGTCCGTGGCTGAGACCAAACCGCAGAAGGTAATGATCTTCTATAAAGTCACAAAAAAGGTAAGGGGGTAAAAGAGAACTGAGAACTGAGTAGGTGTAGAGTAGTCCACTACACAGTCGGAGGGAACGATCATCCGAAGAAGGAGGGATGACAGACCCTGTTGGGTCATTCTTCTGTGGGACTCATCTCAGTGGAGCAGAGTCTCTGTGCCTCTTTGTTTGCTGTTTATTCCATAACGGAGTAAGGGGGCTGCTTGGAGGGGGCCTCTTGGAGGAGTGTGGGATTTGCTGTCTGCTGGGTCTTCTTGGTAGCTTGTGAAGCCATACGATTTATCTTTGTGCTGAAACTGCAGGCGGAAAGGGAATGACTATCTCTATTTTACCATTTTTTGGGAGAGTATCTCCAAGAAGGGTTTGAGTGATCTCCGCTTCTGGATAGTGGCAGGGAAGATGTCGGCAAATATTTGGATTTTGTTCCCTTGTATGGATAGGTTGTCCAGGTTGCGAGATTTTTTCATGACTTCCTCTTTTACCGACTAGTAATGGGGCTTGACAACAATGTCCCTTGGGAGCCCGTCCTGGCGGGGGGCTTGTAAGGCTCTATGGGCTTTGTCCAATTCAAGCCTGTGGTTCGAGATATCTGGTATGATATCTTTAAGGAATGCTTTAACGGTAACCGACTCCGGGATACCTCTTATGTGGAAGTTGTATCTCCTGCTCCTATTCTCCAAATCGTCTATTTTGGATAGAGCAAATTAAAGTTGGTCTTGCAGTGTTTGTATGCATGCAGTGTTCTGGTTAGTGCGTGCGGCTGAGTTGTCTACTGCTTGTTCCATGGCGTCCATGCAGGAGCCAAAGCTTTGTAGGTCAGACATGATCTGAGATGCGTTTTGTGCAAGTCCTGCTGCCAGCATTTCAGAAAATCTGTGTAAATGTTGGGCCACTTCATTTGGGTGTCAGTGAGGCAGGGGTTAAGCCTGCAGGGAGCCTGTCTGGCTGAGGGGAGAGTTCATCGGGGGAGACTGGATAAGGTCTGCCATTGTTCGGCTCAGGAGTGATGCTGTGGAGGCAGGGGAGACACCATAGTCATGGATGCTACTCACTGGGGTAGCCAGATCATTACAACCCGGCGGGGGAGCTGGAGGTGGGGTTGCTATAGAGTCCGGGTCTCCTGTATCTCCGCCTGGAGGAGCCGCGGCCGCCATCTTGGGAGGCTCAGGGGTTGCTAGGCTGAAGTTTTGTTTGCGACTAACCTCCTTCTATTGGTTGTCCCCGTCATGCGGGCCGGTGATCAGCAATGACCACTGGTCAGGGAGGGTTGTTTCGTGGGGTCCCGATCGCTTCTGGTGGCGTGGGGGTCATTATAGTACAGGAGCGGGTCGGAGCTCCCAGCTAGAGCGACTATCCGGAAGTCCCATGCATGCACACTCCCTAATTATAGTTTTAATGATAGAACTGGTTATGTATTGGATAACAATTGCTATACATATATACACTATATTACCAAAAGTATTGGGATGCCTGCCTTTACACGCACATGAACTTTAATGGCATCCCAAACGTAGTCCTTAGGGTTCAATAGCATGTCTATGGGAATGTTTGACCATTCTTACAGAAGCGCATTTGTGAGGTCAGGCACTGAGGTAGACAAGAAGTCCTGGCTTGCAGTCTCCCCCCTGTCAAGTGACGCTTAACCGCAGCGGCAGTGCAGAGGGAGAGGAAGTTGAGAGGAACATGGTTTCCTGGGTCACTGTGGCAGCTATTCGGTTGGATATTGTCAGCCCATGTGACTCTGGCAGCCATCTTGAGTCAGGAAGAGTCTATTAAAGACCTTGGCTCCTGAGTTTGGTGCACATTTAGCATGTGGGCAGTGTAGGGACAGGTCCACTATCTGTCAGGGACAGTAATAGCGGCAGGAAGAGGTTCTGGATGAGTAGGAAAAGCCTAGGGATCCTTCACTCTTCCTGAATACTGGCCTGCGTGGGCACAGACTGGCTAGACTGCATTCTGCCCCTCAAGACAGACTCTGTCAGTTCAGCTGAGATCTGCTCTGCTGCAATCCGCATTTTATCCATAAGTGTACCCAGTTGGACTGCCTTCCCACTGGGCTTGTTGTGAACTGTTAAGCCTCGTACACACGGCCGAGAATCTCGTCAGGAAAAAACACGTTGTTTTTCCTGACGAGATTCTTGACAAGAATCTCGTCCCGGCCGAGTGTACACACGCTCGATTCAAAAGAACCGCCGTTCTTTTGAATGGAATGAACGCTGTGACGTCTTAGAACTATGACGAGCATGCACTCGTAACATTCGATACCGCCGCCATCTTGCTACACCCTACCTATGCCTAGTAAGGTACCGCACATGCGTCAAAGTCATTTTGAGCATGCCTGGGTTTCCACGGCGACAGGTAAGTATACACACGCTCGGGTTTCTCGTCGGGAAACAGGCCGACAAGAATCTCGACGAGAAAATAGAGAGCAGGTTCTTTATTTTTCTCGTTGAGATTCTGGCCAGTTTTCTTGATGAGAAACCTGAAAGCCTCGTACACACGGCCGGTTTTCTTGGCAAGAAAGCTCTCCTGGCAGTTTTCTTGTCGTTTCGTGACGAGAAAACCGGCCGTGTGTATGAGGCTTTATACTCTGACTACAATACAAGTTCTTTGTATTGAATCTGAACTGTGTGTATGTTACTGCAACTGCACCCCACTGCACCCAACCACAAGCAACCTGTGTGCCAAAGTTAGGAATTATTAAATTATAACAAATTTTAGTGGGAATCTCTTAATCGGAGCAGATGATAATGTACTGTTGTATGTTGTATATACTGTTACTGTTGTAAGCGGCTAGGTGGGAAGACATTTTGGGACATTAGGGAAAAGTCTAAAGCCTGGTACACACTACTGTTTTTTTCGTGCAATAAAGCTGGTTGCACGGAAAAAAAAACTGTCAGCTCCAGTCTACACCGCTGCAAGGTTAGTTCAGCGATCTCCCCCACTGACCTCTTGTGTTCTGACAGGGGAACTGCCCACCCGCCAGAACACTCTGATCAGCACTCTCTGCCATTGGCTGAGAGCACTGATCGAGAGACAGTCGGATGCTGGAACCGACAAATGTCTATGGACATTCTGGCCCGTGTGTACAGGGGCTTAAAGCCGGCGATAGACAAATCAAAATTCTGTTGGTATTTATTGCATTTCTAAAGCCACCAGATTTTAGAGGAGATAAAAGAAGACATCATTTAAAAGGTTAGAAGACCAATTGCACAGAATATTTGCCAATTTAACAAACTCTATTCTATTGACACTGTTTGAGAATAGTAAAGTGTTAATTTTAGTGTGAAAATTAATCAGTGAAATTTGAAATCATTATTAGGTCGACAAAAAAAATATAATAATGCACACTACTAGTTGTTATGCTTAGCTAGAGATAGAAGAAGCAGCCAAATACTAATCTGCATTGTTAGTTCAGAAGCGGAACACCAATTCTATCAAACATGATGTGTGAAAAATAGAGCCAATAAATCATTTAGCCGTCTCTCTAAAATATAAGAAATATGGCTGCAGGCTGAATAAACATCAGGCAAGCATTTGAGATGACATTTCCAAACCAAGCAGTGAGAGCATTAGAAAATGCATGACAGAGATAAATGCAAAAATGAAACCACTGTTTCGATTCCCATCACAGCATTTGGCATGTAAAACTGGGGTGGGTTTCAGCTAAGTAAATCTGAGGCTCACAAAGCAAGAATACAGACATGTTTTTTATGAATCTTGTTTTTACATCTATTCTACAGTAAGGCTGGTCATATTCTTTGTCCTGTTTTGACCAAACCAAGTTTTTCAAATTTGGTAATGCTTGCACAGAAAATCTGGTTTATTTATTTCAGACTAATGCAAGTTTAGTTTTAGTAGCATAATTACATAACATCACTTTTACAAGTACTGATACAATAAAATGTCCTTTTCTCTACTGATCAGTAGGGATGGGCCAAATAACCCCCTATTCGGATCGCACCAGGACTTTCGAACATCGCAAAAGTTCGGAACCGAATAACAAACTATATTAAAGTCTATGGGACCTGAACATGAAAAATCAAAAGTGCCCATTTTGAAGGCCTACATGCAAGTAATTGGGCATACAATGTTTATGGGGGTCTGGGTACTGCCCTAGAGGACATGTATCAATGAAAAAAAAGTTTGAAAAAACATAATTTTTAAATGAGCAGTGATTTGTTGATGCTTAACCACTTAAGCCCCGGACCATTTTGTAGCTAAAGGACCAGAGCTGTTTTCAGAATTTTGCACTGCGCTGCTTTAACTGTAAATTGTGCAGACATGCAATGTTGTACCAAAACGAAATTTGCGTCCTTTTCTTCCCACAAATAGAGCTTTCTTTTAATGGTATTTGATTTGTAATAAACAGGAAAAATACTGCGCCAACCTTCAAATCAAATTTCTAGCAGCCTACACAACAACTTGACAATAGTGTAAAAAAAATAATAATAAATAAAATGTGGCGCTGTGTACAAACAGAAAAAATATATATATATATAATGTCTGGTGACAATTGGTCTTTATAAAGACCCGTATGTCGTATTGAACCTTGATATGGTTCTGTGCACCTCTTAAGTGCAAAGTGCATGTAACGTGCAAAGATTTATAATGAATACAATGAGTAAAATAAAGTGAGATATATCACAAAATTGACTTAACGAAAAAAAAAAACAAAAAAAAAAAAAAACATGAATATCATGTGTGAAAGTGATCCACAATGTATGGTAGTGTCCAATTTTTTTGGGACAGAAAAAAGTCTTTCGATGAATGCGTGGTCTGGTACCAACATCAACACTACATCAACACTACGTCAAGTGTATAATAAGTGGTAAGTTCGGTCCAGACTGGTTCCTTGGGTTATGCGTTTTCTATGTTGCAACACTCCAACACATTGGAAAGTGAGTAAAGGGTGTATACTCTTACCGGATGTTGTAGATCCAGCTCGCCGTATGGCGGTGAATCTATCAGGCTTGTGTCCACGCCAGGGACTGGTAGATATAAATCCTGGGGCCAATCTTCCCTCAGCGTCCTTCAACGTTCCAGAGAGTGTTCACCAAGGCTTTTCCACCATAACTCTCACTTCCAATGCAATGAGTCAGTGTATGACACCAAATTTCTCCGTATGAGTGATGTCACCATGCAAAACATGAGAAAAAAATTCTTGGTCTCCACAGTCAGCTCCAGTGAAACCTACTCCCAGTTGTGTGCTCCTAAACGGAAAAAGACCGAAAATTTAGAAAAAAAATGATATTTTCTACTTTTTGTTATAAGAAAAATCGAATAAACTCAAATTTCCTGACAGACTCCATGGCAGCCTACGTGTGGGTTAATCCCGCCTCTCATACCTCATAGGACCCTACTCCCATAAATCTTTGCTTCTAGCCAGAGACTGTGTTCCTTTTTTGTCCTCCTCCTAGGACCAAGGTGTGCTTTTTCTTACCTTAAAGAAGTTTTCACTATGATTCAGTCCTGGTTGCACTAGTTTTTATGGCGGTTCAGGTTGGAGATCCAGCTATCCCAGCTATTAGCAGGGTGGATGCGGGCGACATTTTGCGATGCCTCGAAGAGCTTACTAGCCTGGCCATTGGCAGGCAAGCGGCAACTTGGCCAAAAGTCCTAGCTATTAGCGGGAGGCCCATTGAAAAAACGCCCAGGTCGTGCAGTGAAGGGATGGCTCCTATCGCTCCAGGCTGGATCGGGATCGTGCTGGGTGGTATCGTATGACTTTCGCTTTTATATTTCGTATATGGCAGCAGTGTTTGTTTTGTTGTTTGTCCTCCTCTTTCCTCGGCTCTATGGCGGCTGGAGCGCATCTGCGTTTCACTAAAGCCACCTCTTCCAGGTTGTGGGCACAGCAGTGAACCTCGTCCGAGATCGAGGCTTGGTTCGCGCGTGCGCAATCCAGATCGCGGCGCCGTTCGCGCATGCGTGCAAGCTCCGCCGTTCACGCTGGGGGCGCGGTGACGTCATCATCGGCGCCAAGTTTAAATAGCTGTCAGATACAGCTATAACTTGGGATGTCCTGCAGGCTCAGTCAGCAACTTCCCGGTGCTTCGTTTCGACGTGGTCAAGGTAGGTAAACCTTTTGTTTTCAAGGATGGCTTGTGCTAGACTCTTTTCCCCTGTATTTATTGTATGGTCAATTTTTACAGTGCCCAAGCTTGAGCTATGGATGTCTCACCGCCCCCCAGTGGCCATTCCTTGCGCTGCAGGTAGGAATGGCTTTTTCCTTCTGCTTAGCAGTATTGGGTTCTTTACATGAGCCAATATTTTTTCTTTCTTTTTCCTCAGCCCCTCTAGGTCTGAAAATAGACTCTCAGCACGCAAAGATAATGTTAAATCTAAAACTCTTCATCATTCTTCATCTAATTCTAGACATCATAGATCATCCTCCAAACATCATAGTAAAGAGCCCAGGTCTAGGTCTAGACACCACTCTCACCGCCATTCCAGTCATTCTGAAAAGAGAGTCTGCTGGGGTTGTAGGGCTCAGGTCCCGGAGGGTAAATCCCTCTGTGAGCCATGTTATTCCCGTGCAGTGGGAGAAAGAGGAGGTGGAGACCATCAAGTGGAGGCACTAGTCAGGAGAGTGGTCCAGGAATCCCTGAACAAAACTGACTCCAGCCGTACCACCATTCCTCCTGTGGACCCAGCACCAGTCCTGGTACATGATGACCCAGAGATCCCGGGTCCCTCTCAGCAGGATTGCTCCTCAAGCAAAGCCTCACATTGTGATGTGGAAGAGGTTAGCAATATCACAGGGTTTGATTTCTCTTCAGTACCAGATTTAATCAAAGCAGTCAAAGACGCTTTAAAATGGGATGAGCCAATAGAAGCTCCTTCTAAACAAAGGAAGTACTTCAAACAACTCAAGAAGGAGCGCCCAAATTTCCCCTTTTTGGGTGAACTTGGGGATATTATTACAGATGAATGGACTGGCGTAGAAAGAAAAAATTCATTACTTTACAAAGTAGCAAAGATGTACCCATTCAAAAGTGAGGATGTGAAGCATCTAGAATCGGCTCCCCTAATTGATGCAGCCTTAATGAGGTTCGTAAGACATGTTACCCTCCCGCTAGAAGACTCTGTTTCCTTCAGGGACGGTTTGGAGAGAAAAATAGATACGGATCTTAAACGTATATATATCACCGCGGGCATGGCCTGTAAGCCAGCATTGGCCCTTGCAACCCTGTCCAAAGCAATGGAGGCCTGGACAGATGAAGTGGATTCTTCTTTGGCAAACGTCTCTGAGGAGTTAGCCAGAAGCATGCCGATCCATGAACTAAGAATGGCGTCGGTCTTTTTGGGTGAGGCTTCTCTTGATATTATTCGCTTGGTGGCACGTGTCATGCTCTCTTCCGTTACAGCTAAATGTGCCTTGTGGCTACGTCCTTGGGTAGCTGATCCTGCCTCTAAACAGGCATGGTGCAGGATCCCCTTTCAAGGATCTTCCCTTTTTGGGAATAAGCTTGACAGCGCTATCACCCGTGCCACAGGGGGTAAGTCGGGGTTCCTTCCTCAAGACCGTCGCTTTTTTAATCAAAAAAGAACTCAACAGAGACAAGACCAGGATCATGCAAGAGATGCTCATCGTTATAGGCCAGGTCAAGAATTCAGAAAGAACTGGAGAAGAAATCAGCCTTCTGGTCAAAAATCCACAAAAGTAGCCTCTTCTGGCGGACGTGAGGCCCCTAAAGCCCTGTACACACGATCGGATAACCTATGGATTTTCGTCCGATGGATTTGTCCATCTGAAATCCGATGAAACTGTTTTTCATCAGTCTTGGCCACACACCATCAGTCAAAAAACCGACCGTTCCAAACGCGGTGACGTAAAACACTCCGATGAGCCGAGAAAAATTAAGTTTAATGCTTCTGAGCATGCGTCGACTTGATTCTGAGCATGCGTGGGTTTTTTAACCGATGGACTTGCCCATAGACGATCGGAAATTCCCATCGGTTTTTTATCCATCGGAAAATTTTAAAACAAGTTCTATTTTTTACAACCGATGGAAAAAAGACAGATGGGTACCATACACGATCGGTTGGTCTGATAAAAACCATCCATCGGACGGTTTTCATCAGTCAAACCGATCGTGTGTACGGGGCTTTAGTCTTTTTGATATAGGGTCGGCCCAGACGGAACAAGTGGGAGCTCGGCTACTTCAGTTCCGGCACGTCTGGGCAGCCTCGATAAACGATTTCTGGACTGTCAAGACAGTCTCTTCAGGTCACGCCTGGGTGTTTGTCAGTCCACCCACACTTCAGTTCGTACCCACAGTACTTCCCTGCTCAGAGGAGAAGAAACAAATCCTTCTTTCTTACACAGACACTCTCGTGGCCCAAGGTGCCGCCATACATGTACCAACAGACGAAAGGTTTCAAGGGATGTACTCACCCCTGTTCATGGTTCAAAAAAAGACCGGCTCTTGGAGACCAGTGATAGATCTGACTCATCTAAACACCTTCATCAAAAAGGAAAAATTCAAAATGGAGTCATTACTCACAATACGTCAGATAGTACAACCAGGCGACTGGCTTGTGTCCATAGATCTGAAAGACGCTTACTTTCATGTCCCGATAGCTGTGGAATTTCAAAAGTACCTTCGGTTTGCAGTGGGCCATATTCACCTCCAGTTCGTATGTCTCCCGTTCGGGCTTATAACATCGCCGCAAGTGTTTTCAAAGCTCTTGTTGGCTGTAGTAGCTCTAATCAGGACCAGAGGAATCCGGCTACATCATTACCTGGACGATCTGCTATTACTTTCCCAAAACAGGGAGCAGCTTTTAGTACACCAGTTTCAGGTCATCGCCACGCTGACAGAATTCGGTTGGCTATTGAACAAAGAGAAGAGTCACTTAGAACCTACGCAGTCTCTGGTTTTTCTCGGCGCTCAATTCAATACAATACAAAGTACCATCTCCTTACCCCTGGAGAAGATTCCAGTGGTTCGAGACAGGATTCGTCTGGCAATGGCCTCTCCTCTCCTCAAAGCTTCACAATGCCTCAAGATAATAGGCACCATGGTATCCACAGCCCCGATGGTGAAATGGGCACAATGGAAGATGCGTCCTTTTCAGAAGGGTTTTCTCCAGCAGTGGGATCCAGGGTCTCGCGACCATTTCATTCGGATAACCCCGTCCATGCGGGAAAGCCTTCCCTGGTGGCTATTACGGAAGAATCTTCTCAACTGCCATTCCATAGTCCCCGTCTCCTGGGTCACAATCACGACGGATGCCAGCAACAGAGGCTGGGGAGCTCTCTGCATGCAGGAAGTAGCTCAAGGGAAATGGGACTTCCCGTCCAGAAGGATAGTGTCCAATGTCCTGGAGATCCGAGCAGCCTTCTGTGCTCTACAAGCTTTTCTTCACCTGATAAAAGGTTCCTCAGTTCTCCTAAGGCTGGACAATACGTCGGCAGTCTCGTATATCAAGAGACAGGGAGGCACTCGCAGTCTCTCTCTACTGAGGGAGGTAGAACCAATCATGACATGGGCCCAGACAAATCTAACGAACCTAACAGCTGTCTATCTTCCCGGGTCTCAGAACCTACAAGCGGATTTTCTCTCGAGTACAACCCTCGACAACAATGAATGGTCTCTCCACACCGAGGTCTTCAATTGGATCCTATCTCTGGGAATTGTACCAGAAGTAGATCTGTTTGCCTCCCCGTGCAATTTCAAACTAATGAAATATTACACGAGATATCGTTGTCCCCAGGCCTTCGGAGTGGATGCCCTGACGGATCAGTGGAGATTCAACAGGGCTTATGCCTTTCCCCCGGTACCCGTCATTCTACGGTTCCTATTGAGACTCAGGGGGGAGATCGTAGCAATAGCTCCATACTGGCCCAACAGGCCATGGTTCCCTCTCCTGTTACAGCTGAGCTTCCAGGATCCAGTTCCTCTCCCAGCCAGATCAGATCTCCTGTCACAAGGAATAACTCTTCATCCGTGCCCATCCCATCTCCATCTGATGGCTTGGTTTTTGAGAGGGGAAGGCTAGAGGCATTAGGTTGCCCAAGCAGAGCAATTTCTACATTGTTGAACGCCAGAAGGGCTAATACCAACAAAGTATATCAAAGGATCTGGAAAAAATTCACAGACTATATTTCTATGGTTGAAGGTTCTCCTGATGACCCCAGGATACAAGACGTTCTAGGTTTTCTTCAAACGGGTCTGGATCTGTCCCTGTCAGTTAGTTCCCTAAGAGTACAGATCTCAGCTATCTCGGCCTTTACAGGTATATCCTGGGCTAGACACACTCTTGTTAGACAATTCTTCAGAGGTGCTATAAGGCTCAGACCTCAGAGAAAACCGAGATTCTCCAAATGGGACCTTCCTCTAGTCTTGGATTCTTTCTCAGAAAGAGAAAGACAACACACGGGTCAACTATCTATCAAGGAGCTCTCCCTCAAAGTTGTCTTCCTTGTAGCAATAACATGAGCTAAAAGAGTTTCCGAAATTGGTTCCCTAGGATCCAAAGAACCATTCCTGACCTTCTTTCCGGATCGTGTAGTTATGATTCCCATGCTTGGATCAAATCCTAAGGTAACATCAGTGTTTCATGAGAATCAGGAAATCGTTCTTCCTACCTTTCGATCACCCGAAAACTCTAATATCCATCCTTTAGATGTTGGAGAAGTTTTGAAACAATATCTGGAAGCCACAGCTTCGTTTCGCCAATCTGATCATCTGTTCATTTTCTTTCAAGGGAAGAACAAAGGTTTGCGTGCTTCTTCCAGAACCATTGCAGCCTGGATTGTTCAGGCCATCCAAGGGGCATATAAGGCAAAGGGTCTGGCTCCACCAGAGGCAGTGACTGCTCATTCCACCAGGAGTGTCTCCACATCATGGGCGGCCGCCCGTCATGTCTCCCCAGAAGTAATCTGCAAGGCGGCCTCATGGTCGTCGATAAACACATTTATGACGCACTATTGTGTAGAACCGGCTTCTTTGTCCTCGGTTAATTTTGGTTTACATGTTTTGTCTGTTGACGGTGTCAATTAAACCTTTTCTTTAACCAGCATTTGCCCACCCGGGTGTGTATGGCTAGTCATTTCCCACACGTCTGTCAGGAAAAGGGAAAATTTATATCATATCATACCGTAATTTTCCTTTCCTGATGGACTCCATGGCAGCAGGAGTTCCCTCCCATTGCTGGAGTAGGCTATATTACAGAACACGGTCTCTGGCTAGAAGCAAAGATTTATGGGAGTAGGGTCCTATGAGGTATGAGAGGTGGGATTAACCCACACATAGGCTGCCATGGAGTCCATCAGGAAAGGAAAATTAAGGTAAGTATATGATATAAATTTTCCCTTTTTAGTCATACATTTAGGCCAAAATGTATTCAGCCACATGTCTTTAGTAAAAAAAATGTCAATAAGCGTATATTTATTGGTTTGCGCAAAAGTTATAGCGTCTACAAACTAGGGTACATTTTCTGGAATTTACACAGCTTTTAATTTATGACTGCCTATCTAATTTCTTGAGGTGCTAAAATGGCAGGGCAGTACAAAACCCCCCAAATGACCCCATTTTGGAAAGAAGACACCCCAAGGAAATTTCTGAGAGGCATGTTGAGCCCATTGAATATTTTTTTTTTTTGTCTCAAGTGATTGAATGACTAAAAAAAAAAAAAAAATACAAAAAGTTGTCACTAAATGATATATTGCTCACACATGCTATGGTTATATGTGGAATTGCACCCCAAAATACATTTTGCTGCTTCTCCTAAGTACGGGGATACCACATGTGTGGGACTTTTTGGGAGCCTAGCCGCGCACGGGCCCCCGAAAACCAAGCACCGCCTTCAGGATTTCTAAGGGCGCAAATTTTAGATTTTTGATTTCTAAGGGCGCAAATTTTTGATTTCACTCCTCACTATCTATCACGGTTTCGAAGGCCATAAAATGCCAAAATAGCACAAAACCCCCCCAAATGACCCCAAGGAAATTTCTGAGAGGCATGTTGAGCCCATTGAATATTTTTTTTTGTCACTAAATGATATATTGCTCACACATGCCATGGTTATATATGGAATTACACCCCAAAATACATTTTGCTGCTTCTCCTGAGTACGGGGATACCACATGTGTGGGACTTTT
The DNA here is from genome assembly GCA_029206835.1 of Rana muscosa. NCBI lineage: Eukaryota > Metazoa > Chordata > Amphibia > Anura > Ranidae > Rana > Rana muscosa. Next base: position 9,622,457 of record CM055123.1, on the reverse strand, counting down.
TGGGAGCCTAGCCGCGTACGGGACCCCGAAAACCAAGCACTGCCTTCAGGATTTCTAGGCACAAATTTTTGATTTCACTCCCCACTACCTATCACAGTTTCAAAGGCCATAAAATGCCAAAATAGCACAAAACCCCCCCAAATGACCCCATTTTGGAAAGTAGACACCCCAAGCTATTTGCTGAGAGGCATGGTGAGTATTTTACAGCTCTCATTTGTTTTTGAAAATGAAGAAAGAAAATATTTTTTTTTTTTTTTTTTTCAATTTTCAAAACTTTGTGACAAAAAGCGAGATCTGCAAAATACTCACCATACTTCTCAGCAAATAGCTTGGGGTGTCTACTTTCCAAAATGGGGTCATTTGGGGGGGGGGTTTTGTGCCATCTGGGCATTCCATGGCCTCCGAAACTGTGATAGGCAGTGAGAAGTGAAATCAAAAATTTACACCCTTAGAAAGCCTGAAGGCGGTGCTTGGTTTTGGGGTCCCGTACGCGGCTAGGCTCCCAAAAAGTCTCACACATGTGGTATCCCCGTACTCAGGAGAAGCAACAGAATGTATTTTGGGGTGTAATTCCACATATGCCTATGACATGTTTGAGCAATATATAATTTAGTGACAACTTTGTGCAAAAAAATAAATAAAAATAAATAAATTGTCTTTTTTCTGCAACTTGTGTCAACATATAAAATATTTCATGGACTCGACATGCCTCTCAGTATATAGCTTGGGGTGTCTACTTTCCAAAATGGGGTCATTTGGGGGGGGTTTTGAACTGTTCTGGCATTTTATACACAACATTAGGACGCTTACATCCACTCTTCTAACCACTTGAAGACAAAGCCCTTTTTGACACTTTTTGTTTACATGAAAACATTTTTTTTTTTGCAAGAAAATTATGTTGAACCCCCAAACATTATATATATTTTTAAAGCAAAGGCCCTACAGATTAAAATGGTGGGTGTTGCATTTTTTTTTCTACACAGTATTTGCGCAGCGATTTTTCAAACGCATTTTTTGGGGAAAAAATACACTTTTTTTAATTTTAATGCACTAAAACACACTATATTGCCCAAATGTTTGATGAAATAAAAAAGATGATCTTAGGCCGAGTACATAGATACCAAACACGACAAGCTTTAAAGTTTCGCACAAACGCGCATTGGCGACAAACTACATACATTTTTAAAAGCCTTTAAAAGCCTTTACAGGTTACGCCGTTAGATTTACAGAGGAGGTCTACTGCTAAAATTACTGCCCTCGATCTGACCTTCGCGGTGATACCTCACATGCATGGTGCAATTGCTGTTTACATATGACGCCAGACCGAAGCTTGCGCTCGACATTGGGCAAGAGCAGGGCAGGACAGGGGTGCTTTTTTTTTTTTTATTATTAATTTTGCTTTTTTTTTAAACTGTTGCTTCCATATATTTTTTTTTATTTTTATCATTTTTATTGTTATCTCAGGGAATGTAAATATCCCCTATGATAGCAATAGGTAGTGACAGGTACTCTTTTTTTGAAAAAACTGGGGTCTATTGGACCGTAGATCTTTCCTCTGCCCTCAAAGCATCTGACCACACCAAGATCGGTGTTGTAAAATGCTTTCCCAATTTCCCAATGGCGCTTTTTATATCCGGGGGGGGGGACATTCCCTCCCACTGCTTGTAAAAGCAGTCCAGAGGCTAATTAGCCACTAGGATTGCTTTTACATGAAAGCTGGCCGCTGGCTGAAAAGAATGATACCAAGATGATACCTAAACCCACAGGCATCATTCTGGTATAAACATTCAAAGTCCAGCAACATACCAGTACGTTGCTGGTCCTTGTTGGATATGTGTTGTAATCTTTTTTTTCATGCAGCCTTTTGGCTGAACGAAAAAAAAAGATTGATCGGTGGGTATGCCCACCATTAGAATACCACCCTTCATCCACCCACTTCTAATGATGGGCATACATGCACCATTTATATATGCGGAAGCATGAGGGCATCTTCCCGCAAAAGTTATGCCGCGTACACATGGTCAGACTTTTCCACGGGAAGCCTCCGTCGGAATTTCGACTGTATGTACGCGGCATTAGGAGCAAAATCGCTCCTCCGCTCCTCCGCCCCTGCTGCCCCAATGCTTCGGCATATATGTTTTTTTTTTTTAACTGTGGTGGTGAAATCACCTCCTACAGCACTGGAGTCACAGGGATCAGGCCTGTCTCTGCGAACACTGCAGTTATGTGTGTTGTGTTTTGCAAGTGACAGTGATCGATCGATACTGCACTTGGGTGGCCTGGGCTGGACGGAGGGGCAAAACGCAGGTGCTAGCAGGTATCTGGGCTGATCCCGCTAACACTGCGTTTTTGGGAACCCTAAACTGCTGGGGACGCTAGTATAGAACTGATCAGATATTGATCTGTTCAGATACTATACCACTAAGGGGGGTGTATGCGTCACGCGTGGGTGTTAGCGTTACTGGCACTAACCTGACGCTGCCTGGGGTGTGACGCAGACCCTCTCTGACGCTAAAACCTAATTGATATCACCTGCCGGGCGATCAGGGGGTTAAACCTTTATTGGGTTATATACGGCGGGTGCCCTGACACTATAAAAAGCAAACTAACTAACCAGCGTCACCCGTAACACTTATATGGTGATTACTGGTGAAAGGGTTAACTAGGGGCAATTAGGGGGTTAAAACCTTTATTAGGTAATATATGGGGGTAACTGACGCTATATAAAAACCTGACGGCGAACCTAAAAAAAAATACTGGCTACCTATCGGCATCACCGACACTAAGACAGCGATCAGAAAAACGATTGCTTAGCGACAGTGGTGATAGGGGTGAAAGGGTTACCTGGGGGGCGATCAAGGGGGTTAAACCTTTATTAGATAATATATGGGGGTAACTGACGCTATAAAAACCTGCGGCGAACCTAAAAAAAAATTCTGGCTACCGATCGGCATCACCAACTCTAAGACAGCGATCAGAAAAACGATCGCTTAGCGAAAGTGGTGATAGGGGGTGAAAGGGTTACCTGGGGGGTGATCAAGGGGGTTAAACCTTTATTAGGTAATATATGGGGGTTCCCGACGCTATAAAAACCTGCGGCGAACCTAAAAAAAATTACTGGCTACCGATCGGCATCACCAACGCTAAGACAGCGATCAGAAAAACGATCGCTTAGCGACAGTGGTGATAGGGGGTGAAAGGGTTACCTGGGGGGCGATCAAGGCGGTTAAACCTTTATTAGGTAATATATGGGGGTGCCTGACGCTATAAAAACCTGCGGCGAATCTAAAAAAAATAACTGGCTACCGATCGGCATCACCAAAGCTAAGACAGCGATCAGAAAAATGATCGCTTAGCGACGGCGGTGCTAGGGGGTGAAAGGGTTATCTGGGGGGCGATCAGGGGGTTAAACCTTTATTAGGGGGGGTTAGGGGGCTACACTGGACCTAAAACTAACTTTAGTGATACTTTTACAGTCACAAATGTCACTGATTGCAGTGATCAGTAAATAAATGGTCACTGCAATCACTGTGACTGGGGGCTGGGGGGTGATCTGGGGTGTCTGGGGGGGCCTGGGGGGGCGATTTATGTGCCTATGTGTCCTGGTGTCAGTGTAGTGTTTTGTGCACTAACCTGCATCTTCTCCTGTGCGGCGCTCGGTATATGTGAGCGCCGCAGGAGAGATGACATCACTTCCTCTGCCTGTGTAAACATTACACAGGCAGGGGAAGGATTCGATTCGCTGGGAGCGATCGAGAGGGGGTGGCCGGAATCGAACGGCTGTCCCCTCATCCCTGATCGCTCCCAAACGAATAACGGCCGCTCACTGTAAAGAAGGGGGGTCCGATCGGACCCCCCAACTATACAAAGGCAATCACGTATATGTACGTGATTGTGCCTGTCGGTGCCATTCTGCCGACGTATATTTACAGTGGGCGGTCGTTAAGTGGTTAAACTGAAAGCATAAAAATGAAAAATTCCTTTCAATATAGTACCTGGGGGGTCCCCTTAGTCGACATGTAAAGTGGCACATCTATACTGTGTGCTGAAGCTGCTGCAGCAATAATTGCATTTATAAAGCCAAAAAAAAAAAAAAATCCTGCAAGCTTTTTTTATTTTGTAAGCAATGGCTTGTGGGGCCAGTCTGTATGATGAGGCAACAATGTTGTGCACTGGGAACAAGATTAGAGATTTTTAGATAAATTCTGGTGTCTCTTCCACAGACTTTGGATAGAAAAAAACAGGTGCAGAAAAATTGGTCTTTGGGTGTCAGCCGCCTCTTCACACCATAATCCTATAGAGGTACTTTTGATGAAAGCAAGAATTGGCCTTGCTGTCAAAAATTTTAAATGATATGCAAGATGCCTTAAAGATTTTTGCCATCTATTCCTCTGAAGGAATGGGCAGTTTGAATATCTACATTGAACCCCCCCTGGGATGAGAGCCCCTGTTGCATCTTTTGCTTCCCCCTGAAATCATCTGAACCTGGCAAGATCGCCCATCCCACGGCACTTTGGCACTAAAGTACTCTCGATGATAGCCTTTTGCTTTCGGCTGTGAGTCTCCCCGAGTCTTCAGTCATCCCCCCTATTTACTCTCAAGCCTCGTACACACGACCGAGTTTCTCGTCGTTAAAAACACGTCGTTTTTTTCGACGAGATTCTTGTTAACCTTGACGAGTTTCTCGTCAAGCTTTCTATGCGTACACACTGACATTTCCCAATTTCCTCGTTGTTCTCCGCGCTCACGTCCAGCACGTACGACGGCACTATAAAGGGGAAGATCGATTTTCTTGGCGCCACCCCTTGGGCTGCTTTTGCTGATCTCGTGTTACCGCGTGTGAAGTAAAAGTTTGGGAAGAGACGATTCGCGATTTTCAGTCTTCGTGCTTTTCAGTTCGTTTTCTGAGGTTCAGTTTGTGCTTGTGGGTTCGTATCTTGACTTTCAGGGTGTCTAGGCAGGTCGTATCTGTTTTACAGTGCGTTCTTGCCCGTTCGTTTCTGATTTTCAGTTCGTTATTCATAGGCCTTGCTGTTCTAAAGTGCGTTCTGTTCTGTACGTTCTGATAAGACGACCGTTTCCTAGCCATGTCGCCTGGACGTTCTCGTCATCGAGTTCGTGCTGTGCGTGCGCTTGGTGTTGGTCTGCTTGTTTTGGACCAAGACCAGTCCATGAATGGTGTGAGGAGGAGTTCATGGACCAAGAATTGGTTGCTCCAGCGGGACCAATTCTGCCACATGCCTCTGCTGCGGGAGATAGTCGAGAATAATCCTGAGGACTACAGGAATTTTCTGCGGATGTCTGACCCCATTTTTCAGGAACTGTTGGCTTTGGTGTCCCCCTATATTACCAGGCAGGACACCGTTATGCGGGAAGCCATCAGTGCTGAGCAGAGGCTCATCGCCACCTTACGTTATCTGGCGACAGGGAGAAGTCTTCAGGACTTGAAGTTCACGACAGGCATCTCCCCCCAGGCTCTGGGCCTCATAATCCCAGACACCTGTTCTGCCATTATACAAGTCCTGCAGGAGGACTATATTAGGGTAAGTTTTCTCCTTTAACATCACATTTTATGTATTCCATGTATGCTAATGTATTGTATTTCTTTCATCCTTCCCTAATTACCATGATTGTAATATGCTGAGAATGTCCCCTTTGTCCCCATGCATGCTGGAAGCTTTAGATGGCCCCTTTTCTCTCCTCCATGCATATTTCCCTTCACTAACCTTTCCAGCAGGGGCGCCTGTTGCAACAAATGTTTGGGGGTCCAACCCCAATTTAGGAAATAAACTTCCTCCATTTTTGCAAAAGTGCCTATTAAACGCCCCCAGTTGTCCCCTCCAATGCAGCCATTTTGTCCCCTCCAATGCAGCCATTTTGTAACCCTCCAATGCAGCCATTTTGTCCCCTCCAATGGAGCCATTTTGTCCCCAGCCCTGCACATACCTTCTTGTGGTCAGCGCCATCCTTCTTCTGTCCTTGATGTCTTCTCCTTCCCTTGATGTTGCATCAGCCAATCATGTTACCATTAAACAGACTTGGTGAACATGATTGGCAGAGCAGCCTGTCAGTGTTTACCCAAGGAATGCTCCCCCCCCCTATTTAACTTTTATGAAGCCAATTACATCCCTCAGGCTGTAATGTGCAAGCCTATTTGCCTCCCTGTTTCTGATATGCAATTTTCACCCCATAAATGCCGCAGTTATTCATATGTTGGTCGCTTAACAGGGGGCCATACACCTGAATAGTGGGCGGCATTGACAATACATAGGTTAATGCAAGGCAAGAACCTATGTATTGTTCTGAGTGACGGGCACAGGAGAGAGGGGGCAGTGTTCCAGCGCCCACTCTGGACGCACCGCCACTGCACTGCTATCCTGTGGCCAAACACATCTACCCCCCCCCCCCCAAATCATGTATTAATGGACCATCAGAGGGGGTGATGAATATGAAACATGAGCCTTTTATTATACCTATTGAAAACACCTTAATAAAGGTAGAATTTGATTGATGTTGGCCTCTAATGTTTTTTATTATAATCTCCTTGTAATGTAATATTTTTAAATTCAAATTTTCTTTCATCTTGTTTGACTCCCCAGCTTCCTTCCACGCCACAGGAATGGCAGACTGTGGCATCGGAGTTTGCCACGCGGTGGGACTTCCCCAACTGCGGTGGTGCCATAGACGGAAAGCACGTCCGCATCGTGCCGCCACCCCGTTCTGGGTCCTACTACTTCAATTACAAGGGGTTTCATAGCATTGTGCTGATGGCGGTGGTGTCAGCACGGTATGAATTCCTCTATGTTGATGTAGGGAAGAATGGCCGGATGTCCGATGGGGGATCCTTCATCCAGACGGAGTTTGCCCTCCGTCTCCAGAGTGATGACCTTGCATTGCCACCGGATGCAGGGAATATTGAAGGACTCCCCTTTGTTTTCTTGGCTGATGAAGCCTTTGGACTCGGACCGCATCTTATGAGGCCATTTCCTCACAGGACCCTGACCCCAGAGAAGAGGGTGTTCAATTATCGGCTGGCCAGGGGCCGAAGAGTCGTTGAAAATGCCTTCGGCATAATGGCCAGCCGGTTCCGCATTTTTATGATTTCCATCCACTTGGCGGACTACAAAATAAACTATGTAGTTTTATGCTGCTGTGTGCTACACAATTTTCTGAGCAGAAAATCTAATTCATATATGGCCTCAGTATTGCCTGAGGCTGGACTTTCACCTGCTAATCCCCTGCCGGGCCTGGAATCTGCCCGTCCTGGCTTGCCCCCCCAAAATGCCCGTGAGGTTCGGGACAAATATATGGAATATTTCACGGGTAGGGGGGCAATTTCTATGCCAGGCTATGGCTAAAGATTCCTGGAGAATGATTAAAATAAAATTCTGATTTCTAATTTTAACTTAAGTTTGTTTCCTGTCTCCTAGTTTGTCTTAGTGCATTTGTAGTGCCAAGTGTATTTTCCTTTAGTAAATAACAACCATTTCACTATGTAACCTTAAAAAAAAACACAAATCAGGTTAGAGCGTATTGAAAAAAGAAGCTACACGTTGTTTCTGTTCAAACATTTTACTCTGTGCACATTCACACACATGTTTCCTTTTTTTTTTTTTTTTCCTGGCCACAAACCGCCAATTCTTTTCTTAGGAAAATACAAAAACAGTTGCATTCCAAAAATTACAACATTGGATACCTCTGAGCAATCTGACACATTCACTTACACAAACTATGTCTCTATGTGCCCATCCTAATATGGGGTCTTGCCACCCCTTGCCCAGCCAAAAATTGAATATGCACACATTTTGTATTATTTTCCACTAGGGATTTGAGACTCCTGATCCCTATTGTCAACATGTGCTATCTGCCATCAGGGGTGATCAATGGACGTGTTTTGGGGGGGCAACCCCTTCCTCAGTTCACCTACTTTAGATACGAGGAAGGGGTTGCACCCCCAAAAGACGTACATGGATATCCCCTGATGGCAGATAGCACATGTTGACACACTGTGTGCATATTCAATTTTTGGCTGGTTGCATTGTCAAAAACAGTATAAAAGGTTGATGAACAGTCATTCCTGAAAAAAAAATGGGGGTTTGGTTGACTTATTCGATTCTCCCCAAAACATCTAGAATGTCTTTAAATGTTTGATCCATCACATGAATTATTTGTTTTATTCTGTCCAGTTCCGTGCTACATTCCATCACTTGCTGTATTATTCGGAGGGCACTGTCAGCAGAGAAACGTGTACTATCCTTCACCACAACATTTACATTTACATTTAAATCAAACAAAAGGTCTATTTATCACACTGAAATTCTCTATGAAAAATAAAAACAGGCTAAATTGTTTGGAAGTGGGGTACAAGTGTGTGTTTGGGCGGAAGTTAAAGATGAATGCATTATTTCTGACCAATAATATGTTTAGTATTCACCTTTGGCTGTCGGTTTTTAGACATGGAGGCACCACAAAAAATCACTAATGCACCTGTGTGGGACACCCAAAAAAGGCGGGTCTGGTGGCCCACACTATAGTGCTCCAAAGTACAGATGTGGTACCAGCTGCTGAGTGTCCTCTCCTTTACACTGACTAAAGTTTGCATTTCATTCTCTTTACAAACACATCATCTAGCCTAAAAATTTGGAACACAAATGTTAAAAAAACACGCAGATGTCTAATTACTTTTGTGGCTATAAAATAAGACAAAACAGCGGATAGTGGCCGAACGAAGTGTCTGTAACGTAACAAACGATTACTGTGCCAAACCAAGTTCAAATTATTAAATTATGGAAGGGAGTCCAATATGATAAAATCACAAAAAGGAGCAACATGTAAGTTGAGAAAAACATTAATAGCCGAAAAGTGTAAATTTTACTTACTTTTTGCTAGCATTCTCTTAATGCTCCTTAACTGCTCTGGCACCCTCAGTTTGAGGTCTGACCACCTCTTTCTGAGCTGCTCATTTGAGCGTTTCACCCCGAAATTCGTCTGCAGACTCTTCACGACTTTATTGAGGATTTTGGCCTTCCTTCAATTTGGTTTGCTATACGGCCCATGCTTTGCGTCATAATCAGACTTGAGCAAGATGTCCACCATCTCCGCCATCTCCGCAAAAGACATATTAGATGCCTTGAATCTCCTCCTTGATCGTGACGTTTCCTCGGTCTCCGGGCTTGTCTCCTCCTCGTTAGTTGCGGAATTATCAGACACCTGCTGTAACTCCGCCATATCTGTCTGCGCGCCGAAAGAGAAGGGGCGGGGAAAAGATGTTAGTTAGAACGTCATGGGCGGGCGACGTGTGCGGAGCGACGTGTTCGTAGTTTGACGCATGCGTGGTGTATATATAGCAAACACACATGTGACTATACTACGTTCGGTGTGCGGAGAGAGGAGTTCAAGTTACGGACGTGCGAACGAAGGTATGTGATTTTGTGACTTGGACAAATTGTTGGCCTATACTGTCTTGAGAATGTTGTAGAATATATATGGTGACTACGATGTTAAGGAGGTTAGACTGTGTGCCTCACATTAGTTATATATTATTTATTTTACTTGCAGACCCAAAATGAATGTGTTTATAAGTGACAAGGAATTCCTTGCGGAATTTATAGACCGGGAGGGGGAGCTGCCCGCTCTGTGGGAGACGAAAAACCCCATCCACAAAAAAAGAGGGGTGAGAAAAGCAGCGCTGGAGACCCTGCTCCCATTTGTGCATACCAAGGTGCCCACAGCCACAGCAAAACAGGTGGACACTAAAATTGGGAGCTTGAGAGGCACCTACAGGACTGAACGCTCGAAGGTTCTGGCTTCTCAGAGGTCAGGAGCAGCAGCAGATGATGTGTATGTCCCGAATTTGTGGTACTACAGCAGGATGTCCTTCCTGGATGACCACATTGAGGCAAGGCCATCACTCTCCACTCTTCCCCCCAGACTTCCCTGCAGCCAACCTGAGCCTTCTCTGGAGCAAGAGGAGGCAGCCATCCTGGATGATCCTGATTTGTCCATCTGGAGCCAGGTATAGTATTAAATGAAAATGTATTGGGATAAAATTAATGTTTGCCAAATATGTCAAGATGACAAACATAAACTATTTAGAGTTCCACAAGTGAAATCAAGATCTCTAGACATTAGTCTGCACTTAATTGGGTGCTAAATAGTCAATCTGATGTAGTTGTAAATTTTAGAAACTGATTTCAGGATTTACATTCTAATTGGTTCAATCATGATTATAAATTTGGAGGCAAAGATTAAAGCAACATATTAAACTATGTCCCTTTTTGATACACAGGATGAAATCAGCCAGGAGGAGAATCTGGAAACTGTCAGGCAGGAGGAGGAAGGGCCCAGTGGCAGCCAGGAGGTGGCAGGGCCCAGTGGCAGCCAGGAGGTGGCAGGGCCCAGTGGCAGCCAGGAGGTGGTAGGGCCCAGTGGCAGCCAGGAGGTGGCAGGGCCCAGTGGCAGGCAGGAGGTGGCAGGGCAAAGGAGAAGCACCAGATCACAGGTGCCTCCCATCCGATTTCCCAAAACAGGCAGGAGGGACAGGACCACCAGTGAGGCAGCAATGGCCCTTATTAAAGAGGCCCATGCCACCCTCAAAGAGCCCACATCCCTTGAAGAGGCCATTGCTGGCCTAGTGGAGGCAAAGTTCAAGGTGATGAGCATGGAGCAACACCTCCTATGCGAGCCCCTGCTCATCACCTTGCTCAACAAGGGGGTGATGGGAAAAATTACCCCCAATACTGCAATTTGTGAGGTGGCACAACTGTCCCAACCTCAACCTCCTCCTCCACCTCCACCTTCTTCTTCTGCCCCACCCCCTTCTCCTCCACCTTCTTCTTCTGCCCCACCCCCTTCTCCTCCACCTCCTCCTCCACCTTGTTCTTCCGCCCCACCCCCTTCTCCTCCACCTCCACCTCCACCTTGTTCTTCTGCGCCACCCCCTTCTCCTTCACCTCCTCCTCCTCCTGACAGGAGTACCCCTCCAGTGGCCCAGCCTCCAGCCAAACGAAGAAGGAAGGCTGCAGGGAAGGCTTCAGGAAAGGTTGCAGGAAAGGTTGCCAGGAAGACGAGGAAGTGATGGCCCTGCTTCATTGTGGTCGGACAGAGGGCAGCCTGTTGTAGTACCACACACTTGGGACACATATCTCACCTGCTGCTGTTCCTGACCTCTGGGAGGCCAGCATCAGATTGTGCTCAGAAATGTTGGCCTTCTCAAGCTCCCAGTTTTAGTGTCCACACAGGGTTGATGTGTGCTCTGGGGTCCCTGGGATGCACAAATGGCAGCAGGTTCTCCAGCGCTGCCTTCTCTTTATATTATTTGAAACATGAATAAATTTTATTTTTGTTTAAGTTCATACTTGACTATGTGTATTTGTAAAAAATTAAAATTTAGCTTTGGAGTAAGCAGAGACATTTGACTGACAAAAAAAGGGACAGATAACAACCCCCTAAAAAATAAAAGAATCTGATTTCCCAAAAAGAGGGTGTAAAATTTTACAACTATATATTAAAATATTCAATGGGAGATCACTATCAAAACATTGCGAAATTAAAATTAACATCAGTTTGAAAAATATAAAAATTTAAAATATTCATAAAAACTTGCACGATATAATACACATAAATCTTCTTAAGAGCAGCATGAAAAAGGTTAAAAAAATATAGTCATAACTCTGTGTGAATATCAGCAGCAAAAGAAGTTCTTTCATTTTGATTAATGTAACATTCTAAAGAAGATTTCAATGTACAACATTTAAACGATGCAATAATTTCGAGCGTGACGAATGTGCTATCTCCATTACGAAGGCTTGTTTTACCAGAAGATGCGCTCCTGTCTCATACTTGCTTCTGAGCATGCGCGCTTTTGAAAGACTCGTTAAAGCATACACACGAACCATTTTCTCGTCACAAAAGAGGCCGACGAGAAACACGACGAGGAAATCTGGAATCCTGACGAGAAAATAGAGAGCAGGTTCTCTATTTTCTCGTCGAGATTCACGGCAATTTTCTCGTCGTAAAACCATACACACGAACGTTTTTCTCGATAAAAAAGCTCTCGCGGCACTTTTCTTGCCGGTTTTGGACGAGAAAATCGGTCGTGTGTATGAGGCTTCAGACCCAGCACGTGGTGGCATGTTTTACATGGTCACCCTGTCCCTCATCCCAGAACTCCCTGGGTCCCTTGGTGGATATCGGACATCCGAGTCAAAAGGAAATTTGTTTTTGGTCAACTGGAATGTTCTCTTCTGATTCCCATGCTCACTGTTGTTATTTGAGCGCAACTGCATTAATAGCTTGTCTAAGTTTTTTATGTTTTTTTGTTATGAAAGATCATTTCTGACAGTATTATCTCAAAAAGTATTTCAGACAAGAGCTTTTTTTTTTACCATAAGGCATGTACAATACTATTACAGTCTTAAGCCCTGTACACACGATCAGTTTGACTGATGAAAACCGTCCGATGGATTGTTTTCATCAGACAAACCGATCGTGTATGGTACCCATCAGTCTTTTTTCCATCGGTTTTAAAAAATAGAACATGTTTTAAAATTATCTGATGGATAAAAAACCGATGGCAATTTCCGATCGTCTGTGGGGAAATCCATCAGATAAAAAACCCAAGCATGCTCAGAATCAAGTCGACACATGCTCAGTAGCATTGAATTTCATTTTTCTCAGCTCATCGGAGTGTTTTACGTCACCACGTTTGGAACAGTCGGTTTTTTGACTGATGGTGTGTAGGCAAGACTGATGGAAAACAGTTTCATCGGATTTCTGATGGACAAATCCATCAGACGAAAATCCATAGGATATCTGATCGTGTGTACAGGGCTTTAGAGTTGTGGACTTGACTATTACATGGGAATATTTCTCTTACACGTTAAATGGCTATTACCAAGCTGCCAGACAGATAATTCTGTATGGCCCTTAAAATAATATTGCACAATGTGCAAGGTTTTAACCTCCCCCAGAAATGCAAGAAAGCATTCCGTCATTACAAAAGCCTGAGAGCGGATATCCTCCTATTACAGGAGACCCATTTCTCCAGCACCAATCACCCACAATTTTTTGATACGTTTTTTGAACAATTCTATTGTACAACTTATATATGTCCTGTCAGGGGCGGGCTGGCAGGGGGGGCAGGCATGCAATTTCCCCCCAGGCCGAACTGATTCTTGATAAAAGGGCCGATCTGCTGCCAGCTAGGAACTGGGCATGTGCAGTTCCGTAGTTGGCCGAGTGGTGAGTGTTACTGCTCAAGCGAGGCTGGCAGGGCTGGATAACATCCCAGAAGTGTGCAGAAACATTTGTGCTGTGAGCGGACATCTTTCCTGTCACAGTGCTGTTGTCTGCACCTGAGTCTGTGTCCTTTAATTTCAGAGCACAGCCGAATGGAAGAGGGTGGATCTGCTCTGCCTCCCTCCAGCCTCCTCTCTCACTGTGCCCGCCCACACTCTTTGCAGCCCATGTGCTGCGTTTGTGAATAGAATGTGTGGGCGGGAACGTTTAAACTGAGCAGTCAGTGTCCTGTATGAAACGCTCTGGACGGAGGCTGATGTGATGACTGAGCCTCCTGGTGGGTCCTTCCTTCCAAGTAAGTGAGTTGTGACAGGCCTCTCCCTAACCCCCCCCCCCCCCCACCTCTCTGCAGCTAAAGAGGTTTCCATCAGCAGCTTGTGCATTACCTGGTCCTATGTACTATGAAGTGGGATCCCACTGGTGTGTCACAGTCTGGCTGCAGTGTTGGTGATTTCAGTCTTTCTGCATGTTACCCCCGTCAGTCTCATAGACTTCTATTAGCATAGTTGCCAACAGTCCTGTTTTTCCCGGGACAATCACGGATTTGGGACCCTCGTCCCGTATTTATTTTGTCCCGCCTATTTTCCCGGAATTTTGCCTTTGTCCCGGCCGCCGGGAAAATCGGGAATGTTTGGGTAAAAAAACGGCAGGCTACAAAAAGATGGCCGCTGCTGCAGACACAAGGATTATTTCCTCTTGTGTTCAGTGGTGAGGAGAGGAGCAGCCAATCGGCTTCTCCCCTCTCTGTGTTCACACATGAGAAAGCGAGGCGGGGGCGGTATTATGAGCATTCGTGAGGGAGCGGCAATGTACAGGGCTGGGGAGGCGGAGTTCCGATAGGAGCCGAGAGCCAGGGGGAACAGAATCCGGCGGGGGAACCATTCTCGGCACGACACCGGGAAATCATCATGGACCGTGGAGCTGCCTCTGCCTCCAGCACACACACGGAGATGCCGGGAGGTGAGAGCATCTGTTCCCCGGGGCTTGCTGCCGCTGCTAGGGGACACAGACCTGTAAGGAGGGCTCCGCTGCTGGGGGACACCAGTTGTAAAGGAGGGCTCCGCTGCTGGGGGACACCGGATGTAAAGGAGGGCTCCGCTGCTGGGGGACACCAGTTGTAAAGGAGGGCTCTGCTGCTGGGGGACACCAGATGTAAAGGAGGGCTCCGCTGCTGTGGGACACCGGATGTAAAGGAGGGCTCCGCTGCTGGGGGACACCGGATTTAAAGGAGGGCTCTGCTGCTGGGGGACACCAGATGTAAAGGAGGGCTCCGCTGCTGGGGGACACCGGATGTAAAGGAGGGCTCTGCTGCTGGGGGACACCGGATGTAAAGGAGGGCTCCGCTGCTGGGGGACACCGGATGTAAAGGAGGGCTCCGCTGCTGGGGGACACCGGTTGTAAAGGAGGGCTCCGTTGCTGGGGGACACGGATGTAAAGGAGGGCTCCGCTGCTGGGGGACACCAGTTGTAAAGGAGGGCTCCGCTGCTGGGGGACACCAGTTGTAAAGGAGGGCTCCGCTGCTGGGGGACACCGGATGTAAAGAAGGGCTCCGCTGCTGGGGGACACCGGATGTAAAGGAGGGCTCCGCTGCTGGGGGACACCAGTTGTAAAGGAGGGCTCCGCTGCTGGGGGACACCAGATGTAAAGGAGGGCTCCGCTGCTGGGGGACACCGGATGTAAAGGAGGGCTCCGCTGCTGGGGGACACCAGTTGTAAAGGAGGGCTCCGCTGCTGGGGGACACCAGATGTAAAGGAGGGCTCCGCTGCTGGAGGACACCAGATGTAAAGGAGGGCTCCGCTGCTGGGGGACACCAGATGTAAAGGAGGGCTCTGCTGCCGGGGACACTGGATGTAAAGGAGGGCTCTGCTGCCGGGGACACCAGATGTAAAGGAGGGCTCTGCTGCCGGGGACACCAGAAGAGAAGTAAAGTAGAGCTCTGCTGCCGGGGACACCAGATGTAAAGGAGAGCTCTGCTGCCGGGGACACCAGATGTAAAGGAGAGCTCTGCTGCCGGGGACACCAGATGTAAAGGAGAGCTCTGCTGCCGGGGACACCAGATGTAAGGGAGGGCTCTGCTGCCGGGGACACCAGATGAGATGTAAAGGAGAGCTCTGCTGCCGGGGACACCAGATGTAAAGGAGGGCTCTGCTGCCGGGGACACCAGAAGAGAAGTAAAGTAGAGCTCTGCTGCCGGAGACACCAGATGTAAAGGAGAGCTCTGCTGCCGGGGACACCAGATGTAAAGGAGAGCTCTGCTGCCGGGGACACCAGATGTAAAGGAGAGCTCTGCTGCCGGGGACACCAGATGTAAGGGAGGGCTCTGCTGCCGGGGACACCAGATGAGATGTAAAGGAGAGCTCTGCTGCCGGGGACACCAGATGTAAAGGAGGGCTCTGCTGCCGGGGACACCAGAAGAGAAGTAAAGTAGAGCTCTGCTGCCGGGGACACCAGATGTAAAGGAGAGCTCTGCTGCCGGGGACACCAGATGTAAAGGAGAGCTCTGCTGCCGGGGACACCAGATGTAAAGGAGAGCTCTGCTGCTGGGGACACCAGATGTAAAGGAGGGCTCTGCTGCCGGGGACACCAGATGTAAAGGAGGGCTCCACTGCCGGGGACACCAGATGTAAAGGAGCCGAGAGCCAGGGGGAACAGAATCCGGCGGGGGAACCATTCTCGGCACGACACCGGGAAATCATCATGGACCGTGGAGCTGCCTCTGCCTCCAGCACACACACGGAGATGCCGGGAGGTGAGAGCATCTGTTCCCCGGGGCTTGCTGCCGCTGCTAGGGGACACAGACCTGTAAGGAGGGCTCCGCTGCTGGGGGACACCAGTTGTAAAGGAGGGCTCCGCTGCTGGGGGACACCGGATGTAAAGGAGGGCTCCGCTGCTGGGGGACACCAGTTGTAAAGGAGGGCTCTGCTGCTGGGGGACACCAGATGTAAAGGAGGGCTCCGCTGCTGTGGGACACCGGATGTAAAGGAGGGCTCCGCTGCTGGGGGACACCGGATTTAAAGGAGGGCTCTGCTGCTGGGGGACACCAGATGTAAAGGAGGGCTCCGCTGCTGGGGGACACCGGATGTAAAGGAGGGCTCTGCTGCTGGGGGACACCGGATGTAAAGGAGGGCTCCGCTGCTGGGGGACACCGGATGTAAAGGAGGGCTCCGCTGCTGGGGGACACCGGTTGTAAAGGAGGGCTCCGTTGCTGGGGGACACGGATGTAAAGGAGGGCTCCGCTGCTGGGGGACACCAGTTGTAAAGGAGGGCTCCGCTGCTGGGGGACACCAGTTGTAAAGGAGGGCTCCGCTGCTGGGGGACACCGGATGTAAAGAAGGGCTCCGCTGCTGGGGGACACCGGATGTAAAGGAGGGCTCCGCTGCTGGGGGACACCAGTTGTAAAGGAGGGCTCCGCTGCTGGGGGACACCAGATGTAAAGGAGGGCTCCGCTGCTGGGGGACACCGGATGTAAAGGAGGGCTCCGCTGCTGGGGGACACCAGTTGTAAAGGAGGGCTCCGCTGCTGGGGAACACCAGATGTAAAGGAGGGCTCCGCTGCTGGAGGACACCAGATGTAAAGGAGGGCTCCGCTGCTGGGGGACACCAGATGTAATGGAGGGCTCTGCTGCCGGGGACACTGGATGTAAAGGAGGGCTCTGCTGCCGGGGACACCAGATGTAAAGGAGGGCTCTGCTGCCGGGGACACCAGAAGAGAAGTAAAGTAGAGCTCTGCTGCCGGGGACACCAGATGTAAAGGAGAGCTCTGCTGCCGGGGACACCAGATGTAAAGGAGAGCTCTGCTGCCGGGGACACCAGATGTAAAGGAGAGCTCTGCTGCCGGGGACACCAGATGTAAGGGAGGGCTCTGCTGCCGGGGACACCAGATGAGATGTAAAGGAGAGCTCTGCTGCCGGGGACACCAGATGTAAAGGAGGGCTCTGCTGCCGGGGACACCAGAAGAGAAGTAAAGTAGAGCTCTGCTGCCGGGGACACCAGATGTAAAGGAGAGCTCTGCTGCCGGGGACACCAGATGTAAAGGAGAGCTCTGCTGCCGGGGACACCAGATGTAAAGGAGAGCTCTGCTGCCGGGGACACCAGATGTAAGGGAGGGCTCTGCTGCCGGGGACACCAGATGAGATGTAAAGGAGAGCTCTGCTGCCGGGGACACCAGATGTAAAGGAGGGCTCTGCTGCCGGGGACACCAGAAGAGAAGTAAAGTAGAGCTCTGCTGCCGGGGACACCAGATGTAAAGGAGAGCTCTGCTGCCGGGGACACCAGATGTAAAGGAGAGCTCTGCTGCCGGGGACACCAGATGTAAAGGAGAGCTCTGCTGCTGGGGACACCAGATGTAAAGGAGGGCTCTGCTGCCGGGGACACCAGATGTAAAGGAGGGCTCCACTGCCGGGGACACCAGATGTAAAGGAGGGCTCCGCTTCCAGGGACACAGTCCTGTAAAGAGGGGCTCTGCTTCTGGGGGCACCTGATGCAAGGACGGACTGCTGGGGAGGCATCTGGTGGCAGGTGACACGCTTCCACTGATTCGGCATTATGGTGAGTTGAATGATTTCATTTTATATTACAATGTAATAATAGAAATAATGTGCTTCAATCACCCTGACACCATAACAAACATGGTGCCGGGATGATTGAAGCGCCAACAACAGGTGTTTTGGAGTATCTTTATATGCCGATTTTGTTAAACTTTCTGGAATACACATTTCTATTGTGGTGTAGGATCTGGCTTCTTTCTTTCTTTCTTCCTTTCTTTCTTTCTCTCGGACTTCAACCACACCCCTTCTGAGCCACGCCAATTTAAGCCACGCCCACGCGCACATGTAAACACGTCCATTTTTCGCACGCCGCATTTTCCTATTAGGGTGTGACACGCCTACAAATGAATGCACCGCCCCCTAATTATATCAAGGCTCCGCCTCCATGCAAAAAAGTGTCCCAGATTATTTTTTTCCAATGTTGGCAACTATGCTATTAGTTTGCAAATTTTTGAGGCATTTTCTGAAAGTGCACAAAAACATCTGCATGCTGCATCTTTGGTGCCCTTTAAAAAGAATGCATTAAAAACGCACAACCTAAAAGAAGCCTATGGGACTGCGGCTAAGCAAAACTGCACACAAGCCCTGCAAAGGCTTGTACACACTTGCAGCAGACACTGTCACTCTGCTAAAAAGTGATCCATGCTCAGGTCACTTTTGCTAGTACTTAGCGGCTCCAACCGGACCTGTCAGTTTTTTTTTGTTCAACTCGCTAGGTTGAGCGAAAAAAAATTAATAAAAAAAATAGTGGTGTGTACAAGGCTTTACTATGTTGATACGAGAATCAAATGATTTTTCTTGAGGTGTGGTCTCTCTGTGCAGGGAAATGTGGAGCGGTCTCTCTCTCTCTCTCTCCCTCTCTCTGTGCAGGGAAATGTGGAGCGGTCTCTCTCTCTCTCCCTCTCTCGGTGCAGGGAAATGTGGAGCGGTCTCTCTCTCTCTCTGTGCAGGGAAATGTGGAGCGGTCTCTCTCTTTCTCTCTGTGCAGGGAAATGTGGAGCGGTCTCTCTCTTTCTCTCTGCAGGGAAATGTGGAGCGGTCTCTCTCTTTCTCTCTGTGCAGGGAAATGTGGAGCGGTCTCTCTTTCTCTCTGTGCAGGGAAATGTGGAGAGGTCTCTCTCTTTCTCTCTGTGCAGGGAAATGTGGAGCGGTCTCTCTCTTTCTCTCTGTGCAGGGAAATGTGGAGCGGTCTCTCTCTTTCTCTCTGTGCAGGGAAATGTGGAGCGGTCTCTCTCTCTTTCTCTCTGTGCAGGGAAATGTGGAGCGGTCTCTCTCTCTTTCTCTCTGTGCAGGGAAATGTGGAGCGGTCTCTCTCTTTCTCTCTGTGCAGGGAAATGTGGAGCGGTCTCTCTCGTTCTCTCTGTGCAGGGAAATGTGGAGCGGTCTCTCTCTTTCTCTCTGTGCAGGGAAATGTGGAGAGGTCTCTCTCTTTCTCTCTGTGCAGGGAAATGTGGAGCGGTCTCTCTCTTTCTCTCTGTGCAGGGAAATGTGGAGCGGTCTCTCTCTTTCTCTCTGTGCAGGGAAATGTGGAGCGGTCTCTCTCTCTTTCTCTCTGTGCAGGGAAATGTGGAGCGGTCTCTCTCTCTTTCTCTCTGTGCAGGGAAATGTGGAGCGGTCTCTCTCTTTCTCTCTGTGCAGGGAAATGTGGAGCGGTCTCTCTCGTTCTCTCTGTGCAGGGAAATGTGGAGCGGTCTCTCTCTTTCTCTCTGTGCAGGGAAATGTGGAGCGGTCTCTCTCTTTCTCTCTGTGCAGGGAAATGTGGAGCGGTCTCTCTCTTTCTCTCTGTGCAGGGAAATGTGGAGCGGTCTCTCTCTTTCTCTCTGTGCAGGGAAATGTGGAGCGGTCTCTCTCTTTCTCTCTGTGCAGGGAAATGTGGAGCGGTCTCTCTCTTTCTCTCTGTGCAGGGAAATGTGGAGCGGTCTCTCTCTCTTTCTCTCTGTGCAGGGAAATGTGGAGCGGTCTCTCTCTCTTTCTCTCTGTGCAGGGAAATGTGGAGCGGTCTCTCTCTCTTTCTCTCTGTGCAGGGAAATGTGGAGCGGTCTCTCTCTCTCTCTTTCTCTCTGTGCAGGGAAATGTGGAGCGGTCTCTCTCTCTCTCTCTTTCTCTCTGTGCAGGGAAATGTGGAGCGGTCTCTCTCTCTCTCTTTCTCTCTATGCAGGGAAATGTGGAGCGGTCTCTCTCTTTCTCTCTGTGCAGGGAAATGTGGAGCGGTCTCTCTCTCTCTTTCTCTCTGTGCAGGGAAATGTGGAGCGGTCTCTCTCTCTCTCTCTGTGCAGGGAAATGTGGAGCGGTCTCTCTCTCTCTCTCTGTGCAGGGAAATGTGGAGCGGTCTCTCTCTCTCTCTGAGCAGGGAAATGTGGAATGGTCTCTCTCTCTCTCGCTCTCTCGGTCTCTCTGTGCAGGGAAATGTGGAGCGGTGTCTCTATCTCTCTCTCTCTCTCTCTGAGCAGGGAAATGTGGAGTGGTCTCTCTCTCTGTGCAGGGAAATGTGGAGCGGGGTCTCTCTGTGCAGGAAAATGTGGAGAGGGGTCTCTCTCTCGCTGTTCAGGGAAATGTGGGGCAGTGTCTCTCTCTCTGTGTGGCATAGCTTTACTTACAGAGTGACCCGGCTGGCAGAGACACGTTTGTTGGACTGCTGGCCTCAATCGTCTGCACTAGTTGCTAGGATCGCCTGGCGTCTAGCAACCAGTGATGTCACAGTCCCGAAGAGGAAAGCAAGGCTGAGGCCACCGCATTCAGAGAGGAGGAGGATCTTCTGCCTCATCCACGCCTTTTACTGTTTTGCTCCACCCACCTCCTCCCTCCGTTATCCCGTGTGCAGGGGCATGCGCCTCGGAGCCTGCCTAAGGGAATGGAACTGTCACTGACTGACTGTGCCAGAAGCACCTCTCAGTCAAGCTGCCTGAGGTGAGGTCAGAAGCAGTGAATGAATTAGAACATATGTGTAATGTGGACATGTGTGTCATGGCAGCATGAGCTGGCCTCAGAGGAAATCACATCCTTAAATCTCAGCCAGGGTTCATGCTGGGACTCTTAGTCCTTTACTTTTTGGGATGTGACACCCCAAAAGTGAAGGACTACAGGTCCCAGCATGAACCCCTCAGAGCTCAGGATGTGTGACACACCCCTGCGCCCACTTCTCAACTAGTGAAAGACTACAGGTCCCACTGTCCCAGCTTAAACCCCTCAGAGCTGTGTCCCCCTGGCCCTTCAACTAGTGAGGGACTACAGGTCACAGCATGAACCACTCAGAGCTGAGGATGTGTCCCCCCCCCCAACTAGTGAAGGACTACAGGTCACAACATAAACCCGTGAGATCTAAGGGGCCACATCCTTAGATATCAGGGGTTCATGCTGGGACTTGTAGTCCGTCACTAGTTAGGGGGTAACATTCTTGGATCTCAGGGGTTAATGCTTGGACTTAGTCCTTCACTAGTTACAGGGGGGGGGGGGGTCCTCAGCTCTAAGGGATTCATACAGGGACTTGTTTGTGATCATGGAAAATCTTAGACTGTTTTCCCCGATCAATCACTTTGTCACCACTGGTTCTATGGGCCACTTGACTGGACTTGCCCCCCAGGCCTAAGGCTGCCAACCCTCCCCTGTGTCCCGTGGAGTAGCCATTTTCATAAAAAACTCTGTACTGTTCGAAGTCAGTCATGTGTATAAAGCCCCTAACAGTAGATATATCATTTTTGTTATATAAACTCTTCTTTAAAGGTGTCCTCAAGATATTTCATCCTGTGCTTCCTCTGAGAGGGCAGGATGAGATCCGAGACTTCCCCTTGTAAGGGTGGTCAAGGAGGATTGTAAACCAATAATGATTCTTCTTGGTGGCACCAATTCACAAAAGTTTTTGGAGGCATGAGAATGAGAGTACTCAGAATCACTGAGGATTAGACTTTCTGGAACTGCCACCTCCTAGCTACGTACTACAAGGTTTCTTGGGACTGTAAACCATCTCCTAAAGATTAACATATGTCATCCTCTGCTTCAATGCCTCGTCAACTGCTGGAATCCTTCGCCTCCTCTTTCTCCTCTTGTGTGTTCTGTGGCATCGCAAGAATGGTGTCTGCATAAAGCAGGCCTTGAGAGGAAAGGAAGTTCTCCTCTTCCTCCCACTGCTCTGCCTCGAGTGCCCTGTCCATAATGCCACGCAGCATATGCTCCAGCAGGAACACAAGACGTATAGTCTTACTGTTGCATGATCATATGGCATTTAGCCTCCTCAAATGGTGACAGTACAGTGCATGCATCCTTTATCAGCAGCCATTGGTGTGGAAAAAATAAA
The DNA here is from genome assembly GCA_029206835.1 of Rana muscosa. Taxonomy (NCBI): domain Eukaryota; kingdom Metazoa; phylum Chordata; class Amphibia; order Anura; family Ranidae; genus Rana; species Rana muscosa. The sequence continues at coordinate 9,600,321 of CM055123.1, read as the reverse complement.
AGAAGGTGAACCGGGTTAAGCCTGTCATTGTGCCATACTCACACAGGTACTTGTTGATGGCCCTCTGCTGATGTGCAGCCGCAGCAGCATTGCCAAAGTTAAGTTCCCCCTGGTGGGCATGTCACAAAACAGACAGTTTACAGGCAGGTGGAATTCCAGCTGCATTTTAACCAACTGAACACTGGCTGTGTATGACACAGAAATGTCTAGAATGGCCTGAAATGGCTACAGACTCTTCTGGCCTGCCTTAGAAGATCTTGCAACCCTGGGTACCTGTTTAAAGCGGAAGTATACCCATCCATTTAACAATTTAAAAAAACAGTTACATTTCCAGCACATGCCGGGAATGTAGTAACACTCCCATTGGTTGTGCTCTCAACCAAACTGTCAAACCATTCAATGGCTGGTGTCATAGCTAATCACATGTGCAGCATCATGGCACTTGTAGATCAAACAGAGGCCAAAGTGTCAGCTTCCTTGGCTGAAAACGATAGGAGGGTTTACTTCCACTTTAAGAAATGCTGCACCACCAAATTGAGGACATGTGTCAACTTTCCCTATCAAAGGTTGGAAAAGGGTAAAAGCCATTATCGCACACCACCATTCCTGGCTCAAGCTGCCTTGGCGTTAACCACCTTTAGGCCTGCCCCTGCAGAGCTGAAACAATCTCTGCTCTGGTGTGGTTCCTGTCCCCTAGACAAACCAGCTGAAGCACTGCATGGCATATTTTATCCTGACTCATTAAATAGCCCCTTAAACGCTTAGGTGGTACTGGTATAGTCAGTGACCTCATTATAATCTCCTCTATCCTCATCACTGGCTGGGGGAACATGACTGCCAATTTGTTGTTTTTCAGGGTTATCCCCTCTCTGTAGTGTCATGTTACTCCCTTTCTTAACCTCAGAACCAACATCAGAATCAAGTAATGACTGTGCATCCTTAAGAAGCAAGCACCTGACACTGTGTTCAATAATTTCGCTGGTGGGGCTAAGACAGGAGTAGCTGTGGACAAGGAGTAGGGATGAGCTCGGTGTTCAACTCGAACATCGGCTGTTCGATCGTTCGACGAAGATTGAAAATTTTGGGCCGTTCGCGCCAAATTCGAGTGACGCAAACGGCCCACAATACACTGCGCCATCGCAGTGCAATCCCGGCGCTGTGATTGGCCAAGAATGCACTGTGACCCCGCATGCTTGGCCAATCACAGCGCCGGCAGCGAGGAGAGCCCTAATTGGCCACAGGCAGGATGCCTGTGGCCAATTATAGCTCAGGGGGGTTTAGTACACGCCCCACACTATAAAAGGCCGCCAGCGCGGCGGCCTTGTGTAGTGTGTTCCGGTTCAGGGAGAGAGAAGGGTAGGCAGGGACAGTGTTAGTGATATTTGTTCATTTACCTTGTGTGTAGGGAGAGAGAAGGATAGGCAGGGACAGTGTCAGTGATATTCTGCTAAACCTTGTGTGCAGGGAGTGAGAGAAGGATAGGCAGGGACAGTGTCAGTGATATTCTGCTAAACCTTGTATGCAGGGAGAGAGAGAAGGATAGGCAGGGACAGTGTCAGTGATATTCTGCTAAACCTTGTGTGCAGGGAGAGAGAAGGATAGGCAGGGACAGTGTCAGTGATATTCTGCTAAACCTTGTGTGCAGGGAGAGAGAAGGATAGGCAGGGGACAGTGTCAGTGATATTTTTGCTAAGCCTCCTGCACAGTATACACCTGAAGCTAGCCCTTATTGCTGTGTTTTCCTGTTGTGTAACACAGGCAGGCATCTGCAGCACTTACAGCGGACGTAGTGTGCCTCCTGCACATTATACACCTGAAGCTACCCCTAGTGTTACACTAACAGGCATCTGCAGCACTTACAGCAGGCGTAGTGTGCTTCTTGCAAAATATACACCTGAAGCTACCCCTTATTGCTGGTTTTCCCATCTCCCTGCAGGCCTTTAGAATGTCTGGAAGGCAAACAAGGAGAGGCAGACAGTCAGGAGCCAATAAAAGAGGGCAAGCAGGCTCTGTATCTAGAGACAACAGTGCTGGTCGTGGATGTGGTGCATCGTCATCAGCACGTGGCCATGGGACACGCTTTTCCTTATTTTTGGCAGCTGGACGTGTTGAGCCGCATCATGCTGAAGACTTGGTAGAGTGGATGACCAAGCCCTCCTCATCCTCCTCATCCTCTCTCACCCAGGCTCAGGGTACTGGCAAAGCAGCTGCCAAAGCGTCCTCAATGTCATCATCAGTCACTCCTTCCCTGGACCCACCGTGTCCTCCTGAGGAGTCCCCCGAACTGTTTGAGCTCAGTGTTGGGTACATGCTCCAGGAGGATGCCCAGCGTTTCGAAGGGTCTGAAGATGATACCCAGCTAGAGGAAGGCAGTAGTGTGAGAGTAGAGAAAGGGGATGCTCAAGAAGGACACCAATCTGGCAGTCATTTTCCATGTAACTGGGGCGTGTAATTACAATTTTTGATGCAATACAGGGCTCATTACTGTGCTCCAAGTACAGTATCTGTGAGGGGTTGCAGTGTTGTGGCACCAGTGGCTAAGGCCCAATTTTTCAGCCCCTGTTCTACAGGGGCATGCAATTACAATTATTGATCTAATAATTCACAGCAGGGCCCATTCCTGCGCCCACCAAGAGTAACTGTGAGGGCTTACAGTGTTGTGGCACCAGCACCACCATCAAAGGCCCAATTTTTCCTACCACTGTTCAACAATGGCATGTAAATACAATTCCTGATATATTAGTTCACAGCAGGGCGTTCCAGCGCCCACCAAGAGTAACTGTGAGGGCTCACAGTGTTGTGGCAACACCAACATGTAAGGGGCAAATTTCAGCAGAGTATATACGGCAGGCCCCTACTTTCAAACATCCAACATACAAACGACTCCTACTTGCAAACGGAAGGAGACAACAGGAAGTGAGAGGAAATCTACCCCTAGGAAGGGAAATTCTCTCCTGTAAGAGTTAATATGGGAAAAAGGTGTCTCCTCTCTACTGATGCTTTATCACCAATCCTTGTTTCAATGAAAACCCCACTTTTCAAAAACAGTTGTCATTGGGACGGAAAGTGAGGTGAAATGTTCTGAACAGGGGCACAGACAGCAAAACAAATGTTACAGGGGTGATAACCCTTCCCTATGTTTTCCAAAAAGCTTAAAAATATATTTTTTTGGCTGGAGCTACACTTAAACAATGTACCTGTTCAAAATTAAAAAACAGATTCTACAGTCCCTGTCTTGTTTGCACCGCCTGTATACTGCTTTTCAGAGTATATAGGGTCTTTTTTATTTTGTGTGCGGGGTTCACCTTAATATCCATACAAGACCCAAAGGGGCTGGGTTAGAGGGGGGGGTGATGGGGTAGCTATGCCATTTTTTTCTAAAAGATTTTCATCCATATTACCGGGACCAGACATTACATTAACCACTTAAGGCCCGGACCATTTTGTAGCTAAAGGACCAGAGGTGTTTTCAGAATTTTGCACTGCGCTGCTTTAACTGTAAATTGTGCGGACATGCAATGCTGTACCCAAACGAAATTTGCGTCCTTTTCTTCCCACAAATAGAGCTTTCTTTTAATGGTATTTAAATTGCCTCTGCGATTTTTTTTTTTTGCGATATAAACGGAAAAAGACCGAAAATTTTGAAAAAAAATGATATTTTCTACTTTTTGTTATAAGAAAAATCGAATAAACTCATTTTTAGTCATACATTTAGGCCAAAATGTATTCAGCCACATGTCTTTAGTAAAAAAATGTCAATAAGCGTATATTTATTGGTTTGCGCAAAAGTTATAGCGTTTACAAACTAGGGTACATTTTCTGTTCAAAAATATTCAATAGGCTCAACATGCCTCTCAGCAAATAGCTTGAGGTGTCTACTTTCCAAAATGGGGTCATTTGGGGGGGTTTTGAACTGTCCTGGCATTTTATGCACAACATTAGGAAGCTTATGTCACACATCATCCACTCTTCTAACCACTTGAAGACAAAGCCCTTGCTGACGCGTTTTGTTTACATGAAAACATATTTTTTTTTGCAAGAAAATTATGTTGAACCCCCAAACATTTTTCCACACAGTATTTGCGCAGCGATTTTTCAAACACATTTTTTGGGGAAAAAATACACTTTTTTTATTTTTAATGCACTAAAACACACTATGTTGCCCAAATGTTTGATGAAAGAAAAAAGATGATCTTAGGCCGAGTACATGGATACCAAACACGACATGCTTTAAAATTGCGCACAAACGTGCAGCGGTGACAAACTACATTCATTTTTAAAAGCCTTTAAAAGCCTTTACAGGTTACCACGTTAGATTTACAGAGGAGGTCTACTGCTAAAATTACTGCCCTCGATCTGACCTTTGCGGTGATACCTCACATGCATGGTGCAATTGCTGTTTACATATGACGCTAGACCGACGCTTGCAGTCGCCTTTGCGCAGTGCTTTTTTTTTATTATTATTTATTTTGCTTTTTTATTTTATTTTTAAACTGTTCCTTCCATATTTTTTTTTTTTTTTTTTACCATTTTTATTGTTATCTCAGGGAATGTAAATATCCCCTATGATAGCAATAGGTAGTGACAGGTACTCTTTTTTTGAAAAAAATTGGGGGGTTAGACCCTAGATCTTTACTCTGCCCTCAAAGCATCTGACCACACCAAGATTGGTCTGATAAAATGCCTCCCAATTTCCCAATGGCGCTGTTTATATCCGGGGGGGGGGCATTTCCTCCCACTGCTTGTAAAAGCAGTCTAGAGGCTAATTATCTGCTAGGATTGCTTTTACATGAATGCCGGCCGCTGGCTGAAAAGAATGATACCAAGATGATACCTAAACCTGCAGGCATCATTCTGGTATAAACATTCAAAGTCCAGCAACATACCAGTACGTTGCTGGTCCTTGTTGGACATGTATTGTAATCTTTTTTTTCATGCAGCCTGTTGGCTGAACGAAAAAAAGAGATTGATCGGTGGGTATGCCCACCATTAGAATACCTCCCTTCATCCACCCACTTCTAATGATGGGCATACATGCACCATTTATATATGCCGAAGCATGGGGGCATCCTCCCGCAAAAAAGTTATGCCGCATACACACGGTCTGACTTTTCCATGGGCAAGCCTCCATCGGAATTTCGACCGTATGTACGCGGCATTAGGAGCAAAATCGCTCCTCCGCCCCTGCTGCCCCCATGCTTCGGCAAATATGCTCTTTTTTTTTAACTGTGGTGGTGAAATCACCTCCTACAGCACTGGAGTCACGGCTTTATGTATCGTGGGAGCAAACGCTGTTGCTGTCAAGATAAATAATTCCGCGCTGCAGCTGAATGGCGCACCTGAAAACAAAAAATTACATACCTGAAAAGCAAGCATGATAAAACATTGCAGAATAGAATACAGTAAAAAAGAGCAGAACAATAGAGAGAAAATAGAGAGAGAGAGAGAACAATAAAACGACAACTATTTTTGGTTTTTTGTTTTTACATTTTTTTTTTTTCTTTTTTACACTTTTTTTTTTTGTAACTTTAACAACTGTAATGGTTCGGGTCTCTCAAAATGCGATGGCATCTTGGGAGACCCTGTGTAAGTGTGTCCTAGTCTGTGAAATGCTGTACCCTATGCTAAAACTTCACTTTTGAGTGGAAGCGTTCAAAACATTCACCAAGGCAAAGACCAGGCTTGTCAGGACAGCGTGGACAATAATAACGGGTGTCACGCCTAAATCCGCGCTTGCTACAGACACAACATCTTTTTTGGGGGGCTCGTTGGGTAGGGGTACTCTTGAGGACATACGTATAATGCCTCTCATGCAGCCGGCTTACTGCATTTGGTAGGGGATGGTGAGGTGCAGAACCGCCTGGATACAGGAGTTCTGTGACTATCTCATCCTGGAATTTTAGGAGAGATAAAGTCCCGCCTGAAGCTCTGTATAGCACATGAGCGTTCAGCAAAGCCAATTGGAATAAGGATAGAGACACTTTTTTGTACCAGCGTCTCGCCTTACGGTCAATAAGATACGGCGCCAACAACTGGTCGTTGAGGTCCACCCCTCCCATATTTTTGTTATATTCGTGGACACAGAGGGGTTTCTCCACAACACCAGTCGCCGTAGGAATTTGGACTGTCGTGTCTGCATGAAGGGAGGTAAGAAGGAAAACATTCTTATTGTCCCTCCACTTCATAGCGAGCAAGTTATTACACTTCAAGCAGGCTCTCTCCCCCAGCCTAAGACGGGCATCTACAAGCCACTGGGGAAAGCCCCGGCGATTAGGTCACGCGGTGCCACATGCTCCAATCTGATGATCAAACAAGTGACTAAACAGTGGCACGCTCGTGTAATAATTGTCCACATACAAGTGGTACCCCTTTCCGAATAAGGGTGACACCAAGTTCCACACTATCTTGCCAGCGCTCCCTATGTAATCTGGGCAGTTGACCGGCTCAACCTGACTATCTTTTCCCTCATAAACCGTAAAGCTCCATACATAGCCTGTTGCCCTGTCACAGAACTTATAGAGCTTGACCCCATATCTGGCACGCTTGCTGGGAAGGTACTGCTTGAAAGACAAGCGGCCAGAAAATTTAATCAGGGACTCATCAACGCAGACAACCTGATCGGGAATAAACAAGGCTGCAAAACATTTGTTGAAGTGGTTTATGAGGGGCCGAATTTTGTAGAGCCGGTCGTATTTAGGGTCTCCACGTGGACGACAAAGTTCATTGTCATTGAAGTGCATGAACCGCAAAATCTGCTTGTATCGTTTCCTGGGCATGGAGGAAGAGAACACGGGCATGTGATCAATTGGGTGTGTGGACCAATAAGCACGCAATGACGGAAATGTATGTGTGCCCATGTTGAGGGAAAGGCCCAGAAAGGTCTTAAATTCGGAAACCGTAATTGGTTTCCAATCTTTGGCAATGGAAGGCAACTGGGGATTAGCGGCGATGAATTGACCAGCATATAAATTACTCTGGTCCACAATAGATCTATAGAGATCTTCCGTGAAAAACAGCGAATAAAAATCAATTGGCATAAAATCAGCTGTTTCCACCTGTATACCGGGTTGGGGAGTGAATGGGGGAAGTACGGGTTCTGCAGAAGTGGTGGGGACCCAATCAGGATAGGCGAATTCTGCAGGAAGGGCACTATGGGCACGACGGGCCTGCCTTTGTCTTCTTCTTGGTGGCAGCGGGACACTACTTGTGCTTGCCACCTCGCCAGCTGGAACTGCACTTATGGGACTCGCCACGTCACCACGTGATACTGCAGTGCTGGATGTACGCCCAGGCTGTACTAGGCCACTGGTGCTTGCCAATTCACCAGAAGGAATAGCGGCACTAGTACTACTCTGCTCCATGATACGAGAGACCTTCGGTTCTTGTTCCTCAACAACAGCAGAAGATCGGGATTGGGTACGCCTGACCTTAGCAGGGATCTCACCTTCGTCGTCAGAGCTATCTGACGTGGAGCCGCTGACTTCACTGTCTTCTACGGGAAGATATTCTGAGCCTGAATCTGACAGATGCGTGACCTCCTCTTCACTATCTGTCATGCTCAGAATCTCGTAGGCCTCTTTACTAGTGTACCTTCGATTTGCCATTTTGGGCTCTAAATTTAGGGGTACACTAGTAAGATTCACAGGTAAAAAAGCACCTGACTGTCGGCAAATGTATCAAACGCTTAAAAAAAACCTGTTAGCGATCGCAGGGATCAGGACTGTCTCTGCGAACGCTGCAGTTATGTGTTTTGTGTTTGGTAAGTGACAGTGATCGATCGATACTGCACTTGGGTGGGCTGGGCTGGGCGGAGGGGCTAAACGCAGGTGCTAGCAGGTATCTGGGCTGATCCCGCTAACACTGCGTTTTTGGGAACCCTAAACTGCTGGGGACGCTAGTATAGATCTGATCAGATATTGATCTGTTCAGATACTATACCACTAAGGGAGGTGTATGCTTTGCGCGTGGGTATTAGCGCTACTGGCACTAACCTAACGCTGCCTGGGGCGACGCAGACCCTCTCTAGCGCTAAAACCGAATTGATCTCACCCGCCGGGCGATCAGGGGGTTAAACATTTATTGGGTTATATACGGCGGGTGCCCTGATGCTATAAAAAGCAAACTAACCAACCAGCGTCACCCGTAACCTTTATATGGTGATCACTGGTGAAAGGGTTAACGAGGGGCAATCAGGGGGTTAAAACCTTTATTAGGTTAAATATGGGGGTACCTGACGCTATATAAAAACCTGACGGGTAACCTAAAAAACTAAATAACTAACTGGCTAACCGGTGTCACCAGTAAAACTTATACGGTGATCACTGGTGAAAGGGTTAACTCTAGGGGCAATCAGGGGGTTAAAATAATATATGGGGGTACCTGACGCTATAAAAACCTCCGGCGAACCTAAAAAAAAATAACTGGCTATCTAGGGCACCAGCGACATGAATACAGCAATCGGAAAAATGATCGCTTAGTGACGCTGGAGTTAGGGGGTGAAAGGGTTACCTGGGGGGCGATCAAGGGGTTAAACCTTTATTAGGGGGGGTTAGGGGGCTACCCTGGACCTAAAGGGGCCTAAACCTAACTGCCCTGCAACTTTTTACTGTCACAGATGACACTAAATGCAGTGATCAGTAAAATAAATGATCACTGCAATCAGTGACACTGTGACTGGGGGGTGACCTGGGGGGGGATCTGGGGGTGACTGGGGGGTGAAATGTGTGCCTATGTGTGCCTACGTGTCAGTGGACTGTTGGTGCACTAACCTGCGTCTTCTCTCCTCGGTGCTGCGGACGAAAAGACCGCCGCTAGGGGAGATGACATCGCTTCCTCTGCCTGTGTTTACATTACACAGGCAGAGGAAGATTTTAATTCGCCGGGAGCGGTCGCGAGGGGGTGGCCGGAATCGAACGGCCGTCCCCTCATCCCGGATCGCTCCCCAACAAATAACGACCACTCACTGTATAGAAGGGGGGTCCGATCGAACTCCCCATCTATACAAAGGCAATCACGTACACTGTACGTGATTGTGCCTGTCGGTGCCATTCTGCCGACGTATATATACAGTGAGCGGTCGTTAAGTGGTTAAAGCCGCAAGCAGTTTTAAATGGCCTTTTTTCCTTTAGAAATGTCATTTTGTGCAGGGACAGTTCTAAACACGGGAAACACATGCCACTTCACAGGCATACTTTAGACACCCCCCAGGTACGATATTTAAAGGAATATTTGACTTTTTTTTTTTCACTTTATGCATCATTAAAATGACTGCTCCCGAAAAACGGCTGTTTTTAAAACTTCGTTTTGCATTGATACATGTTCCCTGGGGCAGAACCCGGGTCCCCAAACCCTTTTTAGGACAATAACATGCATATTAGTCGTTATAATTAGCACTTTAGATTTCGAACATTCGCGTCCATTGTATTTAATAGGGTTCTAACGTTCGCGCGAACTTTCGGTCCGTTCGAAGGTTCTGGTGCGAACCGAACGGGGGGGGTGTTCGGCTCATCCCTAACAAGGAGGCAGAATAGGCCTCTCTGGCAGCGGAGGTGGACTGCAAATTAGTGTCAGCTTGGGTGACAGAGGATGATGAGGATGGTTTAGTAAGCCAGTTCACCACCACCTCTGCATGGTGTGGCTGTATAGCACGGCCAACATCAGTAAAAAGAGACAAACGTACCCTACCTGAGGATGGACCACGCCCACCTCTGCCTGTGGACACAGATGCTGCTGGCCCCCTGATAGTGGCATGGGAATGTCTGCCTTTCGTTGTTGGCCTCCCAGACATGATGGGGGGGGGGCTTATTGCAAAAATGTATTAGATAATAGTAAATGGGTGATTGTATGCGCTTTATTTAATGAAATGTGGTGCTTGGTGCACATTAAACTGTGCACAATTGGGACTGCCACTGACCTAAAATTAAAAAACAATTTTTTTTTTTTAATTTTAAAAAAAAGGGACAGTAAGTATAACAAACCGCAGCTGGCAATTTAATTGAGGGGGTACGTGCTGACGTCACCGCGTTCGCAGGACGGGAGTTTTACATTGTAGCCGGCCGGCTTCGTTTTTCTGCTTGAATTTTATCAACTATATGTAAGTGTAATTGCCTTTTTTTATTAAATGTATTGATGGTATTGCACTATCGAGTCTCTTCATTTCCTCTTGGGTACCCGATGCTAATACCGTATACACGAAATTACGGTCCCAGCTGGGAGAGTCTATCTTCATCCCTCTACCATCTGAGCCTGCAGTTATCTATAGGATCCTGATCTATATACTTCACCCATATATATCAAGCCTTAAAGTGGTGTTCATCTGGTAAGAAGACTGTTTGGAGAGGTGGCGGATCACAACCATTGTGTGGGGTGTTTCTTTTTATTTGTTTAAAGCTTTTTATTAGTGAAATCTGGTAAAGAGTTTGATTGTGAGGTGGTGGTTCACTCCTGCATGTTTTTTCACTGGGTGTTGTCCATAACACTGATGCCTACAAGATAATTTATTGTGGCAGGATTACTCTATGTGCTTTTCTTTTTCTTTTTTGAGCTAATCAATATCACATATCGTGGAGTCATAGTTCCAGCTATCGCATTCATAATTTCCTGGTGAAGCGGGTATCTTGGTGCCAACCAAAGGCCTTGGCTGGGCTATAGCCATCTGCTTTATTGGCTTACATATTTGGTAAGTGTAGCGCTACCCCCAGTTAAGAGAGCGGCTGGATTTGTTTGGGGGCCCTGAATACAACACCGCCAACCCCCGGCAATCTACTCGACCCACTCTGGCATAGTTAGTCTAGGGATTGTCTTGTATCACAATCTAACAGTACATGCACACAATCTATCTGTATTGTAAGGGTAACCTCTTTGCATAATGATAACACACTGATAGCAAGTAATGAAGTATAATGGGTTTTTACTTTGGGTAAAAGGCACAAGGTTAACACATATGTCTGCAGAGCCCTGCAGCAGAAAATATAGTACACCCTGATAATGCAGGCTATTTCCCTCCTAGTGCAGCTATCTCTATCTATGTGCCCTTATGGCACAGCAACAAAAGTTCTAACTCCTGGTCAGGCCTGACTCAGATTTAACTCAGTCTCTAGTAGAACGATTTCTTCGCATGCAACTTGACTGGTGGTGCACAACAGGAACAGTATTTGTAATCCAAAGGGGTAGACAATAAAGAACACTTCACCGGAGACTAACTCAACTCCGTTCCGCCACTAGTCTCCAGTGGATCAGTAAATAAAGGCCGGTGGGCCAAGGCAGTCTCTAGGCCTAACAACAGTACAGCCTATAGGATTGAGCAGGTGCTCGCTCACCACTCCGGATGCGATCCCAGTCCGGAACTTCCACCTGCTGTGTCTACACACACAGCGTCTGCAACGGTCGGGTCTCCGATCCAACTGATGTAAGTAGTCAGCAAATTCAGGTGTCACCCAGGTTCTGCAGTGGGGTGGAAGGCTCTCTGGAAGTTGTGCAAGGCCCTGCACTGCAGCAGATCCGCACAGGAAGCCCTGTTGATTGCAGCGCGGTGTCCAAAGAGACCGAGCTCAGCCTCGCCCTCCTCTTATATAGCCCCTCCCATGAGTCTCTGCGGTGGCTGAATGCACCCTGGGTGCCAAACGGGGTTCTGGGTAACGTAGTCCCGGGGCCTTAAAGGCGACCCCGCTACACACTCCCCCCACTTAAACTCTTTGGTCCCCAAAGATAACATTGAATTACAGTACGCACTACATTAGCCAAAGTTGCGTATGATGTTGGCAGAGGAAATTCCCACCAAAACAAGGAGGTGAACTCCCTTGCCCACAGGTCACACTGTCATTAGTGTCCTGCCTAACTGTGCCAGAGAGTGAGTTGGGGTTGCCCCCCACCAAATGAACAGTGGAGGGATTAGGGTCTTCCATACTCCTCCTGGCAGTAACCACAGTGTCTTCCGAGCTCCTCCCCATCTGTGGGTAAGTCATTCTGGGGGGTTTTATGGCCCTTCTCATCCTTTGTCCTCTTGGGCTTTCTGGTTTGGCTAAAACAGGTTCCTCTTCTGAAACCGACTTGGGAGTGTCCACTGGTCCTGGGGCACTTGACTCCGGAGCAGGGAGGTACATGGAATCTCTTGGATCCTCCTCTGGGAGTAAGACACATGCATCTTCCCAAGAATCCGACAAAGGACTGGACGGGATGAACTCAGTAGCTTCTGCATTCAGTGTTCTGTCTATGGTGTTTTCATCAGGTGGAAGATCAATAGCAGAAGTTTCTGGGGCCTGGGAAGGCCAAAGCCAATCAAGTTCTTCTCCCTCATCTTCACTTAGCTCAGAGGTCTCTATAACCCCAAATATGAGGGGTCTGGGACCGAGTGTTTGGCCTGGGAGTATCCAGGATGGAGGTTGGCTCAGGGGAACCCATCGCAGGGGGAATCCGAACTGCTTCAGCTAGTGGGAGTAGATGGTTCCGATGCCAAGTCTTTAAGGGCCCCACCTTCCCTTCTGGCTTTAGTCTGTAAACAGGTAAGCCCGGTAGTTTCTTGCAAATAACATAGGGTTCAGGTCTCCATCTGTCTGCAAGCTTGTGTTTTCCAGGGACCCCCAAGTTCTGTATCAACACTCTCTCCAGGTTGTAAATCTTGGATCTGAACTTTCAGATCAAAAAGTTTTTCTTGTTGCGAGCCCCCCTTTGGTCTGAGGCTGCTTGGGCCTGCTCATAGGCCAACTTTAAATTGTGTCTGAGCCTATCAACATATCCTTTGTGGGAAGTGGCAGAACAATGGTATCTGGAGGTGCCAAAGGCCAGATCTACCGGTAGTCGTGCTTCTCTTCCGAACATAAGTCGATAGGGTGAGTACCCTGTAGCGTCACTTGTGATGCTGTTATATGCATGCACAACTGCTGCTATGTGGTTGCACCAATGCTGCTTCTTTTCACTGCTTAGGGTCCCCAGCATGTTGAGCAGGGTTCGGTTGAACCTCTCCGGCTGAGCATCACCTTGTGGATGGTAGGGTGTAGTTCGTGTTTTCTTGATCCCCAAGGAATCCAGGAGCTTCCGGATCAACCGACTTTCAAAGTCCCTTCCTTGATCTGAGTGAAGCCGTTGTGGTAGCCCGTAGTGTACGAAGTATTTCTCCATAAGTACTTTGGCTACAGTGGAAGCCTTCTGGTCCTTGGTTGGGAAGGCCTGGGCATACCGGGTGAAATGGTCGGTTACTACCAGAACATTTCCTAGTCCACTCAGGTTGGGTTAGAGGCAGAGAAAATCAATGCATACCAAATCCTTTGGCTTTGACTTTGTAGGTGGCCCATTGGGGCAGCTTGATGGGGTAAAGTCTTCCGCTGGATACAGCGTGCGCATGAATGGCAGTATTCCTCCACTTGAGCCCTCATGCAGGGCCAATAGAACCGGCTCCTGACAAGTTGAAAGGTTCTTTTAGCCCAAGGTGGCCATGGTTGTCGTGCAGAGCAACCAAGACAGTCTCTGTGTTTTTCGGGCACAGTAGTAGGGTAGTTCTTTTCAGAGGGAGTCAGACTTCTGCTCACATATGCAACGGGTCTCAGTTGCCCTTCGTGCTCCTGATAGAGCACTCCTCCCAGACCATCATGACTGGCATCTACATGGAGCTCATAAGGCTTCTTTGGGTCTGCATAGGCCAGGACGGGGGCAGTGGTTAGGTTTTTCTTCAACATCTGGAAGGCTCCTTCACACTTCTCGTTTCACTGGTCCTTGACTGACTCCCCTGGCTTCCTGGGCCCCAAGTCATCCTCTTCCCCTTCCGTCTTGAGTAGCTCATTCAGAGGTCTGGCAATTCGGGCAAAACCCTCCACGAACCTTCTATAATAGGAACAGAACCCCAGGAAGGATCTGAGTTCTGTTACCGTGGTAGGCCGTGGCCAGGAAGTAACTGCCTCCAACTTTTCGGGGTCTGTGGCTACCCCCTCTTCAGATACTATGTGTCCCAGATAGTTAACTGATGACTGATAGAATTGGCATTTTTCAGGTGAGAGCTTGAGTCCCTCCTCACTGAGTCTTCTCAAAACTTTCTTCATGTTCTTCCAAGGTTCTTCCAAAGACAATGATGTCATCTAGGTATACAAGGACTTCGATGAGGTTCATGTCTCCTACAGTCTTTTCCATGAGACGTTGGAAGGTGGCTGGGGCTCCAGACAGACCTTGGGGCATCCGGTCGAATTCAAAGAACCCCACTGGGGTTATGAAAGCTGTCTTCTCCTTGTCTTCTGGATGCATAGGGATCTGATAGTACCTGCTCTTGAGGTCCAGAACGCTGAACCACTTGGCTCCAGACAAGCTCTGTAGGGCATCCTCTATCCTCGGAGTGGTGTACTGGTCGGGTATGGTTCTCCTGTTGAGGGTCCTGTAGTCTATACACAGCCTCAACGACCCATTCTTCTTCCTGACCACCACTATCGGGGAGGCATAGGGGCTTCTAGATTCTCGAATCACACCAGTTCGCTTGAGCTCGGTGAGCTGTTCCCTCAAGTCTTCGAGGTCTGCTAACGGAACTCGCCTGACCCTCTCCCTAAAGGGCTTGTCTTCCTGGAGGCGGATTCGATGGGTGGCACTCCTTGCACACCCCACATCGAACTCATCTTGGGAGAAGATCTTTTCCCACCTGGTCAACTGGGCCTTTGCTCTCTCTTTCCAAGCTCTGGGCAGGTTTGGGTTCTCCATGGAAAGCTTCTCCCACACAGTCCTTTCTCCCTCTGTCTGCTCCACATCCGACAAAGCAACTGGGGTAGCAGGGCTCACCTGGCCCAGCAACATCCTGGCTGGGATCTCCATGGGGCCATCCGTAGTATCCTAACACTCACAGGTACTTTACAATGTGCTTTCTTCAGGGCCCTCAACGGGACCACTTCTGGGACTACTTCCAAGCCCGAGTGTTCCCCCTTTGGGTCGGGTTCCAACATGACAAAGGGCCCTGGCTGCTCCCAAGTGAGTTTCACAGTGGCTTTTAGACAGGCTACTTCACCGGGTTGCAGCACTATTCCTCTTCTTCCCAGCCTCCAGACCTTTCCTACCCCCTCTTCCGGGGCCTTCTGCTCCAAGATCAATCGCTGGTAGGCTGTCTTCAGCATTGGGTGGATCTTGGTGACTGTGGGGCCTTTTCTTCTTGTTAGAGGGGCCAAGAGTCTTCGGACCAGATCCGTGTTGGTCCCTATTATTAAGGAACTCTTGTTAGCTCCAGGCGGTCTGGGACATACCACAGCCAAGGTATCGAACTCTTCGGCCTTCCCAGCTATGGACGGGTCAAAGGTCAGTTTTATAGGTAGATAGCCATCATAAGGGAAACTCTCGGTCCCAATCCCCCATATTTCCAGCTCCTAAATCTTCTGGATGGGTAAGTGACTTAGATGCTTGTCATAAAAGTCCCTGTACAACAGGGTCACTTGTGCCCCAGTATCCAATATGGCTCTGGTGTAGACTCCCTCCACTTGGACAGGTACTATCGGGGAGGGGCCTACCAGCTTCTCTGGATACCGCTTTGAAGGGGTCTCTTTCTTTGGATCTTTGCATTTCCCTTTGGACTTAAGTCTCTCTTGGGCTTGGTATGCATTGATCTCCCTCCTTTTAATGGGTGTAACTACCCGCTGAGGGACATTATTCTCTTTCTTGGGTGTATGTTCCCACTAAGGAACCCTATGCTTCTTCTGAGGGGTTTTGTCCACTCTTTTCCTGTGCTTCTCATTCAGCTTGGAGCTCACTGGAGATGATGGGCACCCGGTTGACTCCTTCACCGGGGCCCTCTGGAGTTTTCCAGTTTCTTTTTCTTGGGACTGGAACACACTTTGGCGACATGGCCAACCCCTCCACAGTTGAAACAAGTCATGTCCCCCCAATCTTGTAGGGACGCGGGCGCTGAGGTGTTTGGGAACAGTTCCTTCCTTGGTCCTTCCCTCTCTGGTATCCTTGGATTCTTTTCCATCAGAGAGGTCAGCATCTCCAATACTTGGGACATATGTGACTTCAAGGCATCCACCTCTGAGTCTCTCTCCAGGGTCATGGCTGTCCTGACCATTAGACTTGTGCACAACGGAAAAATTCGTTTAGTTTCGGTTTGTTTCTTGTGCACAACGGAAAAATTTGTTTAGTTTCGGTTCGTTTCTTTTCAGTCCTGTTGATTCGTAATCATTCGTAATTTTGCTAGACGAGATTTTTCGTGTTCGGACTAATTCGTATTTTCGCAAGCGTCATTTTTCGTTGAATTTTTAGTTGATTTATAATTCGTACTTTCGGTGGGGTACGTTGTTTTTTGTTGATTCTGGACACAACTCCTACTTTCGGAACTTTTTTGGGGTTCGTTGATTCGTAATTTTCCGTGTCTCTCTCACAACGACGCTGCCTATTATGCCTAATGTGCTTCGAATGGATTTGTACTTTTCTAAATACATAGCGGTTATTTGTAACGATTCTAAATCTCGTATTTTTTGTTCGTTTTTTACATGCGGCTATAGCCTCCGCCCCTGTACACCATTTTGGGAGGGTTCAGCACGGTGAGGGAGAAGCAGAGAGCAGAGTGAGTGTTATTGTGCTTCGTATGGATTCGTACATTCGTAACTTTTTTCATAACGAATTATGCCGAAGACATTCGGGCATTCGCTATTTTGCGGTATAATTTATTTCGGATTTGGTTTTATTCGTAATTGCTTTGTTCGGAAATTAGAATGCTTCCAAATGTCCGAAAGTTGCTAAATTCGGACGAATTTCGATTCGTTACGAAACGAATTGCACAAGCCTACTGACCATCACTGGAGGAGGATTAGCTGGCTCAATTGGTTGATTCCTCTTCTTTTCCTCCAGCATAGCTTCTTCCTCTCTGACCACTCGGATTAAGTCAGGGTATTCCAGGCTCTTCCCGTCCTGTCGCGTGCGTAGCGCTAATGCGATGGGCCTTCAAAAGTGTAATAGGTGGTTGAGAAATGAGATGTGCAATTTATGCTCGTAGATCGCCTGATGGTGCTACTTCAATGTTGGGCCTTTGTATGTGGCCAGTCTGTGTAAAAGTCCCACACATGTGGTATCCCCATACTCAGGAGGAGTAGCAGAATGTATTTTGGGGTGTAATTTGTTGTATGCGTATGCTCTGTGAGAGAAATAACCAGTTAATATGACAATTTTTTTGTAAAAAAAAAAAAAAATTCTTAAAGGGGTTGTAAAGGTTTGTTTTTTATTTTCTAAATAGGTTCCTTTAAGCTAGTGCATTGTTGGTTCACTTACCCTTTTCCTTCTATTTCCCTTCTAAATGAGATCCTCTCATCACCTGCTGAACACGGGCCTCATCCACCTTCCGTGGGTCGATCCCCTTCTTCAGTATCATCTTATGCAGGATTTTATCCAGGCGCCTCATGAATTCTGACAGTTTCTCTCCTGTCTTTTGATAGCAGTGCTCCAGCTGGTAAGTGAGCTCAGCGATTTTCTCTGTTCCAACGAACACATTCTGCAGAATATCCAGATAATCCTGTGCATCACAGTCTGTTTTGCTCATCTTGAGGTTGCGTATGGCCTCTAGAGCAGGCCCCTTCAAGCTTTCAGCAATTCTCTGTTTCTATCTGTGTTCTGGGACTTCCCATTCTTCTAAGGCCTGGGTGGCGCCGTCTAACCACTCCTCAAACCCCTCTTCACCCGAAGGTACAGGCTTCCTTCCAGAAAATATTCTAAGTTTTCTGTATCCCGACATTTGGTAGTCTGTAGGATCCTTCTTACACTGGGCTACAATTTCCCCCAGGACTGCGCATAATTCTGCGCTGAGGGTGGCAGGTGGTGATCCGGGACTCTTTTTCTTCTCCCGTTTTTCTGCTTTTGGGGACGGTGGTGGAGATAGTTTCGGTGTCTGAACCCATCCTCCTGGCTTGAGTGGCAGCGCATGTATTAGGCTATAAGTCTGATCATCTATTGCTTCTATACTTGGATTCTTGAAATGCTCTGGGATTCCATTCTTCCACTCTATTAGTGTGTGGGTCAGTGAAGAATTCGACCTGACATCCACCACCCATACCTTCTGGTGCGGGGACAGTGACCTCACTAGCTGCTTCACCGCTTCTTCTTGCCAGATCCCTGGGAGTTCTATGACTACTACCCCGGCTGAATCTGTGCCGACCGCCTTGCACCATTGTCCTACTTCTAGTGGGTCCATGCTGGTACTTTTGGCGCGTTACTTGCTGTATCAGGATCCCGGACTCGAGAGCCCCCACGTGTAGCGCTACCCCCAGTTAAGAGAGCCGCTGGATTTGTTTGCCCTGAATACAACACCGCCAACCCCCGGCAATCTACTCGACCCACTCTGGCACAGTTAGTCTAGGGATTGTCTTGTATCACAATCTAACAGTACATGCACACAATCTATCTGTATTGTAAGGGTAACCTCTTTGCATAATGATAACACACTGATAGCAAGTGATGAAGTATAATGGGTTTTTACTTTGGGTAAAAGGCACAAGGTTAACACATAACACATATATGTCTGCAGAGCCCTGCAGCAGAAAATATAGTACACCCTGATAATGCAGGCTATTTCCCTCCTAGTGCAGCTATCTCTATCTATGCGCCCTTATGGCACAGCAACAAAAGTTCTAACTCCTGGTCAGGCCTGACTCAGATTTAACTCAGTCTCTAGTAGAACGATTTCTTCGCATGCAACTTGACTGGTGGTGCACAACAGGAACAGTATTTGTAATCCAAAGGGGTAGATAATAAAGAACACTTCACCGGAGACTAACTCAACTCCGTTCCGCCACTAGTCTCCAGTGGAACAGTAAATAAAGGCCGGTGGGCCAAGGCAGTCTCTAGGCCTAACAACAGTAAAGCCTATAGGATTGAGCAGGTGCTCGCTCACCACTCCGGACGCGATCCCAGTCCGGGACTTCCACCTGCTGTGTCTACACACACACACAGCATCTGCAACGGTCGGGTCTCCGATCCAACTGATGTAAGTAGTCAGCGAAGTCAGGTGTCACCCAGGTTCTGCAGTGGGGTGGAAGGTTCTTTGGAAGTTGTGCAAGGCCCTGGCTTCAGGCCTGCACTGCAGCAGATCCGCACAGGAAGCCCTGTTGATTGCCGCGCGGTGTCCAAAGAGGCCGAGCTCAGCCTCGCCCTCCTCTTATATAGCCCCTCCCATGAGTCTCTGCGGTGGCTGAATGCACCCTGGGTGCCGAACGGGGTTCTGGGTAACGTAGTCCCGGGGCCTTAAAGGAAACCCTGCTACACAAGCATGAATTTCTCAAGGTCCATCTAGTAATTGGAAATCTTTGCGTTTTTTTTTTTATACCAGCCTGCCACATTGGACTTTATTCATTATATATACAATTTTCATGAGGACTCTTTAGCGCGATTTTCTTTTTTAATTTAAAAAAAGGGGGGAAGAGGAACAAAAAAAAAAAAAAAGTGTGTATACAACACTTAATGTAATGCTGTTTAACCACTTCAATACAGGGCACTTAAACCCCCTTCTTACCCAGACCAATTTTCAGCTTTCGGTGCTCTCACACTTTGAATGACAATTACTCAGTCATGCAACACTGTACCCAAATAAAATTTGCGTCCCTTTTTTTTTCAGACAAAGAGCTTTCTTTTGGTGGTATTTAATCACCAGTGGGTTTTTTATTTTTTGTGCTATAAATTTAAAAAAAGACCGTAAATTTTGTGAAAATTTGCCTTTTTCTTTGTTTCTGTCATAAAATTTTGCAAATTAGTAATTTTTCTCCATAAATTTTGGCCAAAATTTATACTGCTACATATCTTTGGTAAAAATAACCCAAATTAGTGTATATTATTTGATCTTTGTGAAAGTTATAGAGTCTACAAACTTTGGTGCCAATCCCTGAAAATTGATCAATCTGATCACACCTGAAGTACTGACGGCCTATCTAATTTCTTGAGATACTAACAAGTCAGAAAAGTACACCCACCCCCCAAATGACCCCTTTTTAGAAAGTAGACATTCCAAGGTATTAAGTAAGTAGCATGGTGAGTTTTTTTAAGTTGTCATTTTTTTCCCAAAATTCTTTGCAAAATTAAAGGGGTTGTAAAGGTTTGTTTTTTATTTTCTAAATAGGTTCCTTTAAGCTAGTGCATTGTTGGTTCACTTACCTTTTCCTTCGATTTCCCTTCTAAAAGTTTTTTTTCCTTTGTCTGAATTTCTCACTTCCTGTTTCTACTCACACCATCATCCGAGCGGTGTTTAGTCAGCCAGAACAGCTTACTGAGGAGAAACAGGAAGTGACAAATTCAGACAAAGAAAACAAAGAAAAAAAACATTTAGAAGGGAAATAGAAGGAAAAGGTAAGTGAACCAACAATGCACTAGCTTAAAGGAACCTATTTAGAAAATAAAAAACAAACCTTTACAACCCCTTTAAGAATTTTTTTTTTACAAAAAAATTGTCATATTAACTGGTTATTTCTCTCACAGAGCATACGCATACAACAAATTACACCCCAAAATACATTCTGCTACTCCTCCTGAGTATGGGGATACCACATGTGTGGGACTTTTACACAGACTGGCCACATTGAAGTAGCACCATCAGGCGATCTACGAGCATAAATTGCACATCTCATTTCTCAACCACCTATTACACTTTTGAAGGCCCTGGAGCACCAGGACAATGGAATTGCCCACAAAATGACCCAATTTTGGAAAGCTAGCACCCCAACTTATAATCTATGAGGCATAATGAGTCTTTTGAGCGGTTATTTTTTTTCCAGAAGTTTTTGGAAAATAAAATGAAAACGCATTTTTTTTTTTTTTTTTTTTTTTAATACACACAAAGTTGTCCATTTATAAGATATTTCCAACACATAGCAAATACATAGCAAAAATGACACCCCAAAATACATTCTGCTACTACTCCTGAGTATGGGGATACCACATGTGTGAGACTTTTACACAGCTTGGCCACATACAGAGGCCCAACATCCAAGTAGCACCATCAGGCGTTCTAGGAGCATACATTACATATGTAATTTCCTGGCAACCTATCATTTTTGAAGGCCCTTCATATTTCTAACACATAGCATGTACATACCAAGAATAACAATCAAAAATAAATTCTATTGCGTAAAGGGTAAAAAAAAAAGTATTACCTTTGCTTTTAGTAGTGTCCACAGAAGAGAGCACTGGTCCAGCACAAGGATATTGTCAGCACAGCCAAAGCATTTGTCCATAGAAATTGTCCAGGCAGAGACAGCCAGCACAGCCATAATATTGGTCATAATATTTTGGACATGGCTGTGTGGCGGCTAGCTGTGCGACAGGTGACAGATGGGTGGCAGGTGACGTTCACTGATAGGTGATGATGGTGTGACGGGAGATGGTCACTGATGGGTGACAGGCGATGGTAACTGATGGGTGACAGGCCTCAGACGGTGACGGGTGATGGTCACAGATGGGTGACAGGCCACGGTCACTGATGGGTGACGGGTGACAGGCCACGGTCACTGATGGATGATGGGTGACAGGCCACGGTCACTTATGGGTGACGGGTGCACCACTGATGGTCACTGATGGGTGACGGGTGACAGGGCACGGTCACTGATGGGTGACGGTTGCACCGCTGATGGTCACTGATGGCAGTCTCTTATGTGACAGGTGATGGGTGACAGGGTACAGTCACTGATGGGTGACAGGTGACAGGGCACGGTCACTGATGAGTGACGGGTGACAGGGCACGGTCACTGATGAGTGACGGTTGCACTTTGGCAGTCTCTTATGTGACAGGTACACTTTTATGGGGTGACTGTTGGGTGATAGATGACAATTGGGGGGGCAATGGGACAGGTGTGTTGTTGGTGCAGACACTACTGAACATAGATCTGTAACTCACTGCTCCTGGCTCTTCTCTCCTCACACTGGAAACGGTGTGTGAGGAGAGAAGATCTGGCAACAGTTAGTTACAATTCTTTGTTTATACTTAGTGATCAGGCTGTGAATGGATCACAGCCGATCACATGGTACACAGTAGGGATGAGCTCGGTGTTCGAGTCGAACATAGGTTCGACTCGAACATCGGCTGTTCGCGCGTTCGGCGAACAACGAACGATTTGGGCCGTTCGCGCCAAATTCGAGTGATGCGAACGGCCCACAATACACTGCGCCATCGCAGTGTAATCCCGGCGCTGTGATTGGCCAATCATGCACTGTGACCCTGCATGCTTGGCCAATCACAGCGCCGGCAGCGAGGAGAGCAATGATTGGCCACAGGCAGGATGCCTGTGGCCAATTATAGCTGAGGGGGTTTAGTACACGCCCCACACTATAAAAGGCCGCCAGCACGGCGGCCTCGTGTAGTGTGTTCCGGAGCAGGGAAAGTGAAGGATAGGCAGGGACAGTGTCAAATCTATTCTTTGCTAAACCTTGTGTGTAGGGACAGAGAAGGATAGGCAGGGAGAGTGTCAGTGTCATATTCTTTGGTAAACCTTGTGTGTAGGGAGAGAGAAGGATAGGCAGGGAGAGTGTCAGTGTCATATACTTTGATAAACCTTGTGTGCAGGGAGAGAGAAGGATAGGCAGGGGACAGTGTCGGTGTCATATTCTTTGCTAAACCTTGTGTGCAGGGAGAGAGAAGGATAGGCAGGGAGAGTGTCAGTGTCATATACTTTGATAAACCTTGTGTGCAGGAAGAGAGAAGGATAGGCAGGGGACAGTGTCAGTGTCATTGTTGCTAAGCCTCCTGCACATTATACACCTGAAGTTAGCCCGTATTGCTGCTTTTTCCTGGTGTGTTACACCAACAGGATTTTGCGGCACTTACAGCGGGCGGAGTGTGCCTCCTGATCATATTACACCTGAACTTAGCCTGTATTGCTGCTTTTTCCTGGTGTGTTACACCAACAGGATTTTGCGGCACTTACAGCGGGCAGAGTGTGCCTCCTGACCATATTACACCTGAAGTTAGCCTGTATTGCTGCTTTTTCCTGGTGTGTTACACCAACAGACATTTGCGGCACTTACAGCGGGCGGAGTGTGCCTCCTGACCATATTACACCTGAACTTAGCCTGTATTGCTGCTTTTTCTTGGTGTGTTACACAAACAGGATTTTGCAGCACTTACAGCGGGCGGAGTGTGCCTCCTGACCATATTACACCTGAAGTTAGCCTGTATTGCTGCTTTTTCCTGGTGTTACACCAACAGACATTTGCGGCACTTACAGCGGGCGGAGTGTGCCTCCTGACCATATTACACCTGAACTTAGCCTGTATTGCTGCTTTTTCCTGGTGTGTTACACCAACAGGATTTTGCGGCACTTACAGCGGGCGGAGTGTGCCTCCTAGAGTTGCCACCTCATCCCTTTAAACCCGAACACATATGAATTACACAGGTTCTGTGGCTGATTAAGGTGATAATTAAACTCACTCTGTGCCTCATCTGCATTTAATTAGCCTCAGAACCTGTGTAATTCATGGGTGTTCGGGTTTAAAGGGATGAGGTGGCAACCCTAGTGCCTCCTGATCATATTACACCTGAACTTAGCCTGTATTGCTGCTTTTTCCTGGTGTGTTACACCAACAGGATTTTGCGGCACTTACAGCGGGCGGAGTGTGCCTCCTGATCATATTACACCTGAACTTAGCCTGTATTGCTGCTTTTTCCTGGTGTGTTACACCAACAGGATTTTGCGGCACTTACAGCGGGCGGAGTGTGCCTCCTGACCATATTACACCTTAACTTAGCCTGTATTGCTGCTTTTTCCTGGTGTGTTACACCAACAGACATTTGCGGCACTTACAGCGGGCAGAGTGTGCCTCCTGACCATATTACACCTGAACTTAGCCTGTATTGCTGCTTTTTCCTGGTGTGTTACACCAACAGGATTTTGCGGCACTTACAGCGGGTGGAGTGTGCCTCCTGATCATATTACACCTGAACTTAGCCTGTATTGCTGCTTTTTCCTGGTGTGTTACACCAACAGGCATTTGCAGCACCTACAGCAGGCGTAGTGTGATTCCTGCAAAATATACTCCTGAAGCTAGGCCTTATTGCTGGTTTTCCCATTTCCCTGCAGGCCATTAGAATGTCTGGAAGGCAAACAAGGAGAGGCAGACAGTCAGGAGCCAATAAAAGAGGGCAAGCAGGCTCTGTGTCTAGAGACAACAGTGCTGGTCGTGGACGTGGTGCATCGCCATCAGCACGTGGCCATGGGACACGCTTGTCCTTCTTTTCGGCAGCTGGACGTGTTGAGCCGCATCATGCCGAAGACTTGGTAGAGGGGATGACCAAGCCCTCCTCATCCTCCTCATCCTCTCTCACCCAGGCTCAGGGTACTGGCAAAGCAGCTGCCAAAGCGTCCTCTTCCCTGGTATCAATGTCATCATCAGTCACTCCTTCCCTAGACCAACCATGTCCTCCTGAGGAGTCCCCCGAACTGTTTGAGCACAGTGTTGGGTACATGCTCCAGGAGGATGCCCAGCGTTTCGAAGGGTCTGATGATGATACCCAGCTAGATGAAGGCAGTAGCGTGAGAGCAGAGAGAGGGGATGCTCAAGAAGGACACCATTCTGGCAGTCATGTTCCAGCAGCTGCAGCATACTGCCAGATTGGCTCCAGTGATGAGGAGGGAGGGGATGATGAGGTCACTGACTCCACGTGGGTGCCTAATAGGAGAGAGGAGGAGGATGAGGAGGAGGCACATCTCCAACGAGGCAGGATGCCCTCGGGGGGCCAGCGTAAGGGCAGCACACCGACAGAATCACACCGCAGAGCTCCGCCTGTGCAGGGCGCTGCCTCTGCCCGTTATTCAAAAAGTTCTTTGGTGTGGATCGAGTGCATCAGATCGCACAGCTGCCGGTTGCAACATATGTCTCAAGCGTATATCGCGTGGCCAAAACATCACCCGCTTGGGCACCACATGCTTGACCAGACATATGTTGACCTGCCATGCAGCTCGTTGGCAAGCCTACCTTAAAGACCCACACCAAAGAACAAAGCGGACCTCTTCTTGCACTGCATCAGCTGGGATCTCCAACCCCACTATACCTTCAGTCCTCTCTGAAACCTGCTCTGAGAGGAATGAAGGTGTAGAATTAGGTGTGTCACAGCCAAGTACTTGCGGGCACTCTGCTAGCAGTACACCGACGTCCGATTCTAGCAGGCAAATTTCCCTGCCCCAGCTGCTGGACCGTCGAAAGAAGTTCACTCCCAGCCATCCACATGCCCAGCAGTTGAATGCTAGCTTGGCTAAATTGCTAGCACTTCAACTGCTGCCTTTTCAGTTGGTAGACTCGGCCCCTTTCCGTGAGTTTGTGCAATGTGCGGTTCCTCAGTGGCAGGTTCCCAAACGGCACTTTTTCTCACGGAAGGTGATTCCGGCTCTCTACCGGCATGTGGAAGGCAATGTCTTGGCCTCGCTGGACAGGGCGGTCAGCGGTAAGGTGCATATTACCGCTGACTCATGGTCCAGCAGGCATGGACAGGGACGTTACCTTTCTTTCACGGCCCATTGGGTCACTCTTTTGGCAACTGGGAAGGATGCAGGACAAGGTGCAGTAGTGTTGGAGGTTGTTCCACCGCCACACCTCCAAAATGCTATTACTGGTTGTGACACACCTCTGTCCTCCACCCCCTCCTCTTCTTCCTCCATGGCCTCTTCCTGTGCTTTGTCCTCGGAACCAGTGGTGCTCCGTAGGCGTTCAAGGGGCTACGCAATTACGCAGGCAAAAAGATGCCATGCCGTGCTTGCGCTGGTGTGTTTGGGGGACAGGAGCCACACTGGGGCAGAGGTTCTGTCTGCTCTGCAGGAGCAGGCTGAGAGGTGGTTGACGCCACGCCAGCTTAAGCCAGGAATGGTAGTTTGCGACAATGGCACCAACCTCCTCTCCGCTCTCCGACAGGGACAACTGACCCATGTGCCCTGTGTGGCTCACGTCCCTAACCTGGTGGTGCAGCGGTTCTTGGGCAGGTACCCGGGCTTACAGGATGTCCTGAGGCAGGCCAGGAAAGTCTGTGTGCATTTCCGCAGATCTTATAATGCCAGTGCTTGCCTGGCTGAGCTGCAAAAGGAGTTGAACCTGCCAAAGAACCGCCTTATATGTGACATGCCCACCAGGTGGAACTCAACGTTGGCCATGCTGCAGTGGCTGCACACGCAGCAGAGGGCCATCAATGAGTACCTGTGCGACTACGGCACCAGGACAGGGTCAGGGGAGCTCGGGTTTTTTTCACCACACCAGTGGGGCATGATCAGGGATGCATGCACTGTCCTGGCACCCTTTGAGGAGGCCACGAGGATGGTGAGCAGTGACAGTGCATGCATCAGTGACACTGTACCTCTTGTCCACCTGTTGGAACATACGCTGCGTGGAATAATGGACAGGGCACTTGAGGCAGAACAGAGGCAGGAAGAGGAGGACTTCCTTGCCTCTCAAGGCCCCCTTTACCCAGACAGTGTTCCTTCTGTCCCACCCATCGCACAGGAAGAAGAGGAGGAGGAGAAGGAGGAGGATTGTGTCAGCATGGAGGTGGAGCCTGGCACTCAGCATCATCAGCAGCAGTCTTTTAGGGATGATTTACAGTCCCAAGAAACCAGTGGACTTGTACGTGGCTGGGAGGAGGTGGCTGCGGATCATGTCATCCTTAGTGACCCAGAGGACTCCGGACCGAATGCCTCAGCTAACCTACGCTGCATGGCCTCCCTGATCCTGCAAAGTCTGCGGAAGGATCCTCGTATTCTTCGGATCAAGGAGAGGGACCATTACTGGCTGGCCACTCTCCTTGATCCACGGTACAAGGGTAAGGTTGCGGACCTTATCTTACCGTCGCAGAGGGAGCAGAGGATGAGACAACTTTGGGAGGCCTTGCAGAAAGGTCTGTGCAACGCGTTCCCAGAGACTGGGAGGTTACAAACTCCTGGTCCTGGACAACGAGTTGCTGAGGCTTCGGTCAGTCAAAGAAGGAGCGGTGGGGAAGGTGGCCGTCTGACCGATGCGTTCAGACAATTCTTTAGTCCGCAGCCCCAAGGTATGATCGGTTCCAGCAACCATCGCCAGCGTCTGATATACATGGTGCAGGAATACCTAGGGGCAAGATCAGACTTGGACACCTTCCCCACCGAAAATCCTCTGGCTTACTGGGTCTTGAGGATGGATCACTGGCCAGAGCTTGCACAGTATGCAATTGAGCTACTGGCCTGTCCTGCATCCAGCATTCTTTCAGAACGCACATTCAGTGCTGCTGGAGGATTTGTCACGGATCACAGGGTGCGCCTGTCCACCGACTCTGTTGATCGACTGACCTTCATAAAGATGAACCAGTCTTGGATCACCACCAGCTATCAAACACCTGAAGCTGATATAACAGACTAATTTATTTTCAAATGTCACATCCCTTCAAGACTGATGCTGATGCTGAGAGACTGTCCTGTTATGTTGACTGACTATCCTCCTCCTCCTCAATGATCCGATTGATGATGATAGCTTGGAAGAACATTTTTGTTTCTGGGTGCCGCCACCAGTGGCTAAGGCCTAATTTTTCAGCCCCTGTTTAACAGGGGCGTGTAATTACAATTTTTGATGCAATACTTTGCAACAGGGCTCATTGCTGTGCTCCAAGTACAGTATCTGTGAGGGGTTGCAGTGTTGTGGCACCAGTGCCTAAGGCCCAATTTTTATGCCCCTGTTTAACAGGGGCATGTAATTAAATTTTTTTATGCAATGCTTTGCAGCAGGGCTCATTCCTGCACTCCAACTAGAGTATCTGGGAGAGGTTGCAGCGTCGTGGCACCAGCACCAGTGGCTAAGGCCCAATTTTTCAGCCCCTGTTTAACAGGGGCGTGTAATTACAATTTTTGATGCAATACTTTGCAACAGGGCTCATTGCTGTGCTCCAAGTACAGTATCTGTGAGGGGTTGCAGTGTTGTGGCACCAGTGCCTAAGGCCCAATTTTTCTGCCCCTGTTTAACAGGGGCATGTAATTACAATTCTTGATCTAATAATTCACAGCAGGGCCCATTCCTGCGCCCACCAAGACTAACTGTGAGGCCTTACAGTGTTGTGTCAACACCACCACCACCACCACCACCAAAGGCCCAATTTTTCAGCCCCTGTTCAACAGGGGCATGCAATTACAATTCTTGATCTAATAATTCACAGCAGGGCCCATTCATGCGCCCACCAAGAGTAACTGTGAGGGCTCACAGTGTTGTGGCAACACCAACATGTAAGGGGCAAATTTCAGCTGAGTATATACGGCAGGCCCCTACTTTCAAACATCCAACTTACAAACGACTCCTCCTTGCAAACGGAAGGATACAACAGGAAGTGAGAGGAAATCTACCCCTAGGAAGGGAAATTCTCTCCTGTAAGAGTTAATATGGGAAAAAAGTGTCTCCTCTCCACTGATGCTTTATCACCAATTCTTGTTTCAATAAAAACCCCAAATTTTCAAAAAACATTTGTCATTAGGACGGAAAGTGAGGTGAACTGTTCTGAACAGGTGCACACTGCACAGACAGCAAAACAAATGTTACAGGGGTGATAACCCTTCCCTATGTTTTCCAAAAAGCTTAAAAATAGATTTTTTGCCTGGAGCTACACTTAAACAATGTACCTGTTCAAAATTACAAACAGATTCTACATAAGAACAAACCTACAGTCCCTGTCTTGTATGCACCGCCTGTATACGGCTGTTCAGAGTATATAGGGCCTTTTTTATTTTGTGTGCGAGGTTCCCCTTAATATCCATACAAGACCCAATGGGGCTGGTAATGGGCTGGGGTAGGGGGGGGGCTGTGATGGGGTAGCTATGCCATTTTTCTTAAAGATTTTCATCCATATTACCGGGACCAGACATTACATTAAAGCCGCAAGCAGTTTTAAATGGCTTTTTTTCCTTTAGAAATGTAATTTTGTGCAGGGACAGTTCTAAACATGGGAAACACGTGGCACTTCACAGGCATACTTTAGACACCCCCCAGGTACGATATTTAAAGGAATATTTGACTTTTTTTTTTTTCACTTTATGCATCATTAAAATGACTGCTCCCGAAAAACGGCCGTTTTTAAAACTTTTTTTTGGATTGATACATGTCCCCTGGTGCAGAACCCGGGTTCCCAAACACTTTTTAGGACAATAACATGCATATTAGTCGTTATAAATAGCACTTTAGATTTCGAATGTTCGCATCCATTGTATTTAATAGGGTTCTAAAGTTCGTGCGAACTTTCGGTCCGTTTGCGGGTTCTGGTGCGAACCGAACCCGGGGGTGTTCGGCTCATCACTAGTACACAGCCCTGGCCAATGGCTGTGCACTATCGTCGGTGACGAGCAGTGTTCCCGGGAACACGCTGCCACCGACGGACATGCGCAGCGTGCTCGTGCACATGCGCCGTGTCAAGTGGGGCATTACCATCCGTGATCAGCCGTGACTTCATCACGACCGATCACGTGGTAAACAGCACTTGCCAGCGGCTGTTCACCCCTGTCGGTGACAAACGGTGTCTCGGCGACGCCGCCACCGACAGTACAGGGATGCGCGCACGTGATCACGCGCATTCCCTGTTGAAATGGGCCGACGTCATATGACGTCCGGTCAGAACGAGAGAGTCTTCTGCCCGCCGTCACTTGACAGTGGGTGGTGGACAAGTGGGTAAACACTGCACTACACAGACACTACACTATACTCACACTACGCTGACACAATCACACTAACTAGCTTGCTAAAAATGTATTGTCACTGAGCCCAACTTCACACTGCAAGGTTCAGTGGGAAGGAACCTTTTATAGTGTGGGACTGGGACTATGAGCACTGAGATATGATTTGGCATCATGACTTTGTTCAATCAGGGCACTCACATTGCTCTGTGCCCTGATTGGGCAAAGCCTTGCACCTGACCAGCGGCCAGGTGCATTGGCTCAGCCAATCAGGGCTGTTACAATGCACTGTGCAGCATGCAGTGTATTGTGGGGCGCTCGGTGGGGGAATATCCCTCCATGTGCCCTGCAAATTCGGGTGTTCTACGAACACCAGAATTGGCGCTGTTCAGGGCCGAACTGATGCTTGGTCCGGATAGCTCACCCATCACTAGTCACAAAATGCATATACACACACACACACACACACACAGCGGCCTCCACTCTCTCCTCTTATAACATGGCAGCTCTTCTGGCTCTGGCTTTTGTCTAGGGGTATCTCGAGGAGAGAGTGCGGGGTCACCACGCCAAGTTCCCACTGCACTTGTGTGTGCAGTGGGAGACAAATCTCTTTTACCTTCGGGACGGTGTTCTGCATCTGGAGCTTCCTCCTGGTTTCTTGAACAATGTCTGCCAGTAAATGAGCCCCACACCATTAAAGTCCAATACTCCTTTATTCTTCTCAATGTAAAAGCGAACACAATCAGTTGGACTCCCTCAAGGAACAGAACAGACAGGGGGTGTGGATGCGAGTAGGCCCGGGCACAATGAACTCTCTTACTTCCTTCCCAGAAGTATATTCCTGCTCCTAATTGAGGAAGACATCCCTCCGGGCGGTCTCCGGAGGCTCACTGGCAATTTGCTGCACCAGGTCTTCAGGTAAGTACCCCCTCCGGTCCCTTATGTCACTGGATTCGGGTACCCACTCCCGGGGTCCCCTAGGAAGTCCATCCCTCGCGGAGCCTTAGTCCGGGACATTCAGTCCCAGACCTCCATCCAAGTACCTCACCCCAGGCTAAAGGTGCCTGGGATGGAACACGACCTCTGAGCCTCCTCTAGGCCTAGGCCGCCTAGACTCCTGACACGAACCACCGTCCCCAGACTGAAGGTGCCCGGGGCTCGACTCCTGCCACCAAAAATGGCCGCCCCCTTTATACCCTCTCCCAGCAAGCACGGCGGGTTCCCCGTCCCACCATACAACCGCTGAGAGAGGCCAAAAGAGGTACGACACTGCAACGATGGCTCAACCCCGGGCCCAAAGTGACAGCGCCACCCGGTGGGCCCCAGGGAACCATACAGCACAGTTTCCCCACCAGATTCAAATAGAAAACGCACATACCCGCTACACATTTATATATATATATATATGTAGTGCTACCCCCAGTTAAGAGAGCCGCTGGATTTGTTTTCGGGCCCTGTGTACAGCACCACCAACCCCCAGCAATCTGCTCGACCCACTCTGGCACAGTTAGTCTAGGGGTTATATTTGTATCACATTCAAATAGTATTGCATGGAATAATCTCCTAACAGTAAGACAACACACTGAGGCCAGAGATTAAATATAACAGTTTACTCTGTATCAAAGGTAGCATAGGCAGAACACAACATATGCAATTGGTTAGCAGAGCGCTGCAGAATTCAATACAGCATACAATAATGGCGCTGCGCGGTACTTCACCACGTGTAGCTATTATGGTATGCGCGCCCTATGGTGCACTAATCAATATCCTAACTCCCCACCCCGGTCAGGCCTGACATGGAGTAAATCTCAGTCACCTCCTATATGGATTTCTTCGCATGCCAGCTTTCGGTGGTGCACTTGATGAATAGCAATTTGTAATCCACAATCAGGCAATACTTGGAACGCTATACTGGGGGGACACGTCAACTCTGTCCTGCCACCGATCCCCCCGGGGAACAGCAAATAAACAAAACTGTGGGCCTATGCAGTCTATAGGCCTGAACAAGGCACAGTCTATTGGTCTGGGCAGGTGCCCGCTCACCACTCCGGACGCGATCCCAGTCTGGAACGTCCACCCTGCTGTGTATCCGCACACAGCGTCTGCAACGATCTGGTCCCCCATCCAACTGATGTCCTCACTCGACAAGTCAGATGCCACCCAGGCTCCGCAGTGGGGTGGAAGGCTCTTTGGAAGTTGCGCAAGGCCCAGGCTTCAGGCCTTGCACTGCAGCAGATCCGCACAGGAAGACAATCTTGCTTGCAGCGCGGTGTCCAAAGAGGCCGAGCTCCGCCTCGCCTCCTCCTTAAATAACCCCTCCCATGAGTCTCTGCGATGGCTAACTGCACTCTGGGTGACGAACAGGGTTCTGGGTAACGTAGTCCCGGGGCCTTAAAGGAGACCCAGCTACACACTCCCCCCACTTAAACTCTTTGGTCCCCAAAGATAACAAACTTAAAATTACAGAACCTACAACGTCAATCAAACTTTCGTATGATGTTGGCAGAGGAAATTCCCACCAAAACCGAGGCGGTGAACTCCCCTGCCCACAGGTCACACTATCATTAGTGTCCTGCCTAACTGTGCCAGAGAGTGAGTTGGGGTTGCCCCCCACTAGATGAACAGTGGGAGGATCAGGGTCTTCCATACTCCTTCTGGCAGTAACTACAGTGTCTTCCGCACTTCTCCCCATCTGTGGGTAAGTTAATCTTCTAGGAGGCTTTATGGCTCTTCGCTTCCTCTGTCCTCTTGGGCTCTCTGTTAGAACAGGTTCCTCCTCTGAGACCAACTCAGGAATTACTTCTGGTTCGGGAGCACTGGACTCCGGGGCAGGGAGGTACAGGGACTCCCTTGGATCTTCTTCTGGGGGTAAGTCACAAGCACTCTCCCAAGAATCCGACCAAGGACTGGATGGAATGAACTCAGTGGCTTCTGCATTCAGTGTCTGGTCCTCAGCATCTTCTTCGGGTGGAAGATCAATAGCAGAAGTTTCTGGAGCCTGGGAAGGCCAAAGCCAACCAAGTTCTTCTTCCTCATCTTCACTTGTTTCCGAGGTCTCTGTATCCCCGATCCGGGGGGTCTGAGACCGAGTGTTTGGTCGGGGAGTATCCAGAATGGAAGTTGGCTCAGGGGAATCCGTCACAGGGGGTATCCGAACTGCCTCCGCTAGTGGGAGTAGGTGGTTCCGATGCCAAGTCTTTAAGGGCCCCACCTTCCCTTCTGGTTTAAGTCTGTAAACGGGTAGGCCCGGCAGTCTTTTGCAAACAACATAAGGTTCAGGTCTCCATCTGTCTGCAAGCTTGTGTTTTCCAGGGATCCCCAAATTCCGCAACAACACTCTGTCTCCAGGTTGTAGATCCTGGATCCTAACTTTTAAGTCAAAATTCTTCTTGTTGCGGGCCCCCCTTTGCTCTGAGGCCACCTGGGCCTGTTCATAGGCTCAGACGCAATTTGAAATTGTAACACAAGTAAAAAATGCGCATGAGTCCAAAGTCACTAATATCTCAAAGGTATATAATCAAATGGCGCATGTACAAAAAGATGTACAGTCAGTGAACATGGGGTCCAGGCTCCGGGGGGAGAGGGATGAAGCGGAGGCTGGAAGAATAATAATAATAGGAGAAGTCACATGTGCAAGCTCAGGGCTGCCATTCAAGGTGAAACAGAAACCATGTTCCAGGGTACTGTAAAGAAAAGCAAGGGAGAGGCACCTCTGAGTGCAGACGTTTTAAAACAATTTAATAAAAGATAGTGCTACAAGCAACTCACATTTTGTATGGTTAAAAACGTGCATTGTACGAAATCCAGTTAGAAGAGGAAGATGTCATCAGGTCTGTCATGGAGTATCTCCTCCTGCTGGGGCGCTGTGCTGCTGATAGTCAGTTCACTGCTGTAGATGGTATGGATACGGCCGTCAGCGGTGAAGAAAAGCAGTGCAGGGCCTTGGAGATGTTGATCGAATAGCAGGCGAGGGCCGATGACGTCACTGTGACTTTGAAATTGGAATTTGAAATTGGCCTATCGACATATCCCTTGTGGGAAGCAGCAGAACAATGGTCTATGGAAGTGCCAAAGGCCAGATCTAACGGTAATCTTGCTTCTCTCCCGAACATAAGTCGATAGGGTGAGTACCCTGTAGCATCACTGATGGTGCTGTTGTATGCATGCACAACTGCCGCTATGTGGTTGCTCCAATGTTGCTTCTTTTCACTACTGAGGGTCCCCAGCATGTTGAGCAGGGTTTGGTTGAACCTCTCCAGCTGAGCATCACCTTGTGGATGATAGGGGGTAGTTCTTGTCTTCTTGATCCCCAAAGAATCCAGGAGTTTCCGGATCAATCGACTTTCAAAATCCCTTCCCTGATCTGAATGGAGCCGTTGTGGTAGCCCATATTGTACGAAGTATTTCTCCATCAGCACTTTGGCCACGGTGGAAGCCTTCAGGTCCTTGGTTGGAAAGGCCTGGGCATACCGGGTGAAATGGTCAGTTACTACCAGAACATTTGCTAGTCCACTCAGGTCGGGTTCGAGGCAGAGAAAATCAATGCATACCAGATCAAGTGGGCTTTGACTTTGCAGATGGCCCATTGGGGCAGCTTGATGAGGTAAAGTCTTTCTCTGGATGCATCGTGCACGAGTGGCAGTATTCTTCAACTGCAGCCCTCATGCAGGGCCAATAGAAACGGTCCCTAACGAGTTGGAAAGTCCTTTCCTCCCCTAGGTGACCATGGTTGTCGTGCAGAGCAACCAGGACTGTCTCTCGGTGCTTCTCAGGCAAGAACAACTGCCATTTGTCTTCTAGGTCATCAGAGGGGCCCCTTCGGTAGACCACTCCCTGATGCACCTGTAACTTGTCCCACTCTTTCCTCAACAGGCGAGCTTCCTTTGAAGGGTGGCGTAAGAGTCTATTCGGGTCCTGATTCTCCAGGGCCTCTAGGACCAATCTCCCCATAGGGTCTTCCAATTAATCGGATCTCAGCTCCTTCTTAGACAGTTTTGGCAAGTTATCTTCCCCCAGTTGGGTTACTCCACAGTATGGCTTGGGAACTCCTACTATGGTAACCCCTATCTCTTCTGCTCTTGAGCCGCCACTGGCTTGGAGTTCTGCCCCTTGACAGAGGGCCCGCACCCCGTCGGGTGCCACTTGGGCCCAGTCTTCGGTACTGCAAGTGGGGAAATGAGATCTTCTAGACAAAGCGTCTGCATCTCGGTTTCCAGCCCCAGGTCTGTACTTCAGGCCGAAGTCGAAGGCAGACAGTGCCGCCAGCCACCTATGTCCTGTGGCATCCAACTTTGCTGTGGTGAAGAGATAGGTGAGGGGGTTGTTGTCGGTTTTCACTGTGAATTCCGCCCCATATAAATAGTCTCTAAGTTTGTCAACTACCGCCCACTTAAGGGCCAGGAACTCCAACTTATGGGTGGGGTAGTTCTTTTCGGAGGGAGTCAGACTTCTGCTCACATACGCAACAGGCCTCAGTTGCTCTTCATGCTCCTGGTACAGCACTCCTCCCAAACCATCATGACTGGCATCTACATGAAGTTCATAAGGCTTCTTAGGGTCTGCGTAGGCCAGGACAGGGGCAGTGGTTAATGTCTTCTTCAGCATCTGGAAGGCATTCTCACACTTCTCGTTCCACTGATTCTTGACTGACTCCCCTGGCTTCCTGGGGCCTGTGTCATCCTCTTCCCCCTCCGTCTTTAGCAGCTCATTCAGAGGCCTGGCTATCCGAGCAAACCCCTCCACAAACCTCCTGTAATAGGAACAGAACCCCAGAAAGGATCTGAGCTCTGTCACCGTGGTGGGCCTGGGCCAGGAGGTGACTGCCTCCAATTTTTCGGGGTCTGTGGCTACCCCATCTTCAGACACTATATGTCCCAGATAGTTGACTGATAACTGATAAAATTGGCACTTTTCCGGTGAGAGCTTGAGTCCTTCCTCACTCAGTCTCTTCAAAACTTTCTCCAGTCTCTCCTCATGCTCCTCCAAGGTTCTTCCCAAGACAATGATATCATCCAAGTATACGAGGACTTCGATGAGGTTCATATCTCCCACTGTCTTCTCCATGAGATGTTGGAAGGTGGCTGGAGCTCCAGACAGACCTTGAGGCATCCGGTTCAATTCAAAGAACCCCACCGGGGTTATGAAAGCTGTCTTCTCTTTGTCTTCTGGATGCATCGGGATCTGATAGTACTCGCTCTTGAGGTCCATAACACTGAACCACTTGGCTCCAGACAAGCTCTGTAGGGCATCCTCTATCCTTGGAGTGGTATATTGATCCGGTATGGTTCTCCTGTTGAGGGTCCTATAGTCTATGCACAGCCTCAGTGACCCATTCTTCTTCCGGACCACCACTATAGGGGAGGCATAGGGACTTCTAGATTCTCGAATCACCCCTGTTCGCTTGAGCTCGGCGAGCTGCTCCCTCAAGTCTTCGAGGTCGGCTAACGGAACCCGCCTAACCCTTTCCCTGAAGGGTTTGTCTTCCTGGAGGCGGATCCGATGGGTGGCACTCCTAGCACACCCCACATCGAATTCATCTTGGGAAAAGATCCTTTCCCACCTGGTCAACTGGGCCTTGGCTCTCTCCTTCCAAGCCCTGGGCAGATTTGGATTCTCCATGGAAATTTTCTCCCACACAGTACTTTCTCCATCTGTCTTCTCCACATCTGGCGAAGCAACTGGGGTAGCTGGGCTCACCCGGCCCAGCAACAGCCTAGCTGGGATTTCCATGGGGCCATCCGTGGTATTTCTGACGCTCACAGGCACTTTACAATGAGCCTTCTTCAGGGCCCTCACTGGAACCACTTCTGGGACTACTTCTAGGCCCGAATTTTCTTCCCTTTGGTCGGGTTCCAACATGACAAAAGGGCCAGGCTGCTCCCAAGTGAGTTTCACTGTGGCTTTCAAGCAGGTTACTTCACCGGGCTGTAGCACTATTCCTCTTCTTCCCAGCCTCCAGACCTTCCCTACCCCCTCTTCCGGGACCCTCTGTTCCAAGATCAGCCGTTGGTAGGCTGTCTTAAACATTGGGTGGATCTCAGTGACTGTGGGGTCTTTCCTTCTTGTCAGAGGGGCCAGAAGTCTTCGGACCAGATCCGTGTTCGTCCCTATTATCAGGGAACTCTTGTTAGCTCCAGGCGGTCGGGGGCACACCACAGCTAAGGTGTCGAACACTTCAGCCTTTCCGGCTATGGACGGGTCAAAAGTCAGTTTTATAGGCAGATAGCCATCATAAGGGAAACTCTCTGTCCCAATTCCCCATATCTCCAACTCTTCAATCTTCTGGATGGGTAGGTGACTTGAATGCTTGTCATAAACGTCCCAGTACAACAGGGTCACTTGCGCCCCAGTATCCAATATGGCTCTTGTGTAGACTCCCTTCACTTGAACTGGTACTATCAGGGAGGGACCCACCAGCTTCTCTGGATATCGCTTCGTAGGGGTCTCTTTCTTTTGATCTTTGCATTTTCCCCTTTGGCTTTCTTTCTTCCATTTCTCTTTGGACTTAAGCCTCTCCTGGGCCTGGTATGCATTGATCTCCCTCCTTTTTATGGGTGTAACTACCTGCTGAGGGACACTACTCTCTTTCTTTGGAGTGCGTTCCTTCTGAGGAACTTTGCGTTTCTTCTGAGGGGTCTTCTCCACTCTTTTCACGTGCTTCTCATTCAGTTTGGAGCTCACTGGAGATGATGGGCACCCGGTTGACTCCTTCACCGGGGCCCGCTGAAGTTTTCCGGCGGCTTGCGGTTATTCATCTTGTTTTTCTTCGGGATGGCACACACTTTGGCGAGATGGCCAGCCCCTCCACAATTGAAACAAATCACATCCCCCCAATCTTCCAGGCATGGGGGCACTGAGGTGTTGGGAAACAGCTCCTTCCTCTGACTTTCCCTCTCTGGTTCCCTTGACTTCATTTCCATCAGGGAGGTCAGCATCCCCAACACTTGGGACATCTGTGACTTCAAGGTATCCACCTCTGAGTCTCTTTCCAGGGTCATGGCCGTCCTGACCATCACTGCAGGAGGATTTACTGACTCAACTGGTAGGCTCCTCTTCTTCTCCTCCAGCATAGCTTCTTCCTCTCTGACCACCCGGATCAAGTCAGGGTACTCCAGGCTCTTCCCGTCCTGTCTTGTGCGTAGCGCCAATGCGATGGGGTCCAGGGGCTGAGATCCTCTCATCACCTGTTGAACACGGGCCTCATCCACCTTCCGGGGGTCAATCCCCTTCTTTAGAATCATCTTATGCAGGATCTTATCCAGGCGCCTCATGAACTCTGACAGCTTCTCTCCTGTCTTCTGGTAGCAATGCTCCAGCTGGTAAGTGAGCTCAGTGATTTTCTCTGTTCCACCGAACACATTCTGCAGGATGTCCAGATAGTCCTGCGCATTACAGTCTGTCTTACTCATCTTGAGATTGCGTATGGCCTCTAGAGCAGGCCCCTTCAAGCTCTCAGCAATTCTCTGCTTCTTTCTGTGGTCTGGGACTTCCCATTCTTCAAGGGCCTGAGTGGCACCGTCTAACCACTCTTCGAACCCCTCTTCACCTGAGGGTACAGGTTTCCTTCCTGAGAATATTCTAAGCTTTCTGTATCCTGACATCTGGTAATCTGTAGGATCTTTCTTGCACTGGGCTACAAGTTCCCCCAGGACCGCGCACAACTGGTAGAATGGTAGATGGCGACCCGGGACTTTCCCTTTTCACCTGTCTTGCTTCTTTTGGGGTGGGTGATGGAGACAGTTTCGGTGTCTGAGACCGTTCTCCTGCCTTAAGTGGCAGCGCGTGTATCAGGCTATAAGTCTGGTCATCTATAGCTTCTACACTTGGATTCTTGAAATGTTCTGGGACTCCGTCCTTCCATTCCACTAATGCGTGGGTCAGTGAGGAATTCGTCCTGACATCCACCACCCATGCTTTCTGATACGGTGACAGTGACATCACTAGCTGCTTCACCGCTTCTTCTTCTTGCCAGATCCCTGGGAGTTCTATGACTACTACCCCGGCTGGATCTGTGTTAACAGTTTTACACCACTGTCCTACTTCTAGTGGGTCCATGCTGGTACTTTTGGTGCGTTGCTTGCTGCAACAGGATCCCGGACTCGAGAGCCCCCACGTGTAGCGCTACCCCCAGTTAAGAGAGCCGCTGGATTTGTTTTCGGGCCCTGTGTACAGCACCACCAACCTCCAGCAATCTGCTCGACCCACTCTGGCACAGTTAGTCTAGGGCAGGGATATGCAATTAGCGGACCTCCAGCTGTTGCCAAACTACAAGTCCCATGAGGCATAGCGAGACTCGGACAGCATCAAGCATGAAAACCAGAGTCAGAGGCATGATGGGACTTGTAGTTTGGCAACAGTTGGAGGTCCGCTAATTGCATATCCCTGGTCTAGGGGTTATATTTGTATCACATTCAAATAGTATTGCAAGGAATAATCTCCTAACAGTAAGACAACACACTGAGGCCAGAGATTTAATATAACAGTTTACTCTATATCAAAGGTAGCATAGGCAGAACACAACATATGCAATTGGTTAGCAGAGCCCTGCAGAATTCAATACAGCATACAATAATGGCGCTGCGCGGTACTTCACCACGTGTAGCTATTATGGTATGCGCGCCCTATGGCGCATTAATCAATATCCTAACTCCCCACCCCGGTCAGGCCTGACATGGAGTAAATCTCAGTCACCTCCTATCTGGATTTCTTCACATGCCAGCTTTCGGTGGTGCACTTGATGAAAAGCAATTTGTAATCCACAATCAGGCAATACTTGGAACGCTATACTGGGGGGACACTTCAACTCTGTCCTGCCACCGGTCCCCCCGGGGAACAGCAAATAAATGAAACTGTGGGCCTATGCAGTCTATAGGCCTGAACAAGGCACAGTCTATTGGTCTGGGCAGGTGCCCGCTCACCACTCTGGACGCGATCCCAGTCCGGAACGTCCACCCTGCTGTGTATCCGCACACAGCGTCTGCAACGATCGGGTCCCCGATCCAACTGATGTCCTCACTCGACAAGTCAGATGCCACCCAGGCTCCGCAGTGGGGTGGAAGGCTCTTTGGAAGTTGCGCAAGGCCCAGGCTTCAGGCCTTGCACTGCAGCAGATCCGCACAGGAAGACAATCTCCTTAAATAACCCCGCCTCGCCTCCTCCTTAAATAACCCCTCCCATGAGTCTCTGCGATGGCTAACTGCACTCTGGGTGCCGAACAGGATTCTGGGTAACGTAGTCCCGGGGCCCTAAAGGAGACCCCGCTACATATATATATATATATATATATATATATAGCGGAGCCTCACTCTCCCTCTCTGTATTTCCTCGTGTGAGGAACTTGTGTCTAGGGGTACCTGGGAGAGGAGAGTGCAGGTACACTACACCAAGCTCTCCCCTCGTATGTGTGAAAGTTCTCGTGCTTCCCCAGCCTTCCCTTGTTTTCCCATAATTTCCAGAAATGGGGAAAATCTCTTCCCACTAAAGCTTCATGAAGCAGTGAAGGTACCACCCCCACTGAATGTGTTACACTGCCCCAGGGGGTATCAACCTCAACCACCGCTGTCTAGTAGTCTCGAGTGTCCATGGATGCAAATTAGTACTGGGGTGTAGTTTTGTGGGGTTCACACAATCACTCCTGACTAGGGTCACCACACTACCAGAGTCTAGCAGGACTGTCAGTGGCTTTCCATCCACTGAAATAACACACATCTGTCTTTCAATGCGACTCTGACATGATGCAGTACATGCGACCTGTGCAAATAAAGAAATGCGTCTTTTCATATGAGCATAATCGCATTGCATAGGTTCATCGTTTATAGGACAGTTCGCAGCAATATGCCCTAATGCATGGCAACGAAAACATCTTATATGCTCAACCCCCAGTCCTCTCAACGGTCCCAAAGACCTTCCTGGCTGCTTTGGCCAGTCTCCAAGTCTAGGAACCACAGTATCATCAGTTGGAACAACAGTCTTCAACAGTCTTCTCAAATCTCCTCAAGCTCTTGGACCCCGAAACAGTCTTACCAGAACCGCTGGGAGATCTTGCACCCCTAGACACACCAAAGTGGGGCGCCGATGGATTCACCAAGTCCTCAGTAGCACTGTACCTCTCCACTAGGTCGACCAATTGGGCTGCAGTATTGGGGTCGCCCTGTCCGACCCACTTCCTCAGAGCAGCAGGGAGCGCACGCAGATACCAGTCCAGTACCACACGCTCTACGATCCTGTCAAGGTCTCTGGCTGCGGGCCTGTCAAGGTCTCTGGCTGCAACCACTTCTTGGTGAGGTGGACCAAGTCAAACATTTGCGAACGGGGTGGCTTGTTGCTGGAGAAGGACCACTGATGCACCCGCTGGGCCCAGATTGCCATGGTGACACCCAAGCGTGCGAGTATCTCCGTCTTTAGAGTCTCATAGTCCTGGGCTTTATCGGGTTCTAGGTCAAAATAGGCTTTTTGGGATTCTCCTGTTAGAAATGTGGCCAAGAGACCTGCCCACTGCTCTTTTAGCCATCCTTCGCGGACAGCAACTCTCTCAAAAGTTGCAAGGCATGCCACAACATCATCAGCAGATGTCATCTTTTGTAGGTAGTAGGATGCACGTATCATCTTTGCTTCCACTGGCGCAGGAGGTGCGGACCCCTTTTTCAGTTCTAGCAGAGCCTCTGTGAACTGCCGGTTCATCTCCTGCTGGGCCACCTGTTGAACTGCAGCGGCGTCCTGTTGTGCTGCCTGTTGTGCTGCGACTTGGCAGCTCATCTCCTGCTGAGCCTCCTGTTGTGCTGCAGCGGCCTCTGCGACTTGGCGGTTGGTTTCCCGCTAAGCTGCATTGGCCTGTAGCAGGGCCTTTAACATTTCCTCCATCTTCAGAAAGTGCCCGCTGAATCCACCACGTGTGGGAGATTAGCTTGTGGGGATCAACTTTCTGAATTACAGTCCGCAAACAGGCACTTTCTTAAAAGTCTGGCGGATGCCAGGTTTTAGTTATAAGAGGTTTGCAGGTATAAACAAACAAAACAGTAAATAAATCCTTGCCGTCCGGCGCTAAACTAAACAAAATAGTATCCTCTCTATACAATGCGGGGCTGGTCCCCGTCACCCACAAAACATGCAATAAAGCAAACCTTTTCTTTTTGATCCACTCCAACAGAGCTCTCACTCAGGTTCCCTCCTGAGTCTCCAAAACCAGAGCAATCCTGTGCTCTCTTCCTGGATCTTTAAAGCCCAGTTGACTGTGGATTCTAGTGAACCCGAACAACTGGACCGGAACCCAGCCGACCACAGAGGCTGGAAAAACCTGGGCCGGATTCTAGTTCAGTCCCTTACAATGGACCGAATGCGAGGTGAAATGTAGCGATTATCATGTATCTCACCTTGCATACCGTCACAATATATCTATATCTATATATATATATATATATATATATATAAGAATAAGAGGGACGCTGACTCCAGTTGTATTTCAACGAATTCTTCTTTATTAGTCGATCATTTGCAGACAAAGCATTAAATAAATGGCAGCCACTGTACAGTTCCGAGCATCCCTGCTCTTCCTCAGGCTATCAGGCTAGATGTGAAACTATAATCCAGAAAGGATTTCAATTTATCCCCACCCTGCGGGCGTCAACCCACAGGTGTGTCCCATCTTTCTGGATCAAGTAAACAATCTAACAAAAAAATCTAACAAGAAATTCTGAAACCTCATTAACCCCATGTGAGCCAAGGAACAAAAAAGTATTGTACCTGAATTTTCTTTCCTGCATTTAAACCAACAATATATGTTACGATGTAACATCAATAACAAAAGATAAAAAATACATTCCAAAATTGATTCTTATTTGTTCCGTGCAAAAAATGCACAAAATAATACATAATATAAATCTATTGCTTCAAAAATAAATCAACAACCCGTCACTAAATTTTCTCTTAATCATAACAGAAAAACTTTCCATCTCTTATAGCAGAAATGCCTATTCCTCAAGCAAAGGGATAATTTCCAAGATTTCTTTTCCGATCCAAACCAGACTAGATTTAATCATCACCTGTAAAACAAATTATATATATACATCTATATATATATACATAGATAGAAAAAAATCTAAAATCCAAGATCATCAACATTATGTTACAAAAATAAATATAGGTCATAGTCCCTGTTCATCCCGTTCGGATGCAGAGACTGTAGCCTATTAATCCACCAAACCTCCCGTTGCTTTAATCGTAATATCCGATCACCCCCCCCCCCCGTTTATCTCGTGGGATTTCTTCCAAGATCATAAACCTTAAATCAGAATCTCGGTGTCCTTTCTCCAAAAAATGTTTGGAGACAGGCAACCCAGGTTGTTTATGCCTTATAGTGCTTCGATGTTGTGCAATTCTGTCCTTAATTTTCTGAGTAGTCTCCCCAGCATAGATCATATTGCATGGACAAATCAGGATATATATAACATACGAGGATTGACAAGTGAGGAAATTGTTTATCATAATTCTATCCCTATTGATGGGATTAATAAAATGATTACCCTTAGCCATAAGACTACATTGAATACAATTTAAACAGGGATAACATCCTTTCCTTTTCTTTCCCAAGAAAGTGGTCCTTACTTCCTGTTCTCTAAATTTGTATTCAGATTTACTAAGGAATCACGCAAAGTTTTATTCCTTCTATAGGCTTTAATGGGAGTCTGCTGGAAGACCTCAATCTGCGGGTATGCACGCCTCAAAAGGGGCCAGTGTTTATTAATTATTTTAGATATATGATTACTATAACTATGAAACTGCATGGAAAAGGGTAATCGTACCAATGGTGTTTTATTACGAAATGTTTTTTTCTCATTATATTGTATTTTATCTAATTCCTGAAGAATTATTTTTTTGGGGTACCCCCGTTCCCGAAATTTGAAGCACATTTCCTCAATTCTTGTCTCCTTAACATTCTCCTTACTGACTATCCGTTTAACTCGTAACAGTTGACTTTTGATAATAGATCTAAATACATGAGGGGGATGAAAGCTATCAAACAATAATAATTGATTTCTATCAGTTGGTTTAATGTACAAGTCTGATTCTAAACGACCCTGTTCAAAATAGATCCTAGTATCCAAAAAGGGAACTGACATACCCCCAATGTTAATTTGAAATTTTATGTCAGGATCAAAATTGCTCAACATAATATCAAATGTATTTAATGATTGCATGTCGCCTCGCCAGATTGCAAACACGTCATCGATAAAGCGCCACCATGTAACGCAATGTTTCTCAAATAGATCATTAGAAAAAATGTATTTCTGTTCAAATTCATTCATGAATGTGCATGCATATGGCGGTGCGACATTGGAGCCCATCGCAACTCCCATCAGTTGTATGTAGAAATGATCTTTAAACAAAAAATAATTGTTACACAATAACAACTGAAATAATTTTTCAAAGAATGAGATCTGCAATTCCGGATACTGATGACTGCTCCTAATTAAGTTAATAGCGGCATGAATGCCCGCTTGATGGGGAATCGATGTATATAAATTCACAACATCCCATGTAACTAAAATTTCATCCCCTTTACATAATCGATGTTTTTTAATTTTTTGCAAAAAATCATCAGTATCCCTAATGTACGATCTCGTCTCCTTAACAAGGGGGGATAAAATCTTATCCAAAAATTGAGCAA
This sequence comes from Rana muscosa, assembly GCA_029206835.1. Classification (NCBI taxonomy): domain Eukaryota; kingdom Metazoa; phylum Chordata; class Amphibia; order Anura; family Ranidae; genus Rana; species Rana muscosa. The sequence goes on along the minus strand of CM055123.1, from coordinate 9,556,074 downwards.
TGGGAACAAAAATTGAATCCCGTCCCGATACTATCGGACGACCTGGTGGAGAACAACTGTCTTTATGGATTTTAGGCAAAGTATATAAAACCGGGATACGTGTATGGGCAGGTAAAAGAAATTCAAAAAGGTCACGGGCGATCACCCCATCTTTTAATGCTGACTTCAAGATGTTTTCCAACTGTTTTCTTATTTGCCAGGTGGGATCCAAGGATACTTTTTTATACACAGATGTGTCTCCCAACTGACGAAGGATCTCCTCCTCATATAGTTGGGGATCCATCACCACCACTTTGTCCCCTTTATCTGATGGTTTAAGTATCACATCATTCCTACGGCTGAGATTTTTAAGAGCAATCCTCTCTTCACGGGATAGATTATTAGGGATATGATCCCTATAATCTATATGAGATACCAGTTGTTTAATCTCCTGGGTAACCGTCTGTACGAATGTTTCAACCGGGGCATATGTGGTGGGTGGCACCGATTTGGTTTTCACCCACAAACCTAAAGATTTACAATTAAGTGCACCATTGATGGGATCCTCCTCAATAAATGGTTTATGTGTAAAATGAACCCTCCATCTAATGTTGCGGAATAATCAATATAAGTCCTGATCAAGTTCAAATACATTCAAATGGCTCTTAGGGCAAAACGATAAACCTCGATTAATCAGTCTTACCTCCTCCGGGGATAGAACATGCCGAGAGATGTTGTGAATTAAGTCTGACGAGCTCGACCCCGATATCCTCGAGAAGGGCGATATCGGTCCGATCCGGGCGCCTCGTCCCTGTTGGTCCAGGATCGCGTCTCCATCCGCGAGTGTCCTCCTCTCCGGCCTTGTGTTAAAAAAGTGGATGAAGAATCCGTATTGGTATTGGCAGAGGAATTGTCGGATCCATCTCTACGGGTTCCACCATAGTCGGGACGACCACGTCTGGTGTACTGGCGCGGCCAGCGATACACTTGATTCCTCTCGTAATCTTCAACATCCCGATCAAATTTATTGCGCTTTCTTATCTCAAGATCTGCTCGATGTTTATTCACAATCCCATCGACCGATTCTTTTAGTTTGACAAATTCCTCCGAAGAAATAGAGGTTTTCAAATCATGCTCCACTTTAGAGATTTGCTCCGATACAACAGCCAGTTCTTTATGAATGTATGAAATAGTTAATGTCATTAGATCAAAGGAACATTTATTGAGAATCTGCATAAAAGTAGCCTTGTATTCCTCATTATCACTGAATAGTGTAGGGGTCAATCTTACCCGAAGGCCTCGAGGGATTCTCTGTACCCGATGGTATTCGGCAAGAGTAAGTCCATGTAATTCCAATGATGTATGTTTCTTATGTAATTTTTCCCATGTTCTGGTATTATGCGTCGGTGAGTTCCCGATTAGAAAATATATATTAATAGGGAGTGAGGAAATATCACTCTAGCTTATATCATATGTAATATGTGCCTATTTGTTTTAATGGCTTTGAGAGAGCACTATGGCCTTTGGGTTATGTCTATGTGATTTTAAATATACTGATGTGTATATATATAAAATGTTTGTATTTTTATACTTTGTGCATTGTAATATTTAGTTTGTGAATGCTGGATATTAAAGTATAGACTATGGAATAAAGCCATTTGTCTGTGTCAGTTTCTGCTGATATATTGGTAAAAGTGGCTGGGCACCAATATTTTTGGCCATAAGTCTCTAATATTTATTATAATTACTTATCCTAGATAAGAGCCTGCTTTGGATTGTAAGGGGGTGCTACAGGAAAATAAAAATAGAGTTCCCCTAAGAATCCATATCAGATCCTTGTCCTTGATGATTGGGGTCCTCTTTCATGTTTGATATGGATTTTAAAAACAAGGAAAAAAGTATGCTCTAAATTAACACTGGACCCTTATCTGAGCATGCAACCTGGCTGTCCAGAAAATGAGGAGAGCAGTTTGAACCATACCAGGTCACATGCTCTCAACATGGGAAGGGGTCATTGTTCCAATGTTGATGAGAACTAGGGCCTCTTGGACCAGTGGCTTTGTGAGTCTACAGAATCTGTAACCCTTAAAGTGGTTGTAAACCCTTACAGATCACGTTTAACTACAGGTAAGCCTATAATAAAGCTTACCTGTAGGTACTGGAAATATCTCCTAAACCTGCACGGTCATCATTGGCACATGCACACTTTAGAAGGGGCACGACTGTGCCGTTTCTATAGGGCCTATGTTGTGACCGTCGGCTCCCGCGTTCATGCGTGGGAGTGATGTCAGCGGGGACATCGCAGGCTTCGTTTGCAGGTAAGTGCAACATAATGGGCTAGTATGCGATACTACCTCATTATGCTTTTACTTTGCAGGGGAACATGAAAACAATGTGCACAAAGTTCCTTTTAAAAAAAATCCCCTAAAAAGATAATGACCCAAGAATGTAAATTCAATGTCAATCAATGTGATCTAGTATAATTTAGGATAAGTGAGCTCATTGACCCGTCAACACAGTAGTGCTGTCCTGCAGCTACTCCCATCCTGTTGGTTGGAGGCTAGATAGTGGGGACCTTGAGTGGAGAGTGTGAACAAGTTTTGCTTTTGAAGCCTCGTACACACGACCAAGTTTGTCGTCGTAACAATCTCGTCGTTTTTTTCGACGAGATTCTTGTTAACCTTGACGAGTTTCTCGTCAAGCTTTCCATGCGTACACACTGACAATTCCAAATTTCCTCGTTCTCCGCGGTCACGTCCAGCACGTACGACGGCACTATAAAGGGGAAGATCGATTTCCTTGGCGCCACCCCTTGGGCTGCTTTTGCTGATCTCGTGTTACCGCGTGTGAAGTAAAAGTTTGGGAAGAGACGATTCGCGCTTTTTAGTCTTCGTGCTTTTCAGTTCGTTTTATGAGGTTCAGTTTGTGCTTGTGGGTTCGTATCTTGACTTTCAGGGCGTCTAGGCAGGTCGTATCTGTTTTACAGTGCGTTCTTGCCCGTTTGTTTCTGATTTTCAGTTCGTTATTCATAGGCCTTGCTGTTCTAAAGTGCGTTCTGTTCTGTACGTTCTGATAAGACGACCGTTTCCTAGCCATGTCGCCTGGACGTTCTCGTCGTCGAGTTCGTGCTGTGCGTGCGCTTGGTGTTGGTCTGCTTGTTTTGGACCAAGACCAGTCCATGAACGGTGGGAGGAGGAGTTCATGGACCAAGAATTGGTTGCTCCGAAGGGGCGTGTCCGGATGTGAGAGCCAGCGGACGTGTTTTTGAAGAGCTCCGGCTATCCTGTATGAATCCTTTGCCATCCGTGCATTTCCATCGATTTAAAAGAGAAACAACTCACTCCAGCCTGTTCCCCTGTGTCCCCTGTCTCATCCTGGGACAAAATTGTGGAGACTCTCTGCCCGGATCGTCTGCACGCCTGAATCCTCCACTCACCTGTGGCCGCCGCCATCTTCCCGGCCTGCAACTGTGCTGTACTGCAAGGACCCGATCCCAGCTTGCCTGCAGGTAAGGGACTGTCATCCGGCCACATCTGCCTGCCCATCCACCTTCCTGGCCCGATCCGGAGGTCCGCTGGGCCGAAAAAGGGATCCGTGGAGGCCGCGACCCGGTGCGGCCTAGTGCGGCCTACGAAGCACCGGTCTTTCCTAAACCGCCGCCCCGCCGGAAGTGCACCGCGGCCGACATCGCCGAGCGCAACAGCGCGGATCGCCTGCCTTCTCACGCCCTGTCATCCCTGCCTAGGCCTGGGGTGCTGTGGCACTGAACTTGCCTAAATTGGAGCGGCTGCGTTACCCCTGGAGCCCAGCTTCTCAGGTCCTCCGCCACCCTTCTGCCTCAGCCTTGCTGCGCTGGTCCCAGCTTCTCATCCTTATCACCCTGTCCCTACTTCTTTGTCTACTGTGGGGTGGGGGGCTGCCGGTAACCGCTGACGGCCTGCCCTGTTGGAGGGCTATCGTTACCTGGTACCTGCAGTGGAGCCTGACTGGTGGCGGCACCTGACATAATCCCTCCCGAGACACCTGCTGTGGCCTGGGTCGCCCCTTACCTACCTCCTGGGTGCTCGTCTGAACACCGTCAAATCTCCTGAGAGTGGGCCCCCCCTGGCGAATTGTCAGATGCCCTCCTCCTCCAAAAAAGGGAACAGGTCCTCGAAAGCCGCAAAGACCAACGTACCACTCCTGCTGCCACCGCCATCTTCCCCACAACCTGATCCCATACTTCTGGGTCGGCTTCGGGCCTTGCTGGCTGGCTTAGAAATGGATCCCATTGAAGCTCCGCCGACAGAGGGGCCAGCCCCACTGGCTAAGGATGGTACAGCAGTGATCCTCGCTGCGATCAAACAGAGTAGGACCTCGCTTTTGGTGCATATTGACCACCTCGCTGAAGAATGTAACCTCATACGAAACGACCTTGACAAAATGAGGGGTAGAATGGCGGAAACTGAATCCAGAGTGTCGACCACTGAAGATCTTACGGCCTCCCATACCGCCTCCATTGCCGAGCTGCAGCGCACAGTGCAGTCCCTCGTCGCAAAGTCAGATGATGCCGAGAACAGGCTGAGGCGCAATAATGTCAGAGTCCTAGGTTTGCCTGAGGGAGAAGAGGGAGACCACCCTGCTTTATTTGCGGAGGAGTTCTTTAAAAATCTCCTGGGCCTTACAGATGTTCCCCCTACCTACGTGGTGGAGAGGGCCCACCGGGTGCCCGCGGGCCGAGCCACCCCGGGGAAACCCCCCAGGCCCTTCTTAGTCCGTTTTCTTAACTATCGGGACAGGGACAAGATTCTGTCGGAAGCCCGCCAACATCCCACGCTCAAATATTGTAACTCCTCTGTCCTCCTCTTCCCTGATTTTTCGGCGGACTTGCAGAGAAAGAGGAAAACCTTTAACGATGTCCGCAAACGACTTAGAGATAAGGACATTAAATATGGCATGCTTTACCCAAGCCGCCTACGAGTCCAACATGAGGGGACGGTCCGCTTCTTTGATAACCCAGCGGATGCTGACGAATGGCTGACCAACCTGCGTTGATGAGATCTTCTCACGGTCACCTTTGATGCACGGATCTTCCACTTCCTTGTTCGCTCTATCCTATTACACCTTCTTCAACCACCGGAGTTACTTCAAATGTACTTTTACACGAGACCCCCACGAGGCTTTAGATTGGCCTTGTTTTCGCTTTTGGTTTTGTTTTTTGTTTTTCCTCTTAGAACACGGACTTTATTTTCCGCTGACTTTGAGGATACAGGTTTATGGGATAGATATCCCACGTCCCTCTGCTTCTTGTTCGTACGAGACGGATGCGACACTGCCCGTCGACAGAGTGGATGAACTGCTACAAGAAGTGTAGGGCCCCCAGTGTAAGGGTTCACTAACACTCTTTATAAAAGTTTTTCGTTTGGGTAAAAACTGTTCCCAGACTTTCCCCCCCTGTTAGGAGGTAGGCTGGGTATAGTAGGATAGGCACCGTGCCTGGGAAGTTGATTAGGGATTTAGTCATCCCTTGTTCTTATGGTTTTATATTTCTTATCTGTATGCTTTTGTTTTGTGTTACGCTTAAGTACTGTCAGCATTTTCTGCAGTGTGGCCGGGATCTTGCTGCCTGTGGGGTGCACCGGTACATGCCCTCTAGAGTATCTCCTTAATTGTTTTTCCCCTTCATCCAATGGCTAGTCAAGTAGTAGACGCCTTCACCGTTCTCTCCTGGAATGTCAGGGGTCTTAACTCCAAATTTAAGCGAGCCCTTTTATTCAAATACTTAAAATCTCACTCCCCCCAGCTTATTCTCCTTCAGGAGACTCACCTCACGGGCAGCAAGATTTTGACTCTCAAGAAACCGTGGATACAGCGAGCGATACATGCCACCTATTCTACATACGCCAGAGGTGTATCGGTTCTTGTCCATAAGAATTTCCCCTGTGTAATTGAGGAGATCCGTACTGATCCCCAGGGGAAATTTGTGATAGTGGTGTTCACGCTATGGTCTGTCAGGTATATTGTTCTTAATGTATACATCCCTCCCCCGTTTTCCTCCGCATTATTATATGAGGTTCTAGAAAAAATTTCACCTTTCTGCCCGGGGAAGGTTCTGGTAATGGGCGACTTTAATGCCATCTTATCACCTGAGCTAGATAGACCAGCCCCGACTAAGAAACAGTGTATGGACCTCTCTGCCTGGGCTCAGGCGGTGGGGCTGGTTGAGATCTGGAGGTGGAGGCACCCTACCACAAGGGCCTATTCATGTTTTTCGGCATCATATAAGACTGCGTCGCGGATAGACCTAGCCTTCTCCAACCCTGCACTGTTAGCAGATGTTCTGGAGACGTCCTATCTGCCTAGCAGTCTGTCCGATCATAATCCCTTAGTGGTGGTGCTTCGCTCCCCGGCTTCCCGGAGCGCTTCGCTCTGGAGGTTGGGCACACAATGGGTCTCTCATCCTGACCTCGCTGGCCAGCTGCCGCCCCTGCTGTCTGAGTTCTGGGAAAATAATAAAGACTCCTCTTCTCTCGATATTGTATGGGATGCCTTTAAAGCTTTCACGAGGGGACAGTATATTTCTTCCATTGCTAGCATCAAAAAACAACAATCGGCTGCAGCGCTGGCGCTGCAGAAGGCTGTTGAAGATCACACTGCTAAGTATAGCAATGACCCCACCCCAGTTCACTTTGACTTACTAATGGTGGCTCGGAGGGAACTGCAGTTGCACCTGGCTGAGGTCACGCGACTCGAGTCGTATAGAGGTAAACAGAGGGCCTTTGAACAGGGTGACCGGAATGGCCGCCTACTAGCCATGATGGCACAACACGACCAACCCCTTACCCTTGTATCCACCCTGCAGACCCCAGGGGCGGGACGGTGTCCTCCCCCTCTGATATTCTACAGACGTTTAACTCCTTTTATGGCAAGTTATACTCGTCCGGTCTGTCCTCTGAGTTTCGGCCGGAGTCGCTGAATGGTCTGTTAGACCCGTTGGCGCTTGGCTGGCTCTCGGACCACGAAAGAGAGATTTTGGTCCAACCTTTTGCGGTCTCGGAGGTCGTAAAGGCTATCCGATCCTTCCCCCCCGGCAAGGCGCCGGGGCCGGATGGGCTTCCAATAGACTTTTATAGGGCTCATGTGGAACTTCTAGCACCCCTGCTGGCACAACTGTATACTGTATGCCTGGCAGACGGTAGTCTGCCAGTTTCAATGTATCACGCATACTTGACACTGATATATAAGGCTCCCAAAGACCCCACTTCCTGTGCTTCATATCGTCCATTTGCATTGCTTAATTCTGACTTTAAAATTCTGACTAAGCTTCTGGCCCTTCGGTTATACCCCATGCTGCCCTCAGTGATAGACCCAGACCAGACAGGTTTCATGCCCCGTAGGTCCACGGATGTGAATCTCAGAAGACTATTCACCAACATACACGCTCACCACCTCAATAAGGGATCTCGTACTGTGGCCTCTCTGGACGTGGAAAAAGCCTTTGATACGGTCGAGTGGCCCTTCTTGTGGGAAACTTTGCGCAGGATGGGGTTTCCTCTGCAGTTTATCAGGTGGCTCCAGGTGATCTACAAATGCCCCACTTCCTCGGTGCGCTTGGGAGGTGGACTATCGGCCCCCTTCGGGCTTACCAGGGGAACGAGGCAGGGCTGCACTCTCTCGCCGGCTTTGTTTGCCCTCGCTATCGAACCGGTGGCGGAGGCACTTCGCACCTCACCGCACATTAGGGGTCTCCGACTCGGGTTGCTGGAGGAGAGGGTGGCCCTGTACGCCGATGACATGCTACTCTTCCTAAATGATGCCGGCCCGTCCTTGCAGGGAGCGCTAAATATTTTGGACACCTTTGCAGAGGTCACCGGTCTTAGGGTAAATTGGTCTAAATCCCTCCTGTTCCCAATTGATCCAGCGGCTAGGTCCACATCCCCTCCTGATAGCCCCCTCCTGTGGGTAGACTCCTTTACATACTTGGGGGTACATGTCTCTGGTTCAGCCTCAGACTATATATCCTTAAATCTAGCCCCGGTACTGTTGGAGTCCCAGGCGAAGCTCAAATCCTGGAGTAACCTGCCCCTGTCATTATGGGGGCGAGTTAATCTCATAAAAATGAAGATTATTCCCAAACTGACATATCTTTTCCGCCACTCCCCACAATGGGTGCCCAAGTCCTTTTTAAAAAAATTAAACTGCATCTTTTCTTCCTTCTTATGGGGCCCCTCTCCTCCCAGATATAGATTGACTACTCTAATGAGGCCACGAACGCAGGGTGGCATGGCATTCCCGGACTGTCATAAGTATTACCTCTCCGCGCAGTTGGTGACTGCGGCGTGGTGGCTGCAGCCGGACAGAACGAACTCGTCGACTGTGCTGGAAGCAACAGTGGTCGGTTCGTGGGAAGCTCTTCAATTACTACTTTTTAGGGGCCCTCGTGCCCCGTATCCTCTGACCCCTTCTATGCTTACCACCCTGCGGGCATGGCGGACAGGATTAGCTATTGAGAAATGTAAACAGTCTGAAATCTCCCCCAATGCCCCTATCTGGCTGAACCCTAGTCTATCTCACATCTACAAGATCCCTGACCCTTACGCGTGGACAAAATACGGTATCAAACTTGTGTCTCACATAATATCTCAAAACTCCCTACTCCCCTTCTCGCACCTTTCCTTCCAATACAACTTACCCGACCATTTCCTATTTAGATATCTGCAACTGTCCCACGCATTTGCGGCGCAATTTCCACAATCTTCGTGCATCGTGGCCCAGTCGGAACTAGAGAGGACACTTAGATTTAGCTGTGAAGACAAACCCACCTCACATCTTTATTCGTACTTGATCTTTGTGTCTCTTCCACCTCTGGATAAACTCTGGAATAAATGGCAGACTGATATCCCCACATTAGATAGGGATGACTGGGACGACGTGTGGGACCTCCCCTTCAACTCCTTAGTTTCCATGCGAGACAGGTTAGTGCAGTATAAAATAGTTCATAGAGCTTATTTTACCCCACACAGACTGCATAGGATGGACCCTGCCCACTCCTCGGGGTGTTGGAGATGCGGCGCCTCACCGGGCGACTTCTCCCATATCTTCTGGCGGTGTTCAGGGGTCCAGCAGTATTGGGAAATGGTGCTGGATCTCATTAACAGAGTTGCCTCAGTCGCTGTGCCTTTGGCAATGGAGGTGTGCCTTTTGGGGCTCATTGAGACCATTGTACCATCCTCTGCCAAACGCACGCTAATTTCCTTGCTGCTCTTTTATGCCCGAAAGAATATTGCTATGCAGTGGAAGAGGCCTACCCCCCCACTTTGGCGCAATGGAAACACTTGGTAAACGGCAGCCTTCCTTTATACAAAGATACCTATGCCAATCGGGGCTGCCCACTGAAATATGACAGGGTCTGGCGCAATTGGTTAGATGAGCCCGAAACAGCCTAGGGAGTTGGGGGTGAACCAGATCATCGTGTCAAGGTCTTGCCTTGCTCTTCTACCTCCCTCTTCCTCCGATGACCTCTGATATGTGTTCATTGACTAGTGGGTCTTACCATATTGGGTGCCCTCCTTGATTTATTTGGGCGGTGCTGCTGTACCCTTCCATGGCTGTGCATTGTATCGTTGGGTTCACATTGCAATTGTATTCTCATCTGTACATGTTCTTTTTTATGACTGTAGGTGCTTAAGCTGTATGTTTTGTACGTGTTAGAAAATTCAATAAAAACAATTTAAAAAAAAAAAAAAAAAAGAATTGGTTGCTCCAGCGGGACCAATTCTGCCATATGCCTCTGCTGCGGGAGATCATCTAGAATAATCCTGAGGACTACAGGAATTTTCTGCGGATGTCTGACACCGTTTTTCAGGAACTGTTGGCTTTGGTGTCCCCCTATATTACCAGGCAGGACACCGTTATGCGGGAAGCCATCAGTGCTGAGCAGAGGCTCATCGCCACGTTACGTTATCTGGCGACAGGGAGAAGTCTTCAGGACTTGAAGTTCACGACAGGCATCTCCCCCCAGGCTCTGTGCCTCATAATCCCAGACACCTGTTCTGCCATTATACAAGTCCTGCAGGAGGACTATATTAGGGTAAGTTTTCTCCATTAACATCACATTTTATGTATTTCATGTATGCTAATGTATTGTATTTCTTTCATCCTTCCCTAATTACCATGATTGTAATATGCTGAGAATGTCCCCTTTGTCCCCATGCATGCTGGAAGCTTTAGATTGCCCCTTTTTTCTCCTCCATGCATATTTCCCTTCACTAACCTTTCCAGCAGGGGCGTCTGTTGCTTCAAATGATTGGGGGTCCAACCCCAATTTAGGAAATAAACTTCCTCCTTTTTTGCGACTGTGCCTATTAAACGCCACCAGTTGCCCCCTCCAATGCAGCCATTTTGTCCCCTCCAATGCAGCCATTTTGTCCCCTCCAATGCAGCCATTTTGTCCCCTCCAATGCAGCCATTTTGTTCCCTCCAATGCAGCCATTTTGTCCCCTCCAATGCAGCCATTTTCCCCCCAGCCCTGCACTTACCTTCTTCTGGTCAGCGCCATCCTTCTTCTGTCCTTGATGTCTTCTCCTGCCCTTGATGTTGCATCAGCCAATCATGTTACCATTAAACAGACTTGGTGAACATGATTGGCAGAGCAGCCTGTCAGTGTTTACCCAAGGAATGTCCCCCCCCCCCTGCGTCACCTATTTAACTTTTATGAAGCCAATTACATCCCTCAGGCTGTAATGTGCAAGCCTATTTGCCTCCCTGTTTCTGATATGCAATTTTCACCCCATAAATGCTGCAGTTATTCATATGTTGGTTGCTTAACAGGGGGCCATCCACCTGAATAGTGGGCGGCATTGACAATACATAGGTTCATGCAAGGCATGAACCGATGTATTGTTCGGAGTGACGGGCACAGGAGAGAGGGGGCAGTGCTCCAGCGCCCCCTCTGGACGCACCGCCACTGCAATGCTATCCTGTGGCCAAACACATCTACCCCCCCCCAAAATATTTTTTTAATGGACCATCAGAGGGGGTGATGAATATGAAACATGAGCCTTCCATTATACTTCTTAAAAACAGATTAATAAACAAAGAATTTGATTGATGTTGGCCTCTAATGTTTTTTATTATAATCTCCTTGTAATGTAATATTTTAAAATTCTAATTTCCTTTCATCTTGTTTGACTCCCCAGCTTCCTTCCACGCCACAGGAATGGCAGACTGTGGCATCGGAGTTTGCCACGCGGTGGGACTTCCCCAACTGCGGTGGTGCCATAGACGGGAAGCACGTCCGCATCGTGTCGCCACCCCGTTCTGGGTCCTACTACTTCAACTACAAGGGGTTTCATAGCATTGTGCTGATGGCGGTGGTGTCAGCACGGTATGAATTCCTCTATGTTGATGTAGGGAAGAATGGCCGGATGTCCGATGGGGGATCCTTCATCCAGACGGAGTTTGCCCTCCGTCTCCAGAGTGACGACCTTGCATTGCCACCGGATGCAGGGAATGTTGAAGGACTCCCCTTTGTTTTTTTGGCTGATGAAGCCTTCGGGCTCGGACCGCATCTTATGAGGCCATTTCCTCAGAGGACCCTGACCCCAGAGAAGAGGGTGTTCAATTACCGGCTGGCCAGGGGCCGAAGAGTCGTTGAAAATGCCTTTGGCATAATGGCCAGCCGGTTCCACATTTTTATGACTTCTATCCACTTGGCGGACTACAAAATAAACTATGTAGTTTTATGCTGCTGTGTGCTACACAACTTTCTCAGCAGAAAATCCACTTCTTATATGGCCACAGTATTGCCTGAGGCTGGACTTTCATCTGCAAATCCCCTGCCGGGCCTTGAATCTGCCCGTCCTGGCTTGCCCCCCCAATATGCCCGTGAGGTTCGGGAGAAATATATGCAATATTTCACGGGTAGGGGGGCAATTTCTATGCCAGGCTATGCCTAAAGATTCATGGAGAATGAGCTAAATAAAAATCTGATTTCAACTTTTAACTTTTGTTTGTTTCCTGTCTCCTAGTTTGTCTTAGTGCATTTGTAGTGCCAAGTGTATTTTCCTTTAGTAAATAACAACCATTTCACTATGTAACCTTCAAAAAAACACAAATAAGGTTAGAGCGTATTGAAAAAAGAAGCTACACGTTGTTTGTGTTCAAACATTTTACTCTGTGCACATTCACACACATGTTTACTTTTTTTTTTAAAAAATGTGTCCTGGCCACAAACCGCCAATTCTTTTCTTAGGAAAATACAAAAACAACAGTTGCATTCCAAAAAGTACAACATTGGATATCTCTGAGCAATCTGAGACATTCACTTACACAAACTATGTCTCTATGTGCCCGTCCTAATATGGGGTCTTGTCACCCCTTGCCCAGCCAAAAATTGAATATGCACACATTTTGTAGTAATTTTCAATAGGGATTTTAGACTCCTGATCCCTATTGTCAACATGTGCTATCTGCCATCAGGGGTGATCAATGGACGTGTTTTGGGGGTGCAACCCCTTCCTCAGTTCACCTACTTTAGATACGAGTAAGGGGTTGCACCCCCAAAAGACGTACATGGATATCCCCTGATGGCAGATAGCACATGTTGACACACTGTGTGCATATTTTTGGCTGGTTTGATTGTCAAAAAGAGTTTAAAAGGTTGAAGAACAGTCATTCCTGAAACAAAAATGGGGGTTTGGTTGACTTATTCGATTCTCCCCAATACATCTAGAATGTTTTTAAATGTTTGATCCATCACATGAATTATTTGTTTTATTCTGTCCAGTTCCGTGCTACATTCCATCACTTGCTGTATTATTCGGAGGGCACTGTCAGCAGAGAAACGTGTACTATCCTTCACAACAACATTTACATCCCCTAAAAACAAAATACAAAAGGTATTATAACTCTGCAGGCCTACATCTCTTACCTGAAGCTGTGGTGACAGATACTGACCTGTTGTGGTGACCAGTTCCACAACATCATCCACCTCTCCTTCCTGCACTTCTCCTTCCTCCACCTCAACTTCCTCAACATCCTTCGGTTGTGGGTCTTTGGGAGTTTGGGGTTGTTGTGAAGCTGTGGGGTTCCTGTGCTCCCTGGAGTGTTCTCCTCCCAGTCTTCTCTCCCCTATGAGAATCAAACAAAAGGTCTATTTATCACACTGAAATTCTCTATGAAAAATAAAAACAGGCTAAATTGTTTGGAAGTGGGGTACAAGTGTGTGTTTGTGAGGATTTTAAAGATGAATGCATTATTTGGAAACAAAAATATGTTTAGTATTCACCTTTTGGATGTAAATTTTTAGACATGGAGGCACCACAAAAATTCACTGATGCACCTGTGTGGGACACCCAAAAAAGGCGGGTATGGTGGGTGGCCCACACTATAGTGCTCCAAAGTACAGATGTGGTACCAGCTGCTGAGTGTCCTCTCCTTTACACTGATTAAAGTTTGCATTTCATTCTCTTTACAAACACATCATCTAGCCGAAAATTTAGGAACAACAATTTGTAAAAAACAGGCAGATGTCTATTTTCTTTTGTGGCTGTAAAATAAGCCAAAACAGCGGATAGTGGCCGAACGAAGTGTCTGTAACGTAACGAACGATTACTGTGCCAAACCAAGTTCAAATTAGGAAATTTTGGAAGGGAGTCCAATATGAAAATAAAAAAAAGGAGCAAGATGTAATTTGAGAAAAACATTAATAGCAGAAAAGTGTACATTTTACTTACTTTTTGCTAGCATTCTCTTAATGCTCCTTAACTGCTCTGGCTCCCTCAGTTTGAGGTCTGACCACCTCTTTCTGAGTTGCTCATTTGAGCGTTTCACCCCGAAATTATTCTTCAGACTCTTCACGACTTTCTTCAGGATTTTGGCCTTCCATCTATTAGGTTTGCTATACGGCCCATGCTTTGCGTCATAATCCGACTTGAGCAATAGTGATGAGCCGAACACCCCCGGGTTCGGTTCGCACCAGAACCCGCGAACGGACCGAAAGTTCGTACGAACATTAGAACCCTATTAAATACAATGGATGCGAACGTTCGAATTCTAAAGTGCTAATTATAACAACTATTATGCATGTTATTGTCCTAAAAAGGGTTTGGGAACCCGGGTTCTGCACCAGGGGACATGTATCAATGCAAAAAGAAGTTTTAAAAATGGTCGTTTTTCGGGAGCAGTCATTTTAATGATGCATAAAGTGAAAAAAAAAGTCAAATATTCCTTTAAATATCGTACCTGGGGGGTGTCTAAAGTATGCCTGTGAAGTGCCACGTGTTTCCCGTGTTTAGAACTGTCCCTGCACAAAATGACACTTCTAAAGGAAAAAAAAGCCATTTAAAACTTCTTGCGGCTTTAATGTAATGTCTGGTCCCGGTAATATGGATGAAAATCTTTAAGAAAAATGGCATAGCTACCCCATGACCCCCCCCCCCCTACCCCAGCCCATTACCAGCCCCTTTGGGTCTTGTATGGATATTAAGGGGAACCCCGCACATAAAATAAAAAAGGCCCTATATACTCTGAACAGCCGTATACAGGCGGTGCATACAAGACAGGGACTGTAGGTTTGTTCTTATGTAGAATGTGTTTGTAATTTTGAACAGGTACATTGTTGAAGTGTAGCTCCAGCCCAAAAATCTATTTTTAAACTTTTTGGGAAACATAGGTAAGGGTTATCACCCCTGTAACATTTGTTTTGCTGTCTGTGCCCCTGTTCAGAACATTTCACCTCACTTTCCGTCCCAATGACAACTGTTTTTGAAATGTGGTGTTTTTCTTGAAACAAGGATTGCTGATAAAGCATCAGTACAGAGGAGACACCTTTCTCCCATATTTATTCTTACAGGAGAGAATTTTCCTTCCTAGGGGTAGATTTCCTCTCACTTCCTGTTGTCTTCTTTCGTTTGCAAGTAGGAGTCGTTTGTAAGTTAGATGTTTGAAAGTAGGGACCTGCCGTATATACTCTGCAGAAATAGGCCCCTTAGTTGTTGGTGTTGGCACAACACTGTAAGCACTCACAGTTACTCTTGGTTGGTGCTGGAACGCCCTGCTGTCAACTATTATATCAGGAATTTTAATTACATATAATTGTTGAACAGTGGTAGTAAAAATTGGGGCTTTGATGGTGGTGCTGGTGCCACAACACTGTAAGCCCTGACAGTTACTCTTGGTGGGTGCAGCAATGGGCCCTGCTGTGAATTATTAGATCAAGAATTGTAATTGCATGCCCCTGTTGAACAGGGGCTGAAAAATTGGGCTTTTCGTGGTGGTGGTGGTGGTGGTGGTGTTGCCACAACACTGTAAGCCCTCAGAGTTACTCTTGGTGGGTGCAGGAATGGGCCCTGCTGTGAATTATTAGATCAAGAATTGTAATTACATGCCCCTTTTGAACAGGGGCTGAAAAATTGGACCTTTCGTGGTGGTGGTGGTGGTGGCGTTGCCACAACACTGTAAGCCCTCAGACTTACTCTTGGTGGGTGCAGGAATGGGCCCTGCTGTGAATTATTACATCAAGAATTGTAATTGCATGCCCCTGTTGAACAGGGGCTGAAAAATTGGGCCTTAGGCACTGGTGGCACAACACTACAACCCCTCACAGATACTGTACTTGGAGCACAGCAATGAGCCCTGTTGCAAAGTATTGCTTCAAAAATTGTAATGACACGCCCCTGTTGAACAGGGGCTGAAAAATTGGGCCTTAGGCACTGGTGGCACAACACTACAACCCCTCACAGATACTGTACTTGGAGCACAGCAATGAGCCCTATGGCAAATTATTGCTAAAAAAATTGTAAGTACACGCCCCTGTAAAACAGGGGCTGAAAAATTGGGCCTTAGCCACTGGTGGCGGCACCCATAAACAAAAATGATCTTCCAAGCTATCATCATCAATCGTATCATTGAGGACTCGGAGGAGGAGGATAGCCAGTCAACATAACAGCACAGGCACTCAGCATCAGCATCAGTCTTGAAGGGACGTGACATGTTAAAATCAATTAGTCTGTTATATCAGCATCAGGTGTGTGGTAGCTGGTGGTGATCCAAGACTGGTTCATCTTGATGAAAGTCAGTCGATCAACCGAGTCGGTGGACAGGCGCACCCTGTGATCCGTGACAAATCCTCCAGCAGCACTGAATGTGCGTTCCGAAAGAACGCTGGATGCAGGACAGGCCAGTAGCTCAATTGCATACTGTGCAAGCTCTGGCCAGTGATCCATCCTCAAGACCCAGTAAGCCAGAGGATTTTCGGTGGGGAAGGTGTCCAAGTCTGACCTTGCCCCTACATATTCCTGCACCATGTTTATCAGACGCTGGCGATGGTTGCTGGAACCAATCATACTTTGGGGCTGCGGACTAAAGAATTGTCTGAACGCATCGGTCAGACGGCCACCTTCCCCACCGCTCCTTCTTTGACTGGCCGAAGCCTCAGCAACTCGTTGTCCTGGACCAGGAGTTTGTAACCTCCCAGTCTCTGGGAACGCGTTGCACAGACCTTTCTGCAAGGCCTCCCGGAGTTGTCTCATCCTCTGCTCCCTCTGCGACGGTAACATAAGGTCCGCAACCTTACCCTTGTACCGTGGATCAAGGAGAGTGGCCAGCCAGTAATGGTCCCTCTCCTTGATCCGAAGAATACGAGGATCCTTCCGCAGACTTTGCAGGATCAGGGAGGCCATGCAGCGTAGGTTTGCTGAGGCATTCGCTCCGGAGTCCTCTGGGTCACTAAGGACGACATGATCCGCAGTCACCTCCTCCCAGCCACGTACAAGTCCACTGGTTTCTTGGGACTGTAAATCATCCCTAAAAGACTGCTGCTGATGATGCTGAGTGCCAGCCTCCACCTCCATGCTGACACAATCCTCCTCCTCCTCCTCCTCCTCTTCCTCTTCCTGTGCGATGGATGGGACAGAAGGAACACTGTCTGGGTAAAGGGGGCCTTGAGAGGCAAGGAAGTCCTCCTCTTCCTGCCTCTGTTCTGCCTCAAGTGCCCTGTCCATTATTCCACGCAGCGTGTGCTCCAACAGGTGGACAAGAGGTACAGTGTCACTGATGCATGCACTGTCACTGCTCACCATCCTCGTGGCCTCCTCAAATGGTGCCAGGACAGTGCATGCATCCCTGATCATGCCCCACTGGCGTGGAGAAAAAAAACCAAGCTCCCCTGACCCTGTCCTGGTGCCGTAGTCGCACAGGTACTCATTGATGGCCCTCTGCTGCGTGTGCAGCCGCTGCAGCATGGCCAACGTTGAGTTCCACCTGGTGGGCATGTCACATATAAGGCGGTTCTTGGGCAGGTTCAACTCCTTTTGCAGCTCAGCCTGGCGAGCACTGGCATTATAAGATCTGCGGAAATGCACACAGACTTTCCTGGCCTGCCTCAGGACATCCTGTAAGCCCGGGTACCTGCCCAAGAACCGCTGCACCACCAGGTTAAGGACGTGAGCCACACAGGGCACATGGGTCAGTTGTCCCTGTCGGAGGGCGGAGAGGAGGTTGGTGCCATTGTCGCAAACCACCATTCCTGGCTTAAGCTGGCGTGGCGTCAACCACCTCTCGGCCTGGCCCTGCAGAGCAGACAGGACCTCTGCCCCAGTGTGGCTTCTGTCCCCCAAACACACCAGCGCAAGCACGGCATGGCATCTTTTTGCCTGCGTACTTGCGTAGCCCCGTGAACGGCTACGGAGCACCGCTGGTTCATAGGACAAACCACAGGAAGAGGCCATGGAGGAAGAAGAGGAGGGGGTGGAGGAGAGAGGTGTGTCACAACCAGTAGTAGCATTTTGGAGGCGTGGCGGTGGGACAACCTCCAACACTACTGCACCTTGTCCTGCATCCTTCCCAGCTGCCAAAAGAGTGACCCAATGGGCCGTGAAAGAAAGGTAACGTCCCTGTCCATGCCTGCTGGACCATGAGTCAGCGGTAATATGCACCTTACCACTGACCGCCCTGTCCAGCGAGGCCAAGACATTGCCTTCCACATGCCGGTAGAGAGCCGGAATAGCCTTCCGTGAGAAAAAGTGGTGTTTGGGAACCTGCCACTGAGGAACCGCACATTGCACAAACTCACGGAAGGGGGCCGAGTCTACCAACTGAAAAGGCAGCAGTTGAAGCGCTAGCAATTTAGCCAAGCTAGCATTCAACCGCTGGGCATGTGGATGGCTGGGAGTGAACTTCTTTCGACGGTCCAGCAGCTGGGGCAGGGAAATTTGCCTGCTAGAATCGGACGTCGGTGTACTGCTAGCAGAGTGGCCGCAAGTACTTGGCTGTGACACACCTAATTCTACACCTTCATTCCTCTCAGTGCATGTTTCTGAGAGGACTGAAGTTATAGTGGGGTTGGAGATCCCAGCTGATGCGGTGCAAGGAGAGGTCCGCTTTGTTCTTTGGTGTGGGTCTTTGAGGTAGGTTTGCCAACGAGCTGCATGGCAGGTCAACATATGTCTGGTCAGGCATGTGGTACCCAAGCGGCTGATGTTTTGGCCACGCGATATACGCTTGAGACATATGTTGCAAACAGCAGCTGTGCGATCTGATGCACTAGCCTCAAAAAAGGCCCACACCAAGGAACTTTTTGAATGACGGGCAGAGGCAGCGCCCTGCACAGGCGGAGCTCTGCGGTGTGATTCCGTCGGTGTACTGCCCTTACGCTGGCCACCAAAGGGCATCCTGCCTCGTTGGAGATGTGCCTCCTCCTCATCCTCCTCCTCCTCCTCCTCTCTCCTATTAGGCACCCAGGTGGAGTCAGTGACCTCATCATCCCCTCCCTCCTCATCACTGGAGCCAATCTGGCAGTATGCTGCAGCTGCTGGAACATGACTGCCAGATTGGTGTCCTTCTTGAGCATCCCCTCTGTCTGCTCTCACCCTACTGCCTTCCTGTAGCTGGGTTTCATCATCAGACCCTTCGAAACGCTGGGCATCCTCCTGGAGCATGTACCCAACACTGTGCTCAAACAGTTCGGGGGACTCCTCAGGAGGAGGACATGGTGGGTCTAGGGAAGGAGTGACTGATGATGAGTCTGACATTGATACCAGGGAAGAGGACGCTTTGGCAGCTGCTTTGCCAGTACCCTGAGCCTGGGTGAGAGAGGATGAGGAGGAGGAGGAGGGCTTGGTCATCCACTCTACCAAGTCTTCGGCATGATGTGGCTCAACATGTCCAGCTGCCGAAAAGAAGGACAAGCGTGTCCCATGGCCATGTGCTGATGACAATGCACCGCGTCCACGACCAGCACTGTTGCCCCCAGACACAGAGCCTGCTTGCCCTCTTTTATTGCCTCCTGACTGTCTGCCTCTCCTTGTTTGCCTTCCAGACATTCTAATAGATGGCCTGCAGGGAGATGGGAAAAAAGCAATAAGGGCTACCTTCAGGTGTCCTTCTCTGTCCCTTGAAACAAGGACTTGCACAGTGAAAGAAACTGACACTCTCCCTACCTACAGTTTTCTGTCCCTAGAAAAAATGTTTTTTTTAAGCACAATATAGCACAAGGAGAATTCACTCACTGTCCTTCCAGGTCCCTGGAAACAAGGACTTGCACAGTGAAAGAAACTGACACTCTCCCTACCTACAGTTTTCTGTCCCTAGAAAAAATGTTTTTTTTAAGCACAATATAGCACAAGGAGAATTCACTCACTGTCCTTCCAGGTCCCTGGAAACAAGGACTTGCACAGTGAAAGAAACTGACACTCTCCCTACCTACAGTTTTCTGTCCCTAGAAAAAATGTTTTTTTTAAGCACAATATAGCACAAGGAGAATTCACTCACTGTCCTTCCAGGTCCCTGGAAACAAGGACTTGCACAGTGAAAGAAACTGACACTCTCCCTACCTACAGTTTTCTGTCCCTAGAAAAAATGTTTTTTTTAAGCACAATATAGCACAAGGAGAATTCACTCACTGTCCTTCCAGGTCCCTGGAAACAAGGACTTGCATGGTGAAAGAAACTGACACTCTCCCTACCTACAGTTTTCTGTCCCTAGAAAAAATGTTTTTTTTAAGCACAATATAGCACAAGGAGAATTCACTCACTGTCCTTCCAGGTCCCTGGAAACAAGGACTTGCACAGTGAAAGAAACTGACACTCTCCCTACCTACAGTTTTCTGTCCCTAGAAAAAATGTTTTTTTTAAGCACAATATAGCACAAGGAGAATTCACTCACTGTCCTTCCAGGTCCCTAGAAACAAGGACTTGCACAGTGAAAGAAACTGACACTCTCCCTACCTACAGTTTTCTGTCCCTAGAAAAAATGTTTTTTTTAAGCACAATATAGCACAAGGAGAATTCACTCACTGTCCTTCCAGGTCCCTGGAAACAAGGACTTGCACAGTGAAAGAAACTGACACTCTCCCTACCTACAGTTTTCTGTCCCTAGAAAAAATGTTTTTTTTAAGCACAATATAGCACAAGGAGAATTCACTCACTGTCCTTCCAGGTCCCTGGAAACAAGGACTTGCACAGTGAAAGAAACTGACACTCTCCCTACCTACAGTTTTCTGTCCCTAGAAAAAATGTTTTTTTTAAGCACAATATAGCACAAGGAGAATTCACTCACTGTCCTTCCAGGTCCCTAGAAACAAGGACTTGCACAGTGAAAGAAACTGACACTCTCCCTACCTACAGTTTTCTGTCCCTAGAAAAAATGTTTTTTTTAAGCACAATATAGCACAAGGAGAATTCACTCACTGTCCTTCCAGGTCCCTGGAAACAAGGACTTGCACAGTGAAAGAAACTGACACTCTCCCTACCTACAGTTTTCTGTCCCTAGAAAAAATGTTTTTTTTAAGCACAATATAGCACAAGGAGAATTCACTCACTGTCCTTCCAGGTCCCTGGAAACAAGGACTTGCACAGTGAAAGAAACTGACACTCTCCCTACCTACAGTTTTCTGTCCCTAGAAAAAATGTTTTTTTTAAGCACAATATAGCACAAGGAGAATTCACTCACTGTCCTTCCAGGTCCCTGGAAACAAGGACTTGCACAGTGAAAGAAACTGACACTCTCCCTACCTACAGTTTTCTGTCCCTAGAAAAAATGTTTTTTTTAAGCACAATATAGCACAAGGAGAATTCACTCACTGTCCTTCCAGGTCCCTAGAAACAAGGACTTGCACAGTGAAAGAAACTGACACTCTCCCTACCTACAGTTTTCTGTCCCTAGAAAAAATGTTTTTTTTAAGCACACTATAGCACAAGCACAAAACACACTGACACTCTCCCTACCTATCCTTCTCTTTCCCTAAACTAAAGGAATCCAGGTTAAGCAAGAAAGAAATAAAAGTCACTGTCCCTGCCTATGCTGCTCTATCCCTGCTCCGGAACACACTACACTAGGCCGCCGTGCTGGCGGCCTTTTATAGTGTGGGGCGTGTACTAAACACCCTCAGCAATAATTGGCCACAGGCATCCTGCCTGTGGCCAATCATTGCTCTCCTCGCTGCCGGCGCTGTGATTGGCCAAGCATGCGGGGTCACAGTGCATGCTTGGCCAATCACAGCGCCTGGATGACACTGCGATGGCGTAGTGCATTGTGGGCCGTTCGCGTCACTCGAATTTGGCGCGAACGGCCCAAATCGTTCGATCTTCGTCGAACGATCGAACAGCCGATGTTCGAGTCGAACGTATGTTCGACTCGAACACGAAGCTCATCCCTATTGAGCAATATGTCCACCATCTCCGCCATCTCCGCAAAAGACATATTAGATGCCTTGAATCTCCTCCTTGATCGTGACGTTTCCTCAGTCTCCGGGCTTGTCTCCTCCTCGTTATTTAAGGAATTATCAGACACCTGCTGTAAATCCGCCATATCTGTCTGCGCGCCGAAAGAGAAGGGGCGGGGAAAATATGTTATTTAGAACGTCATGGGCGGGCGACGTGTGCGGAGCGACGTGTGCGTAGTTTGACTCATGCGTGGTGTGTATATATAGCAAACACACATGTGACTATACTACGTTCGTTGTGCGGAGAGAGGAGTTCAAGTGACGGACGTGCGAACGAAGGTATGTGATTTTGTGACTTTGACAAATTGTTGGCTTATACTGTCTGGAGAATGTTGTAGGATATATATATGGTGACTACGATTTTAAGGAGGTTAGACTGTGTGCCTCACATTAGTTATATATTATTTTTTTTACTTGCAGATACAATATGAATGTCTTTATTAGCGACAAAGAATTCCTGGCGGAATTTATAGACCGGGTAAGGGAGCTGCCCGCTCTGTGGGAGACCAAAAACCCCATACACAAAAAAAAAAGGGGTGAGAAAAGCAGCGCTGGAGACCCTGCTCCCATTTGTGCATACCAAGGTGCCCACAACCACAGCAAAACAGGTGGACACTAAAATTGGGAGCTTGAGAGGCACATACAGGAATGAACGCTCTAAGGTCCTGGCTTCTCAGAGGTCAGGAGCAGCAGCAGATGATGTGTATGTCCCCAGTTTGTGGTACTACAGCAGGATGTCCTTTCTGGATGACCACATTGAGGCAAGGCCATCACTATCCACTCTTCCCCCCAGACTTCCCTGCAGCCAACCTGAGCCTTCTCTGGAGCAAGAGGAGGCAGCCATCCTGGATGAACCTGATTTGGCCATCTGGAGCCAGGTATAGTATTTATAGAAAATGTATTGGGATAAAATTAATGTTTGACAAATATGTCAAGATGACAAACATAAACTATTTTGGGTTCCACAAGTGAAATCAAGATCTCGAGACATTAGTCTGGCCTAAATTGGGTGCAAAATAGTCAATCTGATGTAGTTGTAAATTGGTCAAAAAGATTTCTGGATTTACATTCGAATTGCTTCAATCATGATCTGAATTTTGGATGCAAAGATTAAACCAACATATTAAACTATGTCCCTTTTTCATACACAGGATGAAATCAGCCAGGAGGAGGGTCTGGAAACTGTCAGGCAGGAGGAGGCAGGGCCCAGTGGCAGGCAGGAGGTGGCAGGGCCCAGTGGCAGGCAGGAGGTGGCAGGGCCCAGTGGCAGCCAGGAGGTGGCAGGGCAAAGGAGAAGCACCAGATCACAGGTGCCTCCCATCCGACTTCCCAAAAGAAGCAGGAGGGACAGGACCACCAGTGAGGCAGCAATGGCCCTTATTCGAGAGGCCCATGCCACCCTCAAGGAGCCCACATCCCCTGAAGAGGCCATTGCCGGCCTAGTGGAGGCAAAGTTCAAGGTGATGAGCATGGAGCAACGCCTCCTATGCGAGCCCCTGCTCATCACCTTGCTGAACAAGGGGGTGATGGAAAAAATTACCCCCAATACCGCTATTTGTGAGGTGGCACAACTGTCCCAACCTCAACCTCCTCCTCCACCTCCACCTTCTTCTTCTGCCCCACCCCCTTCTCCTCAACCTCCTCCTCCACCTCCACCTTGTTCTTCTGCCCCACCCCCTTCTCCTCCACCTTGTTCTTCTGCCCCACCCCCTTCTCCTCCACCTTGTTCTTCTGCCCCACCCCCTTCTCCTCCACCTCCACCTTGTTCTTCTGCCCCACCCCCTTCTCCTCCACCTTGTTCTTCTGCCCCACCCCCTTCTCCTCCACCTCCACCTTGTTCTTCTGCCCCACCCCCTTCTCCTCCACCTCCTCCTCCTCCTGACAGGAGTACCCCTCCAGTGGCCCAGCCTCCAGCCAAACGAAGAAGGAAGGCTGCAGGGAAGGCTTCAGGGAAGGTTGCAGGGAAGGTTGCCAGGAAGACGAGGAAGTGATGGCCTTGCTTCATTGTGGTCGGACAGAAGGCAGCCTGTTGTAGTACCACACACTTGGGACATATATCTCACCTGCTGCTGTTCCTGACCTCTGGGAGGCCAGCATCAGATTGTGCTCAGAAATGTTGGCCTTCTCTCAAGCTCCCAATTTTAGTGTCCACACAGGGTTGATGTGTGCTGTGGGGTCCCTGGGATGCACAAATGGCAGCAGGTTCTCCAGTGCTGCCTTCTCTTTATTTTATTTCAAACATGAATAAATGTTATTTTTGTTTAAGTTCATACTTGACTATGTGTATTTTTTAAATATTTTAAATTTAGCTTTGGAGTAAGCAGAGACATTTGACAGCCAAAAAAAGGGACAGATAACAACCCCAAAAAAAGAGACAGATAACAACCCCAAAAAAAGAATAACAATCTTATTTAAAAAAAATTGGGTGTAAAATTTAACAAATATATATTAAAATATTCAATGGGAGATCACTATCAAAACATTGCCAAATTAACATCAGTTTGAAAAATCAAAAAATGTAAAATATTCAGAAGATCTTGCACGATATAATACACCTAAATCTTCTTAAGAGCAGCATGAAAAAGGTTAAAAAAAGATAGTCATAACTCTGTGTGAATATCAGCAGCAAAAGAAGTTCATTCGTTTGGATTAATATAACATTCTAAGGAAGATTTCAATGCACAACATTTAAACGATGCAATAATTTCGAGCGTGACGAATGTGCTATCTCCATTACGAAGGCTTGTTTTACCAGAAGATGCACTCCCGTCTCATACTTGCTTCTGAGCATGCGCGCTTTTTGAAGAGTCGTAAAAGCATACACACGAACCATTTTCTCGTCACAAAACAGGCCGACGAGAAACACGACAAGGAAATCTGGAATCCTGACGAGAAAATAGAGAGCAGGTTCTCTATTTTCTCATTGAGATTCATGGCAATTTTCTCGTCGTAAAACCATACACACGAACGGTTTTCTCGAGGAAAAAGCTCTCGCGGCACTTTTCTTGCCGGTTTTGGACGAGAAACTCGGTCGTGTGTACGAGGCTTTACTCCTGGTAATTGCTGTGTTGCATTTTAGGTTCTTTTTAGGGCTTTTCCTTGCAGCTTTTTAACACCTTTTTCTGGCACTTTTTAAACAGCCTTTTAAACAGTCTTTTTTTTTTTTCCTTCAGCCTACTAATTAAGGGGAGTGGTTAATTGGTCACAGGTGCTTGAGGCCTATGTAAATTTCGGTAGAACCCCTTTTGAGCCTGCTCATCTTTGAACTTGCTGGAACTGGACTAAGTGGTGAGTTAAAAACAAGAGTTAGTGGAACAGGACTAAGTGGTGAGTAGGGATGAGCTTCGAGTTGGAGTCGAGTATGAGTTCGACTCGAACATCGGCTGTTCGCTCGTTTGCCGAATTTGGAACATTATGGGCCGTTCGCGCCAAATTCGAGTGGCGCCTCATGGCCCATAATGCACTGCGTCATCGCAGTGCATTGCTGGCTGATGATTGGCCAAGCATGCACTGTGACCTGCATGCTTTGGCCAATCACAGCGACGTCTGCACAGAGAGCCAGAATTGGCCAAAGGCAGGGTGCTCAGGGGGATTAAGTACACGCCTCACACTATATAAGGCCGCCTGCGCGTTGGACTTGTGTAGTGTGTTCCGGCAGAGAGAGAGAGAGAGAGAGATTATTTCAGTTAGCTAGATTGAGCAGGCAGTTGATTCAGTTAGATTCAGTATATTTAGTATATATATGCATTCCAGGCTTTGTGTGTGTGTATGTATGTATGTATGTATGTATGTATGTATGTATATATATATATATATATATATATATATATATATTGTATACAGTTTAGCTAGATCTCACTGCAGAGCGTTCCTGGTGTACTGTTAATAATATACTACAGGCAGTTGATTCAGTTAGCTGCAGTATATAAAGTACTGTATTCTGTGCACAGTGTTCACCTAGATCTCACTGCAGACCAATCCCGTTGTTCTCGTCCTAATACGGTATACTACAGGCAGGCAGTTGATTCAGTTAGGTGCAGTAATATAAAGTACTGTATTCTGTGCAGTGTTCACCTAGATTTCACTGCAGACCATTCCTGTTGTCCTCATCCTAATATACTACAGGCAGGCAGTTGATTCAGTTAGCTGCAGTATATAAAGTACTGTATTCTGTGCACAGTGTTCACCTAGATTTCACTGCAGACCATTTCTGTTATTCTCTTTCTAATATACTACAGGCAGGCAGTTGATTCAGTTAGCTGCAGTATATAAAGTACTGTATTCTGCGCACAGTGTTCACCTAGATCTCACGGCAGACCATTCCTGTTCTCTTGCTAATATACTACAGGCAGTCAGTTGATTCAGTTAGGTGCAGTACATAAAGTACTGTATTCTGTGCACAGTGTTCACCTAGATCTCACTGCAGACCAATCCCGTTGTTCTCGTCCTAATACGGTATACTACAGACAGGCAGTTGATTCAGTTAGGTGCAGTATATAAAGTACGGTATTCTGTGCACAGTGTTCACCTAGATTTCACTGCAGACCATTCCTGTTATTCTCTTTCTAATATACTACAGGCAGGCAGTTGATTCAGTTAGCTGCAGTATATAAAGTACTGTATTCTGCGCACAGTGTTCACCTAGATCTCACTGCAGACCATTCCTGTTGTTCTCATCCTAATATACTACAGGCAGGCAGTTGATTCAGTTAGCTGCAGTATATTCAGTATATATATATAGATCCCAGCTTTGTGCAGCTACATCTCACTGCAGGCCATTCCTGGTGTACCTATTTTAAATACATCAAATACAGTATGTCTGGAAGGCCAACAAGGAGAGGCAGACACTCACAGGCCACTAAAAGAGGGCAAGCAGGCTCTGTGTCTAGAGGCAACAGTGCTGGTTGTGGACACAGTGTATCCTCAGCACGTGGCCGTGGGGCACGCTTGTCCTTTTTTCCGGCAGCTGGCCTTGTTGAGCCACAACATGCAGAAGAGTTGGTTGAGTGGATGACCAAGCCGTCCTCATCCTCATCATCCTCTGTCACCCAGGATCAGAGTACCTTGGCTGCCAAGGCAGGTGCAAAAGCGGCCTATTCCATCGGCTCGAGGGCATCACTTACTCCTTCCCTAGCCCCACCATCATGCAAGGAGTCCCCCGAACTGTTCGACCACAGTGTTGGGTACATGCTGCAGGAGGATGCGCAGCGTTTTGAAGGCTCAGATGATGAAACCCAGCTTGAGGAAGGCAGTAATGTGAGCCCAGAGAGAGGGGGTGCCCAAAAAGGACAACAAACTGGCAGTCATGTTCCCCCATCTGCAGCATACTGCCAGATTTTC
Organism: Rana muscosa; assembly: GCA_029206835.1. NCBI lineage: Eukaryota > Metazoa > Chordata > Amphibia > Anura > Ranidae > Rana > Rana muscosa. The sequence goes on along the minus strand of CM055123.1, from coordinate 9,529,055 downwards.
TCCAGTGACAGGGGACTTCCTTCACTGTGTAATTCATGAATAGACCCACCCCTTCTCATGTTTCGCATCTGGTCCGCTTAGCCTTACACCTATTCATTGGCTGAGCGGACCTGATGGGGAACTTTAGAAGGGGCGGGTCTATACATGTAATAGGATGCGGAGGAAGTTCCCCATCAGGTCCGCTCAGGCTCAGCCAATGACGGACAGCGCTGGACATTGGATCGCCGCGGGACACTGGATTTCATCGCTGGAATGTGTTTTTTTTTTTTAATAAAGGACTTTTCCAAGGTGTTTGTGGGTTTTTTTGTTTTACATTTTTTTACACTTTCTTCATGAAATGGTAGGGGTACAATGTACCCCTTACCAATTCACAAAGGGGGGGCGGGATCTGGGGGTCCCCTTTGTTAAAGGGGTCTTCCAGATTCCGATAAGCCCCCCGCCCGCAGACCCCCACGACCACCGGGCAAGGATTGTGGGGATGAGGCCCTTGTCCCCATCAACATGGGGACATCCTCCCCATGTTGAGGGCATGTGGCCTGGTACGGTTCAGGAGGGGGGACGCTCTCTCGTCCTGGTATGGATATTTATGGGGGGAACCGCACGCATTTTTTTTTTAAAATTTGCGGCGGGGTTCCCCTTAATATCTATTCCAGACCTGAAGGGCCTGGTAATTGAATTTGGGGGGACCCCCACGCTTTTTTTTTTTCTTTATCAATGACTTTTCTATGTATTGCCGGGAGCCGACAATTCATTAATAGCCGCGAGTGAGTTTTAAATGACCTTTTTTCCTTCAAAAATTACATTTTGTGCAGGGACAGTTCTAAGCACGGGAAACATGCGCGACTTTACATGCATATTATACACACCTCCCAGGTACGAAATTTAAAGGAAAATTTCACTTTTATTTTTTCATTTTAAGCATTATTAAAATCACTGCTCCCGTAAAAACGTAATTTTTATTTATTTATTTTTTTGCATTGATACATGTCCCCTGGGGCAGGACCCGGGTCCCCAAACACTTTTTAGGACAATAACTTGCATATAAGCCTTTATAATTAGCACTTTAGATTTCGAACGTTCGAGTCCATTGTATTTAATAGGGTTCTAAAATTCACGCGAACATTCTGTCTGTTCGCAGGTTCTGGTGCAAACCGAACAGGGGGGTTTTCGGCTCATCCCTGGTTTGTGAGTGCCTATTATTGTGCTGGAATACAGAGGGGGTTGTACTGTGTAATATATATGTATAGAGATACTACAGTTATACCACTATTTCCCCTCTTCTCTAACTGTGTCACGAGAGAAGTCAGAGCCGATTGCCAGGGGTTGGTAGCAGTGCATTACAGGGGCCCAAACAAACAAGCAGCCCTCTTAAGCTGAGGGTATCGCTATACGTGGGGGCCCGGTCCGGGACCCGTGTATATTGCACGCTGCGATCATGGCGGCCTGAAATACCAGCATGGACTCGCAGGCAGTAATAGAATGGTGCGCAGAGGAGGGCGTGGATCCACTCCGGGCGGTAGCCATTGAACTCCCGGGAGTGATCCGGGAGAAAGAAGAGATAAAGCAATTGATAATGTTAATGTCTCCAAAATGGAAAGCATGGCCGGTAGATGTGAAGTCAAATGCTTCGGGGACATATGCGCTAATAGAGTGGACAAGAGGAGTCCCAGAGGAGTTCAAAGGGCAAAGTATAAAAGACATAAATGACAGAACGTATCGCTTAGTGCATACTGGGGCTGTGAAGAAAGAGTCCCCACGGACCTCCCCACAGTTATCTCTGTCACTCTTCTCCAAAATGGGAGGCAGTAGCGAAATGAAAGCACCAAAATCACCCCTCACCGCCATAGGTCCTGAACTGTTGACTGCTTTGGGGGACTTTGTTGTTAAATGCCAAAAAAACAACACAGTGCATGTGAAAGCTGGGTACCGGAAACTCTGGGTGTTTTCAGGAACACAACCTGTGCCACCCGGGGAGGAAGATTTCGATACTTGGATCGAGCAGGCAATGCAGGCAGAAGAAGGTTGGGAAGTCCCGGAAGCGCAGAAGAAGCAGCGCATCAGTGAGAGCTTGAAAGGCCCTGCTGCTGAGGCGGTGAAAAATCTTAGGTGCAGCAATACTGTGTGTACAGCAATGGATTATTTGTCTATGTTGCAGGAAGAGTTTGGCCAGCTGGAGAAGGTGTCAGACTTGATGTATAAATTTGAACATACCTTCCAACAGCCAAAGGGGAAGTTGTCCGAGTATGTCTGGAGACTGAATAGAATGCTGTGCCAGATTGTACTGAGAAAAGGAATGCAGCCACAGGTCATAGATGCTACCAGGATGAAACAGATCCTTAGGGGAGCCTTACGGTCGGATCCAGTTTGGCTCCACCTGAAGACCTCTGACGGAGTCATGGCCCTGAACTACACAGACCTTGTGCGGATCATAAGGGACGAAGAGGCCTTGATGAAGGATCAAGAGGGGTTTGAGAAAACCACCCCACCTGTTTTGGTAGAAGTCAGAACGACAGTAGTCACAGAACGTGACCCAGAAGTAGAAACTTTGAAGCCTCAAATGGCCCAAGTACTGGACTTATTGACACCTCTATTGGCCAAGAACTCTGGAGTCAAGGAGAAAGAAGAGATACGGAATGTCCCTATTCCAGCATCCCCAAAGATCAGGAAGGAGATCATTTGCTTTAATTGTGGAGGAATCGGTCACCCTTAGAGAGTGTGTACCAGCCCAAGGAAGAACCGAGGCACTTAATATCAGCCGGCGGACAACTTCAGAGGGCCCCGGTGAAGGAGTCAGCCGGGCGCCCGCTACCTACAGAAAGCTCCAAGAAAACTCAGAGACAAGCAGAGGAAAAAAGAAGGGCAACAATGCCCCTCCTAAAAACTCCCATACTGTCTGTCGGGAGTTGCAATTTGACAACCAGAAAAAGATCAATGCATACCAGGTTCAAAAAGGGTTGAGATCCAGGGAGAAATGGAAAAAGAAGAAAAAAACATTGGAAAAGTAAAAAAATCCAAAGGAGAAAATACCTCCCAAAGAAGTTCCCGGATAAATTAGTTGGACCCTCCCCTCTAGTCTCCGTTCAAGTGGAGGGAGTCTACGCAAAGGCACTCTTAGACACAGGAGCCCAAGTGACTCTCTTATACCGAGACTTTTATCGGAAGCATTTAAGCCACGTACCTTTGCAGAAGCTGGAAGACCTGAAGATAGGGGGGATTGGCACCCACAGTTTCCCCTATGATGGCTATGTTTTGATCAGGTTGGCCTTTGACCCCTCTGTGCCTGGGAAGGCCGAAGCTTTTGACACTTTGGCGGTGGCTTGCCTTCGTCCATGAGGAGCCAACACGATGTCCATGTTGATAGGGACCAACACTGACTTGGTCCAGAGACTGCTGACCTCATTGGTGCAAGAACGGAGTTCTCCCAGACAGAAGGTTCACCCCATGTTGCAACAGGTCTACCAGAAGATGATCCTGGAGCAAAAGGCCCCAGAAGAGGGGGTGGGAAGAGTCGGGAGACTGTCTAGAAGAGAGAATATACTACAGCCTGGTGAAGTGACCTGCCTTCAGGCTACAGTAAAACTCTCCTGGGAGCAGCCAGGTCCCTTTGTGGTCGTGGAACCAGACAGTGGCGTTTCCAGCTTTCATATTTAGGGGGGGCACATGGGGGGACAGGGACAAAAGTAGGGGGGCCAACTATAAAAGGCAAATATATATATATATTTATATATATATATATATATATGTGTATATATATATATATATATATATATATATATATATATATATATATATATCCTGGGGCCCTTTACTACGATCCCACAATGGGCCCTTTCACATGTTCTGCAGTGAGCTCCCTTCCTACTATACTGGGGCCCCACCAGGGTGGCAGAAAACAAGAGATATATGTCACCAGCACACCAAGAAAATATAAGGGTCCAAAGCAGTGGAAGAACTATCAGGGTTGCAAAGGTTGTCTTGCCACCGGGCCCTGGTGTTCTGCCACTGTGGGCTTCCCCAGCTGTCCTGTCCCTGTTATTGACAACGCTGGTCTGGCATCTGTCTCCTTGGCACCGGCAGCAGTCTATTAGGACTTTGTGCTGGTGACATTATGTGTGCATGTAGGGGAAGGCTGGCACTATTGGTTATAGAGAGCCGAGCCCCCAGCTGGTCACCTAGCAGCAGTAATGCTGTATAACCTTCTCTGTTGACATGCTGATCGGGATGTGATCCAGGTGATGCTCCCAGTCAGATCTAATAAACACAGTCTTTATTAGCATCAAGAGTACAACCACATATATATAATCAACCGTATGTTCAGCAGCCATGTGGGCTCTATACCTGTAAAGTGTGGGCTTTGATCAATAAAATCACTGATATTTAACACTAGGATTTGACTAGGAGCCTCACCTGGATTGCATCCCGATCAGCATGTCAGAGAAGGCTCCGCTGCTGCTAAGCAAACTGCAGGGAGCTCAACTGTCAACAACCAATAGAGATGGGCTTGGGTGTGTTTGAAATCCCACATGCCCGATCCCGCCAGGAAGCCGACACTCCACAGTGCTAATCACAGCCAGTGAGACATTTCCTGATCTGTGGAGCTGCGGACCGGGAAATGTCTCATTGCCTGTGATTAGCGCTATGCAGTGTGGGCTTCCTGGCAGGCTCTGGCATGTGGAATTTTGAACATGCCCAGCCCATCTTTAACAACAAATTGTGCTGGCCCTCCTGTACATCAGCCCCATAATGTAACCAGCACTGGGTTCCAATGTGCTGCCACCGCTACCATGGAGACAGAGACCACCGCTGTGAATAGCCGGGACAGGACAGCAACTCTGGTTGTTCCAGCACTGGTCCACACTGGGAACATACCCCCATCCACCTATAATGTGTAGATGGGGGAATTGGATCATTTCCTTTTTTTTTTTCATTCAACCTAAGGCCCCTTTCACACTGGGGCGGGAGGTGCGCTGTGGGTATAGTGACGCTATTTTTAGCGCCGCTATACCTTCGTTTTTACCGCGGTATGCGGCCGCTAGCGGGGTGAATTTAACCCCGCTAGCGGCCGAAAAAGGGGTTAATACCACCCGCAATGCGCCTCTGCAGAGGCGCATTGCGGGCGGTATTACCGCGGTCTCCCATTGCTTTCAATGGGCAGCAGCGGTAAAGGAGCGGTGAACACACCGCTCCTTCACCGCTGTAAAGATGCGGCTAGCAGGACTTTTGGAGCGGTCCTGCTAGCGCACCGCTGCAGTGTGAAAGCCTTTGGGCTTTCACACTGAAGACTGCAGGGCACGATTTTTTCAGACGGTATAGCAGCGCTATTATTAGCGCTAAACCGCCTGAAAAACGTGTCAGTGTGAAAGGGGCCTAAGAGCTAAGACCAGCCATAGACAGTTTAAATCTCAGCTGGTTCAGCAGGAACTGGCTGAGATTCGAACCATTAATGAGCAGATTCTCTTATGATTATCACTAGTGATTGCTATAGCCACTAGTGATAATCACTGTTTGTCGGGAGAATACAATTGCTGGACAGGAGGGATATTCCCCTGTCAGCACTGTCTGTGTTGATGGGGGAATTATGCAAGTTTCTTTCCTGCAATCTGTGGATGCAGGAAAGAAATGTGCACCGTCTATTACCTGCCTAACTGAAAGTGAAAGTAAATTGTGAATGTCTTGAAAGAACAGGAGAGGGAGACAGATGGGGGAGAGAAGGGATGGAGATAATGCAGTTCAGTGATTACAGTGTACTGCAGTCTGCAGTGCACACACTTACCCACGGTCCAGGCTAGAATCTCAGGCATCATTCACACACAGCCAGGAATGCTGCTGATTTTCATATTTCCCGGGGGGGCTGGAAGGAGGAGGAGGAGCTGTATTCCTCCCTGCTCGTATGTGAGGAGAGTGAGGGGGGGGGGGTGGCTGGATTTGCTGGGCTGTGAAAGAGTGTCATAGACTGACACTCGGCTCAGCTTGCAGTCACCATTCTCGGAATTTACAGGCTGGTTCTCCTGTCCTAAGGACGGGAGAAATCAGTCTGTTTTTTCAGTAACTGAGATGAAGGCTTGGGCCCCCCTCCCACAGTGCTCGTGGAGTCCTTCCTGCAACTTGCTCTTCTCCGTGCCAATGAGGATGCAGGGAAAGGAGCAGATCGGGCGGCTGTGGTTGTGTGAGTGCTCGCAATATGCAGTGTCAGTGAGCAGAGGGAGGGGGGAGGAATCCCCCGCAGGAGCTGACTGGGGACGCTCTCCCTCTCAGGAGAGACTATGTTAACCCAGCAGCAGCCCGAGCGAAAAAATAATTTTTATTTTATTTTGGGGGGCACATGGAGGGGCACAGCATAATGTTGGGGGGGCCAGGGCCCCCTCTGGTCCCCCCTAGGGACGCCATTGGAACCAGACCCCTCCAATACTCACCAAGGATTGGAAGCACTCCCTGAAGTGGTCCCATTGAGGGTACTGAAGAAAGCAAAGGGACAGATTCCAGTAAGTGTGAGAAATGTCACAAACTCTCCTGTGAAGATCCCAGCCCGGGTGCTATTGGGCAAGGTAAACCCTGCCACCCCAGTGACCCTGTCAGAATTGAAGTCAAAAAATGAAGAAGCCACCTTGGAAGAGCTCTGCCTTGAAGATACAGCCTTACCACAGAAATGGAAGGAGAGAGCCAAGGCTGAGCTGACTCGGTGGAGGAAAATATTCTCTGAAGATGAGTTTGATGTGGGGTGTGCGAGGAGTGCCACCCATAAAATCCGTCTTCAAGAAGACAAGCCCTTCCGGGAGAGGGTTCGAAGAGTTCCACTAGCTGATCTGGAAGATTTGCGGGAACAGTTGGCAGAGCTAAAGAGGACAGGGGTCATTAAAGAGTCCAGAAGTCCATATGTCTCCCCCATTGTGGTGGTAAGGAAGAAAAACGGGTCGCTGAGACTCTGCATAGACTATAGGACTCTTAACCGGAGAACCATTCCTGACCAGTATACTACCCCCAGGATAGAAGATGCTTTGCAGAGTCTATCTGGGGCCAAGTGGTTCAGTGTCATGGACCTGAAGAGTGGGTATTATCAAATCCCCATGCACCCTGAAGATAAGGAGAAGACGGCCTTCATAACCCCAGTGGGACTCTATGAATTCAATAGGATGCCCCAAGGCCTGTCAGGAGCCCCTGCTACCTTCCAGAGGTTGATGGAGAAGACCGTTGGGGACATGAATCTGATTGAAGTCCTGGTATACCTAGACAACATCATTGTCTTCGGGAAGACTCTGGAGGGACATGAAGCAAGATTGGAGAAAGTCCTGAAACGACTCAGCGAGGAGGGACTTAAACTTTCCAGAGAAAAATGCCAGTTCTATCAGTCCTCGGTCCACTATCTGGGACACATAGTATCCGCAGAGGGAGTGTCTACAGATCCTGATAAACTGGAAGCAGTCCCCTCTTGGCCCAGACCAACCACAGTGACTGAGCTCAGATCCTTCCTAGGCTTCTGTTCCTACTACCGTACTATTCGCAAAGATTGCCAGACCCCTAAATGAGCTACTGAAAACGGAAGGAGAAGAGGATGATACTGGTCCCAGGAAGCCTGGAGAGTCGGTGGAAGACCAGTGGACAGGAAAGTGCGAAGAAGCCTTCCAGATGTTAAAGAAGAGTCTTATCACTGCACCAGTACTGGCCTATGCTGATCCAAAGAAGTCCTACGAGCTACATGTAGATGCTAGCCATGATGGTCTAGGAGGGGTGCTATACCAAGAATATGAAGGGCAGTTGCGCCCAGTTGCCTACGTTAGTAGAAGTTTGGCACCCGCTGAAAAGAACTATCCCACCCACAAGTTGGAGTTCCTGGCCCTAAAGTGGGCAGTCGTGGATAAACTCAGAGATTACCTGTATGGAGCTGACTTCACAGTAAAGACTGACAATAATCCACTCACCTATCTCTTCACCACGGCCAAGCTGGATGCCACTGGTCACCGTTGGTTGGCCGCCCTAGCCGGGTTCAACTTCAGCCTGAAGTATGGCCGGGAGCAGGAAACCGTGATGCGGACGCACTGTCCAGAAGAGGCCATGCACCCACCCACCATCCAGAAGATTGGACCCAGGTAACCCCCGATGGGGTACGGGCCCTGTGTCAAGGAGTACAACTTCAAGCTAGTGGTGGGTCAAGGGCTGAAGAGATCGGTGTTTCTGCCGTGGGGGTGCCTAAGTGTTACTGCAATGTGACCCAAGTGGGAGAGGATAACCTACCCAAATTGTCCAAGAAGGACTTGAGGAAAGACCAGCTGGAAGACCCTTGGGGAAGATTAGCACTGGAGACCTTGGAAGACCAGGATCCAGAAAGACTTCTGAAGAACCCTTCAAAGGTGGCCCGGTTGGTCCACAAGGAATGGGACAAGTTGCAAGTTCATCAAGGGGTGGTCTACCGAAGGGGCCCCTCTGATGATCTGGAAGATAAGTGGCAGCTATTTCTGCCAGAAAAGTACAGAAGAACCGTCTTAGCTGCCTTACATGATGATCATGGCCACTTGGGGGCTGAACGAACATTTCAACTTGTAAGGGATAGGTTCTATTGGCCTTGTATGCGGGCTGAAGTGGAAGAATACTGCCACTCCTGTGCACGCTGTATCCAGAGGAAGACATTGCCGCGTCAAGCTGCCCCAATGGGCCATCTGCAGAGTCAAGGACCCTTGGTCTTGGTGTGCATTGACTTTCTCTGTCTGAAACCTGACTTAAGTGGACAAGGAAATGTTCTGGTGATAACCGACCATTTCACCCGTTATGCCCAAGCTTTTCCAGCCAAAGACCAGAAGGCCTCCACTGTAGCTAAAATCTTAGTAGAAAAGTACTTTGTGCACTACGGACTGCCACAACGCTTGCACTCTGACCAAGGGAGAGACTTTGAGAGTCAATTGATCAAGAAACTGTTGGACTCTTTGGGTATCAAGAAAACCCGCACCACCCCTTATCACCCTAAGGGTGACGCTCAGCCGGAGAGGTTCAACAGGACTCTATTAAATATGTTGGGGACTCTAAGTAGTGAGCAGAAGCAGCACTGGAGTAAGCATATAGCGGCCATCGTGCACGCCTACAATAGTACCACTAGCGATGCCACAGGGTACTCTCCATACCGCCTTATGTTTGGCAGGGAAGCAAGACTGCCCGTGGATCTGGCATTCGGCATATCCACGGATCGCACTTCAGCCACCTCACACAAGAGCTATGTTGACAGACTGAGGAGGAGTTTGAAGTTGGCTTTTGAACAGGCTCAAGTGGCCTCAGAACAAAGAGGAGCCCGGAATAAGAGGAACTTTGACCTCAAGGTTCGAATCCAGGACCTCCAGCCAGGGGACCGAGTGCTGCTGCGCAACCTAGGAGTTCCAGGGAAGCATAAGTTGGCAGACAGATGGAGACATGAACCCTATGTGATCTGTAAGAAGTTACCAGATTTGCCGGTGTATCAGCTAAAACCAGAAGGGAAGATAGGGCCACTGAAGACATGGCACAGAAACTATTTACTCCCACTTTCGGAAGCGGTCCGGATGCCTTCTGTAGAAGATTCCCCCGAATCATCCTTAAGTTTGGAGACACCTAGGCCAAACACTCGGTCGCAGGTCTCTCAGTCTAGAGAAACGGATGCCTCGGATCAGAGTTTGGAAGAAGCGTTTGGATGGTTGTGGCCTTCTCAGACCCCAGAACCCGTGTCTATAGATCTTCCACCATCTGAAGGCACTGTGGATAGTACACTGAATGTGGAAGCCACTGAGCTTGTTCCGTCTAGTCCTCTGGCTGAAGAGTGGGAAGATGCCACATGGACACCTTCTGCTGGTCATCAAGATTACTCTTCACACCTGCCTATACCTGATTTGGATGTACCAGAAGTATTGGAGCCCAGTGTGCCCACTTTAGAGGAAGATGAAGTGAGGGATGTAACTATCACCCCAAGAGAACAAAGGGTCAAAAGAGTTATTCGTCCTCCTCGGAAGTTAACCTACACCCAGATGGGGAAAAGTTCTGAAGATACAGTAACCACTGCTCGAAGGACTTTGCCAACACCTGATCCTTCTGCTGTGCATTTGGTGGAAGGCAACCCCAGCTCTCTCTCTGGCACAGTTAGACAGGTCAACCCCTTTGATGTAACCAGTGGGCAGGACAAACTCCCTTCCCCATTCTGGTGGGAGTTTCCTCTGCCAACTTCTCTAGCTGCCCTTAATAAGTCTGTTTTCCTACTGTTGATACTGTCTTTGAGGGACCAAAGATTTCAAGTGGGGGGAGTGTGTAGCAGGGTATCGTTTTACCCGCAGGACTACATTTTCCGGCATGCTTTGCGGCACCCAGGGTGCCATTCCCCGTGCAAGGATTGCTGGGGTGGACTTTAAAAGGGAGAGGCGGGGCTCGGCTCTTTCTCTTGGAACGCCGCCCTCCTTGCAAGAGGATCTCCTGCACTCACCTGCTGCGCGCGCTAGGCCTGAAGCCTGGGTCTCGCGTTCCTGTTCGGGAGAGCTTCCGTTCCGCTGGGGAGTCTGCGGAGCATCCGATCCACCTGAGGTGCCATCCTCATCTGAAGGACCAAAGACTCGGTGCATCGTGGACCACTGTGACGCCACTCACAGTAGCGGAGGAACCGGACAGGAGTCGGTTTGGTTTGGGTGAGAGAGCGCCTGCTGGGAACCTTAAATCAATAACATTGCCTAGGCCTTTTGTTGAACATAGTTATACTCTGGAGAGACTGTTGTCCTGAACTGAGTTTGCCAGTTTCTACCGTTTGCCAAGTTAGCGGTTATCCACAAACCCACCCCCCTTATTGGATTACAATTTGCTTCTCTATGTGCACCACCAACAGTTGCTAGCGAAGATTCCTCACCAAACTATAACCACAGTTATAGTCAGGCCTGACTGGGTAGTTAGGATATTGCATGGGCGCCATTTCTTTGCTCACGAGGGAGGATAGCTGCAGCAGGGTTAATACCAATTTATTACTTAACTAAATGTCATTTGCATATGATGTGTACACCTTCATTGCAGGGATCTGCATAAAATATTGTACCCAAGTTACTCTTTTATATTGTTGCTTACAGTAAACCGTTATAGTAAGTAACTTGGTTGTGAGTGCCTATTATTGTGCTGGGATACAGAGGGGGTTGTACTGTGTAATATATATGTATAGAGATACTACAGTTATACCACTATTTCCCCTCTTCTCTAACTGTGTCACGAGAGAAGTCATAGCCGATTGCCAGGGGTTGGTAGCAGTGCACTACAGGGGCCCAAACAAACAAGCAGCCCTCTTAAGCTGAGGGTATCGCTATAGGTGGTTGACACCACGCCAGCTTCAGCCAGGAATGGTGGTTTGCGACAATGGCACCAACCCCCTCTCCGCCCTCCGACAGGGACACCTGACCCATGTGCCCTGTTTGGCTCACGTTCTTAACTTGGTGGTAAAGCGGTTCTTGTGCAGGTACCCAGGCTTACAGGATCTCCTGAGGCAGGCCAGGAAAGTCTGTGTGCATTTCCGCTGGTCATATAATGCCAGTGCTTGGCTGGCTGACCTTCAAAAGGAATACAACCTGCCCAAGAACCGCCTAATCTGTGACATGCCCACCAGATGGAACTCAACGTTGGCCATGCTGCAGCAGCTGCACACCCAGCAGAGGGCCATCAATGAGTACCTGTGCGACTATGGCACCAGGACAGCGTCAGGGGAGCTTGGCTTTTTTTCGCCACGCTAGTGGCTCATTATGAAGAATGCATGCACTGTCATGTCACTATTTGAGGAGGCCACGAGGATGGTGAGCAGTGACAGTGCATGCATCAGTGATACTGTCCCCCTTGTGTACCTATTGGAGCACACGCTGCGTGGAATAATGGACAGGGCACTTGAGGCAGAACAGAGGGAGGAAGAGGAGAACTTCCTTACCACTCAAGGCCCCCTTTATCCAGACAGTGTTCCTGCAGACCCGCCGATCACACAGGAAGACGAGGAGGAGGAGGATTGTGTCAGCATGGAGGTGGAGCCTAGCACTCAGCATGAACAGCAGTCTTCAAGGGATCCTTTTAAGTGCCCAGAAACCCATGGAATTGTACGTGGCTGGGAGGAGGTGGCTGCGGATCATGCCGTCCTTAGTGACCCAGAGGACTCAGAAAACCGAGTGCCTCAGCAAACCTACGCTGCATGGCCTCCCTGATCCTGCAAAGCCTGCGAAAGGACCCTCGGATTCATGTGATCTTGACCCACCTTACAAGGGTATGGTTGCGGAACTTATCCTGCCATCGCAGAGGGAGCAGAGGATGAAACATCTTCGGGAGGCCTTGCAGAAAGGTTTGTGCAACACGTTTCCAGAGCCTGGGAGGTTACAATTTCCAGGTCCTGGTCCTGGACAACGTGTTGCTGAGGCTTCGGTCAGTCACAGAATTAGCGGTGGAGAAGGTGGCCGTCTGACCGATGCATTCAGACAATTTTTTTAGTCCGCAGCCCCAAGGTCTGATCGGTTCCAGCAACCATCACCAGCGTCTGATTTACATGGTGCAGGATAGGGATGAGCTTTGTGTTCGAGTCGAACCCATGTTCGACTCGAACATCGGCTGTTCGATCGTTCAACGAAGATCGAACATTATGGGCCGTTCGCGCCAAATTTGAGTGGCGCGTCACGGCCCATAATTCACTGCGGCATCGCAGTGCAGTGCTGGCTGATGATTGGCCAAGCATGCACTATGACCCGCATGCTTTGGCCAATCACAACGCTGTAATAGGTTGTTTTGGCCAATCATGGCTCAGAGGAGTAGGTACGCGCCTCACACTATATAATGCCGCCTGGAAGTCGGCCTTGTGTAGTGTGGTGGCGTTTGTGAAAGACAGAGTTACAGAGAGAGAGCTAGTGTAATATATATTGAGTTAGATAGAGCAGGCAGGCGAGTCAGTTAGCTGCTGTTACAGTGTGTAGAGGATATATATGCATCCTATGTGTTGTGTGTGTGTGTGTGTGTGTATATATATTTATACACTGTATTTAGTTTAGCTAGATCTGTTACTGCTGTTCTCTATACTGTGACAAGCAGGCAGGTGATTGTGCTAGCTGCAGCAGAGTTTCACTTAGTGCACTGTGTGCTTTGCATAGCGTTCACCTAAAGCTTACCTGAATACAGTTAGTGGTGTTCTCATAATAAAACCACAGGCAGAGTGCTGCATTAATTTCATGTAGTGTACTGCAGTACTTCTGTCCTTTGCAGAGCATTCACTTAACCACTTAACGACCGCTCACTGTATATATACGTCGGCAGAATGGCACCGACAGGCACAATCACGTAGAGTGTACGTGATTGCCTTTGTACAGTTGGGGGGTCCAATCGGACCCCCCTTCTATACAGTGAGCGGTGGCTAAGTGTCCGGGAGCGTTCCGGGATGAGGGGGCAGCCATTCGTTTCTGGCCACCCCCTCGCGATCTCTCCCGGCGAATAGAAATGCCCCCTCTGTCTGTGTCAGACAGAGGGAGCAGGAGGAAGTGATGTCATCTCTGGTGCGGCGCTCACATATACCGAGCGCCGTACAAGAGAAGATATCAGGTCAGTGCACACAACACTACACTGACACCAGGACACATAAGGACATAAATCGCCCCCCCAGGCCCCCCCAGACACCCCAAATCACCCCCCAGATCACCCCCCCAGCCCCCAGTCACAGTGTCACTGATTGCAGTGACCATTTATTTAGTGATCACTGCAATCAGTGACATTTGTGACTGTAAAAGTGTCACCAAAGTTTAGTCTTAGGTCCAGTGTAGCCCCCTAACCCCCCCCCCCCCTAATAAAGGTTTAACCCCCTGATCACCCCCCAGATAACCCTTTCACCCCCTATCACCACTGTCGCTTAGCGATCATTTTTCTGATCGCTGTCTTAGCGTCAGTGATGCCGATCGGTAGCCGGTAATTTTTTTTAGGTTCGCCGCAGGTTTTTATAGCGTCAGGTACCCCAATATATTATCTAATAAAGGTTTAACCCCCTTGATCGCCCCCCAGGTAACCCTTTCACCCCCTATCACCACTGTCACTAAGCGATCGTTTTTCTAAACGCTGTCTTAGTGTCTGTGATGCAGATCGGTAGCCGGTAATTTTTTTTAGGTTCGCCACAGGTTTTTATAGCGTCAGGTACCCCAATATATTATCTAATAAAGGTTTAACCCCCTTGATCGCCCCCCAGGTAACCCTTTCACCCCCTATCACCACTGTCGCTAAGCAATTGTTTTTCTAAACGCTGTCTTAGTGTCGGTGATGCAGATCGTAGCCAGTATTTTTTTTTAGGTTCGCCGCATGTTTTTATAGCGTCAGGTACCCCAATATATTATCTAATAAAGGTTTAACCCCCTTGATCGCCCCCCCAGGTAACCCTTTCACCCCCATCACCACTGTCGCTAAGCAATCGTTTTTCTAAACGCTGTCTTAGTGTCGGTGATGCAGATCGGTAGCTGGTAATTTTTTTTAGGTTCGCCGCAGGTTTTTATAGCGTCAGGTACCCCCATATATTATCTAATAAAGGTTTTAACCCCCTGATTGCCCCTAGTTAACCCTTTCACCAGTGATCACCATATAAGTGTTACGGGTGACGCTGGTTAGTTAGTTTGCTTTTTATAGTGTCAGGGCACCCGCCGTGTATATAACCCAATAAAGGTTTAACCCCCTGATCACCCGGCGGGTGATATCAATTAGGTTTTAGCGTCAGAGAGGGTCTGAGTCACACCCCAGGCAGCGTCAGGTTAGTGCCAGTAACGCTAACACCCACGCGTGAAGCATACACCCCCCTTAGTGGTATAGTATCTGAACAGATCAATATCTGATCTGATCAGATCTATACTAGCGTCCCCAGCAGTTTAGGGTTCCCAAAAACGCAGTGTTAGCGGGATCAGCCCAGATACCTGCTGGCACCTGCGTTTTGCCCCTCCGTCCAGCCCAGGCCACCCAAGTGCAGTATCGATCGATCACTGTCACTTACAAAACAAAAACACACATAACTGCAGCGTTCGCAGAGACAGGCCTGATCCCTGCGACTCCAGTGCTGTAGGAGGTGATTTCACCACCACAGTTAAAAAAAAAAAGCAAATATGCCGAAGCATTGGGGCAGCAGGGGCGGAGGAGCGATTTTGCTCCTAATGCCGCGTACATACGGTCGAAATTCCGACGGAGGCTTGCCCGTGGAAAAGTCCGACCATGTGTGTGCGGCATAACTTTTTTGCGGGAGGATGCCCCCATGCTTCGGCATATATAAATGGTGCGTGTATGCCCATCATTGGAAGTGGGTGGATGAAGGGCGGTATTCTAATGGTGGGCATACCCACCGATCAATCTCTTTTTTCGTTCAGCCAACTGGCTGCATGAAATAAAAAGATTACAATACATGTCCAACAAGGACCAGCAACGTACTGGTATGTTGCTGGATTTGAATGTTTATACCAGAATGATGCCTGCGGGTTTAGGTATCATCTTGGTATCATTCTTTTCAGCCTGCGGCCGGCTTTAATGTAAAAGCAATCCTAGCGGCTAATTAGCCTCTGGACTGCTTTTACAAGCAGTGGGAGGGAATGCCCCCCCCCGGATATAAAAAGCGCCATTGGGAAAGCATTTTATCACACCGATCTTGGTGTGGTCAGATGCTTTGAGGGCAGAGAAAAAATCTAGGGTCTAGAAGACCCCAGTTTTTTCAAAAAAAGAGTACCTGTCACTACCTATTGCTATCATAGGGGATATTTACATTCCCTGAGATAACAATAAAAATGATAAAAAATAAAATACTTGGAAGGAACAATTTAAAAATAAAATAAAAAAGCAAAATTAATAATAAAAAAAAAAAAAAAAAAAGCACCCCTGTCCTGCCCTGCTCTTGCCCAATGGCGAACGCAAGCGTCGGTCTGGCGTCATATGTAAACAGCAATTGCACCATGCATGTGAGGTATCACCGCGAAGGTCAGATCGAGGGCAATCATTTTAGCAGTAGACCTCCTCTGTAAATCTACTGGGGTAACCTGTAAAGGCTTTTAAAGGCTTTTAAAAATGTATGTAGTTTGTCGCCAATGCGCGTTTGTGCGAAATTTTAAAGCATGTTGTGTTTGGTATCTATGTACTCGGCCTAAGATCATCTTTTTTATTTCATCAAACATTTGGGCAATATAGTGTGTTTTAGTGCATTAAAATTAAAAAAGTGTATTTTTTAACCCAAAAAATGCGTTTGAAAAATCGCTGCGCAAATACTGTGTAGAAAAAAAAAATGCAACACCCACTATTTTAATCTGTAGGGCCTTTGCTTTAAAAATATATATATATAATGTTTGGGGGTTCAACATAATTTTCTTGCAAAAAAAAAAATGTTTTCATGTAAACAAAAAGTGTCAAAAAGGGCTTTGTCTTCAAGTGGTTAGAAGAGTGGATGTAAGCTTCCTAATGTTGTGTATAAAATGCCAGAACAGTTCAAAACCCCCCCAAATGACCCCATTTTGGAAAGTAGACACCCCAAGCTATATACTGAGAGGCATGTCGAGTCCATGGAATATTTTATATGTTGACACAAGTTGCGGAAAAACGACAATTTTTTTTTTTTGCACAAAGTTGTCACTAAATGATATATTGCTCAAACATGCCATGGGCATATGTGGAATTACACCCCAAAATACATTCTGTTGCTTCTCCTGAGTACGGGGATACCACATGTGTGAGACTTTTTGGGAGCCTAGCCATGTACGGGACCCCAAAATCCAAGCACCGCCTTCAGGCTTTCTAAGGGTGTAAATTTTTGATTTCACTTCTCACTGCCTATCACAGTTTCGGAGGCCATGGAATGCCCAGATGGCACAAAACCCCCCCCAATGACCCCATTTTGGAAAGTAGACACCCCAAGCTATTTTCTGAGAGGTATTGTGAGTATTTTGCAGATCTCGCTTTTTGTCACAAAGTTTTGAAAATTGAAAAAAAAAAAATATATATATATATATATTTTCTTTCTTCATTTTCAAAAACAAATGAGAGCTGTAAAATACTCGCCATTCCTCTCAGCAAATAGCTTGGGGTGTCTATATGCCAAAATGGGGTCATTTGGGGGGGTTTTGTGCGATTTTGGCATTTTATGGCCTTCGAAACTGTGATAGGTAGTGAGGAGTCAAATCAAAAATTTGTGCCTAGAAATCCTGAAGGCGGTGCTTGGTTTTCGGGGTCCCGTACGCGGCTAGGCTCCTAAAAAGTCCCACACATGTGGTATCCCCGTACTCAGGAGAAGCAGAAAAATGTATTTTGGGGTGTAATTCCACATATAACCATGGCATGTGCGAGCAATATATCATTTAGTGACAACTTTTTGTAATTTTTTTTTTTTTTTTTGTCATTATTCAATCACTTGGGACAAAAAAAATTATATTCAATGGGCTCAACAGGCCTCTCAGCAATTTCCTTGGGGTGTCTACTTTCTAAAATGGGGTCATTTGGGGGGGTTTTGTGCTATTTTGGCATTTTATGGCCTTCGAAACTGTGATAGGTAGTGAGGAGTGAAATCAAAAATTTGCGCCCTTAGAAATCCTGAAGGCGGTGCTTGGTTTCCGGGGTCCCGTACGCGGCTAGGCTCCCAAAAAGTCCCACACATGTGGTATCCCCATACTCAGGAGAAGCAGCAAAATGTATTTTGGGGTGAAATTCCACATATAACCATGGCATGTGTGAGCAATATATCATTTAGTGACAACTTTTTGTAATTTTTTTTTTTTTTTTTTAGTCATTATTCAATCACTTGGGACAAAAAAATAAAAAAATCAATGGGCTCAACATGCCTCTCAGCAATTTCCTTGGGGTGTCTACTTTCCAAAATGGGGTCATTTGGGGGGGTTTTGTACTGCCCTGTCATTTTAGCACCTCAAGAAATGAGATAGGCAGTCATAAATTTAAAGCTGTGTAAATTTCAGAAAATGTACCCTAGTTTGTAAACTCTATAACTTTTGCGCAAACCAATAAATATACGCTTATTGACATTTTTTTTACTAAAAACATGTGGCTGAATACATTTTGGCCTAAATGTATGACTACAATTGAGTTTATTCGATTTTTCTTATAACAAAAAGTAGAAAATATCATTTTTTTTCAAAATTTTCGGTCTTTTTCCGTTTATATCGCAAAAAAAAAAAATCGCAGAGGCAATCAAATACCGTTAAAAGAAAGCTCTATTTGTGGGAAGAAAAGGACGCAAATTTCGTTTGGGTACAACATTGCATGTCCGCACAATTTACAGTTAAAGCAGCGCAGTGCAAAATTCTGAATTCACCTCTGGTCCTCTAGCTACCAAATGGTCCGGGTCTTAAGTGGTTAAAGGAACCTGAATAAAATTTGTGTTGTTCTCCTAATAAAACCACAGGCAGAGAGCTTCTAGTATTTTCAGTTAGTGTACTGTGTCCTCTGCACAGTGTTCACCTAAAACTAACTGAAGACCTTTGCTGCTTTTCTCATACTAATACCACAGCAGGCAGTGGAGTCTGATAGCTGCACTTTATATATATTGTGAGGGGGTTAGCTGTGTGTGTGACCCCCGGGATGGGCTCCCCACACAAAACAGGCCCAGCAAACGGAGGTTGTGGTTTTCAAAATCAAAAAAAGGTGCGGTTTATTTTCTATTTACAGTGACAAAACACAGCAAAGCAAAAGAAACATAACCAAAATAAATCCTGGTCAAGTTGACCTCTGACTAAACATACAGGTTTCCTAACTAACAACTGGGATCAGCCTAGTGCTGTCCTAGTCCCTAAGTCCCTGGTTTAGTAAAAGTCCAAACAAATAGCCACACAGGCTTTGCCTCACCGCACAGGGGTTCACTCTCCCTAGACAGTCCACACAGGTCTGGTTCCAGGCATGAGCTAACATCTAATGAAGCTGGGAGTTCTTATAGAGGCCTAAATGAGCTGACAAGGTTCAGCTGGTCTCCTCATCTCTGTCTGCACGACGCCCCACACTCTCCCTAGAGGTATGAGTCATCCATGAGCCCACTAGCCTTATACAACTCTCCACCTAGTTGTATAAGTCGGCGTAAAGCCTGAATCTGGGCGAAATATATCTACCCCCCTGGATGCAACCAGGTGACTTTACCTTCCTGCTGTCACATACCCCCCCCTCTTGTTTTAACCTCGGGGTTGGAACACCAGCAATCAGGCATTCATGTACTCGAGACAAAGCATCCACATTCCCCATTTGAACGCCAGGGCGATGCTTTACTGTGAAGTTGAATTCCTGGAGGGCCAGGAACCACCTATTCACTCTTCTATTTGTTTCCTTGTTTTGAGCCATCCACTTTAACGGAGCGTGATCCGTAACCATGTCAAAGTGCCTACCTAGCAGGTAGTACCGAAGGGAATCTAGAGCCCACTTCACCGCTAAACACTCCTTTTCAACGGTGGCGTAATTTACCTCATGGGACTTCAACTTCCTGCTGAGGTAAATGACTGGGTGCTCTTCCCCGTTCCAGACCTGGGACAATACTGCTCCTAACCCCACATCTGACGCATCACTTTGTACGACAAAGTCTTTAGAGAAGTCGGGTGAGTACAACACTGGCTGGCTACATAAGGCTTGTTTCAAGAATTGGAATGCTGCCTCAGCCTCGGGGGTCCATTTAATCATGACTGACCCTTTCCCCTTCGTCAGGTTGGTTAGGGGCACAGCCTTAGAAGCAAAGTGGGGAATGAATCGCCGATAATACCCAGCGATTCCCAGAAAGGCTCGTACCTGCTTCTTGCTGTTGGGACGTGGCCAACTCTGGATGGCCTCGACTTTGTTGAGTTGGGGTTTTATTACTCCCCTCCCAATGGTGTACCCAAGATATTTGGCCTCCTCCTGCCCAATGGTACACTTCTTGGGGTTAGCCGTAAACCCCGCTTCCCGAACAGAGTCCAGGACTGCTTGCACTTTTGGCAGATGTGAGGCCCAATCTGTGCTATGGACAATTGCGTCATCCAGGTAAGCCGCAGCATACTTCCGATGGGGCCTCAGCATCTGGTCCATTTTCCGCTGGAATGTGGCCGGCGCATTCTGTAACCCGAACGGCATTCTTTTATATTGGAACGCCCCGTCTGGGGTTACAAATGCGGTTTTCTCTTTGGCCGACTTGGCCAGGGGGATTTGCCAATACCCTTTTGTGAGGTCAAGAGTCGTCATGTATCGGGCTGTTCCCAGCCGGTCGATCAACTCATCTATACGTGGCATGGGGTAGGTGTCAAATTTTGTAACTTTGTTCAACTGACGAAAATCGTTACAAAATCGCCAGCTCCCATCCGGTTTAGGCACCAACACGATGGGACTAGACCAATCACTTTGGGACTCCTCTATCACCCCTAAGTTCAGCATTTTCTGTACTTCCTCCCGTATTGCCTCCCGTCGAGCCTCTGGGATCCGATAGGGTTTTAACTTCACCCTTTCACCGGGCGGGGTAATGATGTCATGCTCTACCCCAGATGTTTGTCCCGGCAGCTCAGAGAATACCTCCTTGTTGCGAAGCACAAACTCCTTAACCTCCTGTTGTTGGGGTTGTGACAAGGTGGCTGCTATTCCAACCTCAGGAATCACGCAACCAGTTTGAGCTGGTGACCAAGTGTCTGCGACTAGGGACTCTCTATCCCTCCAGGCTTTCAACAGATTAACGTGATAGATCTGTTCGGGCTTTCGCCTTCCTGGTTGTCTGACCTTGTAATTCACTTCGCTCACTTTTTCCATTATCTCGTAGGGGCCTTGCCATTTGGCAAGGAATTTACTTTCAACCGTAGGGACAAGTACCAATATCCTATCCCCCGGGGAAAAGGTACGGGTCTTGGCTCCACGGTTGTACACTCTCTGCTGTGCCAACTGCGCTTGGGCCAAATGTTCCTTCACGATGGGCATTACCTGTGCAATTCGATCTTGCATCAGGGCGACATGCTCAATCACACTCCTGTGGGGAGAACTCTCACTTTCCCAAGTTTCCTTGGCAATATCCAACAGCCCTCTTGGGTGTCTCCCATACAGTAACTCAAAGGGGGAGAATCCCGTAGAGGATTGGGGCACCTCCCTAATAGCAAACATCAAATAAGGAAGTAAACAGTCCCAATCCTTTCCATCTCTATCCACCACTTTCTTCAACATTTGTTTTAGGGTTTTGTTGAATCTTTCAACCAGCCCATCGGTTTGGGGGTGATACACAGACGTACGCAATTGCGTCACTTTGAACAATTTACACAGCTCTTTCATAACCCGGGACATAAAGGGTGTACCTTGGTCCGTAAGCAGTTCTTTACAAATACCCACCCGGCTAAAAACAAGAGATAGCTCTTTGGCTATGGTTTTGGCCGAGGTATTTCGGAGAGGGATCGCTTCTGGATAACGGGTGGCATAGTCCATTATAACTAATATGTACTGGTGCCCCCTAGCGGACTTGATTATAGGACCTACCAAATCCATGGCGATCCTCTCAAACGGGACCTCAATGATGGGTAGAGGGACCAGCGGGCTACGGAAATGTGGCATCGGGGCCAACCTCTGACACACAGGGCAGGAGGAACAATAATTTTCTACGTCCTTCATCACCCCCGGCCAATAGAATCTCTGTAATACCCTCTCTCGGGTTTTCTCTGTCCCCAGATGACCTCCAAGAATGTGCCCATGGGCCAACTCCAACACCAACTTCCTGTAAGGTTTGGGCACCACAAGCTGCTCAACGGTTTCTTCTGCCCTTTTTGCCACCCGATACAGTAGGTCCTTCTCTACGCTGAAGTATGGGTAAGTGCAGGTATTATCTGGGTTCACTAACTCACCATCTATTTTCACTACGTTTTCCCGTGCCTTTATTAGGGCGGGGTCTTTCAACTGTTCTGTGGCAAAGTTTTCCCTGTGAACCTCAAGATCAGAAAACTCCACAGACGGTAGGTTTTCGTCTGAGGAGGTGGGCTCCTCTCCAGTTTCTTGAGTCTCCCCTGCCAATACTGATAAGGGAAATTCCGGAGAGTCCTCACCACTCTCAGGGGAGTTCTGGCTATCACATTCCTGGTACATAGGGGCACCAGTGAGGGGCTCAGGATCATCCCACAGTTCCCAGAACTTCGGAAAATCCCTTCCCACAATGGCGTCATGCGGTAACTGAGATACTAAGCCCACTGGATGAGAGAGGGTACCTTTGGGGGTCTCGAAACACACTGTAGTCACTGGATACTCTCGGGTGTCCCCATGCACACAAATAACAGCTACCTTGCTATTCCCAGAGACCTCTGTTTTAACTAACTCAGCCTTTATCAGGGTCACAAGGCTACCTGAATCCAGCAATACCACAACATTTCTACCATTAACACACATTTTGCATAAATGTTTCTCAGTTCCTCGAATGGCAGTGCATGCGACTGTCGCACACAGCGACTGACGTCTGCCCGTCAGAAAGTCACACTGCATGGGTTCCTCCACAACCGGGCAATTGGCTGCAATATGTCCCGCTTGCCGGCAGCGGTAGCAAACTATCCTTCTTGCCGCCTCTTGAGCCGCTGATTTCCCAGGCTGTTCTCGCCAAACTTGGGGTAGAGCTCCCACCCTCTCACTCTCTCCACCCTCACCCCTTGGAATCCTCTTATCCGCCCCTGGGGATGGTCTGGTCTTAGGGTGGAAAGTCCGAGTGTCTCTGGAAGAGGCCGTCAGGTTCTCTGTAGCCAAGTATTTCTCCACACGATCCACAAGACCATCGGCCGTCTCTGGGTCTCCATGGCTTACCCACTTTTGGATGGCAGTAGGAAGAGCTCTCAAAAACCGATCCATTACAACACGTTCCACAATCTTTGGTGCGGACAAAGTCTCTGGCTGTAGCCACTTTCTGCTCAGGTGAATGAGATCATACATTTGAGACCTGGGGGGTTTTCCAAGCTGGAAAGTCCAGTTATGCACACGCTGAGCCCGGACAGCCTGGGTGACACCCAGCCTTGCCAATATTTCAGCTTTTAGCATCACATAGTCTTTTGCTTGGTTAGGCTCTAGGTCATAGTAAGCTTTCTGCGATTCACCAGTTAACAGAGGAGCCACCAGTCCAGCCCACTGCTCCTCAGGCCACTTTTCTCTTTCAGCGGTCCTTTCAAATGTGGTCAAAAATACCTCTGGATCATCCTCTCCAGTCATTTTTGTCAATAAACGACTCACCCCAAAGGACGCGGTATTAGTGGGACGGCTTTCCTCACTGGTCTGCGGACGTTGCTGCATTACTGCTTCCATCTGTTGTTGTAGTCTCTGCTCTTGCTTCTGCAACAGGTCTATGAAGCGGGCCTCAGATTGCTGCTGGGCTCGTTGCTGAGCCTCCAGACTCTGTTGCAAAGTTGCGTTTGTCTGCTGCTGGGCTGCAAGGCTCCTTTGCAAACCTGCATTTGTCTGCTGTTGATTGGCATTTGCTAGAGCCAGCTGCTTCAGTATCTCCTCCATGCTGGCTTAAAAAAAACTGCCACTGGTTCTCCACCAACTGTGAGGGGGTTAGCTCGGCAGCGGGTGTGTGTGACCCCCGGGATGGGCTCCCCACACAAAACAGGCCCAGCAAACGGAGGTTGTGGTTTTCAAAATCAAAAAAAGGTGCGGTTTATTTTCTATTTACAGTGACAAAACACAGCAAAGCAAAAGAAACATAACCAAAATAAATCCTGGTCAAGTTGACCTCTGACTAAACATACAGGTTTCCTAACTAACAACTGGGATCAGCCTAGTGCTGTCCTAGTCCCTAAGTCCCTGGTTTAGTAAAAGTCCAAACAAATAGCCACACAGGCTTTGCCTCACCGCACAGGGGTTCACTCTCCCTAGACAGTCCACACAGGTCTGGTTCCAGGCATGAGCTAACATCTAATGAAGCTGGGAGTTCTTATAGAGGCCTAAATGAGCTGACAAGGTTCAGCTGGTCTCCTCATCTCTGTCTGCACGACGCCCCACACTCTCCCTAGAGGTATGAGTCATCCATGAGCCCACTAGCCTTATACAACTCTCCACCTAGTTGTATAAGTCGGCGTAAAGCCTGAATCTGGGCGAAATATATCTACCCCCCTGGATGCAACCAGGTGACTTTACCTTCCTGCTGTCACAATATATATATATATATATATATATATATATATATATATATATATATATAGATCCCACCTTTGTGCAGCTACATCTCACTGCAGGCCATTCGTATGTCTGAAAGGCAAACAGAGAGAGGCAGACAGTCACGAGGCAATAAAGGAGGGCAAGCAGGCTCTGTGTCTAGAGGCAACAGTGCTGGTCGTGGACACGGTGCATCCTCATCAGCACGTGGCCGTGGGACACGCTTGTCCTTCTTTTCGGCAGCTGGCCATGTTGAGACGCAACATGCCCATTATTTGGTAGAGTGGATGACCAAGCCGTCCTCATCCTCATCCTCATCCTCATCCTCTCTCACCCAGGCTCAGGGTACTTTGTCTGGCAAAGCAGCTGCCAAAGCAGCCTCTTACCTCGGCTCAATGGCATCAGTCACTCCTTCCCTAGCCCCACAATGTCCTCCTGAGGAGTCCCCCGAACTGTTTGACCACAGTGTTGGGTACATGCTCCAGGAGGATGCCCAGCGTTTTGAAGGGTCCGATGATGGAACCCAGCTAGAGGAAGGCAGTAACGTGAGCCCAGAGATTGGGGGTAGTAACTTGAGCCCAGAGAGAGGGGGTGCCCAACAAGGACAGCTATTTGGCAGTCATGTTCCCCCAGCTGCAGCATACTGCCAGATTTGCTCCAGTGATGAGGGAGGGGATGATGAGGTCACTGACTCCACATGGGTGCCTGATAGGAGAGAGGAGGAGGAGGAGGCACATCTCCAACGAGGCAGGATGCCCTCCAGGGGCCAGTTTAAGGACAGCACACCGACTGCATCACACCGCAGAGCTCCGCATGTGCAGGGCGCTGCTGTCTCTGCGCGTTATTCCAAAAGTTCTTTGGTGTGGGCCTTTTTTCAGATGTGTGCAGCAGATCGCACCATTGCCATTTGCAACATATGTCTGAAGCGTATCTCACGTGGCCAAAACATCAGCCACTTGGGCACCACGTGCTTGACCAGACATATGTCGACCTGCCATGCAGTCCGTTGGCAAGCACACCTAAAAGACCCACACCAAAGAACAAAGCGGACGTCTCCTTGCTCCTCATCAGCTGGGATCTCCAACCCCACAATACCTTCAGTCCTCTCTGAAGCCTGCACTGAGAGGAATGAAGGTGTAGAATTAGGTGTGTCACAGTCACAGCCAAGTACTTGCGGTCAATCTCCTTTCGGTACACCGACGTCCGATTGTACCAGGCAAATTTCCCTACCCCAGCTGCTGCACCGCTGAAAGAAGTTCGCTCCCAGCCATCCACACGCCCAGCGGTTGAATGCTAGCTTGGCTAAATTACTAGCACTTCAACTGCTGCCTTTTCAGTTGGTAGACCCTGCCCCCTCCCGTGAGTTTGTTGAATGTGCGGCTCCTCAGTGGCAGGTTCCGAAACACCACTTTTTCTCACGGAAGGCGATTCCGGCTCTCTACCGGCATGTGGAAGGCAATGTCTTGGCCTCGCTGGACACGGCGGTCAGCGGTAAGGTGCATATTACCGCTGACTCATGGTCAAGCAGGCATAGACAGGGACGTTACCTATCTTTCACAGCGCATTGGGTGACTCTGCTGGCAGCTGGGAAGGATGCAGGACAAGGTGCAGTAGTGTTGGATGTTGTTCCGCCACCACGCCTCCAAAATGTTACTACTGGTGATTCTGACACACCTTTCTCCTCCACCCCCTCCTCTTCTTCCTCCATGACCTCTACCTGTGCTTTGTCCTCAGAACCAGCGGTGCTCCGTAGGCGTTCAAGGGGCTACGCAAGTACTCAGGCAAAAAGATTCCATGCGGTGCTTGAGCTTGTGTGCTTGGGGGACAGGAGCTACACTGGGGCAGAGATTCTGTCAGCTCTGCAGGGGCAGGCTCAGAGGTGGTTGACGCTACGCCAGCTTAAGCCAGGAAAATAGGATTTTTATAACAGCTTACCTGTAAAATCCTTTTCTTGGAGTACATCACGGGACACAGAGCGGCATAGTCATTACTATGTGGGTTATATAGATACCTTCAGGTGCTGGCACTGGCAACTTCCAAAACCGGAAGTACCCTCCCCTATATAAGCCCCTCCCATCCGGGAGCACCTCAGTTTTGTAGCAAAGCAATAAGTGTCCCCAAAGAGGGGTGGGAGCTCTGTGTCCCGTGATGTACTCCAAGAAAAGGATTTTACAGGTAAGCTGTTATAAAAATCCTATTTTCTTTCTCGTACATCACGGGACACAGAGCGGCATAGTCATTACTATGTGGGATGTCCTAAAGCAATGCCCAATGAGGGGGGGGATACACCATACATAAGCTGAGCGCTATCAGACATGAGGATCTTTTGCGGCCTGCAACACACTGCGCCCAAAGGCGACATCCTCCTGACTTCTAACGTCCACCTGGTAGAACCTAGTAAACGTGTGTACTGAAGACCATGTTGCGGCCTTACAGATCTGAGCCAGGGAGGCCTGGTGATGCACTGCCCATGAAGTTCCAACTGCTCTCGTGGAGTGCGCCCTAACTTTGAACGGAGGCGGTCTCCTTCTCAAGCCATAGGCTTGCATTATGACCTGTCGAATCCACTTGGCTAAAGTAGATTTTGACGCTGCCTGACCCCTTCTGGGGCCTTCCGGCAGGATAAACAAAGTATCCGTTCTGCAAATCTGAGCAGTGGCTTTTAGATAAGCTTTAACTGCTCTTACTACATCCAAAGAATGCAATAACTTTTCCTCTACCGAACTAGGTTTGGGGAAAAAAGAAGGAAGAACCACATCTTGGTTCAAATGAAACCTTGATACCACCTTAGGAAGAAAGGCTGGATGAGGACGCAACACTACTCTGTCCTTATGGATAACCAGATATGGCTCCCTACAGGACATAGCGGCTAATTCCGACACTCTTTTAGCCGAACAAATGGCTACTAGAAAAATCAACTTCCTGGTGAGAAGAACCAGGGAAATATGCTGTAATGGTTCAAATGGTTGTTTCTGTAGAACCGACAGAACCAGGTTTAAGTCCCATGGACATATGGGAATATTAACCGGAGGGCTAATACGCATCACTCCTTGTATAAAGGCTTTGACTAGTGAATGCGAAGCCAAGGGCCTTTGAAAAAATATTGACAAGGCCGAAATCTGACCCTTGATAGTACTCAAGGCAAGCTTCCTATCTACAGCCCATTGTAGGAAGTCCAGAATCCTACCTATTACGTACTTACGTGGATGCCATTTCTTGGCTTCACACCAGGCGATGTACGCCTTCCAGATTCTATAGTAAATCTGCCTGGATACCGGCTTCCTGGCATTGATCATGGTAGATACCACAGAATTAGAGAGCCCTCTCCTTTTTTAGAATGTGGGCTTCAATAGCCAGGCCGTCAAACCTAGGGCTGGTAAGGAAGGGTGGTATATCGGTCCTTGCGAAAGCAGGTCCGGACGATGTGGGAGGGTCCAAGGACTCCCCACAGACATCTTTACAATCTCCGCGTACCATGCTCTTCGGGGCCACGCTGGAGCCACCAGAATCACTGGTTTCTTTTCTACCCTGATTCTGCGGAGTAATCGAGGTAACAATTGTGGCGGTGGGAATGCATATATCAGTAGGGATGAGCTTTGTGTTCGAGTCGAACATACGTTCGACTCGAACATCGGCTGTTCGATCGTTCGACGAAGATCGAACGATTTGGGCCGTTCGCGCCAAATTCGAGTGACGCGAACGGCCCACAATGCACTACGCCATCGCAGTGTCATCCAGGCGCTGTGATTGGCCAAGCATGCACTGTGACCCCGCATGCTTGGCCAATCACAGCGCCGGCAGCGAGGAGAGCAATGATTGGCCACAGGCAGGATGCCTGTGGCCAATTATTGCTGAGGGTGTTTAGTACACGCCCCACACTATAAAAGGCCGCCAGCATGGCGGCCTAGTGTAGTGTGTTCCGGAGCAGGGAAAGAGAAGCATAGGCAGGGACAGTGACATTTATTTTTTTCTTGCTTAACCTGGATTCCTTTAGTTTAGGGAAAGAGAAGGATAGGTAGGGAGAGTGTCAGTGTGTTTTACTGTGCGAATCCTTGTTTCTAGGGACAGGGAAGGACAGTGAGGGAATTCTCCTTGTGCTATAGTGTGCTTTAAAAAAACATTTTTTCTAGGGACAGAAAACTATAGGTAGGGAGAGTGTCAGTGTCTTTTACTGTGCGAATCCTTGTTTCTAGGGACAGGGAAGGACAGTGAGGGAATTCTCCTTGTGCTATAGTGTGCTTTAAAAAAACATTTTTTCTAGGGACAGAAAACTATAGGTAGGGAGAGTGTCAGTGTGTTTTACTGTGCGACTCCTTGTTTCTAGGGACAGGGAAGGACAGTGAGGGAATTCTCCTTGTGCTATAGTGTGCTTTAAAAAAACATTTTTTCTAGGGACAGAAAACTATAGGTAGGAAGAGTGTCAGTTTCTTTCACTGTGATAATCCTTGTTTCTAGGGACAAAGAAGGAAAGTGAGGGGAATTCTCCTTGTGCTATAGTGTGCTTTAAAAAAACATTTTTTCTAGGGACAGAAAACTATAGGTAGGGAGAGTGTCAGTGTGTTTTACTGTGCGAATCCTTGTTTCTAGGGACAGGGAAGGACAGTGAGGGAATTCTTCTTGTGCTATAGTGTGCTTTAAAAAAACATTTTTTCTAGGGACAGAAAACTATAGGTAGGGAGAGTGTCAGTTTCTTTCACTGTGATAATCCTTGTTTCTAGGGACAAAGAAGGAAAGTGAGGGAAATTCTCCTTGTGCTATAGTGTGCTTTAAAAAAACATTTTTTCTAGGGACAGAAAACTATAGGTAGGGAGAGTGTCAGTGTGTTTTACTGCGCGAATCCTTGTTTCTAGGGACGGGGAAGGACAGTGAGGGAATTCTCCTTGTGCTATAGTGTGCTTTAAAAAAACATTTTTTCTAGGGACAGAAAACTATAGGTAGGGAGAGTGTCAGTGTGTTTTACTGTGCGAATCCTTGTTTCTAGGGACAGGGAAGGACAGTGAGGGAATTCTCCTTGTGCTATAGTGTGCTTTAAAAAAACATTTTTTCTAGGGACAGAAAACTATAGGTAGGAAGAGTGTCAGTTTCTTTCACTGTGATAATCCTTATTTCTAGGGACAAAGAAGGAAAGTGAGGGCAATTCTCCTTGTGCTATAGTGTGCTTTAAAAAAACATTTTTTCTAGGGACAGAAAACTATAGGTAGGGAGAGTGTCAGTGTCTTTTACTGTGCGAATCCTTGTTTCTAGGGACAGGGAAGGACAGTGAGGGAATTCTCCTTGTGCTATAGTGTGCTTTAAAAAAACATTTTTTCTAGGGACAGAAAACTATAGGTAGGGAGAGTGTCAGTGTGTTTTACTGTGCGAATCCTTGTTTCTAGGGACAGGGAAGGACAGTGAGGGAATTCTCCTTGTGCTATAGTGTGCTTTAAAAAAACATTTTTTCTAGGGACAGAAAACTATAGGTAGGGAGAGTGTCAGTGTGTTTTACTGTGCGAATCCTTGTTTCTAGGGACAGGGAAGGACAGTGAGGGAATTCTCCTTGTGCTATAGTGTGCTTTAAAAAAACATTTTTTCTAGGGACAGAAAACTATAGGTAGGGAGAGTGTCAGTGTGTTTTACTGTGTGAATCCTTGTTTCTAGGGACAGGGAAGGACAGTGAGGGAATTCTCCTTGTGCTATAGTGTGCTTTAAAAAAAAAATTTTCTAGGGACAGAAAACTATAGGTAGGAAGAGTGTCAGTTTCTTTCACTGTGATAATCCTTGTTTCTAGGGACAAAGAAGGAAAGTGAGGGAAATTCTCCTTGTGCTATAGTGTGCTTTAAAAAAACATTTTTTCTAGGGACAGAAAACTATAGGTAGGGAGAGTGTCAGTGTCTTTTACTGTGCGAATCCTTGTTTCTAGGGACAGGGAAGGACAGTGAGGGAATTCTCCTTGTGCTATAGTGTGCTTTAAAAAAACATTTTTTCTAGGGACAGAAAACTATAGGTAGGGAGAGTGTCAGTGTGTTTTACTGTGTGAATCCTTGTTTCTAGGGACAGGGAAGGACAGTGAGGGAATTCTCCTTGTGCTATAGTGTGCTTTAAAAAAACATTTTTTCTAGGGACAGAAAACTATAGGTAGGAAGAGTGTCAGTTTCTTTCACTGTGATAATCCTTGTTTCTAGGGACAGGGAAGGACAGTGAGGGAAATTCTCCTTGTGCTATAGTGTGCTAAAGCATTCCTCATCAACCATCTTTGAAATCCTTGTTTTTTTGGACAGTCAGGGAAATTGTCGTGCTATTCTGTGCAAAAGCAATCATCCTCAACCATATTTAGAAATCCTTAAGTAAAGGGACAGAGAAGGACACCTGAAGGTAGCCCTTATTGCTTTTTTCCCATCTCCCTGCAGGCCATCTATTAGAATGTCTGGAAGGCAAACAAGGAGAGGCAGACAGTCAGGAGGCAATAAAAGAGGGCAAGCAGGCTCTGTGTCTGGGGGCAACAGTGCTGGTCGTGGACGCGGTGCATTGTCATCAGCACATGGTCATGGGACACGCTTGTCCTTCTTTTCGGCAGCTGGACATGTTGAGCCACATCATGCCGAAGACTTGGTAGAGTGGATGACCAAGCCCTCCTCCTCCTCCTCATCCTCTCTCACCCAGGCTCAGGGTACTGGAAAATCAGCTGCCAAAGCGTCCTCTTCCCTGGTATCAATGTCAGACTCATCATCAGTCACTCCTTCCCTAGACCCACCATGTCCTCCTCCTGAGGAGTCCCCCGAACTGTTTGAGCACAGTGTTAGGTACATGCTCCAGGAGGATGCCCAGCGTTTCGAAGGGTCTGATGATGAAACCCAGCTACAGGAAGGCAGTAGCGTGAGAGCAGACAGAGGGGATGCTCAAGAAGGACACCAATCTGGCAGTCATGTTCCAGCAGCTGCAGCATACTGCCAGATTGGCTCCAGTGATGAGGAGGGAGGGGATGATGAGGTCACTGACTCCACGTGGGTGCCTAATAGGAGAGAGGAGGAGGAGGAGGAGGATGAGGAGGAGGCACATCTCCAACGAGGCAGGATGCCCTTTGGTGGCCAGCGTAAGGGCAGTACACCGACGGAATCACACCGCAGAGCTCCGCCTGTGCAGGGCGCTGCCTCTGCCCGTCATTCAAAAAGTTCTTTGGTGTGGGCCTTTTTTGAGGCTAGTGCATCAGATCGCACAGCTGCTGTTTGCAACATATGTCTCAAGCGTATATCGCGTGGCCAAAACATCAGCCGCTTGGGTACCACATGCCTGACCAGACATATGTTGACCTGCCATGCAGCTCGTTGGCAAGCCTACCTCAAAGACCCACACCAAAGAACAAAGCGGACCTCTCCTTGCACCGCATCAGCTGGGATCTCCAACCCCACTATAACTTCAGTCCTCTCTGAAACATGCACTGAGAGGAATGAAGGTGTAGAATTAGGTGTGTCACAGCCAAGTACTTGCGGCCACTCTGCTAGCAGTACACCGACGTCCGATTCTAGCAGGCAAATTTCCCTGCCCCAGCTGCTGGACCGTCGAAAGAAGTTCACTCCCAGCCATCCACATGCCCAGCGGTTGAATGCTAGCTTGGCTAAATTGCTAGCGCTTCAACTGCTGCCTTTTCAGTTGGTAGACTCGGCCCCCTTCCGTGAGTTTTTCCTCAGTGGCAGGTTCCCAAACGCCACTTTTTCTCACGGAAGGCTATTCCAGCTCTCTACCGGCATGTGGAAGGCAATGTCTTGGCCTCGCTGGACAGGGCGGTCAGCGGTAAGGTGCATATTACCGCTGACTCATGGTCCAGCAGGCATGGACAGGGACGTTACCTTTCTTTCACGGCCCATTGGGTCACTCTTTTGGCAGCTGGGAAGGATGCAGGACAAGGTGCAGTAGTGTTGGAGGTTGTTCCACCGCCACGCCTCCAAAATGCTACTACTGGTTGTGACACACCTCTCTCCTCCACCCCCTCCTCTTCTTCTTCCTCCATGGCCTCTTCCTGTGGTTTGTCCTCGGAACCAGCGGTGCTCCGTAGGCGTTCAAGGGGCTACGCAAGTACGCAGGCAAAAAGATGCCATGCCGTGCTTGCGCTGGTGTGTTTGGGGGACAGAAGCCACACTGGGGCAGAGGTCCTGTCTGCTCTGCAGGGCCAGGCCAAGAGGTGGTTGACGCCACGCCAGCTTAAGCCAGGAATGGTGGTTTGCGACAATGGCACCAACCTCCTCTCCGCCCTCCGACAGGGACAACTGACCCATGTGCCCTGTGTGGCTCACGTCCTTAACCTGGTGGTGCAGCGGTTCTTGGGCAGGTACCCGGGCTTACAGGATGTCCTGAGGCAGGCCAGGAAAGTCTGTGTGCATTTCCGCAGATCTTATAATGCCAGTGCTCGCCTGGCTGAGCTGCAAAAGGAGTTGAACCTGCCCAAGAACCGCCTTATATGTGACATGCCCACCAGGTGGAACTCAACGTTGGCCATGCTGCAGCGGCTGCACACGCAGCAGAGGGCCATCAATGAGTACCTGTGCGACTACGGCACCAGGACAGGGTCAGGGGAGCTTGGTTTTTTTTCTCCACGCCAGTGGGGCATGATCAGGGATGCATGCACTGTCCTGGCACCATTTGAGGAGGCCACGAGGATGGTGAGCAGTGACAGTGCATGCATCAGTGACACTGTACCTCTTGTCCACCTGTTGGAGCACACGCTGCGTGGAATAATGGACAGGGCACTTGAGGCAGAACAGAGGCAGGAAGAGGAGGACTTCCTTGCCTCTCAAGGCCCCCTTTACCCAGACAGTGTTCCTTCTGTCCCACCCATCGCACAGGAAGAGGAGGAGGAGGAGGAGGAGGATTGTGTCAGCATGGAGGTGGAGGCTGGCACTCAGCATCATCAGCAGCAGTCTTTTAGGGATGATTTACAGTCCCAAGAAACCAGTGGACTTGTACGTGGCTGGGAGGAGGTGGCTGCGGATCATGTCGTCCTTAGTGACCCAGAGGACTCCGGAGCGAATGCCTCAGCAAACCTACGCTGCATGGCCTCCCTGATCCTGCAAAGTCTGCGGAAGGATCCTCGTATTCTTCGGATCAAGGAGAGGGACCATTACTGGCTGGCCACTCTCCTTGATCCACGGTACAAGGGTAAGGTTGCGGACCTTATGTTACCGTCGCAGAGGGAGCAGAGGATGAGACAACTCAGGGAGGCCTTGCAGAAAGGTCTGTGCAATGCGTTCCCAGAGACTGGGAGGTTACAAACTCCTGGTCCTGGACAACGAGTTGCTGAGGCTTCGGCCAGTCAAAGAAGGAGCGGTGGGGAAGGTGGCCGTCTGACCGATGCGTTCAGACAATTCTTTAGTCCGCAGCCCCAAAGTATGATCGGTTCCAGCAACCATCGCCAGCGTCTGATAAACATGGTGCAGGAATATCTAGGGGCAAGGTCAGACTTGGACACCTTCCCCACCGAAAATCCTCTGGCTTACTGGGTCTTGAGGATGGATCACTGGCCAGAGCTTGCACAGTATGCAATTGAGCTACTGGCCTGTCCTGCATCCAGCGTTCTTTCGGAACGCACATTCAGTGCTGCTGGAGGATTTGTCACGGATCACAGGGTGCGCCTGTCCACCGACTCGGTTGATCGACTGACTTTCATCAAGATGAACCAGTCTTGGATCACCACCAGCTACCACACACCTGATGCTGATATAACAGACTAATTGATTTTAACATGTCACATCCCTTCAAGACTGATGCTGATGCTGAGTGCCTGTGCTGTTATGTTGACTGGCTATCCTCCTCCTCCGAGTCCTCAATGATACGATTGATGATGATAGCTTGGAAGATCATTTTTGTTTATGGGTGCCGCCACCAGTGGCTAAGGCCCAATTTTTCAGCCCCTGTTTTACAGGGGCGTGTAATTACAATTTTTTTAGCAATAATTTGCCATAGGGCTCATTGCTGTGCTCCAAGTACAGTATCTGTGAGGGGTTGGAGTGTTGTGGCACCAGTGCCTAAGGCCCAATTTTTCAGCCCCTGTTTAACAGGGGCGTGTCATTACAATTTTTGAAGCAATACTTTGCAACAGGGCTCATTGCTGTGCTCCAAGTACAGTATCTGTGAGGGGTTGTAGTGTTGTGCCACCAGTGCCTAAGGCCCAATTTTTCAGCCCCTGTTCAACAGGGGCATGCAATTACAATTCTTGATCTAATAATTCACAGCAGGGCCCATTGCTGCACCCACCAAGAGTAACTGTCAGGGCTTACAGTGTTGTGGCACCAGCACCACCATCAAAGGCCCAATTTTTACTACCACTGTTCAACAATTATATGTAATTAAAATTCCTGATATAATAGTTGACAGCAGGGCGTTCCAGCACCAACCAAGAGTAACTGTGAGTGCTTACAGTGTTGTGCCAACACCAACAACTAAGGGGCCTATTTCTGCAGAGTATATACGGCAGGTCCCTACTTTCAAACATCCAACTTACAAACGACTCCTACTTGCAAACGCAAGAAGACAACAGGAAGTGAGAGGAAATCTACCACTAGGAAGGAAAATTCTCTCCTGTAAGAATAAATATGGGAGAAAGGTGTCTCCTCTGTACTGATGCTTTATCAGCAATCCTTGTTTCAAGAAAAACACCGCATTTCAAAAACAGTTGTCATTGGGACGGAAAGTGAGGTGAAATGTTCTGAACAGGGGCACAGACAGCAAAACAAATGTTACAGGGGTGATAACCCTTACCTATGTTTTCCAAAAAGTTTAAAAATAGATTTTTGGGCTGGAGCTACACTTCAACAATGTACCTGTTCAAAATTACAAACAGATTCTACATAAGAACAAACCTACAGTCCCTGTCTTGTATGCACCGCCTGTATACGGCTGTTCAGAGTATATAGGGCCTTTTTTTATTTTATGTGCGGGGTTCCCCTTAATATCCATACAAGACCCAAAGGGGCTGGTAATGGGCTGGGGTAGGGGGGGGTCATGGGGTAGCTATGCCATTTTTCTTAAAGATTTTCATCCATATTACCGGGACCAGACATTACATTAAAGCCGCAAGCAGTTTTAAATGGCTTTTTTTCCTTTAGAAGTGTCATTTTGTGCAGGGACAGTTCTAAACACGGGAAACACGTGGCACTTCACAGGCATACTTTAGACACCCCCCAGGTACGATATTTAAAGGAATATTTGACTTTTTTTTTTCACTTTATGCATCATTAAAATGACTGCTCCCGAAAAACGACCGTTTTTAAAACTTCTTTTTGCATTGATACATGTCCCCTGGTGCACAACCCGGGCTCCCAAACCCTTTTTAGGACAATAACATGCATAATAGTTGTTATAATTAGCACTTTAGAATTCGAACGTTCGCATCCATTGTATTTAATAGGGTTCTAATGTTCGTACGAACTTTCGGTCTGTTCGCGGGTTCTGGTGCGAACCGAACCCGGGGGTGTTCGGCTCATCACTATATATCAGCTTGAACTGATCCCAAGGGAACTCTAGGGCATCCGAGCCGCAAGCTAGGGGATCTCTTGTCCAAGAGACAAACCTGTCCACTTTTGCGTTGAATCTGGATGCTAGCAGATCTACAT
Source organism: Rana muscosa (assembly GCA_029206835.1). NCBI lineage: Eukaryota > Metazoa > Chordata > Amphibia > Anura > Ranidae > Rana > Rana muscosa. The sequence continues at coordinate 9,493,416 of CM055123.1, read as the reverse complement.
CCGGTGTTCCCCACCGCTGACATATTGTCCGGAAAACCTCGGGGTGAAGGGACCATTCCCCTGGTCATAATTGTTGGCGACTTAGAAAGTCCGCCTTCCAATTCTCCACTCCTGGAATGAATACCGCAGATATGGCTGGGACATATCTTTCTGCCCATTTCAGGATGTAATCTACTTCCCTCTGGGCTGCACGACTCCTGGTGCCACCCTGCTGATTGATATATGCCACTGCTGTGGCATTGTCTGATTGAATTCTGACAGGGGACCCTTGGAGTTTGGATGTCCATGCTACTAGGGCATACCGGGCTGCTCGTATCTCTAAGAGATTGATGGGCAGGGCCTTTTCTGCATCCGACCATCTGCCCTGGAGAGACCATTGCTCCAGTACTGCTCCCCAGCCTATAAGGCTGGCATCTGTAGTGACCACCTTCCAAGAAATCGGACTGAAGGATTTCCCTTTTTCCAGATTCTGGAGAACCAACCACCAACGGAGGCTCTCGCGAACGGAAGGAGACAAGGACATTGTAAGTCTAGGGCCTGAACTTTTTTGTTCCAGGCTGACAGTATGGCCCTTTGCAAATTCCTTGAATGGAATTGACCGTAGGGTACTGCTTCGAATGATGCCACCATTTTTCCCAGCAGCCTCATGCACAGGCGTATGGACGGCTGTCTTTTTGTACCCACTAAGTGGATCAAATCTTTCAAAGACAACACCTTTCCTCGAGGCAAGAATATTTTTCTGTGGCCTGAATCCAACCTTAGCCCCAAGTATTCCAGACTTTTGACTGGTTTTTAGGGCTGACTTGTCTCGGTTGATAATCCAACCGTGAGATTCCAGATACTTGATTGTCTTGTGAACGTCCACGTCTAGTTTTTTCACTGAGTGGTCTATCAGCAACAAGTCATCTAGATATGCCATTATCATTACACCTTGTGTTCTTAGATTGGCCAATAAAGGGCCAGAATTTTTGTAAACACTCGTGGTGCTGTGGCCAAACCGAAGGGTAAGGCTCTGAACTGAAAATGGCGCCCTTCTACTGCAAAGCGTAGAAATTTTTGGTGGACTGGAAAGATGGGAATGTGCAAATAAGCATCTTTGATGTAGATCGCGGCTAACCAATCCTCCCCTTGTAGGGCAGTGGCCACCGATCGGATCGACTCCATCGGAAAGTCCTGATATACAGGAATTTGTTTAGCCCTGTTAGAATTAATATGGGCCTCCCGTCCGCGTTTGCTTCGGGACTGTAAAGAGGTTTGAGTAAAACCCGAACCCTCATTCTTTCAGGGGAACCTCCATAATTACTCCTTGGAGCAATAGTTGTTCTAGTGCCAACAGGAGGGACTCTCTCTTCCGGGGATCCCTTGGCACGTTTGACCTCAAAAATGGGAAGGAGGAGAGTCTTTTAACTCCAAACTGTATCCCAAACATACTGCGGAGAGCACCTATCTGTTTTGATCGTGTCCCGCCAGGTCTCTTGCGAACAACTGGAGTCCTCCCCCCACCCGACTGAGTGGGGGCAACCCTTCAATGAATTTAACTTTGGGGGAGGTTTTGTACCTCTCCTGACCCAGGGTTTCTCATTACCCTGCTATTGTCCCTGTTTTTTACCCCCGGGAATTGACCGAGGAGGCCGTCGGAACTGTTACACAGCCGATGCCCCAGGGACTGGAGAAGCAGGCCTCTTAAAGAGGGACCTCTAACTCTGTTTTTAACCGGCAAGAGCGTATTTTTACTGCTGGAAATTTTCTGGATATATTTGTCCAGGTTTTCCCTGAATAAGCGTTCACCATGAAATGGGACGCTAACCAGCCATTCTTTACAGGGAGCTTCAGCAGACCAGTTTTTGAGCCATAGAAGCCTACGCATATGTACTATAGACAGCGTAAGGCGGGGGGCCTGATGGACTGAATCCTTTATGGCGTCAACCGCAAAGCCTAAGGCTCTAGGTAGATCAGCTGGGGCAAGGCCTGCTGATCTGTCAAGTCCCTCAAAACCTGTTTCAACTGATCCTTCACTGCTTAGCAGACCTCACTGCTGGTTGTGTCACCAAGCTTGCTGTAGAAAGAAGCAGACTTTCATAAGGACTCCAATCTTTTATCTATTGGGTTCTTGAACATTTGGACATTATCCATTGGACATGTCAGTGATTTATACATACAAGAGATGGCTGTGTCCACTGTAGGGACCTTCCATTTTTTGATGAACTTATCCTCCATGGGATAGACCACCGGAAATCTCTTGGGGGAATAAATATTTTCTCAGGACGTTCCCAATCCTGGTAAATGAGCCCTTTCAGTAAAGGGTGAAGTGGAAAAGAACAGACAGTCTGGGGGCTTCTAGCGACCCCAACGAGGATACAGTAGTGGTTGATGGTTCCGCAAGGTGCATTTTTAAATGCTGATCGGACCATGTTAGTCAGAGACTGAACCCATAGTCTTTCAGCTTGAGATGCTGAGAAAAGGTTCCCCCACTGTTGATTCCTCTATAACAGAATCAACCTCATCCTGATCCCCTTCAGGCAGGTCGATCCCTGTATGGGACTGTTGCTCTGCTAACAGGCACTCTGAAGGAGGAGACAGAGATCGGGCGTGCTTTCCCTGACAGGGAGGCAGCGATCAATGTTGACAATCTCTCTCTAATCCTCCCAGAGCTGAGGAAAAAACCTCCTCTGTTACATACACAGGAGTAGGTGAACTGAGGACAGCCACAGTACCAAGTACCCCTGCGGGGTCTCTACGGTCACTTACCTCTGAACTTCAGGGGAGACTGGTGCAGCAGAAGCATGCCCAAGATCCTCAGAGCCCAATGAGACCCCCTTCGCTTCCTGGAAGATTCAGTTCCGGAGCTTCTGGACGGCATATTCCTAAGCCTAAAGCTGAGGTATTCCAGCCGTAATACACCACTTTTACTGAGAATAGTCTAGCACAATTGCTGCTATATCACAGTTGGTGTCTACTAAAGTGCCTTTCTAGGGGATGCCTGCATCAACCGCCTCTGTGTGCCTTTATACTGTTGCTAGCTCTGTCTGTGCACTTCAATAGCCAGCTATAATGTGCTTTAAAACACGCTGGACGCCCGCACATGCGCAGTAGCGCCGCGGCGCACACCTGAGCGTCATCCACCCGCTCCGCCCCTTTTTCCAGATCGCCTCTATACATAGAGGCGCGTGCACGCGCGCGGGCACGTGCGCCTTCGGCGCCTTTTTTGAAAACAATAAGGAGCTAGATGGGAGCCAGGGTCCCTTTGCCGCAGGGCCCGGGGATGGATGAGCGCAGCAACAGGGCAGAGGAGACAGCTTCCCAGCAGAGAACATACCAACTGCCTGGATTTGATTCTGGAAGAAAAAAATCCACATTACAAGAAAAAGAACCATAGCGGCCTCTAGTGTCTAACACAGGTACCGCGGTCTTACATTTTTTTTTTTTTTTTCTTGCCTACTATTAAAATTTTTTACATTTTCTCAGTAGTAACAGGCATACACAGAATATTAGCGGGAATACCTTAGGTAACAGGCAGAAAGACAAAATAGGCTTGGGGGTCCCTCAATAGAACCAAGTTCCCGAGGGCCCCCACTTACCTTTTCCTCGCCGCAGGACTCTGTTTGGTCCACAGAAGCCCAAACTTCACCTATCACGGCAGGCATTGTAATCAAACCTTCAGGGACCGGGTTCCCAAGGATTCCACTCCCCTGGACCTGTATAGCACCCTGCACAGAAAACATCTTGGTCGTGGGTATGACCAGAGCTCTGGATCCCAGGGTCCAGCCCTCCTAAGAGAAGCATTACAGGCAAAACCTTGCTCTTCTGCAAGGCCCGGGTACCGACCGTTTAGCTATGAAGCTTTTTTGGTCGGATCCGGAATAGCTTACTGAGGCCCAAAAGAACCTGTACGCAAGCTCAGTGAAAAACACATGTTACTTCTTGGCCAACACCTTAGACACTGGCAAAAAACTGAGGTGCTTCCGGATGGGAGGGGCTTATATAGGGGAGGGTACTTCCGGTTTTGGAAGTTGCCAGTGCCAGCACCTGAAGGTATCTATATAACCCACATAGTAATGACTATGCCGCTCTGTGTCCCGTGATGTACGAGAAAGAAATTTGGTTTTCGACAATGGCACCAACCTCCTCTCCGTCCTCCGACAGGGACAACTGACCCATGTGCCCTGTTTGGCTCACATCCTTAAATTGGTGGTGCAGCGGTTCTTGGGCAGGTACCCGGGCTTACAGGAGGTCCTAAAGCAGGCCAGGAAACTCTGTGGGCATTTCCGCCGGTCATATAATGCCAGTGCTCGGCTGTCTGACCTGCAAAAGGATTACAACCTGCCCAAGAACCGCCAAATCTGTGACATGCCCACCAGGTGGAACTCTACGTTGGCCATGCTGCAGTGGCTGCACACGCAGCAGAGGGCCATCAATGAGTATCTGTTGCACTCAGCATCAGCAGCAGTCTTCAAGGGATCAATTATAGTCCCAAGACACCCATGGACTTGTACGTGGCTGGGAGGAGGTGGCTGCGGATCATGTCGTCCTCAGTGACCCAGAGGACTCTGCACCGAACGCCTCAGCAAACCTATGCTGCATGGCCTCGCTGATCCTGCAAAGCCTGCGCAAGGATCCTCGTATTCGTGCGATCAAGGAGAGGGATCATTATTGGCTGGCAACCCTCCTTGATCCACGTTACAAGGGTAAGGTTGCGGACCTTATCTTGCCGTCACAGAGGGAGCAGAGGATGAAGCATCTTCGGGAGGCCTTGCAGAAATGTCTGTGCAACGCGTTCCCAGAGACTGGGAGGTTACAAATTCCTGGTCCTGGACAACGTGTTGCTGAGGCTTCGGTCAGTCAAGGAAGGAGTGGTGGAGAAGGTGGCAGTCTGACCAATGCGTTCAGACAATTTTTTGTACGCAGCCCCAAGGTATGATCGCTTCCAGCAACCATCGCCAGCGTCTGGTTTACATGGTGCAGGAATACCTAGGGGCAAGATCAGACTTGGACATCTTTCCCACCGAAAATCCTCTGGATTACTGGGTCTTGAGGATGGATCACTGGCCAGAGCTTGCACAGTATGCAATTGAGGTACTGGCCTGTCCTGCATCCAGCGTTCTTTCGGAATGCACATTCAGTGCTGCTGGAGGCTTTGTAACCGATCACAGGGTGTGCCTGTCCACCGACTTGACGATCGACTGACCTTCATAAAAATGAATCAGTCTTGGATCACCACCAGCTACCAAGCACCTGATTCTGATGTAACTGAATATATTTTTTGGAAATGTCAGATCACTTCAAGACTGCATATGCTGATGCTGAGTGACTATCCTGTTCTGCTGAGTGACTATCCTATTCCTCCTCAATAATCATGCTGATAGCTTGAAAGAACATTTTTGGTTCTGGGCACCGCCACCAGTGGCTAAGGCCCAATTTTTCAGCCCCTGTTTAACAGGGGCGTGTATTTACAATTTTTGATGCAATGCTTTGCAGCAGGGCTCATTGCTGTGCTCCAACTACAGTATCTGTGAGGGGTTGCAGTGTTGTGGCACCAGTGCCTAAGGCACAATTTTTTTATGCCCCTGTTCAACAGGGGCATGTAATTACAATTCTTGATCTAATAATTCACAGCAGGGCCCATTCCTGTGGCCACTAAGAGTGACTGTGAGGGCTTACAGTGTTGTGGCACCAGCACCACCACCAAAGGCCCAATTTTTCCTACCACTGTTCAACAATGTCATGTAATTACAATTCTTGATCTAATATTTAACAGCTGGGTCCATTCCTGCGTCCACCAAGAGTAAATGTGAAGGCTTACAGTGTTGTGGCAAGACCACCACCACCACCAAAGGCACAATTTTTCTGCCCCTGTTCAACAGGGGCATGTGATTACAACTCTTGATCTAATATTTAACAGCTGGGTCCATTCCTGCGCCCACCAAGAGTAACTGTGAGGGCTTACAGTGTTGTGGCAACACCACCACCACCACCACGACCAAAAGCCCAATTTTTCTGCCCCTGTTCAACAGGGGCATGTAATTACAATTCTTTATCTAATGATTCACAGCAGGGCCCATTCCTGTTGTGGCAACACCAACACCTAAGGGCCAAATTTCTGCAGAGTATATATGGCAGGCCTCTACTTTCAAACATCCAACTTACAAACGACTCCTGCTTGCAAACGGAAGGAGACAACAGGAAGCGAGAGGAAATCTACCCCTAGGAAGGGAAATTCTCTCCTGTAAGAGTTAATATGGTAAAAAGGTGTCTCCTCTCCACTGATGCTTTATCACCAATCCTTGTCTCAATTAAAAACCCAAATTTTCAAAAAACATTTGTCATTCGGACGGAAAGTGAGGTGAAATGTTCTGTACAGGTGCACAGACAGCAAAACAAATGTTACAGGGGTGATAACCCTTCCCTATGTTTTCCAAAAACCTTAAAAATAGATTTTTTTGGCTGGAGCTACATTTAAAAAATTTACCTGTTCCAAATTATAAACAGATTCGAATTAAGAACAAACCTAGAGTCCCTGTCTTGTTTGCACCGCCTGTTCAGAGTATATAGGGCCTTTTTCAAATTTGGGTGTGGGGTTTCCCTTAATATCCATACAAGACTCAAAGGGGCTGGTAGTGGGCTGGGGGTGAGGGGGTACCCATGCTATTTTTCTCAATGATTTTCATCCATATTGCCGGGACCAGACATTACATTAAAGCCGCAAGCAGTTTTAAATTACTTTTTTTCCTTTAGAAATGTCATTTTGTGCAGGGACAGTTCTAAACACGGGAAACACGTGCCACTTCACAGGCATACTTTAGACACCCCCCAGGTACGATATTTAAAGGAATATTTCACTTTTTTTTCCCTTTATGCATCATTAAAATCACTGCTCCCGAGAAAACGTCCGTTTTTAAAACTTCTTTTTGCATTGATACATGTCCCCAGGGGCAGGACCCGGGTCCCCAAATCCTTTTTAGGACAATAACTTGCATATTAGCCATTATATTTAGCACTTTTGATTTCGAACGTTCGCGTCCATTGTATTTAATAGAACCGAACCGGGGGGTGTTCGGCTCATCCCTAGTGCAGGAATACCTAGGGGCAAGATCAGACTTGGAGACCTTTCCAACCGACAATCCTCTGGGTTACTGGGTCTTGAGGATGGATCACTGGCCAGAGCTTGCACAGTATGAAATTGAAGGAAAGGAGGTTACTTCTCCAGATGGATGCAATAGGCAATCAGTGTCCACTCAGAAACCACGGGTGCTGGCAATGCACAAAGCAAAAATAGGGAGAAAAATATATGGACAGCCGCACTCTGGAAAAACCTTTTCGGTTGCCTTTATTGGTAAAAGGATAAAAGCACTACAAGTCACAGCAGACAGTGGGATATACAGCTAAAGCGTTTCGCACTAAGGTCTAGTGCTTAGTCATATAGCTTATTAGTATGCAATTGAGCTACTGGCCTGTCCTGCATCCAGCATTCTTTCGGAACGCACATTCAGTGCTGCTGAAGGCTTTGTAACCGATCACAGGGTGCGCCTGTTCACCAACTCGGTCGATCGGCTCACCTTCATAAAAATTAATCAGTCTTCGATCACCAGCTACCAAGCACCTGATGCTGATGTAACCGAATAATTTTTTATGAATGGGAGATCCCTTCAAGACTGCCTATGCTGATGCTGAGTGACTATCCTGTTATGGTGAGTGACTATCCTCTTCCTATTCAATGTTCATGTTGATAGCTTGTAAGAACATTTTTGGTTCTGGGCACCACCACCAGTGGCTAAGGCCCAATGTTTAAGAGGGGCGTGTAATTACAATTGTTGCTGTAATACTTTGCAGCAGGGCTAATTTCTGTGCTCCAACTAGAGTATCTGTGAGGGGTTGCAGTGTTGTGGCACCAGTGCCTAAGGCCCAATTTTTCTGCCCCTGTTTAACAGGGGCGTGTAATTACAATTTTAGCTATAATATTTCACAGCAGGGCCCATTCCTGCGCCCACCAAGAGTAACAGTGTTGTGGCAACACCAACACCTAAGGCCCAAATTTCTGCAGAGTATATAGGGCAGGCCCCTACTTTCAAACATCCAACTTACAAACGACTCCTACTTACAAACGGAGGAAGACAACAGGAAGTGAGAAAAAATCTACCCCTAGGAAGGAAAATTCTCTACTGTAAGTGTTAATATGGGAAAAAGGTGTCTACACTAATGCTTTGTCACCAATCCTTGTTTCCCTAATAACCCCAAATTTTCAAAATCCAATTGTCATTAGGACAGAAAGTGAGGTGAAATCTTCTGAACAGGGGCACAGAGAGCAAAACAAATGTTACAGGGGTGATTCCCCTACCCTATGTTTTCCAAAAAGCTTAAAAATAGATTTTTTGGCTGGAGCTACACTTAAACAATGTACCTGTTCAAAATTACAAACAGATTCTACATAAGAACAAACCTACAGTCCCTGTCTTGTATGCACCGCCTGTATACTGCTGTTCAGAGTATATAGGGCGTGGGGGCCCCACGCTTTTTCTTTTTTTAATTTGGGTGCGGGGTTCCCCTTAATATCCATACAAGACCCAAAGGGCCTGGTAATGGGCTGGGGGGGGGGTACCCATGCCGTTTTTCTCAATGATTTATCCATATTGCCGGGACCAGACATTACGTTAAAGCTGCAAGCAGTTTTAAATGACTTTTATTCCTTTAGAAATGTCATTTTGTGCAAGGACAGTTCTAAACACGGGAAACACGCATCACCTTACAGGCATACTATAGACACCCCCCAGGCACGATATTTAAAGGAATATTTCACCTTTTTTTCCCCACTTTATGCATCACTAAAATCACTGCTCCCGAAAAAACGTCAGTTTTTAAAACTTCTTTTTGCATTGATACATGTCCCCTGGGGCAGGACCCGGGTCCCCAAACCCTTTTTATGACAGTAACTTGCATATTAGCCCTTAAAATTCACACTTTTTTGATTTCTCACGTTCGAGTCCCATAGACTTTAACGGTGTTTAGCCATTATATTTATCACTTTTGATTTCGAACGTTCGCGTCCATTGTATTTAATAGGGTTCTAAAGTTCGCGCAAACTTTCGGTCCGTTCACAGGTTCTGGTGCGAACCGAACCAAGGGGTGTTCGGCTCATCCCTAGTGCAGGAATACCACGGGAAACACGCACCACTTTACAGGCATACTATTGACACCCACCAGGCACGATATTTAAAGGAATATTTCACTTTTATTTTTTCACTTAGAGCATCATTAAAATCACTGATCCCGAAAAAACGGCCGATTTTAAAACTTTTTTTTGCATTGATACATGTGCCCTGGGGCAGGACCTGGGTCCCCAAACCCTTTTTATGACAATTACTTGCATATTAGCCTTTAAAATGTGCACTTTTGATTTCTCACACTTGAGTCCCATAGACTTTAACGGTGTTTGAAAGTTTGCGCGAACTTTCGGCCTGTTTGCATGTTCTGGATGCGAACCGAACAGTTCGGCTCATCCCTAGTGGTGAGTTAAAAACAAGAGTTTAAAACAGGAGGTTATAACAGGGGTCATAGTACCTGTGTAGTGTGAGTACCTAAGTGTTGTCTGAGTAGTGTGTGTGGATCGTTAGTACTTGTGTATTGTGAGTAGGGATGGGCCGAACACCCCCCGGTTCGGTTCGCACCAGAACCTGCAAACAGACCGAAAGTTTGCGCGAACGTTCGAACCCTATTAAATACAATGGACGCGAACGTTCGAAATCTAAAGTGCTAATTATAACGGCTAATATGCATGTTATTGTCCTAAAAAGGGTTTGGGGACCAGGGGACATGTATCAATGCAAAAATAAGTTTTAAAAACGACCGTTTTTTCGGGAGCAGTCATTTTAATGATGCATAAAGTGAAAAAAAAAGTGAAATATTCCTTTAAATATCGTACCTGGGGGGCATCTAAATTATGCCTGTGAAGTTGCACATGTTTCCCGTGTTTAGAACTGTCCCTGCACAAAATTAAATTTCTAAAGGGGAAAAAAAAGCCATTTAAAAATGCTTGCGGCTTTAATGTCATGTCTTGTCCTGGCAATATGGATAAAAATCTTGGAGAAAAATGGCATGGCTACTCCATCACCCCCCCCCCACCCCAGCCCATTACCAGCCCCTTTGGGTCTTGTATGGATATTAAGGGGAACCCCCCACACACAAAATAATAAAGGCCCTATATACTCTGAACAGCAGTATACAGGCGGTGCAAACAAGACCGGGACTGTATGTTTGTTCTTAAGTAGAATCTGTTTGTAATTTTGAACAGGTACATTGTTTAAAGTGGAGTTCCACCCAATTTTTTTACTTTTTTTTATTCCACTCCTCACCCCCTTTTTTTTGGGGGGGGAGTGGGGGCTTCAGTAGGAGTGGGACTTCCTGTCCCACTTCCTCCTTCCGCCCTGGAGCCGCCTAGGCGATACGTCATATCGCCTTGTGGCGGCTCCTCCCTGTAGGCGATCACCTGGGACGTGACAGGTCCCAGGCGATCGCCTGTCCACTCACAGAGCGCTGCGCCGTTCGCGCACGCGCAGTGAGTGCCCGGCCGTGAAGCCGAAAGCTGTCACGGCCGGGTGCCCACACTGTGAATGGACGCGCCGGCGGAGGAGGGGGGAGAGAAGCGGAGCTCCAGGCGGCGCGTCGCTGGACAGTGGAGCAGGTAAGTGTATGTTTATTAAAAGCCAGCAGCTACACTTTTTGTAGCTGCTGACTTTTAATAAACATAAAAAAAGGTGGAACTCCGCTTTAAGTGTAGCGCCAGCCCAAAAAATCTATTTTTAAGCTTTTTGGAAAACATAGGGAAGGGTTATCACCCCTGTAACATTTGTTTTGCTGTCTGTGCCCCTGTTCAGAACATTTCACCTCACTTTCCGTCCCAAATGACAAATGTTTTTGAAAAGTGGGGTTTTTATTGAAACAAGGATTGGTGATAAAGCATCAGTAGAGAGGAGACACCTTTTTCCCATATTAACTCTTAAGCCTCGTACACACGGCCGAGATTCTCGTTGAAAAAAACATGTCGTTTTTTTTCGACGAGATTCTTGGACAAGAAACTTGTCCCGGTCGAGTGTACAGACGCTCGATTCAAAGAACCCGCGGTTCTTTGAATGGAGCGTACGCGGTGACGTCATCGACTACGACGAGCATGCGCTCGTCACATTCAATGCCGTCGCCGCCATCTTGGTATACCCTACCTATGCCTTGGAAGCTACCGCGCATGCGTCGAATTCATTTCGAACATGCACAGGCTTCCCGGAGGACAGGTAAGTGTACACACACTCACTTTTCTCGTCGAGAAACATGCCGACGAGAATCTCGACGAGAAAATAGAGAGCAGGTTCTCTATTTTCTCGTCGAGATTACTTGTCGGTTTTCTTGACGAGAAACCATACACACGAACAAATTTCTCGGCAAGACATCTCTGCCAGCAAGTTTCTTGCTGGTTCTTGCCGAGAAACTCGGTCGTGTGTACGAGGCCTTACAGGAGAGAATTTCCCTTACTAGGGGTAGATTTCCTCTCACTTCCTGTTGTCTCCTTCTGTTTGCAAGTAGGAGTCGTTTTTAAGTTGGATGTTTGAAAGTAGGGGTCTGCCGTATATACTCTGCTGAAATTTGCCCCTTACATGTTGGTGTTGCCACAACACTGTGAGCCCTCACAGTTACTCTTGGTGGGCGCTGAAACACCCTGCTGTGAACTATTCTATCAGGAATTGTATTTACATGCCATTGTTGAACAGTGGTAGGAAAAATTGGGCCTTTGGTGGTGGTGCTGGTGCCACAACACTGTAAGCCCTCACAGTTACTCTTGGTGGGCGCATGAATGGGCCCTGCTGTGAATTATTAGATCAAGAATTGTAATTGCATGCCCCTGTTGAACAGGGGCTGAAAAATTGGGCCTTTGGTGGTAGTGGTGGTGGTGGTGTTGCCACAACACTGTAAGGCCTCACAGTTACTCTTGGTCTGCGCAGGAATGGGCCCTGCTGTGAATTATTAGATCAAGAATTGTAATTACATGCCCCTGTTAAACAGGGGCAGAACAATTGGGCCTTAGGCACTGGTGCCACAACACTGCAACACCTCACAGATACTGTACTTGGAGCACAGCAATGAGCCCTGTTGCAAAGTATTGCATCAAAAATTGTAATTACACGCCCCTGTTAAACAGGGGCTGAAAAATTGGGCCTTAGCCACTGGTGGCGGCACCCAGAAACAAAAAAGTTCTTCCAAGCTATCATCAAGAATCGGATCATTGAGGAGGTGGAGTCAGTCAACATAACAGGACAGTCACTCAGCATCAGTCTTGAAGGGATGTGACATTTGAAAATAAATTATTCTGTTATATCAGCTTGGTAGGTTGGTAGCTGGTGGTGATCCAAGACTGGTTCATCTTTATAAAGGTCAGTCGATCAACCGAGTCGGTGGACAGGCGCATCCTGTGATCCATGACAAAGCCTCCAGCAGCACTGAATGTGCGTTCCGAAAGAACGCTGGATGCAGGATAGGCCAGTAGCTCAATTGCATACTGTGCAAGCTCTGGCCAGTGATCCATCCTCAAGACCCAGTAAGCCAGAGGATTTTCGGTGGGAAAGGTGTCCAAGTCTGACCTTTCCCCTAGGTATTCCTGCACCATGTATATCAGACGCTGCCGATGGTTGCTGGAACCGATCATACCTTGGGGCTGCGGACTAAAAAATTGTCTGAACGCATCGGTCAGACGACCACCTTCTCCACCGCTCCTTCTGCTACTGAACGAAGCCTCAGCAACTCGTTGTCCAGGACCAGGAGTTTGTAACCTCCCAGTCTCTGGGAACGCGTTGCACAGACCGTTCTGCAAGGCCTCCCGGAGTTGTCTCATCCTCTGCTCCCTCTGCGACGGCAAGATAAGGTCCGCAACCTTACCCTTGTACCGTGTATCAAGGAGAGTGGCCAGCCAGTAATGGTCCCTCTCCTTGATCTGAAGAATACGAGGATCCTCCCGCAGACTTTGCAGGATCAGGGAGGCCATGCAGCGTAGGTTAGCTGAGGCATTCGGTCCGGAGTCCTCTGGGTCACTAAGGACGACATGATCCGCAGCCACCTCCTCCCAGCCACGTACAAGTCCACGGGTTTGTTGGGACTGTAAATCATCCCTAAAAGACTGCTTCTGTTGATGCTGAGTGCCATGCCCCACCTCCATGCTGACACAATCCTCCTCCTCCTCTTCCTGTGTGATGGGTGGGACACAAGGAACACTGTCTGGGTAAAGGGGGCCTTGAGAGGCAAGGAAGTCCTCCTCTTCCTGCCTCTGTTCTGCCTCAAGTGCCATGTCCATTATTCCACGCAGCGTATGCTCCAACAGGTAGACAAGAGGTACAGTGTCACTGATGCATGCACTGTCACTGCTCACCATCCTCGTGGCCTCCTCAAATGGTGCCAGGACAGTGCATGCATCCCTGATCATGCCCCACTGGCGTGGTGAAAAAAACCTGAGCTCCCCTGACCCTGTCCTGGTGCCGTAGTCGCACAGGTACTCATTGATGGCCCTCTGCTACGTGTGCAGCCACTGCAGCATGGCCAACGTTGAGTTCCACCTGGTGGGCATGTCACATATAAGGCGGTTCTTGGGCAGGTTCAACTCCTTTTGCAGCTCAGCCAGCCGAGCACTGGCATTACATGATCTGCGGAAATGCACACAGACTTTCCTGGCCTGCCTCAGGACATCCTGTAAGCCCAGGTACCTGCCCAAGAACTGCTGCACCACCAGGTTAAGGGCGTGAGCCACACAGAGCACATGGGTCAGTTGTCCCTGTCGGAGGGCGGAGAGGAGGTTGGTGCCATTATCGCAAACCACCATTCCTGGCTTAAGCTGGCGTGGCGTCAACCACCTCTCGGCCTGCCCCTGCAGAGCAGACAGAACCTCTGCCCCAGTGTGGCTCCTGTCCCCCAAACACACCAGCGCAAGCACGGCATGGCATCTTTTTGCCTGCGTACTTGCGTAGCCCCTTGAACGCCTACGAAGCACCGCTGGTTCCGAGGACAAAGCACAAGAAGAGGCCATGGAGGTAAAAGAAGAGGAGGGGGTGAAGGAGAGAGGTGTGCCACAACCAGTAGAAGCATTTTGGAGGCGTGGCGGCGGAACAGCCTCCAACACTACTGCACCTTGTCCTGCATCCTTCCCAGCTGCCAAAAGAGTGACTCAATGGGCCGTGAAAGAAAGGTAATGTCCCTATCAGTGCCTGCTGGACCATGAGTCAGCGGTAATATGCACCTTACTGCTGACCGCCCTGTCCAGCGAAGCATAGACATTGCCTTCCACATGCCGGTAGAGAGCCAGAATCACCTTCCGTGAGAAAAAGTGGCGTTTGGGAACCTGCCACTGAGGAACTGCACATTCCACAAACTCACGGAAGGGGGCAGAGTCTACCAACTGAAAAGGCAGCAGTTGAAGTGCTAGCAATTTAGCCAAGCTAGCATTCAACCGCTGGGCATGTGGATGGCTGGGAGTGAACTTCTTTTGACGGTCCAGCAGCTGGGGCAGGGAAATTTGCCTGCTATAATCGGACGTCGGTGTACTGCTAGCAGAGTGCCCGCAAGTACTTGGCTGTGTCACACCTAATTCTACACCTTCATTCCTCTCAGTGCAGGTTTCAGAGAGAACTGAAGGTACAGTGGGGTTGGAGATCCCAGCTGATGAGGAGCAAGGAGAGGTTCGCTTTGTTCTTTGGTGTGGGTCTTTAAGATACGCTTTCCAACGAGCTGCATGGCAGGTCAACATATGTCTGGTCAAGCATGTGGTCCCCAAGCGGCTGATGTTTTGGCCACACGAGATACGCTTCAGACATATGTTGCAAACAGCAGCGGTGCGATCTGATGCACTCGACTCAAAAAGGGCCCACACCAAAGAACTTTTGGAATAACGGGCAGAGGCAGCGCCCTGCACAGGCGGAGCTTTGCGGTGTGATTCTGTCGGTGTGCTGCCCTTACGCTGGCCCCCGGAGGGCATCCTGCCTTGTTGGAGATGTGCCTCCTCCTCATCCTCCTCCTCCTCCTCTCTCCTATCAGGCACCCACGTGGAGTCAGTGACCTCATCATGCCCTCCCTCCTCATCACTGGAGCCAATCTGGCAGTATGCTGCAGCTGCTGGAATATGACTGCCAGATTGGTGTCCTTCTTGAGCATCCCCTCTCTCTGCTCTCACGCTACTGCCTTCCTCTAGCTGGGTATCATCTTCAGACCCTTCGAAACGCTGGGCATCCTCCTGGAGCATGTACCCAACACTGTGCTCAAACAGTTCAGGGGACTCCTCAGGAGGACACGGTGGGTTTAGGGAAGGAGTGACTGATGATGACATTGAGGACGCTTTGGCAGCTGCTTTGCCAGTACCCTGAGCCTGGGTGAGAGAGGATGAGGAGGATGAGGAGGGCTATTTTCATTCACTCTACCAAGTCTTCGGCATGATGCGGCTCAACACGTCCAGCTGCCGAAAATAAGGACAAGCGTGTCCCATGGCCACGTGCTGATGACGATGCACCGCGTCCATGACCAGCACTGTTGTCTCTAGACACAGAGACTGCTTGCCCTCTTTTATTGGCTCGTGACTGTCTGTCTCTCCTTGTTGGACTTCCAGACATAGTAATGGCCTACAGGGAGATGGGAAAACCAGCAATTGGGTAGTGTATATTGTGCTGGAGGCACACAACACCCACTAACTCCAGCAGATGCCTTTATTAGAGAACAGCAATGACGGGTATATACAGGTGTATACTGTGCCACTAACTCCTGCAGATCCCTGTATTATAGAACAGCAATGACGGGTATATACAGTTGTATACTGTGCCACTTACTCCTGCAGATGCCTGTATTTGAGAACAGCAATGACGGATATACAGGTGTATACTGTGCCACTAATTACTGCAGATGCCTGTATTTGAGAACAGCAATGACGGATATACAGGTGTATACTGTGCCACTAACTCCTGCAGATGCTGTATTTGAGAACAGCAATGACGGATATACAGGTATATACTGTGCCACTAACTCCTGCAGATGCCTGTATTATAGAACAGCAATGACGGATATACAGGTGTATACTGTGCCACTAACTCCTGCAGATGCCTGTATTATAGAACACCAATGACGGGTATATACAGGTGTATACTGTGCCACTAACTCCTGCAGATGCCTGTATTTGAGAACAGCAGTGACGGATATACAGGTGTATACTGTGCCACTAACTCCTGCAGATGCTGTATTTGAGAACAGCAATGACGGATATACAGGTGTATACTGTGCCACTAACTCCTGCAGATGCCTGAGAAAATAAAACAGAACATAGAACATACTGTCCCTGCCTATGTATCTCTTTCCCTGCACGCCAACACACTACACAAGGCCGCCGCGCTGTCGGCCTTTTATAGTGTGGGGCGTGTACTAAACCCCCCTGAGCTATAATTGGCCACAGGCATCCTGCCTGTGGCCAATTATGGCTCTCCTCGCCGGCGCTGTGATTGGCCAAGAATGCGGGGTCACAGTGCATGCTTGGCCAATCACAGCGCCGGGATTGCACTGCGATGGCGCAGTGTATTGTGGGCCGTTCGCGTCACTCAAATTTGGTGCGAACAGCCCAAATCGTTCGATCTTTATCGAACGATCGATCAGCCGATGTTCGAGTCGAACGTATGTTCGACTTGAACACAAAGCTCATCCCTAATTGTGAGCGCACGTAGATCTGCGAATGCACGTAGATCTGCGAGTGCACATAGGTCTGTAGGTCTGCGAGTGCATGTAGGTCTGCGAGTGCATGTATGTCCGTTGGTCTGCGAGTGCATGTAGGTCTGTTGGTCTGCGAGTGCACGTAGGTCCGTTGGTCTGCGAGTGCACGTAGGTCCGTTGGTCTGCCAGTGCACGTAGGTCCATAGGTCTGCGTGTGCACGTAGGTCCATTGGTTTGTGAGTGCACATAGGTCTGTGAGTGCATGTAGGTCTGTTGGTCTGCGAGTTCACATAGGTCTGTTGGTCTGCGAGTGCTTGTAGGTCTTCGAGTGCACATAGGTCAGTTGGCCTGCGAGTGCATGTAGGTCTGCGAGTGCATGTAGGACCGTAGGTCTGCGAGTGCACGTAGGTCCGTTGGTCTGCGAGTGCATGCTGGTCTGCCAGTGCACATAGGTCCGTAGGTCTGCGAGTGCATGCTGGTCTGCGAGTGCATGTAGGTCTGCGAGTGTATGTAGGTCTGTAGGTCTGCGAGTGCACGTAGGTTTGCGAGTGCACGTAGGTCCGTAGGTCTGCGAGTACACATAGATCTGTAGGTCTGCAAGTGCACATAGGTCCGTAGGTCTGCTAGTGCATGTAGGTCCGTAGGTCTGCGAGTACATGTAGGTTCATTGGTCTGTGAGTGCACATAGGTCTGTGAGTGCATGTAGGTCTGTTGGTCTGCGAGTTCACGTAGGACTGTTGGTCTGCGAGTGCTTGTAGGTCTTCGAGTGCACATAGGTCAGTTGGCCTGCGAGTGCATGTAGGTCTGTGAGTGCATGTAGGACCGTAGGTCTGCGAGTGCACATAGGTCCGTTGGTCTGTGAGTGCATGCTGGTCTGCGAGTGCACGTAGGTCTGAGAGTGCACGTAGGTCCGTAGGTCTGCGAGTGCACGTTGGTCTGCGAGTGCACGTTGGTCTGAGAGTGTACGTAGGTCTGCGAGTGCACGTAGGTCCTTAGGTCTGCGAGTGCACGTAGATCCATAGGTTTGCGAGTGCACATAGGTCTGTAGGTCTGCAAGTGCACGTAGGTTCATTGGTCTGTGAGTGCACATAGGTCTGTGAGTGCATGTAGGTCTGTTGGTCTGTGAGTTCACGTAGGACTGTTGGTCTGCGAGTGCACGTAGGTCCGTAGGTCTACGAGTGCACGTAGGTCCGTAGGTCTGCGAGTGCACGTAGGTCCATTGGTCTGTGAGTGCACATAGGTCTGTGAGTGCATTTAGGTCTGTTGGTCTGCGAGTTCACGTAGGTCTGTTGGTCTGCGAGTGCACGTAGGTCTGCGAGTGTACGTAGGTCTGTAGGTCTGCGAGTGCACTTAGGTCTGCGAGTGCACGTAGGTCCATAGGTTTGCGAGTGCACATAGGTCCGTAGGTCTGCTAGTGCATGTAGGTCCATAGGTCTGCAAGTGCATGTAGGTCCGTAGGTCTGCGAGTGCACGTAGGTTCATTGGTCTGTGAGTGCACATAGGTCTGTGAGTGCATGTAGGTCTGTGAGTGCATGTAGGTCTGTTGGTCTGCGAGTTCACGTAGGACTGTTGGTCTGCGAGTGCTTTTAGGTCTTCGAGTGCACATAGGTCCGTTGGTCTGCGAGTGCATGTAGGGCTGCGAGTGCACGTAGGTCAGTTGGTCTGCAAGTGCACGTAGGTCCGTTGGTCTGCGAGTGCACGTAGGTCCGTTGGTCTGCGAGTGCACGTAGGTCCGTTGGTCTGCGAGTGCACATAGGTCTGCGAGTGCACGTAGGTCCATAGGTTTGCGAGTGCACGTAGGTCTGCGAGTGCACGTCGGTCCGTTGGTTTGCGAGTGCACGTTGGTCTGCGAGTGCACATAGGTCCGTTGGTCTGCGAGTGCACGTAGGTCCGTTGGTCTGCGAGTGCACATAGGTCTGCGAGTGCACGTAGGTCCATAGGTTTGCGAGTGCACGTAGGTCTGCGAGTGCACGTAGGTCCGTTGGTCTGCGAGTGCACGTTGGTCTGCGAGTGCACGTTGGTCTGCAAGTGCACGTAGGTCTGCAAGTGCACGTAGGTCCATTGGTCTGCAAGTGCACATTGGTCTGCGAGTGCATGTAGGTCCATAGGTCTGTGAGTGCACGTTGGTCCATTGGTTTATGAGTGCTCTTAGGTCTGCAAGTACCTGTGTATTGTCTTGATGAGTACCTGTGTATTGTCTTGTTGAGTATTAGTGTCAGGAAGCTAGATGTTAGGTAATTTGGACAGAGTATAATCCCCAATCCTCATTAAATTTAATAGGTATGATGCTCAGTGGGTGTGGCGAGTGCACGTAGGTCTGCGAGTGCACGTAGGTCTGCGAGTGCATGCTGGTCTGCGAGTGCACGTAGGTCTGAGAGTGTACGTAGGTCTGTAGGTCTGTGAGTGCACGTAGGTCCTTAGGTCTGCGAGAGCACGTAGGTCCTTAGGTCTGCGAGTGCACATAGATCCGTAGGTTTGCGAGTGCACATAGGTCTGTAGGTCTGCAAGTACACGTAGGTTCATTGGTCTGTGAGTGCACATAGGTCTGTGAGTGCATGTAGGTCTGTTGGTCTGCGAGTTCACGTAGGACTGTTGGTCTGCGAGTGCTTGTAGGTCTGCGAGTGCACGTAGGTCCGTAGGTCTGCGAGTGCACGTAGGTCCGTAGGTCTGCGAGTGCCCGTAGGTCCGTAGGTCTGCGAGTGCACGTAGGTCCATTGGTCTGTGAGTGCACATAGGTCTGTAAATGCATGTAGGTCTGTTGGTCTGCGAGTTCACGTAGGTCTGTTGGTCTGCGAGTGCTTGTAGGTCTTCGAGTGCACATAGGTCAGTTGGCCTGCGAGTGCATGCTGGTCTGCGAGTGCACGTAGGTCTGCGAGTGTACGTAGGTCTGTAGGTCTGCGAGTGTGCGTAGGTCTGCGAGTGCACGTAGATCCGTTGGTCTGCGAGTGCATGCTGGTCTACGAGTGCACGTAGGTCTGCGAGTGCACATAGGTCCATAGGTCTGCGAGTGCATGCTGGTCTGCGAGTGTACGTAGGTCTGCGAGTGTGCGTAGGTCTGCGAGTGCGCATAGGTCTGCGAGTGCACGTAGGTCCGTAGGTCTGCCAGTGCACGTAGATCCGTTAGTCTGTGAGTGCATGCTGGTCTACGAGTGCACGTAGGTCTGCGAGTGCTCGTAGGTCCATAGGTTTGCGAGTGCACATAGGTCCGTAGGTCTGCTAGTGCATGTAGGTCCCTAGGTCTGCGAGTGCACGTAGGTTCATTGGTCTGTGAGTGCACATAGGTCTGTGAGTGCATGTAGGTCTGTTGGTCTGCGAGTTCACGTAGGACTGTTGGTCTGCGAGTGCTTGTAGGTCTTCGAGTGCACATAGGTCCATTGGTCTGCGAGTGCATGTAGGTCTGCGAGTGCATGTAGGTCCGTAGGGCTGCGAGTGCACGTAGGTCTGCGAGTGCACGTAGGTCCATAGGTTTGCGAGTGCACGTAGGTCCGTTGATCTGCGAGTGCACGTAGGTCCGTTGATCTGCGAGTGCACGTAGGTCCGTTGATCTGCGAGTGCACGTAGGTCCGTTGGTCTGCGAGTGCACGTTGGTCTGCAAGTGCACGTGGGTCTGCAAGTGCACGTAGGTCCATTGGTCTGCAAGTGCACATTGGTCTGCAAGTGCACGTAGGTCCACAGGTCTGTGAGTGCACGTTGGTCCATTGGTTTATGAGTGCACGTAGGTCTGCAAGTACCTGTGTATTGTCTTGATGAGTACCTGTGTATTGTCTTGTTGAGTATTAGTGTCAGGAAGCTAGATGCTAGGTAATTTGGACAGAGTTTAATCCCCAATCCTCATTAAATTAATAGGTATGATGCCCGGTGGGTGTGGCGAGTGCACGTAGGTCTGCGAGTGCACATAGGTCCGTAGGTCTGCGAGTACATGCTGGTCTGCGAGTGCACGTAGGTCTGAGAGTGTACGTAGGTCTGTAGGTCTGAGAGTGCACGTAGGTCCTTAGGTCTGCGAGTGCACGTAGATCCGTAGGTTTGCGAGTGCACATAGGTCCGTAGGTCTGCTAGTGCATGTAGGTCTGTAGGTCTGCAAGTGCACGTAGGTTAATTGATCTGTGAGTGCACATAGGTCTGTGAGTGCATGTAGGTCTGTTGGTCTGCGAGTTCACGTAGGACTGTTGGTCTGTGAGTGCTTGTAGGTCTTCGAGTGCACATAGGTCCGTAGGTCTGCGAGTGCACGTAGGTCCGTAGGTCTGCGAGTGCACATAGGTCCATTGGTCTGTGAGTGCACATAGGTCTGTGAGTGCATGTAGGTCTGTTGGTCTGCGAGTTCACGTAGGTCTGTTGGTCTGAGAGTGCTTGTAGGTCTTCGAGTGCACATAGGTCAGTTGGCCTGCGAGTGCATGCTGGTCTGCCAGTGCACGTAGGTCTGCGAGTGTACTTAGGTCTGTAGGTCTGCGAGTGCACGTAGGTCCGCGAGTGCACGTAGGTCCATTGGTCTGTGAGTGCACATAGGTCTGTGAGTGCATATAGGTCTGTTGGTCTGCGAGTTCACGTAGGTCTGTTGGTCTGCGTGTGCTTGTAGGTCTTCGAGTGCACATAGCTCAGTTGGCCTGCAAGTGCATGCTGGTCTGCGAGTGCATGTAGGTCTGCGAGTGTACGTAGGTCTGTAGGTCTGCGAGTGCGCGTAGGTCTGCCAGTGCACGTAGATCCGTTGGTCTGCGAGTGCATGCTGGTCTGTGAGTGCACGTAGGTCTGCGAGTGCACATAGGTCCGTAGGTCTGCAAGTGCATGCTGGTCTGTGAGTGCATGTAGGTCTGCGAGTGTACGTAGGTCTGTAGGTTTGCGAGTGCACATAGGTCCATAGGTTTGCGAGTGTACATAGGTCCATAGGTCTGCTAGTGCATGTAGGTCCGTAGGTCTGCGAGTGCACTTGGTTCATTGGTCTGTGAGTGCATGTTGGTCTGCGAGTTCACGTAGGACTGTTGGTCTGCGAGTGCTTGTAGGTCTTCGAGTGCACATAGGTCAGTTGGCCTGCGAGTGCATGTAGGTCTGTGAGTGCATGTAGGACCGTAGGTCTGCGAGTGCACGTAGGTCCGTAGATCTGCGAGTGCACATAGGTCCATTGGTCTGTGAGTGCACATAGGTCTGTGAGTGCATGCTGGTCTGCGAGTGCACGTAGGTCTGCGAGTGCACATAGGTCCGTAGGTCTGCGAGTGCATGCTGGTCTGCGAGTGCATGTAGGTCTGTGAGTGTACGTAGGTCTGTAGGTCTGCGAGTGCACGTAGGTCTGCGAGTGCACGTAGGCCCGTAGGTTTGCGAGTGCACGTAGGTCCATAGGTTTGCGAGTGCACATAGGTCCGTAGGTCTGCTAGTGCATGTAGGTCCGTAGGTCTGCGAGTGCACGTAGGTTCATTGGTCTGTGAGTGCATGTAGGTCTGTTGGTCTGCGAGTTCACGTAGGACTGTTGGTCTGCGAGTGCTTGTAGGTCTTCGAGTGCACATAGGTCCGTTGGTCTGCGAGTGCATGTAGGTCTGCGAGTGCATTTAGGTCCGTAGGGCTGCGAGTGCACGTAGGTCAGTAGGGCTGCGAGTGCACGTAGGTCCGTTGGTCGGCGAGTGCACGTAGGTCTGCGAGTGCACGTAGGTCCGTTGGTCTGCGAGTGCACGTAGGTCCGTTGGTCTGCGAGTGCACGTAGGTCTGCGAGTGCACGTAGGTCCATAGGTTTGCGAGTGCACGTAGGTCCGTTGATCTGCGAGTGCACGTAGGTCCGTTGATCTGCGAGTGCACGTAGGTCCGTTGGTCTGAAAGTGCACGTAGATCTGCAAGTGCACGTAGGTCCATTGGTCTGCAAGTGCACATTGGTCTGCGAGTGCACGTAGGTCCATAGGTCTGTGAGTGCACGTTGGTCCATTGGTTTATGAGTGCACGTAGGTCTGCAAGTACCTGTGTATTGTCTTGATGAATACCTGTGTATTGTCTTGATGAGTACCTGTGTATTGTCTTGTTGAGTATTAGTGTCAGGAAGCTAGATGTTAGGTAATTTGGACAGAGTATAATACCCAATCCTCATTAAATTAATAGGTATGATGCCCGGTGGGTGTGGCGAGGCGACTCGGTGTACATCTTGCAGCATGTATGCGTTCCTTGATCCTCCGATCGAGGGCGAATACCGCTTTTCAAAATGTAAGCACATTATTTCTCTGGAAGCCCAGGTTTTGAATCTAGGGAAGCAACTGTCAGCACTGAGAAGACCCTCCATACTAAAGGAGAGTAGGGAACGTACCGGGCAGGGGCCAGCACAGAGGTGGGTGGAGGCAAAGAGGTGCAGGCACTAGAAAATAGTAGATGGGTGACAGGAAGGGTAGAGGGGGAAGTGCCAGGGAGGCCAATCCAGGGCTGGAGCTCGGGTTCGGCACATCACTGGTCTGGTGGACAGATTACTGGGAGGGGCTGGGGAAGACCCAGCTGTCATGGTGCATGTTGGCACCAATGAAAAAGTCAGAGGCAGATGGAGTGTCCTAAAGAACGATTTTAGGGACTTGGGAGCTAAATTGAGGAAAAGTACCTCCAAGGTAGTATTCTCAGGAATACTACCGGTACATCGAGCCACACCAGAAAGGCAGAGGGAGATTAGGGAAGTAAACAAGTGGCTGAGGAGCTGCTGTAGTAAGGAGGGGTTTGGGTTCCTGGAGGACTGGGCCGACTTCTCAGTCGATAACCAGTACTATAGAAGGGACGGATTGCACCTAAATGAGGAGGGTGCAGATCAGCTGGGAATGAAGATGGCCAAAAAATTTGAGGGGTTTTTAAACCAGGCAACGGGGGGAGGGTCCAGAGGTAGAGATAGTCAGCGCAGAACATATTCCAGGGGGTAGTATTGGGGGCATTAGTGGTTGGGTGACCAAAGCACAGAAAACCAAGGTAAGTATAGTAGCAAGTCTTAGTCACAATCTCGGGACACCCAATAAGAGGATAGTATGTGACCGGTCTAAACTACGTGGCATGTTCACCAATGCCAGGAGCCTGGCAGTCAAGATGAGTGAACTAGAGATACTGTTGTACGAGGAGGATTTGGATTTTGTGGGAATTTCAGAGACCTGGTTCAACAGTTCTCATGATTGGCTGGCAACCATTCAAGGGTATACCCTTTATCGCAAGGATAGAAAGGGTCAAAAATGGAGAGGGGTATGCCTATATATCAAGAATAATGTAAAAGTGAATGTGAGACATGACATCACTACGGGAGCTAGGGAGGAGGTGGAATCCTCATGGGTAGAGCTCCAAAGGGATGAAGCTAAGGGTAAAATAATACTGGGAGTATGCTATAGGCCCCCTAACCTGAGGGAGGAGGGGGAGACAGATCTTCTATCACAATTTGGATTAGCAGCAAAGATGGGAAGTGTTATCATAATGGGGGTTTTTAATAATCCAGACACAGACTAGGCGGAGGGAACCACGCATTCATTTAAGGCTTTCCAGTTCCTAAATGTCCTAAATGTCTTGCAGGACAATTTTATGGGTCAGATGGTAGACCACCAATTAGAAATCAGATCTACTGATTGCCAAGAATACAGACCTGATCACGGATGTGGAAATACGGGGCAATTTAGGTAACAGCGATCACAGATCAATTGGCTTCAGTATAAATCACACAAATAGGAAACATAAGGGGAATACAAAGACACTGAATTTCAAAAGACCTAAACTACGAACCTTGCTAGAAGGCATAAATTGGCATAAAACCTTATGCCCTGTACACACAATCGGATTTTCCATCGGAAAAACCTTGGATGGTTTTTCCGACGGAATTCCGCTCAAGCTTGGCTTGCATACACACAGTCACACAAAATGACGACCGTCAAGAACGCGGTAACGTACAACAAGTACGACAGCATTATAAAACAGTAATTCCATTCCGAGTCCGACACCCTCTGGGCTACTTTTGCTAATCTCGTGTTAGTAGAAGTTTGGTGAGAGACGATTCGCGCTTTTCAGCCTTCGTGCTTTTCAGACCGTTTCTGCTGTTCAGTTGGTGCTTGTGGGTTCGTATCTGTTTTTCAGTGTGTGTAGTCAGTTCGTATCTGGTTTTCAGTGTGTGTAGTCAGTTCGTATCTGGTTTTCAGTGCGTTCTTGTCCGCTCGTTTCTGATTTTCAGATCTTTCTTCATAGGCCTTGCTGTTCTTCAGTGCGTTCTGTTAGTTCGTTCTGACCAGCCAACCGTTTTCTAGCCATGTTGCGGGTACGTACTCGTCGTAGAGTTCGTGCTGTGCATAGGCTTGGTGTTGGGCTTCTTGCTTTGACCCAAGCTCAGTCCATGAACAGGGTGGGGAGGAGTTCATGGACGAAGAATTGGTTGCACCAGCGTGACCAATTCTGTCATATGCCTTTGCTGTGGGAGATCCAAGAGAATAATCCTGATGATTTCAGGAATTATCTCCGGATGGAGGCCCCCATTTTTCACCATCTGTTGGCTTTTCTGTCCCCTTATATTACCAAGCAGGACACCTGCATGCGGCAAGCCATCACTCCTGAGCAAAGGCTAGTCGCCATGTTGCGGTACTTGGCGACAGGGAGAAGTCTGCAGGACCTCAAGTTCTCGACAGGCATCCCCCCCAGGCTCTGGGACTCATTATTCCAGAGACCTGTTCTGCCATCATACAAGTCCTGCAGAAGGACTATATTAAGGTAAGTTTTCTCCTTTAACATCACATTCTATGTATTTAATGTATGCTAATGTATTGCATTTCTTTCATCATTCCCTAATTACCATGATTGTAATGTCCCCTTTGTCCTCATGCATGCTGTAAGCTTTAAATGCTCCTTTTTTGGCCTACATGCATATTTGCCTTCACTAACCTCTCCAGCATGCTATCCTGGGCCCATACACACCTAGCCTAGTCACTTAACAATATATTTTTTCAGCTCCATTGTAATGCTTTACCCTAAAGACCCCCTAAAATGTGTTCAAATGTTATTGTTCTCAATAAATTCAGGCAGAGTGGCAAAGACTTTTTTTGGGGATCCCAAACTCATCTAGAACCCCCACCAAAGAAAATGTGTACAAATGTTATTGTTCTCATTAAATTCAGGCAGAGTGGCAGAACCTTTTTTTTGTGTCCCAAACTCATCTAGAACCCCCCCCTCCCCCTCAAATTTTTACAATGGGTCATCAGAGGGGTGAGAAATCTGATATGTGGACCTTATATTTGTGTCTTTAAATACTCCTTAAAATAAATGTTATACTGATGTTGGCCAAGAATGTTTATGTCTAATTTGCTTGCAATATAATTTGCAAAAGTACTCATTTTTTATTTTCTTGTTTGACTCCACAGTTTCCTTCAACGCCACACGAATGGCAGACTGTGGCATCCCAGTTTGCCGAGCGGTGGGACTTTCCTAACTGCGGAGGGGCAATAGATGGGAAGCACGTCCACATCGTTCCACCACCCCACTCGGGGTCATACTATTTTAATTATAAGGGGTTCAATAGATTTGTGTTGATGGCGGTGGTGTCGGCGACATATGAGTTTCTATATGTGGACGTGGGGAAGAATGGCCGGATGTCGGATGGTGGAGCCTTCGCCCAGATGGAGTTTTCCAGACGTCTCCAGAGTGGTGGCTTGGCATTGCCACCTGCTGCAGAGAACGTGGAAGGACTGTCGTTCGTTTTTATCGCATATGAAGCATTTTGTCTGGCTGATCACCCGATGAGGCCATTCCCCCTGAGGACCCTCACCCCTGAGAAGAGGGTTTTTTAATTACTGGCTGGCCAGAGCCAAAAGAGTCATGGAGAATGCCTTTGGGATAATGGCCAGCTGGTTCCGCCTATTTCTTACGGCTATTAATATGTCGGAGTACAAACTGAACCACAGAGTCCTAGCATGCTGTGTTCTTCACAACTTTTTAAGGAGAAATGCTCCTAATTATGTTGCCTCAGTTGGGCCTGAGGCCGGACTTCCTGCAAATACACTGACGGCCCTGGAAGCTGGCCTTCCTGGCTTGCCCCCCCAAAGCGCCCGTGAAGTTCGGCAAAAATATGTTGATTATTTTACGGGTAGGGGGCCATTGCTATGCCCGAAAATTTGTAAATCTTTTCTAAAATAAATTAAAAAAAATATCTGCTAAAATC
The DNA here is from genome assembly GCA_029206835.1 of Rana muscosa. Lineage (NCBI taxonomy): Eukaryota > Metazoa > Chordata > Amphibia > Anura > Ranidae > Rana > Rana muscosa. The sequence continues at coordinate 9,466,592 of CM055123.1, read as the reverse complement.
TTGAATTAGATTTATTGCTTGTATTTCTTTTAGCTGTTTCCTAGGTTCTCCTAGTGCACTTGTAGTGCCAAGTGGTTTTGCCATTATTAAATAACCCCCATTGTCACTGTAAACACCAACTTAATCCAAAAACTGGTATTGAGCATTGGAAGAAGAAGATACACATTGTTGAAAACCTTTTACTCTGTGCACATTCACATTATTGGGTCAAAAAACAACATCTTGGCTTTATAAATGTAGCACACGGACCCTTTTCTCCTGCTTACCTCCACCTTGCAGGGATAAAGGCACACCGTGCCACATGCCCGGATCCACCTGGTTTAGAAGGTTGAGCGGTGTTCTTTAATTTTGGGTCCTGCAGCGAGTTACCACCTTCCATTGGTTCTCATCCCTAAAGTATATGGAAAAGTCTATGTTCCTTCCCCAAAGAAAGTCAATGTCCACACAACTTCAACTCCAGCAAAGAGTTTATTTTCCTTTGCTTCAATTAACAGGGAAATTGAAGAGAGAAAGAAGTTAGTGAAGTTAGGAGGTAGATTCAGGCACATACCACTTGGCCTACTCGTTGCCACCCGATCTCGAGTGGGTTTAGCTCACCCGGATAGATCCCTCTCACAGTTCTAGCAGCCGGAGTGGAGCTCAAACAATACTGTAACTTTGTCCCCCACCTGGGACGGGTTCAGGAGATCCTCTAATAGAGCAGAATCCTGTTAAAACTTAAAGGGGTTGTAAAGGTTTTTTTTTTTTCTAAATAGGTTCCTTTAAGCTAGTGCATTGTTGGTTCACTTACCTTTTCCTTCAATTTCCCTTCTAAATGTTTTTTTTCTTTGTCTGAATTTCTCACTTCCTGTTTCTCCTCAGTAAACTTCACACCATCATCCGAGCGGTGTTTAGTCAGCCAGAACAGCTTACTGAACAGCATACTGAACAGCAACAGGAAGTGAGAAATTCAAACAAAGAAAACAAACATTTAGAAGGGAAATCGAAGGAAAAGGTAAGTGAACCAACAATGCACTAGCTTAAAGGAACCTATTTAGAAAATAAAAAATGAACCTTTACAACCCCTTTAAAGAACCGTTGATGCCAATGGGCACTTTACAGGGTTATCTTGCGGAGCAAGGAATCCTTCCCTCTGACAGGTCACCAGGCCTCTCCCGAGACAGCGACCTACTATCACTCATCTCTTCCGTGGGACCGATCCTCCCCTTGCCTCCTCTCAGTCAGAGGGGGTTACCCTCACCTGGGTACCCTGGGACTCCAGTGTTCTAATTGTAGGCCCAGTTGAAGGTACTGGGCCTACCCGGAATGTTGTAGCCTCGGGCTAAAGGTGCCCGAGACTCCTCGACCAGATCACACACCCCCATGGGGCACACTCCATTGCCCTCCTCCAGGGGCACACACACCTCGTCATGGTGTCTGCCCTTTATGTATCCCCTCCTGACATGCACAGCAGGCGAAACCCCGCCCCCTGCACGGTAGCCGAGAGAGGACACCCAATCATGCCATTGTGTCAACTGAGGTTCGACCCTGGGCCTGGGCAACAGTGCCACCCACAGGCCAAAGAGGAACCGTAGTAAAAATTAAAAGGTATACTGCGCTGGATGAAAATGTATATACCAAAAGAAGCCGCCAACACTGCTAGTAGAAAAAAGCTGGTGATAAGTGGAAATAAAAGTGTAGCGCTACCTGGGTAAAATTATGTAAATTAGTGAATAAATACACAATATAAATGTATTAATAATATGGTAAACACGTGTAACACCCAAAAGTAACGTGCTAAGTGACTCTATTGCTAAAGTGATCAAACAATGGTATTATAACCCATAATAATAAACACAAAATGAATATCTAATAACATAAGTCCATGGAAAGAAAATCATTAAAATGTCCAAATAGTGAAGTTCAATCCAAAGAAACGTGTTCAATCAAGGTGTGAGCTTACGTTTCAAAATTTTCTGTGTATGGGAGTGATGTGAAAACCGCCACCAAGGGTAAGTTGAAGGAGGCTTACCGGAAGTCTCGGATTTGGAGAGGCATACACCACCCAAATCAGAGAAGGCTTGAGGGTTAATTGAGCCCAATATGGATGGTCTTGAGTTGGAGGGTGGTCTGGAGTCAAAGGGGTTTATCCGCTTCAATCAAACAGGACATCCAACACGCAAATCACCAATACATGTAAGGGCTCGATATCCAATATGCATACGTGTAAAGATAGAAGAACTCACATAGCATGATATCGTTTGGAAAGGGTTTAATGGCAAAACATAACAATGTAACACTCACATTTAAGATGGTTTTAAAAGCATGGATTCAGGTACAAGAGCGATGTGTACGGACAGGTCCACCCGACTAGTTTCGACTAAATAGTCATCATCTGGGGTAAGGACCTTGTCCCACACACATCGCAAATAAATGGACAAATTGACCTCCATGATCCCGGAAGTGAACCGCCATTACATCACTTCCGGTTTTGATTTTTTATCCCGGATGGTCAAAATATCAGAAATATCATATACTTTGTCTGTACATAATACCCGGAAAAGAACATTTAAAAAGCAATGTGTTTCTAATTGAAATTAAAGTGGCTGTAGGTCACCTTGTGTGACATTATTAGCCAAGCCTCACTTTCAATCATATGTGTGTCTGTATCATTTCCACTGCGCTGGATGTAGTGTATTTTCATGGTGGATCCAACCCTCGCTATGAAAACGAGGCATGGACCCAACGCCAGTGCATCACTTCCGCAGTGGAGCTAGGCTGAAAGAAACTGGAAGTGGCAGCCAAGCCTCGTTCTGAAAAACGAGACGTAGGTTTGCCACATACCGCAGCCATTCTATGTAGTGTGTTTTCATAGTGGATCCAACCCTCGCTATAAAAACGAGGCCTGGGCCCAACATCAGTACATCACTTCCGTCATGGGGCTAGGCTGGAAGAAACTGGAAGTGGCAGCCAAGCCTCGTTCTGAAAAACGAGACGTAGGCCTGCCACATACCGCAGCCACGCCCCTCCGCAGAGTCACACAGACAGCGCTCATAGAGCCCCTGCTAGTAGGTCCGCCCCTCTAAAGGACGCAACCCACATCCTCCCTGACCTAAAGAGAAGTACGTCTTAAGCTGGAGGGCAGACTAGATACACAAAAAATTAACATTAAGATTAATAATGCCAATAGGGTGAATCTAAAAACTATATAGTGTATGTACATAAATGGAACGCTGTAGAGATATATTGGTGCATTCTTTAATATATGTGTGATGACTCACACGCTACCTTGTACCTCATAGATCTGTGATGAATGTACCATCACATGCACTCTGTGCGTGGTCGATGCACATACGTACGTCAAACACGCACAAAATGTAATAAGGTATTGGTCGACAAAATAGGTTAAAATAAGTAAAATACTCTAAGAAAATAAAATTTATATTAAGAGTGTATGTGAATGAACACATACATGTATACATGTGATAGGATAAAATAAATAAAAAGAAGTCGTATATTAATATATAATGTTCAGGACGCATTGATAAAGGAGTTAATGTCCCACTCGACATTCATTCCCTGTGGCTGATAGGTCTGAAGCTCGTATATCCAGAATGTTTCCAGTCTGGATACTCCTAGTAGTTGCTCCACCCCTCCATGGGGCAACGAAATGATCTATAACTAGAAATTGAGTGCCATCAGGGTTTCGGGCATGGTGTTGCCGTAATGTCTGGGGACAGTATGTTTAATACTCCCAAATTTTATTAAACTCACATGTTCAGACACCCTAGCAGTGAAAGATCTAATCGTTCTACCCACGTACTGTTTACCACATGGGCAGGTCAACAAATATACCACATGGGTTGTAGCGCACGTGCAGAATTGTTTTATGGGGTAGATTTTATTGGTCACTGAGGATCTGAATTCCTTTGTAGGCCTTCTTCCACATGTGTTGTGTTTACAAACAATACATTTTTTACAGGGATAATATCCCATCCAGTTATGAAAAAAGGTGGGTTTTATGGGTGGATTTATGATGTTGGGTGCAATTTTATTTTGAAGGGAGGGTACTCCCTTATAAATAACCTTAGGCCTTTCTGGTATCAGTGTGCCCAACACCCTATCATTCCTCAGTATCCCCCAATGTTTTTCAAAAATGGCCTTTATGTGCTTATATTGGGTGGAAAAGGTAGTAAGAAAGGACCATTTATAGGTATCATTTCTTTCTTTGGGTGGTCTATCTTCGAACAATGTGGGTCTTTCTATATCAAACACCCTCTTCAGGTCACTATCTATTTCCGCCTGATTACTAGCAGTGTTGGCGGCTTCTTTTGGTATATACATTTTCATCCAGCGCAGTATACCTTTTAATTTTTACCACAAGTTTTATAGATTTCATATTGCTGCAGGAGATCCATACTTATCCACTATTAGTTGTTTATTCTACATTTTCCAGTAGTTTAAAGTATGGATGTTTTTGATTATCGTGCTTCACGGATAGTGAACACTGAGGGTGTGTTTGTCATCACAGGCAATGACAGGCAATGACACCGAGATAGCAGGTCTATTTCTGAGGCTTAAAAACATCATGGTGTCAGAACTCCATCTCCAATGGGACCTTGTTTTTTTGGAGCAATATGTTGCAGAAAACATGGTACCTCGGAGTCTCAGATGGGATGTACATCCACAGCAAGGAGAAGTAGATCTTGATTCCTGGTCCAAATACTTCAATGAGGCTGGAACCAAATTTCTATGCATATTGGATATCGAGCCCTTACATGTATTAGTGATTTGCGTGTTGGATGTCCTGTTTGATTGAAGCGGATAAACCCCTTTGACTCCAGACCACCCTCCAACTCAAGACCATCCATATTGGGCTCAATTAACCCTCAAGCCTTCTCTGATTTGGGTGGCGTATGCCTCTCCAAATCCGAGACTTCCGGTAAGCCTCCTTCAACTTACCCTTGGTGGCGGTTTTCACATCACTCCCATACACAGAAAATTTTGAAACGCAAGCTCACACCTTGATTGAACACGTTTCTTTGGATTGAACTTCACTATTTGGACATTTTAATGATTTTCTTTCCATGGACTTATGTTATTAGATATTCATTTTGTGTTTTATTATTATGGGTTATAATACCATTGTTTGATCACTTTAGCAATAGAGTCACTTAGCACGTTACTTTTGGGTGTTACACGTGTTTACCATATTATTAATACATTTATATTGTGTATTTATTCACTAATTTACATAATTTTACCCAGGTAGCGCTACACTTTTATTTCCAAAGAGGAACCCTACACCAGACAACACTTACAGCAGAGCAGAGTGCGGTATAACAAATTAGAGAACCTGAGCCAACTGGCTCATACTACCCCTAAATTTAGTACATAGCGACCCCCATATTTGAGGTACCCGCTACACACACCCCCCTCCTGAAAAAGCCACTGTCCCCAGTGGCTGGAAGAGATCAGAAAACTCCCCTCAATCCTGAGTGGGTTCTGGTCTTTTCCAACTATGTACAATATTTTGGAAATATATATATATATATATATATATTTTAATTTGTGCCTGAATCAACATTTAGAAATAGAGTAAAGAAGAAGAAAGAAAGAAAAGAGCATGTAACAATATACATTACATATTTTTTTTTTTATATATATTTTTACTTATTGATGAAAGAAAAAAACAAAAGAGAGCGGGACTTTAAATGAAGCATGTGCGGGAAAGGGTTCGGGTTGACAAAAGATAGCAACAAGTCTGGAGTATCTGGTATCATGAAAAAGTTTTTTAATTATTTCTTTCACCTAATGCACTGTCCATGACTATAAATTGCATTAGTGAAGTTTAAATTGATGTGCATATACATCACACAGACTGAGTTTGCAAAGGGAAACATATAAACTGAGGACCCAATTGTACAGACATACAAAAAAAATTCTACAATATTGTATATGGTATTGATGCATTTAAGAAGCATGAATCCAATGGGAGGGGCTGCCTGTGCCAGGCATGCGGCAATGGTGATCGACCCCTGTCCGAGAAGGAAAGAAAAGTAGGACAAGCCAACCCCCACAAAAAAGATGCACATATGTTCAAAAATAGTATGTCCATGTGTGTGATGCCCAAGCGGAGAGCGGAGAGCATCGCCGCCACAGCACAAGGGCCCACACAGCCGGACACACAACCGAAAATATTACAACAAACACATATATACCAAATAATGAAACTTAATAAATAAATAAACCCCCTTTACCGTTTCTCAATAAAATGTCCCTATATACATATCTGAGTCACATAGAGCAAAAAGAAGAGATCAAAAGAGGAGAGTAAGACAGCCCCGACATCACATAGCAGGATGAAAAATAGGCAAATATATAGGATATCAGTCAGTTTTACCCGAACTGAAACCCTCCAAAAAAGGTCTATAACTTTCTGCCTCATTTAACCCTGGAGGGATGGTAGCCTCAAGGTATTTGATCCACCTCATTTCCCGTTGTAATAGTGTCTTATTCCAGTCACCCCCCCGTCGGGGGATGTGTACCCGGTCTAGAACGGTAAAATTTACTGTTGGCATTCTATAGCCATGACATTTGGCCACATGCCTACCCAAGGGTAGGTATAGATTGCACATTTTCATGCTTGCCAGATGTTTGCTTACACGTTGGCCCAACTACTGTCGCGTTTTGCCCACATAGAAGGCTCCACATTGGCAAACCAATAAATACACTACACCTTGTGTTTTGCAGTTGGCGAAATGTTTGAGGTGGAAAGGTTCCCCATTGGGCAATGTAAAGGACGTTCTTTTACTGATCACTCCACAGAACAAAATCCACAGGGATATGTACCCCATACTTTGCATGGATCTTTCCTCTGGTCTCCCCTGTATTCACTTTGGGTAAGCAACTCACCCAAGGACCCAGCCCGTCTGTATATAATCTGTGGATTTTTTTGTCACCAATCCCGCATGGGATGGTTCTTCAGTTAGAATGGCCCAGTGTTTGGACAGAATTTTTCGAATTTGTTGATATTCATTGGAAAAACGAAGGATGGTTCTCAAAGCATCATCACTTTTTTTAGGTTTCTTTTTAAAGATCAGATCATGTCTGTCCAAAGCTTTGACCCTATTGAAAGCTTTTTTTAAAGTAATCTTCGAGTAAGTTCATCAGCTTCCGAATGAAAGTCTTCTGCTGTTGTGCAGTTACGCTTGAGTCGCAACAATTGGCTATACGGAATGGATTTCTTTAGGGGTTCTGGGTGGAAGCTGCCGGCATGTAGGATGGTATTGCCGGCAGTCTCCTTTCTATATAATTTGCTACCAAGTTTGCCAAATTGGTCCTTGGTAATACAAATATCCAGAAAATTAATCTTATTGGGGTCAAATGACATGGTAAAAAAAAGGTTAAATTCATTCTGGTTCATGCCTTTTAGGCATTCTTTGAGAGTTTCTTCAGGACCATTCCATATAACCAGCACATCGTCAATGTAGCGTTGCCACAACACGATGTGCTGTGTAAATGCTGTAAGATCATCATTAGACAAAAAAGACTTCTCCCACTCCCCCAGGTACAGGTTGGCATATGAGGGTGCGCAGCATATCCCCATAGCCACCCCCTGTTCCTGGAGGTAGTGGGAGTTCCCAAAAAGGAAGACATTATGCTTGAGAATAAATTCAAGCACACATAGTATGAAATTGTTAAATTTCCATTCTGTGGTAGCTTTCTGTTGAAGGACACGACCGATGACAGCAATTCCTCGATCATGCGGTATACTGTTGTATAAAGATTTAACATCGATCGTGACCAAAAACGCAGACTTTGGAATTTCCATATTGTCCAAAGTCTGCAATAGGTGAATAGTGTCCTTAATGTAGGAGGCAAGTTCTAAAACATGTGGCCTGAGGTGGCGATTAATAACCTGGCTAATCCCCTCAAAGATACTCCCATTGCCCGAAATGATGGGCCTCCCTGGGGGATTTTTTATGTCTTTATGCACTTTGAGCAGTGCATACATGGTGGGAATTAAGTATTTTATTAAATACTTTCTTCAGTTCTGTGTACACAAAGGAGCATGGGGGAGCTCATGTCCAAAATGGGGGTGGTAGGGACACAGCCCCAAATCCACAATGGCTCAAAAGTGATATGGTCCAGAAATATTTAGATGGAATAAAGGTGGATAAAGCACCTGGACCAGATGGCATACACCCACGGATCCTAAAAGAATTAAGCTCTGTAATTTCAAAGCCATTGTATTTAATTTTTGAGGGACTCATTAATGACAGGAATAGTACCACTGGATTGGCGCAGGGCCAATGTGGTGCTTATATTTAAAAAGGGAATTAGGTCTTTACCAAGTAACTATAGACCTGTTAGTTTAACTTCTATAGTTGGGAAGATACTGGAGAGATTAATAAAAGACCACATAGATGAGTTCTTGCTGGAAAAAAACTATTTAAGCAACAGACAGCATGGATTCATGAAAGACAGAAGTTGTCAGACAAACCTGATTTCTTTTTATGAAGAGGTAAGTAAGACCTTGGACAGAGGGGTGGCTGTGGACGTGGTATACTTGGATTTTGCAAAAGAATTCGATACAGTTCCCCACACACGGCTTATGTGCAAGGTAAAGTCTACAGGATTGGAAATATCAGTTTGTAAATGGATAGAAAACTGGCTAAAAGACAGAATTCAGAGAGTAGTGGTTAATGATTCTTACTCTGAATGGTCCAAGGTTATCAGTGGTGTACCCCAAGGTTCAGTGCTGGGACCCTTACTTTTTAATATCTTTATAAATGATATTGGGTCTGAGATCAAAAGTAACATTTCTGTCTTTGCAGATGACACCAAGCTATGCAGTGGAATAACGTCCTTACAGGATGTCGCCAATTTACAAGCCGACCTCAATGCTCTGTCTAATTGGGCGACTATGTGGCAGATGAGGTTTAATGTTGATAAATGTAAAGTTATGCACTTGGGGGCTAAGAATATGAATGCATCATACATACTAGGGGGAGTACAACTGGGGGGATCCGTAGTGGAGAAGGATCTGGAGGTTTTGGTAGATCATAAGCTCAATAATGGCATGCAATGCCAAGCTGCGGTTTCCAAAGCGAGCAAAGTCCTTTCTTGTATTAAGAGAGGTGTGGTCTCCAGAGAGAGAGATATAATTTTTCCCCTGTTCAAATCATTAGTAAGACCTCATCTAGAATATGCAGTTCAGTTTTGGGCCCCAGTTCTCAAAAATGATATTGGGGAACTGGAGAAAGTGCAGAGAAGGGCAACCAAACTGATAAGAGGCATGGAGGAGCTCAGCTATGAGGAAAGATTAGAGGAATTGAATTTATTCACTCTTGAGAAGAGGAGATTAAGGGGGATATGATCAACATGTACAAATATATAAGGGGTCCATATAGTGAACTTGGTGCTGAGTTATTCACTTTACGGTCAACACAAAGGACAAGGGGGCACTCTTTGCGTCTAGAGCAGGGGTCTCCAAACTTTTTAAGCAAAGGGCCAGTTTACTGTCCTTCAGAGTTTACGAGGGCCGGACAGTGATCAGTGGAAGTCGAAAAGGTCCCGACATCAGTGGGAAAAATTAACGCCCCATTGTTTGTTTCAGTGGGAGTAATTGTGCCTCGTTATTGGGTCCCATTGTTGGTGTCATCACTGATGTCATTTTGCCCCATTCTTGGTGTCATTGAGAGAAACTGTGCCCCATTGTTGGTGTCATTGAAAGGAATTGTCTCCTATCATTGGTGTCATTGTAAGGAATTGTACCCCATTTTTAGTGTCATTATGAGGATTTGTGTCCCATCGTTGGTGTTATTGGGCCCCATTGTTGGTGTCAGTAGGAGAAATTATGCCCCATGATTGGTGTAATCGAGAGAAACTGTGCCCCATTGTTGGTGTCATTGTGAGGATTTGTGCCCCATTGTTAGTGTCAATAGGAGAAATTATGCCACATTGTTGGTATCAGTGGATGAAATAGTGCCCCAAGGGCCAGATAAAAGCAAGCAAAGGGCCACATTTGGCCCCCGGGCCGCAGTTTGGAGACCACTGGTCTAGAGGAAAAGAGATTTCACCTCCAAATACGGAAAGGTTTCTTCACAGTAAGAGCTGTGAAAATGTGGAATAGACTCCCTGCAGAGGTGGTTCTGGCCAGCTCAGTAGATTGCTTTAAGAAGGGCCTGGATTCTTTCTTAAATGTACATAATATAACTGGGTACTGACATTTATAGGTAAAGTTGATCCGGGGAATATCCGATTGCCTCTCGGGGGATCAGGAAGGAATTTTTTCCCCTGCTGTAGAAAATTGGATCATGCTCTGCTGGGGTTTTTTGCCTTCCTCCTGGATCAACTGTGGGTATAGAATTGGGTATATGGGATTGTACGATATTTTTATTTTTTAAAAATTTTTTTTAATTTTTTTATGGTTGAACTGGATGGACTTGTGTCTTTTTTCAACCTGACTAACTATGTAACTATGGAATATGGGGATACTGAGTGCGTATAAAGTTCAACATATCAATATCCATGGCACCCAATCTGTGGGCTTCGTCTACTAACTCGTAAAACTCTTGATTACATTTTTCAACCAAGGATGCAGAGATAGGACGATAGCACTTGTGATTATTCAGTATTTTAAGACGCATTGCTTCGTACATGGAATTGTCCATCAGCACAATATTTCCACCCTTCTCTGAACCCTTGATGGTGATCTTGGCATTTTCTTTTAAAGACTTCAATGCCAGCTTTTCTTCCTAAATAATGCCGCGTACACACGATAGTTTTTCATGCCATTTTTTTTACCGACGTTTTTCACGTCGTTTTTTTTCATGTTTCCTCTCAAGCCTGTCTTGCGTACACACGATCATTTTAAAAAACCTTCAAGCAAAGCGCAGTGACGTACACCACGTACGACGGCACTATAAAGGGGAAGTTCCGTTCTAATAAAGCCACCCTTTGGGACGCTTTTGCTAATTTTGTGTTACCGCGTGTTAGTAAAAGTTTGGTGAGAGACAATTCGCGCTTTTCAGTCTTCGTGCTTTGAAGATCTTTTTGTGGAGTTCAGTTTGTGCCTGTGGGTTCGTATCTGTCTTGCAGTGCTTGTAGTCAGTTCGTATCTGTTTATTCAGTGCGTTCTTGTCTGCTCGTTCCTGTTTTTCAGCTTGTTCTTCATAGGCCTTGCTGTTCTTCTGTGCGTTCTTCTAGTTCGTTCTGAGCTGCCAACCGTTATCTAGCCATGTTGCGGCTACGTACTCGTCGTAGAGTTCGTGCTGTAGTTGGTGCCGGGGTTCATGCTGTATCCCGACTCCAGGCCATGAACAGGGTGAGGAGGAGTTCATGGACCAAGAATTGGTTGCTCCAGCAGCACCAGTTCTGTCATATGCCTTTGTTGCGGGAGATCAGGGAGAATAATCCTGAGGACTACAGGAATTTTCTCAGGATGTCTGACCCCGTATTTCAGCATCTGTTGGCTTTGGTGTCCCCCTACATTACCAGGCAGGACACCGTTATGCGTGAAGCCATCAGTGCTGGGCAGAGGCTCATTGCCACGTTGCGACACCTGGCGACTGGGAGAAGCCTGCAGGACCTTAAGTTCTCCACAGGCATATCCCCCCAGGCTCTGGGTATCATTATACCAGAGACGTGTTCTGCCATCCTTCAAGTTTTGCAGGAGGACTATATTAACCACTTCCCTACCCAGCCATAGACAAATGACGTCCACAGATGGGATCTCCCATCCTGGGTGGACGTCATATGACGTCCTCGGCTTTGTAGGGGGATATCTGAATGATGCCTGCAGCTAGAGGCATCATTCAGATATCCTTTTGAAGTGCCGGCGATTCTGTGCACCATAAGAATGATCATAGCGGTGGTTCCGCCGCTTGATCGTTCTTATAGGCGGCGGGAGGGGACACCCCCCCTCCCGCCGCCATCCGGTGCTTCTCCGGGCTCCCCCGTGCGATCGGGGACCCGGAGCGAATCTTCCGGCATCGTTGGTGGAGTCACGTGATGAGCATAGAGATGACTGGTGACCAGATGGTCACCAGTCATCTCTATGATCGTCAGAGGCCCGGGCGCGATGTGATGACGTCACGCCCGGGTCTCAAATGTAAACAAAGCCGCCATTGCGGCTGTAAGTATGAAATCAGTGAAAAATGTTTCACTGATCTCATGCTTTCCAGCCTGGAGGAGAGATGTGGGGTCTTATTGACCCCGCATCTCTCAATAAAGAGAACCTGTCACACACATTCCTATTACAAGGGATGTTTACATTCCTTGTAATAGGAATAAAAGTGATCAAAAAAAAAAAAAGTTAAATCATTGTAAAAAAATAAATAAATAAGTAAAATAAATAAATAAATAATAATAAAAAAAAAATTAAAACGCCCCTGTCCCCGGTAGCTCGCGATCAGAAGCGAATGCACACGTAAGTCGCCCACATATGTAAACGCCGTTCAAACCACGCATGTGAGGTATCGCCGCGTGCGTTAGAGCGCGTGCAACAATTCTAGAACTAGACCTCCTCTGTAATTCTAACCTGGTAACCTGTAAAAAAAATTAAAGCGTCGCCTATGGAGATTTTTAAGTACCGAAGTTTGGCGCCATTCCATGAGTGTGCGCAATTTTAAAGCGTGACATGTTAGGTATCTATTTACTCGGCGTAACATTATCTTTCATATTTTCCCCAAAAATTGGGCTAACTTTACTGTTTTGTTATTTTTTAATTCATGAAACCATTTTTTTTTTTAAAAAAGGCGTTTGAAAAATTATTGCGCAAATATTGTGCAAGAAAAAATGTTGCAATGACCGTCATTTTATTCCCTAGGGTGTCTGCTAAAAAAACATGTATAATGTTTGGGGGTTCTGAGTAATTTTCTAGCAAAAGAATGATGATTTGTACATGTAGGAGAGAAGTGCCAAAATAGGCCCGGTATTGAATAGGTACAAAAAGCCCTGTATTGAAGTGGTTAAGGTAAGTGTTCTTATTTCAAACATCACATTGTATGTATTTCTTTGTTAATTATTTTTATTTTTTTGGTGTTTATTAGCAGTCCCTAATTCCCATGATTCTTAGCTGCAGGGAATGTCCCCTTTCTCCACATGGTTATTTTTGGGAATGTTTTTATTAGGCCTACATTTAAATTTGCCTTACCTAACCTCTCCAGCATGCTATCCTGGGGCCATACCCACCTTGCCTAGTCATTTCCATGTATTTTAATCTATGCTCCATCGTAGTGCTTTACCCTAAACGCCCCCTAAAGATTGCCTAGGAATGTAACATTTTTCAATAATTCATACAGAGTGCTACAGCCTACATTTGTGATCTCCCCAACTCATCTTCAACCCCCCCCCCATTTTTTTGGGGGGTTTGCTTTTGGTTTGTTGTTGCTTACTAATAATGTTTTAATTTTTCGGTTTCTCCCAATCTTGGCCATGAATGTTTTTCTTAAATCTGCTTTCAATGTTTCTGTCTCAAAGTATTATTTTTTTTTATTTAATTCCACAGTTCCCTTCTACGCCACATGAATGGCAGAATGTGGCATCTGAGTTTGCCCAACGATGGAACTTTCCGAACTGTGGAGGGGCCATCGACGGCAAACATGTTCGGGTCGTCCCACCACCCCAGTCGGGATCCTTTTATTATAACTATAAGGGGTTCCACAGCATCGTCATGATGGCAGCGGTGTCGGCCACCTACGAATTCCTCTATGTGGACATTGGCAAGAATGGCAGGATGTCTGATGGAGGAGTCTTTGCACAGATGGAGTTTGGGGAACGGCTCCTTTTGGATCAGCTGGCCTTGCCACCAGCGGAGCAGAATGTGGAGGGATTCCCATTTGTCTTTGTGGCGGATGAGGCGTTTGGCCTGGGTCCCCATTTGATGAGGCCATTCCCGCAACGCACCCTCACCCCTGAGAGGAGGGTGTTCAACTATCGGCTGGCCAGAGCAAGAAGGGTGGTGGAAAATGCCTTTGGCATCATGGCCAGCCGATTCCGCCTGTTCCTCACCTCCATCCACCTTGCCCCTTACAAATGGAACCATGTTGTAATGGCTTGTTGTGTGCTCCATAATTATCTCAGGGTGCATCCAAGCAATTATCTGACTTTGATTGGGCCTGAGGCCTCATTATTTGAAGCGGAAAATCTTGTGGCCCTGGAAGCTGGCCGTCCAGGCTTGGCCCCCCAAACCGGACGTGAGGTCCGTCAACAATATGTTGATTATTTTGTGGGTAGGGGGGCCATTGATATGCCTGATGAATTTTAACCTTATTATTTTTTTAAATAAAACCTTTTTTTGAGAAAATATTGTTTAGGTGTTTTCATTTAATATTCTTTTAGGTTTCTTGTCGGTTTACCTAATGCACTTGTATTGCCATGTGTATTTTGCATTCTTAATTAGCCTTCATTGTCAGTGTAAACACAAAACATTGTTTAGTTCACTTTGCACAACATTTACATAATGAAGCCACAAATTCTGGTTAAGAAAATACCTTTTTTAATTATTTTTGAGGAAACTTCCTTTGAAGTGTAGATGTTATTAAAATATTTTTGGGGTTAAAACACATGAACAGCCATGCCTAAAAAAATTAACAAATAAAAAAACGTGAAAATGTAAACATGTACTATTCATTATCAAGCTTAAAACAAAAACAAACCAGACAAAACACAGCAATTTCAACGTTCTTTTGTGTTCAAACATTATACACGCCCAAGCACAGCCATTATTTTTTGTAGCTTTTCCTCAACCCGCTTGGTATTTTGCCTGATCTCTATCAAGTCTCCCTTTTATTTTTTCAAGGTCACGACAGCAGACCATGAGGTATTGGATCAGGATCTGGGCACTGTGATGTGTAAACTTTTCAGGGTCTCCGGCCAGAACTGCACCTAAACAAAAACAAATCACGTAGTATAGAATATGTAGGCCTACATCTATTAACCTGCATCTATCTGGTTTGACACTGACCTCTTGTGGTGCCACTTTCCACTTCCACAACTTCACGTTCCTCTCCATCATGTGGTTCTGGGGGTATTGTTGAAGGTGTTGGATTTATAGGCTCATCTGACGTAGCTTTTGAAGCCCTATGGAGATTGCAATAAAAGGTAGAGTTTCATTAGTAACTAATAATTTTTGGGCCACAAAAAAAACAAGAAAAAGAGATTTCTAAATATTATTTGGAAGTGTGGTCCATATTTAAATGTATCCTCAGTGACAACCGGAACACATGATTGGATACATTGCCAAAACCAGAGCATATACTTTTTGAAACAAAGTTTGACACATTGTAACACCCCAAAGTATATACACAGGATCACCTGTGTGTGACACCCTAAAAATTTAGGGGTTTTGTCCCACACTTGTACTACTGCGTTCAGATGTTTAAGCAGCTGCTGAGCATTCTCTCCCTTAACATTACAATGCCTACCCTTTTTTCCCAAAAAAAATGTCATTTGGATTCTAAATATAAAGCAAATTGTTTACCAAATTTGCTCCCCAAAACAAAAAAAAAACAATTGTGTGTTCACACTGGATGATCCAAAAACATCGTTTTAGGAACTGGACGGAGAAAGAGGTTTACTACGTCCGTTTAGTGTGCGGACGAACATTGAAAGTTGTTATCTTTCACTGTACTATATCAAAGTCTAAATATACACGACTTAATACAAGTAATAATCTTTAGCAGGGAAAATGAAGAAAAAGTACTTACTTTTTCCTATAACTTTCTTGATTCTTTTGTATTGGTCGGGCTCCCGCAACTTCAGATCAGACCATCGTTTTCTGAGCTGTTCCTTCGTTCTGCACACCCCGAATTTTTGGTGAAGAGTTTTGACCACTTTGCCCATAATTTTTGTCTTGACAAGA
Organism: Rana muscosa; assembly: GCA_029206835.1. Classification (NCBI taxonomy): domain Eukaryota; kingdom Metazoa; phylum Chordata; class Amphibia; order Anura; family Ranidae; genus Rana; species Rana muscosa. Next base: position 9,450,742 of record CM055123.1, on the reverse strand, counting down.
TTAGGTCTTTTATACGGCCCATGTTTGGCATCATAATCCTTCCTCCTCAAAATGGCCACCATCTCCACCATTTCCTCGAATGACATGTTGGATGCCTTATATCTCCTGGATCGGGATTTGGGCTCCTCTGGAATTTCCTCCTCTGTAGAGGTAATCTCAGCCACCTGTGTCTCCGCCATGTTGTTAAGCACTACGACGAGCGAGAAGGGGCGGGGAAAGTACAATCTCGAACGTCGGGGGCGGGGAAAGCGTGCAGAGTTTCACGCATGCGCAGTGTATATCAAGTGAAGATCCATGTGTCGAAAATACGTTCATTTGGCGGGAGAGGGAGTTGGCAACGAACGTGTTGACCAAGGTACATAAGTTTTTAAGGATTTGGGTTTCATCAGAGGAGGAGATTTTGGGCTTGAAAATCTGTCAAAAATGCTGATTTGATGAATGTTGCCTGAAACATATGTATTTTCTTGTTGCTTGATTTTACAGAGAGAATGAATAGTTTCAAAAACCCAGACTTTATGGGGGAGTTCATTGATAAATGGAAAGACCTCCCTATCCTTTGGCAGACAAAAAGTGGTGGAAATAAAAATAAAGTGGCCAGGACAGCAGCACTGGAGAGCCTGCTTGCATTTGTGCAAATACAGATACCCACAACAACTCTCCAAGATGTGAAAACCAAAATTGCTACCATCAGGGGGACATACAGGACCCAGAGGAATATGGTCCTGAAGTCCAAGAGGTCAGGTGCTGCAGCAGATAAGGTTTATAAACCCAGTCTGTGGTACTACAGCAAGTTATCTTTCCTGGATGACCAGCTGGAAGTGCGGGAATCTCTGTCCACCCTTCCCCCCAGAGGTCAATCCAGCCTTCCTTGTAGCCAGCCCTCCAGCCTTCCTTGTAGCCAGCCCTCCAGCCTTCCTTGCAGCCAGCCCTCCAGCCTTCCTTGCAACCAGCCCTCCAGCCTTCCTAGCAACCCTGCTCTGGCTTCCCCTGAGGATCAAGATGAGGTCCTTGAGGAGGCAGGTTTGGATATATGGAGCCAGGTAAAGTATTGATATCTCCATTTATATGTTACAAAAGTGATGATTTAAAATTGTTGTTAGTATTGTTAGGTATTTAATGTTCAAAAAAAGAGGATTTAAAGAGCAAGATACAGTAGTGGCCAAATTTGATGGGGACAAGGCAACAATATCAGGAGGCGGAATCTATGCAAAATTAATACCTTGTGACATTCAATTCAAAAATGTCTGGAGGTGAACAATGTGTGTGATTGATGGTGGCAAAAAATAAAGAATGTCCCTTTCTTTTTTTACAGCCAGAGCTGAGCCAGGAAGAAGGTGATGTTGGGGACCCGGGGGAGGCAGGGCCCAGTGGCACACAGGAGGAGGCTGGGCCCAGCACAAGAGCCCAGATGCCTCCCCTTATAATGAAACAATGAGGGCCAAGGAGAGCTAGGCAGGTGGAGGAGGAAACAAGAGCCTTTCTAAAAGAGGCTACTGTGGCCCTCAGAGAGGCACCCTCTGCTGAGGAGGGCTTTGCCGCAGTCCTGGCCCATAAGTTAGGCCAAATGGACTTGCGGCAAAAGCTCTATAGTGAGAACCTTTTGCTGAAGGTGATTAACAAGGGGTTGCTCGGTGAACTGACCAAGTTCACGGACATCACTACTCCTCCACCTCCTCCTCCTCCTCCTACTACTCCGCCTGTTACTGTCATTGGCGGAGGATCCACGCTCACTTTACCCAATGGGGAGACCTTCACATTTAGGCATTTTGCCAATTGTAAGACACAAGGTGTGGTCTACTTGATGGTCTGTCAGTGTGGATCCTTTTACGTCGGAAAAACAAGACAGGAATTAGGGAAGAGAGTGGAAAAACATATACATAGCATGAGGATAGGGAATCTCTACTTGCCTCTTGGGAGACACGTAGCTAAAAAACACAGGTATAGAATGCCTAATGTAATTTTTTTCAGTCATTGAAAGGATTCATATTCCATGTAGGGGGGGGGATTGGAATAAGGTCCTGCTCCAGCGGGAAATGCGCTGGATCAGGCACCTTAGGGCAACCACGCCCCCAGGTCTGAATGAAGTCGAAAGTTTTCGTCCATTCCTGGAGGGCTTTAGCTCTGGAAAGACTGATTAGTTTTGTTTCTGTTTCTGTTTTGGGTTTTTTCTTTTTATTGATATACCCTGATGTCCCACCCATCCCTGTTTGAAATTGATTTCTCAATTTTTAATTATCTCTGTTATTCCAGCTTTTCTCCATATCAATGGATACAGGATGATCTCTCTTTTTTCTAGACACATTGACACACATGTGGGGTTTGAGATATATATAGATTATTGCTTATATGTATTTTGTATGTTGAATGTTCTTAACATTCTTTTCTGCGGAGGTATATATGATCCCCTGGGCGGAAAGGATTTCTTGATATGCTCCCATGCATGCATCCAATTGGTCAGTGACACAACCAGAGGTATGTCTTTGGGGTGGCCCGTCATATCTCTCTATCCAGTATTCCTTTTTTTTCGACTTTACATGTTCATATCCGGTGCCGGGGAGGGGGTTTTCCCCATTGGAAATTGCCCCCTATCAATTTTTTCCTTGTTAGGGATATATTCCTATCATAGGTTAAAAACGGCACCGGTGGTAATAGTCCATGGCCCGCTCCCCGTCCATATCATTGTTCTGGGAGAAGGATCTATATCCTGGGTACCAGTTCACACTGTTACTCCATGTCTGACTGTCCCATCACAACCCAGCACCACCTTTTTACCCTTCATATCGGTATCCCCTAAATTTGCCCACATTCAAGATGGCCGTTTCTGCACTTCCTGTGGTGCGGAACGGACCAGAATTGGGGCTGATCGGGCCTCTGTGGTCACTCATCGTGCCCTTCTCTTTAGCGGGGCGCGATGGATTGCATCACATCGGGCATGTAATGGGACCGTGGGCCAGTTTTTCGGCCTCGCTGCCTTGTTTTGCTGCCTACATGCGCCGATGGCAGACGCGCCACTGATTGGTGCGGTTGTGTCATGTGACCGGCGCTGGATGTGATCTGGCGTGGCAAATGCGGCGTATCCATGGCAACATGACGCTCTGCTTTATGAGCAGGTGCGTCATGTGACCCTGTCTGGACCAATCAGACACAGCAGAGACATATATAGGACGCCAAAGAAGTTATATGGTGTCATTCTCTCCCTCTGCTGGCAGGCAGAGGATGTTTCTGTATGGACCTCTGTTGCATGGAACCTTTTCTGGATATCAATCGTGATTCTTGATCCTCTTGACAGGTAATATTTTAAAAGTTCCACCTAGGAGAGGGAGGAATTTCTTCTCTCTCTTTTTGATGGATAGAATAATTTTTATCTTATTTCATATATATTTTTTGATGTTTTAGGACATATATCTTTGGACTCAAGAATCCACTGGTTTTTGTCCTCCTATATGAGTTATATTACCTGATGAATCCGAATTGTAGATTTCCACTCTCCATCTACAGGTACCATATCCATTTTCTTTAGGGAGATTTATTTTTACTCCCCAATGGAATTACTTTCATACCTATGTATGTTATATTTTTTATTTAAGGCACCTATCTTGGACCAATTTTTTCATATGTCCGTACTTCTTATATGGACTTGTTTCTGATGGAAAAGTTTTTCTGGAACTTTGAGGGCATCGGGGAATCCACAACACAGTGTTACTGGAACCTGAGATGCACATATGGGAGCATTGATGGAACATTTTTTCATATGAGTTTTTTGTGTAAGTTTTTTTGCTGTTTCGCTGTATTCCATATAACAGTTGAAATTAAAGTGGAAATTTATTTTATTGTTTCTGTATTTAATAGAAAATTTATTCTCGTAGAAGTGAATGCATTTGAATTCCCTGAAGAAGGACGTTTACAGTTTGAAACGCGTTGGACAAGCCTCCCTTGATCTGCTTCTGGCTGGAGCGGTCAACTCAGGCTATTGTATTCATCTTCGGAAGATCTGTATCATGTCAGATCTATGTAGTTTCTGTACAATTTTCATATATATGTGCTTTTTTGTACCATTTGTTCTTTTTTCATATATGTGTCCGCGTTACGTGGCATGTGTATAAATAAATATTTCGAAATTTTAATTGAGTTTTTTTCATATTTTTTACATTGCCTCCAAAATCCCACAAACTAGAGTTTTTTTCTCATTTTATACATATTTGGGATGATGGCAATTACATGTTGGGTTGCATGAGGTGTTACATTTTTTCAAGCTCTATAGTGAGAACCTTTTGCTGAAGGTGATTAACAAGGGGTTGCTCGGTGAACTGACCAAGTTCACCGACATCACTACTCCACCTCCTCCTCCTCCTCCTACTACTCCGCCTGCCACCTCCTCTCCTCCTGATCCCCAGCCTCCGAGGAAGCAACCAACAAAGGCTGCAGGGAAGGCTGCAGAGAAGTCTGGAGAGAAGGCTACAAGGAAGAGAAAAAAATAATGCCTGCTGTAGTACCACAGACTGGGGACATATATGACTTATCTGCTGCTGTTCCTGACCTCCAAAGGATGCACAAATGCAAGCAGGCTCTCCAGTGCTGCCTTCACCTTTAATTTGTAATGTACCTAAATAAAGGATTCTTTTTTTTGGCTTCAAATACTTGACTATGTGATTTGTATTTCAGAAGAGACTTTGCTAGGGAGTAGGCAGGGACATTTCAAATAATATTATTGTTATTAACAAGGGACACAAACCTCCTTGAGGCAAAATGAGACAAATTTTGAAGGTTGGTGTGGTAACTTTACACACCAATAATTTAAGCAAAATCACCAAAAAAAAAAGCCTACATATATCAAAGAAGCCCATCAAAAATAATAAAGCTAACTTAATTACTAAAATAAAAACCCAAAAAAAAAAAAAAACAATATATATAATTATTGTGATCTTTACATTTAGTTATGAATTTATGAGGGAGATGTGGCTTCAAAAGAATATTTTACAATCATTAGATCAATTAGGAATTACTTAAGAACCTAGTTTGGCATAACTCTCAAATGTCATTAGCAAAAGAAGGTAATTATTTAAGCATTATCAAAAGAAAAACGGAATGCGCAGCATTAAAACAATGCTATTAATTCCACCGTGACGAATGTGCCATCTCCATTTCCAACGCTAGTTTTACCAGAACGAGCGCTCCCGTCTCATACTTGATTCTGAGCATGCGCGTTTTTTTTCACATCGTTAAAGCATACACACTATCGTTTTTCACGTCGTTAAAAAAAACGACATGAAAAACGACGTGAAAAAATAGAGCATGTTCGAAATTTTTAATGGCCGTTTTTCACGTCGTTAAAAATGCTCTGGAGCATACACACGATCGGTTTTAATGGTCATTTAAAAAAATGGCATTTTTAACGGCATGAAAAACGATCGTGTGTATGGGGCATAAGATTTTTAACAGTTTTTTTCTTTGTTAATCAGTTTAATTTCCTTCGTTGTTTGTTTGACAAACAAGGCTAATGCTGGGTTTTGTTGTAAATGTGGAAATTTATTAGATCTCCTTTTGAACGTATTGGACAACTTTTTCAATGGTAATTCCTCCTCCTCCTCCTCACTGTCAAATTCCTCTTCCCATATATCCATACAGGATGCACTTTCCTGTAACAATATGTTTAAATCACCCAGAGCTCTAAAATCTGCGGCCTTGAGACCTGAGGCCACAGGTTCCTCGTTTGTAGATTATTTCGAAAACATACTCCTGAAGAGCAGCTTCCTTGCAAAAAGGTGAATATCCTTTATAGTCTCAAAGTCATCAAACATTTTGTTGGGACAAAAAGATAACCCTAAAGAGAGTACACAACTCTCCACTGATGTAAGTACGCGAGAGGATAAATTAATGATATTTAGTTGGTCCCCACCGGTGGAAAGATGGTTTCCTGTGTTTTTAGAGGAGTCTGCGGTTGTGTCAGAATACGCTTGTCTAAAAAATCGTTGAGCTGTGTTTGAGTCTTAGGAATGGCACCAGCGTCTTTAACCACTTAAGCCCCGGACCATTTTGTAGCTAAAGGACCAGAGGTGATTTCAGAATTTTGCACTGCGCTGCTTTAACTGTAAATTGTGCGGACATGCAATGTTGTACCCAAACGAAATTTGCGTCCTTTTCTTCCCACAAATAGAGCTTTCTTTTGATGGTATTTGATTGCCTCTGCGATTTTAATTTTTTGCGATATAAATGGAAATAGACCGAAAATTTTGAAAATAAATGATATTTTCTACTTTTTGTTATAAGAAAAATCGAATAAACTCAATTTTAGTCATACATTTAGGCCAAAATTTATTCAGCCACATGTCTTTAGTAAAAAAAAGGTCAATAAGCGTATATTTATTGGTTTGCGCAAAAGTTATAGCGTCTACAAACTAGGGTACATTTTCTGGAATTTACACAGCTTTTAGTTTATGACTGCCTATCTCATTTCTTAAGGTGCTAAAATGGCTGGGCAGTACAAAACCCCCCCAAATGACCCCATTTTGGAAAGTATACATCCCAAGGAAATTGCTGAGAGGCATGTTGAGCCCATTGAATATTTTTTTTTTGTCTCAAGTGATTGAATAATGACTAAAAAAAAAAAAATTACAAAAAGTTGTCACTAAATGATATATTGCTCACACATGCCATGGTTATATGTGGAATTGCACCCCAAAATACATTTTGCTGCTTCTCCTGAGTATGGGGATACCACATGTTTGGGACTTTTTGGGAGCCTAGCCGCGCACGGGCCCCCGGAAACCAAGCACCGCCTTCAGGATTTCTAAGGGCGCAAATTTTTGATTTCACTCCTCACTACCTATCACAGTTTTGACGGCCATAAAATGCCAAAATAGCACAAACCCCCCCAAATGACCCCATTTTAGAAAGTAAACACCCCAAGGAAATTGCTGAGAGGCCTGTTGAGCCCATTGAATATTTTTTTTTTTTGTCCCAAGTGATTGAATAATGACAAAAAAAATGAAAATTACAAAAAGTTGTCACTAAATGATATATTGCTCACACATGCCATGGTTATATGTGGAATTACACCCCAAAATACATTTTGCTGCTTCTCCTGAGTACGGGGATACCACATGTGTGGGACTTTTTAGGAGCCTAGCCGCATACGGGACCCCGAAATCCAAGCACCGCCTTCAGGATTTCTAGGGCGCAAATTTTTGATTTCACTCCTCACTACCTATCACAGTTTCGAAGGCCATAAAATGCCAAAATAGCACAAAACCCCCCCAAATTACCCCATTTTGGAAAGTAGACACCCACAGCTATTTGCTGAGAGGCATGGTGAGTATTTTACAGCTCTCATTTTGTTTTTGAAAATGAAGAAAGAAAATATATATATATTTTTTTTTTCAATTTTCAAAACTTTGTGACAAAAAGCGAGATCTGCAAAATACTCACAATACCTCTCAGCAAATAGCTTGGGGTGTCTACTTTCCAAAATGGGGTCATTTGGGGGGGGTTTGTGCCATCTGGGCATTCCATGGCCTCCGAAACTGTGATAGGCAGTGAGAAGTGAAATCAAAAATTTACACCCTTAGAAAGCCTGAAGGCGGTGCTTGGTTTTTGGGGTCCCGTACGCGGCTAGGCTCCCAAAAAGTCTCACACATGTGGTATCCCCGTACTCAGGCGAAGCAACAGAATGTATTTTGGGGTGTAATTCCACATATGCCCATGGCATGTTTGAGCAATATATCATTTAGTGACAACTTTGTGCAAAAAAAAAAAATAAAAAAATTTTTTTTTCCGCAACTTGTGTCAACATATAAAATATTCCATGGACTCGACATGCCTCAGTATATAGCTTGGGGTGTCTACTTTCCAAAATGGGGTCATTTGGGGGGGTTTTGAACTGTTCTGGCATTTTATACACAACATTAGGAAGCTTACATCCACTCTTCTAACCACTTGAAGACAAAGCCCTTTTTGACACTTTTTGTTTACATGAAAACATATTTTTTTTTGCAAGAAGATTATGTTGAACCCCCAAACATTATATATATTTTTAAAGCAAAGGCCCTACAGATTAAAATGGTGGGTGTTGCATTTTTTTTTCTACACAGTATTTGCGCAGCGATTTTTGAAACGCATTTTTTGGGGAAAAAATACACTTTTTTTAATTTTAATGCTCTAAAACACACTATATTGCCCAAATGTTTGATGAAATAAAAAAGATGATCTTAGGCCGAGTACATAGATACCAAACATGACATGCTTTAAAATTTCGCACAAACGCGCATTGGCGACAAACTACATACATTTTTAAAACCCTTTAAAAGCCTTTACAGGTTACCCCGTTAGATTTACAGAGGAGGTCTACTGCTAAAATTACTGCCCTCGATCTGACCTTTGCGGTGATACCTCACATGCATGGTGCAATTGCTGTTTACATATGACGCCAGACCGACGCTTGCGTTCGCCATTGGGCAAGAGCAGGGCAGGACAGGGGTGCTTTTTTTTTATTATTAATTTTGCTTTTTTATTTTATTTTTAAATTGTTCCTTCCATATTTTTTTTTTTTATCATTTTTATTGTTATCTCAGGGAATGTAAATATCCCCTATGATAGCAATAGGTAGTGACAGGTACTCTTTTTTTGCTTGTAAAAGCAGTCCAGAGGCTAATTAGCCACTAGGATTGCTTTTACATGAAAGCCGGCCGCTGGCTGAAAAGAATGATACCAAGATGATACCTAAACCCGCAGGCATCATTCTGGTATAAACATTCAAAGTCCAGCAACATACCAGTACGTTGCTGGTCCTTGTTGGACATGTATTGTAATCTTTTTTTCATGCAGCCTGTTGGCTGAACGGAAAAAGAGCTTGTTCGGTGGGTATGCCCACCATTAGAATACCGCCATTCATCCACCCACTTCTAATGATGGGCATACATGCACCATTTATATATGCCGAAGCATTGGGGCATCCTCCCGCAAAAAAGTTATGCCGCACACACATGGTCGGACTTTTCCACGGGCAAGCCTCCGTCGGAATTTCGACCGTATGTACGCGGCATTAGGAGCAAAATCGCTCCTCCGCTCCTCCGCCCCTGCTGCCCCAATGCTTCGGCATATATGCTTTTTTTTTTTTAACTGTGGTTTTGAAATCACCTCCTACAGCACTGGAGTCGCAGGGATCAGGCCTGTCTCTGCGAACGCTGCAGTTATGTGTGTTGTGTTTTGTAAGTGACAGTGATTGATCGATACTGCACTTGGGTGGCCTGGGCTGGACCGAGGGGCAAAACGCAGGTGCTAGCAGGTATCTGGGCTGATCCCGCTAACACTGCGTTTTTGGGAACCCTAAACTGCTGGGGACGCTAGTATAGATCTGATCAGATCAGATATTGATCTGATCAGATACTATACCACTAAGGGGGGTGTATGCTTTACGCGTGGGTGTTAGCGTTACTGGCACTAACCTGACGCTGCCTGGGGTGTGACGCAGACCCTCTCTGATGCTAAAACCTAATTGATATCACCCGCCGGGCGATCAGGGGGTAAAACCTTTATTGGGTTATATATACGGCGGGTGCCCTGACACTATAAAAAGCAAACTAACTAACCAGCGTCACCCGTAACACTTATATGGTGATCACTGGTGAAAGGATTAACTAGGGGCAATTAGGGGGTTAAAACCTTTATTAGATAATATATGGGGGTACCTGACGCTATAAAAACCTGCGGCGAACCTAAAAAAAATTACTGGCTACCGATCTGCATCACCGACGCTAAGACAGCAATCAGAAAAATGATCGCTTAGCGACAGTGGTGATAGGGGGTGAAAGGGTTACCTGGGGGGCGATCAAGGGGGTTAAACCTTTATTAGATAATTTATGGGGGTACCTGACGCTATAAAAACCTGCGGCGAACCTAAAAAAAATTACTGGCTACCAATCTGCATCACCGACGCTAAGACAGCGATCAGAAAAATGATCGCTTAGCGACAGTGGTGATAGGGGGTGAAAGGGTTACCTGGGGGGCGATCAAGGGGGTTAAACCTTTATTAGATAATTTATGGGGGTACCCGACGCTATAAAAACCTGCGGCGAACCTAAAAAAAATAACTGGCTATCGATCTGCATCACCGACGCTAAGACAGCGATCAGAAAAATGATCGCTTAGCGACAGTGGTGATAGGGGGTGAAAGGGTTACCTGGGGGGCGATCAAGGGGGTTAAACCTTTATTAGATCATTTATGGGGGTACCCGACGCTATAAAAACCTGCGGCGAACCTAAAAATAATTACTGGCTACCGATCTGCATCACCGACGCTAAGACAGCGATCAGAAAAATGATCGCTTAGCGACGGCGGTGCTAGGGGGTGAAAGGGTTATCTGGGGGGTGATCAGGGGGTTAAACCTTTATTAGGGGGGGTTAGGGGGCTACACTGGACCTAAAACTATTTTTAGTGACACTTTTACAGTCACAAATGTCACTGATTGCAGTGATCAGTAAATAAATGGTCACTGCAATCAGTGACACTGTGACTGGGGGCTGGGGGGTGATCTGGGGGGGCCTGGGGGGGCGATTTGTGTGCCTATGTGTCCTGGTGTCAGTGTAGTGTTAGTGTACTGACCTGTGTGTCTTCTCTTGTACAGCGCTCGGTATATGTGAGCGCCGCATGAGAGATGACATCACTTCCTCCTGCTTCCTCTGCCTGTGTTTACATTACACAGCAGAGGGAGCATTTTCATTCGCCGGGAGCGATCGTGGGGGGGTGGCCGGAATCGAATGGCCGCTCCCCAACGAATACCGACCGCTCACTGTATAGGAGGGGGGTCCGATCGCACCCCCCAACTGTACAAAGGCAATCACGTACACTGTACGTGATTGTGCCTGTCGGTGCCATTCTGCCGACGTACATATACAGTGAGCGGTCGTTAAGTGGTTAAACATCTTAGTATTACCATTTTTACATACATTAGTGCTTTTTATCAAATGGGCCCCTTTGACAAAATCGTAAGGGTGAAACCGGTCAGGGAGTGATTTCACGGCGCCCAGACATTACAACAGAGACGCTATATTTCCTAAGATCCTGTGGAGAAGCAGGAAAGAGTTAGGGGATCACGCTGGAGGTTTTTATGACTTGGAGATATCATCCAGCGTTATATGAGGTTAATTCCAGTTGTCGGCAAGAGCGAGGGTTTTGACACACCAATGCACTTGATGCTGACACTGAACCATATGATCTCTTTGGGAACTATTGCAGTATCTGGATTTATGGAATTTTAAAGTTGTTTTAATAAACACATTTGAAATGGAATTATACTATGTGGAGCCTTTGTCTTCCTATGTCTCTGGATGACGGAATTTTGCTGAGAAGCACAGAGTGAGCAGTTCGTTTGGATATCGTTGAGGCACAACATTCTCATCATTGTGGTGAGTTTAAACCCCTAAGGGGTGTGTGGAGCGTATGTGTGAAGTTATCTATGGTGAAAGGTCACCCATCGCTTGAAAAGTGATTCTGACCAACTTCTATCACTTCTCATAGACTCTTATTGGATATTTATTACTGACTTTTTGCGCTCAGTTAGTGTGTTCTCTTGCTCTATATATCAATTTTTTTTATATTTTTTTATATTTTATATGGTTATGTACATATATTTACAAGTCAGTTTTCATTAACTGATTATTAGCGCTGCTTTGATACAATTTTACTGTTTCTTGCTTTACAGTTTTTGACACATCATTTGGTTTACATTTATTATTATTTTAAGTGGCTGCTGACGGACACCTAGTGCCCATTCATTCATTACATTCACAGATTATCATTACTGTTGTAGATCTTATCATTGTGCCTTAGCGCTGAGATCGGAGGAGCTAGGCAGTGTGATTTAGACTTTTTTCCTCCTTTTTTTACAAAACTGACTGATACCCTATATATTTGCCTGTTTTCCATCCTGCTATGTGATGTCGGGGCTGTCTTCCTCTCCTCTTTTGATCTCTTCTTTTTGCTCTATGTGACTCAGATATGTATATAGGGACATTTTATTGAGAAACGGTAAAGGGGGTTTATTTATTTATTAAGTTTCATTATTTGGTATATATGTGTTTGTTGTAATGTTTTCGGTTGTATGTCCGGCTGTGTGGGCCCTTGTGCTGTGGTGGCGATGCTCTCCGCTCTCCGCTTGGGCATCACACACATGGACATACTATTTTTGAGCATATGTGCATCTTTTTTGTGGGGGTTGGCTTGTCCTCCTTTTCTTTCCTTCTCGGACAGGGGTCGATTACCATTGTGGCATGCCTGGCACAGGCAGCCCCTCCCGTTGGAGGGGCTGCGCATGATCACTTCCGGTATAATGTTGGTAACCGGTACCATGTCATGCAAATTTCTGTGTCAGGGGTTTTCTTTAATCCTTAGCAAGGTTGTTTTTTTTTTTACGATGCCCAGGATACTCTGAACTTTTATGCTGGGACGGGAGCTTTTCCATTGGCCCTGCCCACTTGCATATTCCCTCTCTGAATTTTGCCCTCACTTACTGCCTTTTGGCTGCAGGATTTCTGTGACTTAGCTTCTGCTTCCTGTTCCAGTCTCCTGGTCATCTCAGCAGCCCCTTTTTATCTAGGTGTTTTGTCTGTGGTTCACCACAGACATTATACCTATCCCTCCGCCGTTCTACCTACTGCCGCGTCTGATCACATTCGGTTCCATGCTAGGCATTTCCGGATGCGTAATGACGCCCTTCTGGCTGCCTTGACGTCTGACCGCTTCCGGTTTTTGTCAGCAGTTCCGGACGCATGTCGGCGTCATTTCAGTTGGGGTCGGCCTATGGACGGCTCAGGGACCTCCAGCGCAGACGCGGCTGTTTGTTTGGCAGCATCTATGCCCGCCCATGGCGCGTGGGCTCCGCCCATGGACGCCCCTTTTGGCGCGCATTTTTTGGGCTATTTAAGGATGACGCCAGGAGTCCTTCACTGCCAGTCTCCTCTGGACACCGAGGTGGAAGGTAACACTGATGGACCTGTATTCCTATGCCTAAGGTCCGTGATACCCTTGGTCAATTTGTGCCTGTTGGGGATCCTGAGGATTTATGTGAGTACCCTGGATATATGTAGAGATAGCCTTGTATCCCTTACCCTTCTCAGTGTTTTGAGGGGGTTATTTTGGTGTTTATCTCTATCCCTCTCTTTTCTAGGTCTCTCCCCCTTTTCCTCTTCTGAGGTTTTGTGGATTCTTCTGGATCCGTTTATTGTCCAACCATCTCACGGCACTCTTGTTCCTCCACGCTCTTGGCTAGTTGTGCTTGTTGAGGTGCCCAAGGACCAGGGTAGGTATCATGGAATATAATATAGGCAGGTTTTTGATTAATATCTCAACCCAAAACCCCCCTCCCTCCAATGAAAGTTTTTTCAAGGGATTTTATGAGGGGGTCTTTTGACTATACAGACATTTATTCCGTTATTCTCTTCCTCTATAGGTTTTGTCCCTTTCTCCCTCCCCTTTCTTTGGTTGAGGAGTCTGTGTGGATTCTTTTTGTTTGGCAGTGCAAGTTAATCTTTCGGTTCTTGGGCTCCTTCATGCTGCAATAGGATTGGTGGACCACTCTGTGGGAGTCTGGAATACTTGGGGGACTGGTTTGTTCCCTTTTTGAGGATGCACATATATAAGTTTTTTTTGTTTTTTTGTTGTTTTCCGTTTTTTGTTTTTTGCTCTGGTCATTCATTATGTATATTGAATGTGTTGCAATGATTTGTCATGCCATGTATTGCACTTATGATGTATGCAATTTTAGAGATACTGCTATCCCTGAAGAAAAATGTATATACTCACATATTTCGAAACGCGTTGGTTTTAGCAGCCTCATCATTGCCAGGATTCCATTTTTTGTGGTTCTATACAGTCATCATTCTTTGTGATTTATATGTAATATCTATGTAAACTTGTTTTTAAGTGTTTATCACTTTATGGTGATCTATGTTGTTTATGGATTTGTAATAAATTATATTTTTCTATATTTTTTTCTATATATATCTTTTACATTTATTTTCATTGCCCTTAAAATCCCAATTTTTTTAGTTGAAACTCTTTTGTTCAACTGTGTTGATCTTGCCTTCATCAGATGGGATGATGTCACCCCTGTATAAGCCAAATTTTGAAGATGCACACAAATTGGGAGTCAAAATGGGGATTTCCCTCCTGATCCCATGCCTAATGTCAACATGTGCTATCTCCCATCATGGGGGATCAATGGACGTGTTTTGGGGGTGCAACCCCTTCCTCTCACCTACTTGAGTTGCGAGGAAGGGGTTGCACCTACAAAACATGTACATTGATTTCCCCTGATGGCAGATAGCACATGTTGATACACTGGGGTTTATTTACTAAGGGCAAATCCACTTTGCACTACAAGTGCACTTGGAAGTGCAGTCCCTGTAAATCTGAGGGGGACATGCAAGGAAAATAAAAAACAGCATTTTTGCTTGTACATGATTGGATAATAAAATCAGCAGAGCTTCCCCTTATTTCAGATCTTCCCCCCCAGATCTACAGCGACTGCACCTCCAAGTGCACTTGTAGTGGATTTGCCTTTAGTAAATCAACCCCACTGTGTGCATCTTCAAAATGTGGCTTTTAAATGGTGGCATTTTGTTGTTATTTAGATTCTCCCTAATACATCAATCATGTTCTTCATTTTTTGTTCAAAATCATTTGTTTTTTGCTTTATGATGTCTAAATCCCGACTACACACCATTATGTCAGGGATTCGTTTTTGTGCACTTGCACTTGTGAAATGAGGAGCTTGTTCTTCCACAACCAGCACATCACCTAAAATAAAAATACACACCATGTATTATAAATATGCAGGCATGCATCTATTACCTGAAGCTGGGGTGTCAGACACTGACCTGTTGTGGTGACAGTTTCACCCACTTCTTCCACCTCTCCTTCCTCCACATCCTGAGGTTGTGGTGTCCTCTGTTCCCCTTCTTCATGAGGTGTGGAGTTCCTGGTGTCCTCATATTTCCCGAGTCTTTTCTCCCCTATGAGAATGAAACAAAAGATATACTTAGCAAATGTATATTTGAGGCCAGAAATAGGAATATGAAACATTGCTTTGAAGTGGGGTACAATTGTCTGTTTAACAGAGTTCCAAGCTGAATATATGCTTTTTTCCCTTACAAAAGATGGAAAACTTACCTTTTTGGGACAAGTTTCACACATGGAGACACCCCAAGTATCCACTGGAGCACCTGTGTGGGACACCCTAAAAAGGTTGTTCTGGTTTCCCACACCAGTGCTCCTGAGTCCAGATGTGTAAACAGCAGCAGAGTGTCCTCTCCTTTACACTGAATCAAGTTTGCATTTCATTCTAGTTACAAACACATCTAGACAACAATGTACTAAACTTCTTTTAATACAAATAGGAATGACCAAATGTAGTTAACCTGTATCTGCAATAAACATCGTATTTAGTGGGCGAACGAACGATGTTTACTACGACCGATTACTGTGCCCGCGAACATGAAAGTTGACATTTTAAAATGTCCAACAGTAAAGAAAGGCACATGGAGCAACATGCAAGTAAAAATAATAATAGGAACACAGGAGAAATACTTACCGTATATACTCGAGTATAAGCCGAGTTTTTCAGCACTTTTTTTGTGCTGAAAATGCCCCCCTTGGCTTATACTCGCGTCTGTGTCCATCTTCAAATTTGTGTGCCTGATCCCAGCCAGCCGTAGGTCCCCTGGACCCCAAACTTGGCACACATGTATCCCCACTCTTCATATACAAGTTTGCAAAGTTTGTTGTCCAGGGAACCTACAGCCGTGGAGCACCGATTTTTCATAGCCGGGCACCCCTTCCATAGACTCCCATGTTAAATGTCAGTCTAGTCACACAGCGCCGGAGATCAGGTAGGGAGATGGAGCACAGTGAGGCATGGGCACAGTAAGACATGGACACAGTGAGGCATGGGCATAGTAAGGCACAGTGAGGCATGCACATGGACACAGTGAGGCAAAGTGAGGCACAGTGAGGCATGCAGATGGACACCCTAGGCTTATACTTGAGTCAATACGTTTTCCCATTTTTTTGTGGTAAAATTAGGTGCCTCTGCTTATATTCGGGTCAGCTTATACTCAAGTATATACGGTACTTTTTAGAAGCAGTTTCCTGATCCTTCTGAACTGATCATGCTCCCTCAATTTCAGGTCTGAACAGCGTTTCCTCAATTGCTCCTTGGATCGTTGTACCCAAAAATTCCTGTGCAGACTTCTCACAACTTTAGACATGATCTTGGCCTTTCTCACATTTTGGGTTGGTGGAACGGTCCATACTTCCCATCATAGTCGGCCCTCTTCAAGATGTCCACCATCTCTACAAAGGACATATTTGAGGCTTTATATCTCCTCCTGGATCGGGATGTTTCTGGCTCCGGGCTTTTCTCCTTGTTAGTGCTATTATCATGTGACGTGTGCAGTGTTTCATGCATGCGCAGTGTAGATAAAGCTAACTTGCATGTGTCGTACCGATGTTCTGTGTGCGGAGGAAGGAGTAAGCTCCGATCGTTCAAACAAAGGTAAAATTTTAACTTGGGGCATCAGTCGCCTATACTGATTCTATATTGGGATAAGATTAGGAGAGTTTAGCCTGAGATTAGTGTTTTTGTCT
This sequence comes from Rana muscosa, assembly GCA_029206835.1. NCBI lineage: Eukaryota > Metazoa > Chordata > Amphibia > Anura > Ranidae > Rana > Rana muscosa. The sequence continues at coordinate 9,434,103 of CM055123.1, read as the reverse complement.
TGTGTTTTGTCTTGCAGCAAATATGAAACAATTTAAGGACCCTGAATTTATGGGCCAGTTCATAGACCGGTACAGGGAGCTAAGGAATTTATGGGAGATTAAAAACCCTTTATAGAAAAATAAACCAGCAAGGAAAGCAACGCTGGAGAAACTTCTGCAATTTGTGAAGACGCAGATCCCCGATGCAGACATCGACTTTGTGGAAAAGAAAATTGGTAGCTTGAGAAGTACGTATAGGAAGGAGCTTAATAAGGTCCTGAAATCCCAAAAATCAGGAGCAGCAGCAGAGGATGTGTATGTACCCAGTCTGTGGTACTACAACAGAATGCGGTTTCTGGAAGACCAGGTTGAAGCCAGGGAATCACTTTCCACCCTTCCCTCCACCGCAGCTGAGGCTTCTGAGGACCAACCTGGGCCTTCTATCCAGGAAGAAGTGGAGGAGCCCAGCTGGAGCCAGGTATAGTATTTTTCTACACATTTATTGTCCTCAAATTAATGATGTTAACTAGATGTTATTATTGATTTAACAAAAAGTGATTTACATATCAATAGACAGTAGTGGCCAAAAATGATTGGGACAAGAATGAAAAATGCTGGGTCAGAATTAGACTCTTTTCTATTTATTAACATTCAATTTGCAACAGACATGAGTTGAAAATTGTGTGTGATTGATGAACGAAAAACTTAAACTATGTCCCTTTTTTTATACACAGGAAGACCTCAGCCAGGATGAGGGTCTGCAAAGTGGCAGACAGGAGGTGGCGGGGGTCAGTGAAAGCCAGGAGGTGGCCGGGCCCAGTAGCCTCACTCAATCCCAGGTGCCTCCCCTCCGCCTTGCAACCAAAAGGCCCAGGAAGGGGAGTAATGTGGAGGAGGCAGCACTTGCCCTCATTCAGGATGCTCATGCGACCCTGAGAGAACCCCCAGCGTTCAAGAGGGCTATGCCTGCATGATAGCAGCGAAAATGCAGGACATGGAGCAGAGCCAATGCCTCCTCTGTGAGAACATAATTTTACAGACCCTAAATAAGGGGTTGATGGGCCAACGCACTGAAAATACACACCTTTCTGAGTTTGTCCATCCTCCTCCACCTCCTCAACCTCCTGCCACAACTCGACGAGCAAAGCCACAGCGTGGAGGGAAGGCTGCAGGGAAGACAAGAGAGTGATGACCTGGGTTCAGTCTGGTCTGACAGAAGACGCAGGCTGCTGTAGTACCACAGACTGGGGACATATATGTCATCTGTTGCTGTTCCTGATGTCTGGGAGTCCAGGACCAGATTGTGCTCCCTATTACATGGACTTCTCAGGCTTCCAATTTTTTTTTCCATAGAGTTGATGTCTGCCCTGGGGTCCAAAGGCTTCACAAATCCCAGCAGTTTCTCTAGCATTGCCTTCCTCTTTATTTTGTTATGAGACAGAATAAATGGATATTTTGATTCTTGAAAATACTTACCTATGTGTTTTTCATAAAAAGGACAGTTTGTGAGTAGGCAGGTACATTTCAAAAATACAATGTCAAATTAACAAGGGACACCAACCAACCTCCTTGAGGTTTAAAAATACAAGATAATAATGTTGTTGTGGTAACTTGACACACAAAAAATAAAAATATACAGTATTATGGAGATCACTAGAAAATAATTTTAAAATAATTAAAAAAAAGATCTTGATTAAAAAAAAATAATAAAAAAGATGACTATAAAAAATAATTCTAAACATTATTATGAAGATCTGGCTTTAAAAAAAAAATAAAAGATTATTCACGAAATCACGAGAAATAATAAAGAAATAAGTTTGTCTGAACTTCATTATTCTAGAATTATAAAGAACAAAAGAATGTGTTGCATAAAAAAAGATCCCAGAATTTGCAGCGTGACGAATGTGCTATCTACATTACGAACAATACTTTTACCAGACCGAGCGCTCCCGTCTCGTACTTGATTCTGAGCATGTCTGTTTTTTTGCGCGTTGGAATTTCATACTGACGAACGGATTTTCCGACGGAAAAATAGAGAACCAGCTCTCAATCTTTTGCTGGCGGAAATTCCGACAGTAAAAGTCCGATGGAGCATACACACAAAGGGAATTTCCGACGAAAAGCTCTCATCTGACTTTTGCTGTCGGAAATTCTGACCGTGTGTAAGGAGCATTAGGAACAAAGAACACGGAGGAGAGATGGGTTTGCTTTAAGAGCATATTAAATAAGGGCATTAGCCAATGCATCCCATTGGGTAATAAATTTAAAAGAGCGAACAAATTTTTGGATGGCTTACCTCCAATGTAAAAATGCATATAAAAGCAAAGGAGAAGGCCTTTAAAAAATACAAGGTTGGGGGATCATCAGCATTCAGACTTTATAAAGAATGCAACAAGAAATGTAAGGGGGCAATTAGGGCAACTAAGATAGAACATGAACGACACTGTAGTATGGGTCTATATTCATATATAATTTTAGTTATTGATTTACAAGAAACTTAGTAATAGTTTTATAAGTAATTAATCACTTCTATCTATATACAACATGTTTAATGCATGAGACATCTGCTTCATTATGCTATGGGAAGTTGGGAACATTTGACCTTTTCTTTTCATCAGTTGTAGCTATTGTTGTTCCTACCATATAAATATGAGTGGGAGGGGGCGTGTCCGGCCGGCGGAGAAGATGGCCGCATAACTGAGAGCTCCTGGAACCTCACGCTCTCAGCAACACACAGCGATGGCGGGACAAGGCACTGTGAGCTATCATCTGGCTCCCCTCACTGACGGGCACCCGCGGGAGAGATGACAAACTGGCAGAAGGCTAATAAACAGCCCCAGTGCCTCACGGACTTCTACCCGGCGGCTCCACCGCAAGGTAGGCAAAATGGTGCCGTCCTAGCTCCGGCAGAGCCGCCCGCACACATCCCGGCCACCAAGCTGCAGGGAGACAGGCTACACCCAGCTTGAGGAGCTGGGAGAGTTCACCCTCACTTCTACTCCCACCACCCGCAGCCCAGCGAAAACCAGGCTGCGCAGGGAGGAAGATGAAATATCTCCTGGGATGCAGCAGGCTCTCTCACAGGCATCTGTGCAGGCTAAAAAGCAAAAGTCTCTCATAGAGCTGTTCCCAGCCACAGAGCAAACTATATATGAAACCACCATGAAGAATATGCTTCTCTCACTCAGGAGAACATTATTCAGTGACTTTTCAGATATGTTTGCCCCCTAAATGATACGGTTCAAATTCACACTGATAAAATCCAGCATTTAGAATCCAAGATGATGGATTTCTATTCTGCACATAAAAATATTGTTGATGCATACACTGACCAGGAATCTGAGCTCCATGCCTTCAAAACAAAATGGCAGACTTAGAAGACAGCTCAAGACGAAATAACATTAAATTTAGGGGAATACCTGAAACCATACCCCCAATGAGCTCACTAATTTTGTTCAGAGCCTCATGAAGGCCCTGATTTCATCCCTGAGTGACATCGAACTATGTGTCGATAGAGCCCATCGCATACCTAAACCCAAGTTTTTACCTAATACTGCACCCAGGGATACACTGGCATTCACTACTACCATGTGAAATAACGTGTTATGGTGGTCGGCCAAGCAAAGTCCAGCGGTCCCAGAAGAATTCATTGGGATATCCCTATTTACAGACATATCGCAGCAGACAGCGATGAACAGGAAGAAACTCACTCCACTTACAAAAATCCTACATACCAATAGCATTGTCTATCGGTGGGGCTTCCCCACCAAACTGCTCGTCACTTGGAATGGCATATATAGTGTGGAAAAAGGCATTCCACTCTTCCAACAGTGGCAACTCCTCCCTCCTGATGCGAAGCCTCCAGCTCCGTCCTCTCCTGAACACCTGCAGGCTGAATGGTCCTAACATGGTCCTCTTGTCCTCAAATAGGCCTCTCCCTGCCACCATACCTCTCGTAATAGCGTGAGACTGGGAGCTCATGCGCACAGTTTTTTCTTTTTTTTTTCACAGTTCAGTGCGCAGCACTGCTAGTTTGCTGACCCCCCTATGATCCTACAGCAGCCTCGGCTGCCCATTGTGCCTGCATTGCTAGGAGTTTCTTAAAATATGTTGTTTCTGTTTTTCTACCACCTACCCCTTATTTTGACTATCTGTACCCTTCTAGTCACCAATCAAGTTGCTGCGAATACCACATACGAACCCTACCCGCTGACTATGTCACAGGCGGTACCTTTTGGATCTGCAGAACCTCTACCTGTCTCGTCAGAAGTGACCAACCCAAAAAACTCTACAGTATACAGAACCATTCCACGGATATCGAACATCCCAACCATCAGGTACTCCTTTCCTTTTCCTCCTCCATATGACACAGTACTATACGGCAACACCCTAGCTTATAACAAACTCTCTACATGCCTCTAAAGATTATGTCTATTAACTCTAAAGGCCTCAACAGCCCCTTTAAGCGTGCAGCACTGTTAAAAGGAAGCTCGCTCCCTCAAAGCAGACATAATTTTTGCTCAGGAAACCTATTTTGCTGCCAACAAATGTCCACGACTGAATTTCCAACACTTCCCTCATCTATACCTAGCCAATGGCCCCAAAAAGGCTTGCAGGGTTTTTATTGCCATCCGGGACTCTGTTGTTTTTCTCCACATTCGCACCATTCTGGATCCCCAGGGACGATACATCATCCTCATTTGTAAACTGAACCAAACAGTTTTCTCACTAGTCAACCTTTATGCCCCAATGTGGAAACAAAAAAAGTGTAGCGCTAATCTGAATATATAAATGAATGAATAAAGATGTAAAAACTAGAATTAAATAAATACGTAAAATCTTGTTAAATAAAGTGCTCAAATGATGATAGTGAACAATGTGAAAAAAATTTCCCCATAAGCACACAATGAATGTCTATATGCAGGAAATTCATAAACATGTGCAAAAATGCAAAGACTGTCTGTCCTTAAAGTGACCAAACTTTGGTGTTGACAAAGTTCAAAATATGGTGACGACTTCAAACCATGCAAATCTGTGCAAGTGAAGAAGTGATGAGGTGAAGGGAACCACCCCCACAGGTAAAAGGCTTACCAGAATGTTTGAACCCTAGAGAACCTACGTTCAATGGGTCAAACAGGCTTGCGGGGTGGAACCACAATGTCATTTGGGCAATCCTATGGACCTCAGGATGCTGTGCCAGGGATGACAAAATGCCAGCAGGATGGAGAGAATCTCAGAGAAGGGTGATTTGCTAGTCGGTTATCTCATAAAAGGTGATGGTCCAGGGAATCCCAAATGGATGTGGAAGGGTTATGTCATATAATAGAAGAAAAAAACGGCCACATAGCGTAACTCTGTATTACATATCAAACGTTTAATGAAGTCAGAACACTTACATTTGTGATGATATTCAAGCGCTTTGTATAAAAATGTGGCAACAATGGAGTCCTCCCGACGCGTTTCGTCTGCTAGAACATCATCTGGGGTATCTCTCCACTGCTGCCCACTGGTAATTTATAAAAATGATGACCCCAATTATGAGAAACCAGCCCAGGAGCATTGCCAGTGTAAAATAGCTTTACTTCCCGAATAGACCCAAAATGGCCGACCGACGTGCGTTCCACGCCTCTGTTTGGATGTCTGTGTGTGTACCAAGCCTCTTTTTGGTCCCTGGATGCCTGTATGAGTGTCCAAAATGGCCGACCGGCGTGCGTTCCACGCCTCTGTCTGGATGCCTGTGTATGTACCAAGCCTCGTTATGGTCCTTGGTTGCCTGTATGTGTGTCACGCCTCGTTTTGGACCCGGAAGTCACATGACCTGCTGTTTGCGTGCCAAAACACCGTCTGAGTGCTTGTGATGTCTCCAAGCCTCGTTTTAGCCGCAAACAGACACAGGACATGTTAGTGCATCACAAGCCTCACTCACGGACTGCTGAGTGCGTTTAAAATGGCGGTGACATATAGAACATTGATGGTCACCCTAAATATGCAATAAAAGACACGCCCCTTACATAAGTGGCGACCCGCCCATCGGGAAGATGGGGGTATAAAAAGGATGGATAGAAATGGGGTCATAAATACATTGCCACTGTTGAGATGGACAACAAAGTAACATAAACCTCCATATATATGGGGGAAAAATGTGTATAAAAATATAAATATATAAATAGTCTGGTTAGAATGTAGGTTGAAAAACGATTAATAAAAATGTCTCACAATTATTATACATGTATAAAAGAATATAAAAATATAAAAAATATATTTAAAAGGATTTATAAATATTATAATAAATGGGTCTATGTACAATCGTCTATGGCAAGCAAATACAACCACATTCATAGGTAGGAAACCTCACAAATGTGGATGTAAACACATGAAAATACCCGTAGGGCCGAGTCCCATAAGTGAATCATTTGCAATAATGTTTACATATGTACACAGCTAATCATATATATGGAAAAGGACATTTGTACACATTATAGTAATATATATCATAAACATGAAACGAAAAACAAAAAAAACCAAGACTTAACATAAATGAGAATACCCTAGCTAAAATTGCCCGAATCTACAGTTAAGATTTATTAATGAATGAATTGATGTCCCACTCTACGTTCAAGCCTGACGGTGTGTAGGACTGCAACTCATATATCCAAAAGGTCTCGAGTTGGGAGACACCCCTCGTCATGGCTCCACCCCTCCATTGTGGGATGAACCGATCAATGATCAAAAACTGGGTGTCCTTTGGATTGCGATCATGATGTAATTTATAATGCCTAGGTACCGTATGTTTCATGTCCCCACTCTTAATAAGGGCGATGTGTTCTCCCACTCTGACTGAAAAGGTGCGGATAGTACGGCCCACATATTGTTTGCCGCAAGGGCATGTGATTAGGTACACTACGTATCTAGTTTCACATGTGCAAAAATGTTTGATGGAGTATTTCTTTTGGGTGATAGAAGATGTAAACTCTAAAGTTTTGCCCCTCCCTGAAATATTGTGTTGACACACTGTGCACTTTTTGCATGGATAAAAACCCACAAGTTGGTGAAAAAAGGATGGGGGAACAGGGGGGTTGATGATATTAGGTGCTATCTTACTCTGTAGTGTAGGAGCTCCCCTAAAAACAACCCTGACCTTGTCTGGTAAAACTGGATTCAAAACACGGTCATTTTTGAGAATGTCCCAATGTTTGCCCATAATTGCTTTAACCTGCTTATGTTGGGTCGAGAACGATATTAGCATAGCCCATTTAAAACTGTCATCGGTCTCTCATTTAGGTTTGACTTCTAACAGAGATTCTCTCCCAACTTCTAAGGCGCTATGAAGTTCATGGTCAATCACGGTAGGGTCACAACCCTTATCCAGAAATCTTTGTTTAAGAACGTTGGCCTGTGCTTTAAAAGTTTCAGTGCTGGCACAATTTCTAGTAACCTCAAAAATGTACTGCAAGGGACAGATCCAAGCCATGAACGATGGTGTCAACTGTCAATGAATCCATTGAAACCATTGCGGTCTGTCGGTTTGAAAAAGGTTTGAAATTCAAACCGTCTATTGTTGATTCTGATTTTTAAGTCCAGAAAATGGATACTCTCTATACTGGCCTCATAAGTCAATGACATGCCCCTATCATTGGCATTAAGATGGCTAAAAAATTTCTGCAAGGATGTCAGACTGCCATTCCATAGGAGGAGGATGTCTCTATATACCTAGCCCACAACACCAAAGAGGGGGTTTCTTGGGCATAGACGACATCCTCCTCCCACTTAGCCATAAAAAGATTGGCGAGGCTTGGGAAAATTTGGCTCCCATAGCCACGCCATATAATTGAAGGTAATATCGCTGGTTGAACCAGAAATAGCTATGTCTAGTAACAAACTCCAAGAGTTCCATAATGAATTCACATTGAAAAGGGGCAAGAGATGGTTCCTTGTTCAAAAAATATTTTATCGCTTCAATACCCCTCTCGTGGTATGCACATATACAACGAGGCGACGTCCGCTGTGACCAGGATGTAGTCGCCTCGTATGTCTTCGCTTTCAAGCACCTTAATGGTGGCGCCTGTATCTTTTAAGTAAGAAGGTGTCTGTCTGACCAAAGGTTGCAAAAAATGGTCTATATACCAGCCTATACGTGAAGTGATGGAATCAATTCCACTTACGATAGGCCGTCCGGGTGGGTGAAGTGGGTCTTTATGAACTTTGGGCAAATAGTAGATAGTGGGTATTCTCAGTGCTGCAGGGATTAAAAATGCTTTCTCCTTCTTATTTAGAATTTTATGATCAAAACCCTTCTGAATAATACTTTGGAGCTCCCTTTTAAAAATGGAAGTGGAGTTATTGGGCAATTCTTTGTATGTACAGTATTTGGTTCATTAAGAATCCTATACATTTCTATCTCGTAGTCCGTTTTGTCTAGAATTACAATGCCACTACCCTTATCCGCAGGTCGGATTACGAGGTCTTTCTGTTCACACAGGGACTTAAGACCAATGCTGGACATCTGGTACACAGCAGCCCCCTGGTACAGCGCGGATGATCCACAGTACAGATAAGCCCATTTTAATTGCTCCTTTGTGAGTGTGATTCCTAATGCTTGTTTTATGTTTAATTTGATTAAATTACTGTTCTGCTACGCTTAGAAGGCACCACTTTTTTCCTTGTACAATGCTGGACACTGGTTGGTGATTTGTGCGCTTCTCAGGTATGTCTACTAAGTCTTTGAGGACTTAGTCTCTAAAAATAGTGACAGCAAGTGCTGCTGGAACTGGTGGATTGAATAAAGACGGATTAGACAATCCTGAAAGAACTGTTCCAGAGGTGGCCGCCGCACCACCACTTCTATAGGGATTAGAAATGAGGTAGCGTTGGATATTAAGTTTGCAAATGTATTTATGGACATCGATGAAAGTACGAAATTTGTTCAGTTTTTTTGGGGGGCATACTTAAGGCCCTTGTCCAAAACTGATTGTTCTTCCTGTGTGAAAACCTTGGTACTCAAATTGAATACTCCCTGTCCTGCTAAGTGCGCTTTTTTTTCTTCCTATGTATTCTCCTCCCGCCTCTTGTCCCTTTCTTTGGTCTGGACATCTTTTTTGAGATAGGGGGTCCGCGTGAAAAACCTGTTCTCTATAAGTGTTAGGATTAGATTGATCATACCTGTAGGTTAACTGCTCATATGTGTCTCTCGTACGGATATGGTTGTCATGATCCCGTGAGTCTCTAAGGGAAGAGAAGCTGCTATGAGTGGGGACAGGAGGTCGGTTGTAATGTGAAGAGTGATTATAATAAGACCCAGAGTGTTCTCCATATCTGGCTGGAGAAGCATCATAAAAATGATCTCTCTGGTCATAATTATAATAAGTATTAGAGTTGCGACGGTCACCTCTCAATTGGCCCCATTCCTCCTCGCTTGCCTCTAAATTTGCCCCTACCCCGTTGGTGATTCTTTGGAGTGTGGGGACTATAATGGCGGACTTTCGGCTGTGATGGATGAAAGTCACTATTGTGCTGGTCCCTCATAGAAGTAGTCAAAGGTCTGTTGTGGGGTTGGCCCCCAACAGCACCCACTACTGGAGGGATGATGGAGGGTGTAGGCATTGGAATAGATGTGGATTCCATATCTACTACTGGAGTGGGGGCGAGAAGCTTTTGCCAGCCAAAAACAGCGTTGTTTTTGTAATCGCCTACATCCCTAGAATATTTTTTATGTTTTTTATATTTCTGGTCCCTATCTTCCTTCTCCAGAAAATTCTGTAGATTAGAAGAAAGGGAATTATACTCCAAAGAATTTTTGTGTGAGGACAATTTTTCTCTGAGTTCTTTGATCTCTCTATCTAAAAGTGACAGTTTATTTATTTTTTTTGGAGATCAAAAAGCCCAGAAATTTGATTCCAGCATTGTTGAAATAATTAAAACAGGAATCAATATCAGGATGTTGGGGATGAACATCCCACGTAAGGCTTCTCGGGACCATGCGTTCTGAAATATATTGTTCTAGGAATGCTAGGTCCCATTGTAAATGGAGTTCTGAGGACATCACATTTTTAAACCTTAAAAAAAGTCCTCCTATCTCTGTGTCACTTCCTGTGGCAATGAAGATACCTTCCGTGTTAACGGTACGGGAAGCTCTATATTCAAACACGTCCATGTTGCAGGGCCGTGAGTGAGTGAGGCTGCAGCACTATGTGGTCAAAAAGAAACAAGAATGGTATACAGAATAATTCCCTGCTGCCTTAAGGATAAGCCGCTAACACACCAAGTAGACAAATTGCAACAATGTAGAAACAAAAAAAGTGTAGCGCTAATCTGAATATATAAATTAATGAATAAATATGTAAAAACTAGAATTAAATAAATACGTAAAAACTTGATAAATAAAGTGCTCAAATGATGATAGTGAACAATGTGAAAAAAATGTCCCCATAAGCACACAATGAATGTCTATATGCAGGAAATTCATAAACAGGTGCAAAAATGCAAAGACTGTCTGTCCTTAAAGTGACCAAACTTTGGTGTTGACAAAGTTCAAAATATGGTGACGACTTCAAACCATGCAAATCTGTGCAAGTGAAGAAGTGATGAAATGAAGGAAACCACCCCCACAGGTAAAAGGCTTACCAGAATGTTTGAACCCTAGAGAACCTACGTTCAATGGGTCAAACAGGCTTGCGTGGTGGAACCACAATGTAATTTGGGCAATCCTATGGACCTCAGGATGCTGTGCCAGGGATGACAAAACACCAGCAGGATGGAGAGAATATCAGAGAAGGGTGACTTCCTAGTGGGTTATCTCATAAAAGGTGATGGTCCAGTGAATCCCAAATGGATGTGGAAGGGTTATGTCATATAATAGAAGAAAAAAACGGCCACATAGCGTAACACTGTATTACATATCAAACGTTTAATGAAGTCAGAACACTTACATTTGTGATGATATTCATGCGCTTTGTATAAAAATGTGGCAACAATGGAGTCCTCCCGACGCGTTTCGTCCACTTAGGACATCATCTGGGGTATCTCTCCACTGCTGCCCACCGGTAATTTATAAAAATGATGACCCCAATTATGAGAAACCAGCCCAGGAGCATTGCCAGTGTAAAATAGCTTTTCTTCCTGTATAGACCCAAAATGGCGGACCGGCGTGCATACCACGCCTCTGTCTGGATGTCTGTGTGTGTACCAAGCCTCTTTTTGGTCCCTAGATGCCTGTATGTGTATCATGCCTCGTTTTGGACCCGGAAGTCACATGACACGCTGTTTGCGTGCCAAAACACCGTCTGAGTGCTTGGGATGTTTCCAAGACTCATTTTAGCCGCAAACAGACACAGGACATGTTAGTGCATCACAAGCCTCACTCACGGACCGCCGAGTGCGTTTCAAATGGCGGTGACATATAGAACAATAATGGTCACCCTATATATGCAATAAAAGACATGCCCCTTACATAAGTGGCGACCCGCCCATCGGGAAGATGGGGGTATAAAAAGGATGGATAGAAATGGGGTCATAAATACATTGCCACTGTTGAGATGGACAACAAAGGAACATAAACCTCCATATATATGGAAAAATAAATTATAGAGCTAGCATTTGAAAAAATGTTGGTATATAGCACCTACATCCCTATAGGAAAAATTGTATAGAAACCCCAAATACGGGGAGATGCGTGGGACTTTAACGGTGCTTGATAGTATTGCTTTTACGTTTTATACAAATGTAGCGGGCATTTAAATTTGGGGGGGAGCATCTGGGTTATTCAACCCGGATGCACTAATTGTTAGGGAGCCTGAGAATCCCTTTTGTGGTTCTTAGAGGACTCTGGTGGTGCAAGGTTCCCTGCGGCCTGCAGGTGGCGTTGTCGCCCTGGGCCGGAGTTGAACCCGCACCGCAAGACTGCTCCCTTTTTGTCCTTTCCTGGCGCTGGTGCGGCGGGGAGCCCGCTGTGGCGCAGGGGGAGAGGGGATAAAGGGGGCGGACGCCCTTACCACGGGGTTCGGGGGTTCAGAGTTCGGAGTTGGAGGATGTGGCCGCACCCAGGCACCTTCAGCCTGGGTGCTGGCGTTCCGGAGTTCCGGGCCCAGGTGCCCTTGACCTGGCCGGAGCAAGAGATGGAGTCCATCCCAGGCACCTTAAGCCTGGGGTGAGGTACTATGGCCAAGGCCTGGGGCCCAGTAACTTTGACTGGGTTCCGCAAGGGTGGAGGAGTCCGAGGGGCCCTAAGGTGTTGGGACCTGTATCTGAGGTGAGGAGACCGGGGAGTGTAACCCTTCCGAATAGCCCGGTACAGCATTAATCCAGTGACGGCGGGGCCTCTGGTAACTCTCTTGGAGGGATGTCTTCCCCCTGACAGGAACTGCAACGCAGCGAAGGTAACTCCAGTTCCTGTTCATTAGAGTCGCTGGAAGAGACTCTGAAGCCAAAAAGTACGTTTTACAGCCACTGTGCTTAGCAACCGTTGGTGAAACCTCAACGGTTTAGTTTTCTTTGAGGATTGTGCCTTGACCTACTCCTCACCAATACTGAACTGTTCTATGGGTCTCAAACTGTCTGCTCGCAAAGGACTATTTGTTTGCTGTTATGGAATAAATAAGTGTTGGACCTTTTCAGTGTGTAGTACTCCAATTACTGGGAGCAAAGGGGGTTATCAGCAGAACAGACTTGGCTCTGAGCGTATACACAGCCCAAGGGTAATCTGGTGCTGGCCTTCACCTCTACATGTTGTAATCTAGAGGACATGGGCCGTGGCGCACCTCGCTCTCCCCTTCAAGGTACCCCTAGACCGGAGCCAGAGTAACCGCTAAAGAAGAGAGAGAGGGTGAGGCCGCTACACAAAGAAAGTTAGATACATATAAATTTTATTAATGAATTACATAGCATTAAAAAAGAGAAAGAGAATACAACGCAGTGCACTCTTTCCTTGCAAGTCACCAACTAACAGTCCTACGTGTTTCGCCTGACTGAGGCTTCTTCAGGGACGAGTAGCGACTTTATCTAAGAGAAAGTGTAAATAATTTGTAAATACATATTTTGCACATAATAACTATTAATTGAGAAGAGGGAAGATAGTAATGATCATGAGCTTTATCAAAAATACATTTCTAAAAAATAGCATAAACTAATACCTCTAGACTCATGGGAGCCCTCCAAACAGTGAATGTGCCCCAGTGGTAAGTCAAATAAACTGGGAGCACTTTATGGAGCAACAGGCATCTGTGCTGACACGTGTTCGAGTCCAACCCTGCCCGCATGAAGCATCCAGAGAGTCCAAAAGGGGATAACAAACTTTAGCACTATTGTCTATCCGGCCTTGGGAAAATAAACAAAAAAAGATTTTGAACTATTATAAACGGTCAAAAATAAAAACCAATAGCAGGTTGCTCTCAAAAATTGTGTATAGCATAGATATGTGGGCTTACATGCTGATAAAACAAAAGCTGCGTGGTCTGGGAGCCTTGAAATCACAGAACAGCAAACATTCAATACATGTGAGAACCATTTGAGTATGTTCTATATCTGTCAGTGGTATAGAAAAAAAAAGGGAGATTAACTTTGTTTGTAAATGAGAACGCTGCAAGGTCCAACAATGTGTAGAGAACCCCGCAGCCCATTCAAACAAAAAGAAATACCTTGAAACTAGGTGAGAAGCCTTATAAATGCTCATAGTTGAAGCAGGCTGGAAGGCTTGGAGAAACCGCCGAACCAATACAGTCTGTATGAGCAAAAAGGCAACATCAGTAGTGTAAACAAAAAGACAAGCCAGATCTTCAAGCTTGGAGTTGTTGAAGCGGCACGTACCTGTTTGCTGTGTGTGAATAGCGTGGCTCCCAGAGCGGATCCCATGACGGCTGCACCGCCATCATGGGTCCTATTTGTATCCCCATTGTGCGGTGTATTGGCGGCACTGCGAGTGACGTACTGAAGTCAGCGGCGCACTGTGGGTCCTGGGTGGTGACATGTATGGTGGGGTGAGCACCAAAGAGGAGAGAGAGGACACGCGCAGTGGGTGCCGGAGGATGGAAACTGACACGCACAGCGTCGCTATGTGGGCGGTGATAACACCGCTGCTGTTCTCCCAGTGCGCATGACGCTCTCAACTGCAAGTACGTCACTATTCGGACAAGAATAACATCCGCACCTCCGCTCGGGTTCAGCAGTAAAGTATTCTGTACTGATGGTTGCCCCCGGGCGCCCGTAGTGGGTCTATGGATGAATCACAGGCTGATGAACAGGGATCGAATGAGCACAGATGTCTGTTTAAGTTGTACATGAGTGGAAACATAGCAAAATTTAATGCAATGTTGATAGGATAAAATACAGTACAATGGAGTACAATACAATATAATCCAGATACAGAAACTTGTAAAAGATAATTGAAAATAATAAAGGATGAAATATGAACATGAAAATACATGAATAAATGTGAAAAGCGAAAAATAGATGAAATGAAAATAAATGTAAAAATGAAATTGTTGATCAAAAAAGCAATATGATGTATGAGTGTACATGGGCCACAAATTGTATGAAAGGAGGTCACAGACTCATACAAGGGTGCCTCCCCACAGTTGAACTTTTGGAGAAATTTTGTGTTATAGCCCCCCAAGGTGCAGGGGCATATATGGAGGGGCCTACACAGAGTCAAAGGGGCATTACATATAGCTCACGAAGAGTGCATCAATTGTATAGAAATAATAAAATATCAAATGCAAGGAAGATATATATAATATCACTTCCCTTAACACGTATTGTGGAATTGAAAAATAACAACACAATAACATCATCAATGTTCCTGTTATTTGGTCTGAGGACAAATGGGACCACAATATCAATGAAGAGTTGTAGGTCCCTTGTGGCAAATGACACTCCCATAGGAGGGCTCATAGGAGCCCTCCTTGGGAGATAAGCCATATGGGGCTCACTGATGAACCCAGGGGCATGTCTGGCAATGGCAAGGCACAGGAAGGGCAGAAGGGAGAAGGGCCTGCGGAAGCACTGCCAAGAAGTACAGATCCAAGATGTAGGCATACTGACCACATGGCTATTACAAAAAGGATTTGTAGCTTATACCTTCGTTTAAACCTGAATATTTGGTGGCCTGGAGGCGATAGATCCATTTAGCCTCAATTTGAAGCAAACGTCGATCCATGTCCTTACCTCTCTCGTTCGAGGAGATGTGTTCCAAAGCATAAAAACCTATCATTTTGAGATTGTGGTTATGGAAAAGGCCCATGTGTCGGCTGATGGGTGCTTCCATCAGTTTTTTGGAGATGGCCGACACATGGTCACGAATCCTACAGGAAAAAATTATTTTAGTTTTCCATATGTAAAATGCGCCACAGCTGCATTTCATAAGGTAAATGACACCTGTTGTCTGGCATGTAACTCTACATTTGGGGACCCATGTATCCCCAATAGGTAGATTTATGTTGGGACCCTTCACTATATAGCGACAGAAATTGTATTTCCCACATGGATAGGTACCTGTCTTGGTTGGTCTGGGGATAGTATCAGTTGCATAGTGGCTAGATACTGTAGTATCTCTGATAGAACGTGAACGTTTATACGCAATCTCAGGAAAGGGTTTTATGTATTTGCTGATCCTCTCATCAGATGTCAACAAATACCAAAACTTGTTGTAAATTTTCTTAATGGATGCATGCTGTCAGTTGTATCTTGTATTAATTCTAGTTGAATCAGATCTCTTTTTTTCCTTAGTACTGTAGATCAAGGTGTTCCTATCCAAAATCCTCACTTTGTTAAAGGCCTTTCTCAAACAAGTTCTGGTGTATCCTCTGGCTCTCAGACGTGCATAGAGTAGGTCTGATTCTCGTTGAAAATCAATTTCTTGGGAGCAATTGCGTTTGAGTCTTACGTACTGACTGAAGGGAATGTGTCAGACTTGCATGTACCTGATCGATGAGCCCAATGGAGCAGAGGAAGGTCCCCCATACGGATTCGACTCGCGGCCCCTGGTAGTGCAGACAGGAGGCACAGGAGTGCAGAAGGGTAAGAGAGTCTGGAGAGTAGTTGCTGGAAGACGGCTCAGGATCTGGATGCAGAAGAGGAGATGAACCACACAAGCTGCAGGCAGGCAGGCAGGTATACTGGAGAGTGAAGTTGAGCAGGTGCAGGGAAGAATGGTCAAATAACAGGCAAGGTTGGCAATGGTCAGACAACATGGTACAGAGGAGCAGGCAGGTTCAGGGTCAAAGGCAAGCCGTGGTCAGATGCAGGCGGAAGGCAGGAAAAGTCCAAGTAACAAGCCGGGTGGTCAGAAGGTCAAGTTTCAGGCAAATAGCAGGGGCAGGATACACCGGGAACTGTAGATCAGACAGCACCAGTCTGAAGTATTCCAGGGGTTTAA
The DNA here is from genome assembly GCA_029206835.1 of Rana muscosa. Classification (NCBI taxonomy): domain Eukaryota; kingdom Metazoa; phylum Chordata; class Amphibia; order Anura; family Ranidae; genus Rana; species Rana muscosa. The sequence continues at coordinate 9,417,761 of CM055123.1, read as the reverse complement.
ATGGACTGTTTGGCGCGCATCGGCGCGCGCGCATGCACCCGCGCGCACAGGGCGGTGCTACGCACTGACGTCACTATCCCCACATGACCCCGGAAGCACGGGCGAACGCCAGGACTTTTTATGCCGACAATTTTTAAATCTGTTTTACGAATTTTTGTATTCCTTTTTGTACCTTGATGACTGGAATAAATATTTGAGGCAATATACTATCCGAGTTCCCCCCTCTTCTTTCTCCGTGGGTATTAATATCGGAGGTCTGTTGAGTCCTTACAATAGCCTGATTACACCAGCCTCTGGTGGATGGAACAGCAGAAATAGAGGCAGAGGGAGTATCTGGATCCCGGAGCTGTGACACCCACAGGATCAGCACCAAGACCCCGCAGAGGGTGATATCTGCAGGCCCTTTCGACCTTGCCACAGTGGAGGTCCACCTTTTGCGGTAAAGTACCCATCTTGACTTCATCTTCACCGTGGTGGATGCAGCTTTTCTTTGATATTTGTGGATCTATCCTTGGCACCCCTTCTCTCAACGTTCTTCTACAATTCCTAGCTTTTGTTTTTCATTTGAAGCATTTTTTGTGTTGGAACTTTTTTAAGGAATGGACTTCCTCACTGTTTATTATATAACTTAGAGCATTATTTTAGTAATATTTTGTAGTAGTATTCAGTTACTTTTGCCTGATTCAATACCTTACACCTACGGGTGTTAATTTTGCAGGTTCTGCATCCATTTAATTAGAATAGGGGTGCAGTCCTTGTACTTGCTCATACACTTTTTGTGTATTTATTAATTTATTTATATTTCTACTCACTTTAGTGTTCACTTACCTTCATTATTTATACGAACCCTCATTAGAGTTCTACCTTTCACATGTTTGTGCGCAACATACTTTTTTGATTTTATTTCTATTTGATATGGTTTCACATATTTTTGTTTATGTCGCAGTCTAGCTGTTATTAGCACGTTTTCTCACATGGTTCACATCAGCGCAGTATTACCCTTATTATTGAGGCAGGCAGGTATACTGGAGAGTGAAGCTGAGCAGGTGCAGGGAAGAATGGTCAAATAACAGGCAAGGTCAGACAACGTGGTACAGAGGAGCAGGCAGTTTAAGGGTCAAAGGCAAGCCGTGGTCAGATGCAGGCGGAAGACAGGAGAAGTCCAAGTAACAAGCCGGGTGGTCAGAAGGTCAAGTTTCAGGCAAATAGCAGGGGCAGGATACACCGGAAACTGTAGATCAGACAGCACCGGTCTGAAGTATTCCAGGGGTTTAAATGGACTGTTTGGCGCGTGCATCGGCACACGCACGTGCCATGCGCGCGCATGCACCCGCGTGCACAGGCACACCATCGCGCACCAAGGTAAGGCAAAGAGATCACGCTCCCACCCCCCAGGTACAGATTGGCATATGAGGGGGCGCAGCCCGCCTCCATAGCCACGCCCTGCACCTGGAGGTAGTGGGAGCGTTTGAAAAGAAAAGTGTTATGGGTAAGGATAAATTCCAACATTTCAATTATGAAATTGTTGTATTTTCGGCAATCCTTGTCTCGCTCATTCAAGAAACTGCGTACTACCTGTACCCCTTGGAGATGCGGGATGGAATTGTAAAGTGCTTCAATGTCGATGGCCACAAGCCATGCCTCTTGTGGTATCGATAATCCGTCAGTAATTTTGAGCAATTCTATAGTATCCTTTACGTGCGAGAATAGACTTTGTACGTGGGGATAGAGATACTCATCAATGATCCTGTTAGCGTTTTCTGTTAGTGAGCCACAGCTCGAAATGATAGGGCGTCCAGGAGGTGGTGTAACTCCCTTATGCACTTTGGGGAGTGCATAGAAGGTGGGTGTAAGTGTTTTTTCTGTATTTAGGAATTGAAGGGTTTTAGCGTCAATAACCCCTAATGCATGTGCATGGTTAAAGATTAGAGTTGAGCGGACACCTGGATGTTCGGGTTCGACGGGTTCGGCCGAACATCGGAAAAAAGTTCGGGTTCGGGACCGAACTTTAACCCGAACCCGGACCCGAACCCGAACCCCATTGAAGTCAATGGGGACCCGGACTTCTAAGGACTAAAAAGGCTCTACAAAAGTAATGGAAAGGGCTAGAGGGCTGCAAATGGCAGCAAAATGTTGTTAAGAGCATGGCAAGTGCTCTGCAAACAAATGTGGATAGGGAAATAACTTAAAATAACATTAAAAAAATAAAAAAATAAAAGAATATGCTGGAGGCCCCCTTTTCAGCAGAAGAGGTACGGGAAGTCATTAAGAACCTCAGAAACTCAACGGCACGATGCCACACATATGGTGGGAATGCCCCAGAATACGCCCTTTCTGGAATAAATTATTCAATTTAATGGATAAGCTAGTGGGAAAATAAAATACTTTGAAATAAAAATGTAGCGGGGTGCTAAATTTAAGGGAAGTGTTTGAGTGGTAAATAGGCTCAAACACCCTAATTCTGTAGGATTCATGGACCATTTTGTCCTCGGGGGACAGTATTGGTGTGCAGTTCCCTGCGGCCTACAGGTGGCGCTGCCATGGTAGGCTAGGGTTGAACCGCCGATACAGTGCTGTGCCTTTTGTGTCCCCTCTTGGCAGTAGTACAGCGGGGCGGGGAACCTGCTGTGCATGCCAGGAGAGCATATAAAAGGGGCAGACCTTTGGCCTGGGGGCTGATGTCCAGTGGGGTCCACGCCCAGGTGCCTTCGGCCTGGGTGCATGTGTTCCTGTTCCATCTCGGGTACCTTTAGCCCGGGGTGAGGTACTATCCTGGAGTTCCTGCTGCCCTGGGTATGGAGGCCTAGGTGCGGGAGTAAAGCCTGGAGTCCAGAGCCTTCGTCTGGAGTCCGCTAAGGGTCGAGGAGTCTTAGGGTGCCGCCTCGTGTAGGGGACCATGTTCCAGGGAAGGGAGGATCATTCTGATGGACCGATGCAGGGGTCACGGTGAAGGAAGGGTCTGTTGACTCCCTGGAGAGATGTCTTCCCCTTGATATGGGCTAGGTTCGTAGAAGAAGAAGCTCAAGGTCATCTTGACTGTATCAGAGGCCTTATTCACCCGGCCCGTGGCAGGGGCCTTATACACCCTGGTCTGTGGCAGAGACCAAAGTTCTCCAGGTCCGTGGCAGGGGCCTTGTACACCCGGTCTGTGGCAGAGACCAACCTCAAGATCTGTGGCAGAGACCGTGCACCTAAAACTGTTTGAGAAACCTAAGCAGTGAAGTGAATGTGCTACGTTTGTGCCTGGACCTCCTCCACACCTTAAGCTGTCCTGTTTCTTTTCTCGAACCTTTTCTATCCGAGTAGAGTTTATTTTGCCATGAGAGAATAAGAGTTGTAATTTCAGCTGGTGTGGACATTGACTTTACTGGAAATTAAAGGACTTGCCTCTACCTACAGTAGAGGTGAGAATCATCCTCTGGAGGAGTTTTGACTCCGGCTGTGGACATGGCCCGTCAAGTACACCGCTCAACCTCTTTATATAGGAGGGTACGGGCTGGTACTGCGGTGTGCCTTTCTCCCTCCTGCGAGGAGCCAACAACATAAAGGCAGGTAAGGGGGGAAGGATCTGTGCGCTACAAAAAAATAAAATAAAAATTATAATCTTGACCTAGGAGGACGAGGTCCATATGGAGTAGGAGGTTGACGTGGCGGTGGATGTGGCTGTGTAGGTGGAAGCGGCGGTGGAGGAGGACGAGGTAGCCAACACTGGTTCAAAAATACAACAATGGCTGGGTAAGGCCGGTGATGTGTCGAATTCTGTCCCCCATCAAATAGTGTCCACCCTGTACTGCGCTTGCTCAGTATGTAGGACAAGGGGATTTCGAAAATCTCCCAAGACGAACGGCGCCTGCGTGGTGAGTTCAGGTGAAGGCCACACCATCCGTGGTTCAAGCCGAGCCAAGTGAGGCCATGCCCAAAGCGTGGCGATCGAACCGAGCCCGTGAGGGGCCCTGTTACTATGTGCTACCGTATGTCCACTTGGATGGTGGGGCTTGAACCTGCACTCACAGCGCAGGCGCCGTTCATCTTCGAAGATTTTGTGAATCTCCTTGTCCTCTGTACTGCGCAAGCGCTGCGCCTTCGCAGTATGGGCCGGACACAATCCGACGGCCGGACAGTTTTTGTCACAACATCTCAGCTGGTGGTGCTGGTTGTTGTGGCGTGCTGACAAAGCTTTTCCACATTTCAGCCATGCTAACCCCGCCTTCTGAGGTGCTGCCGGTGCCCCGGCTGCGTTGGCAACCTCTTCCTCCTCCTCTGCCTTCGCCTTGTGCTTCCACCGTACGCCCGCTGTCAGGTGGGAATGCCACTAGCAGCGCGTCTACCAGCGTGCGCTTGTACTCGTGCATCTTACGATCCCGCTCCAGTGAGGGAATTAAGGACAGTACGTTGTCCTTGTAACGGGGATCCAGCAGGGTGGCCACCCAGTAATCAGCACCAGTTAAAATGTGGGCAACTCGGCGGTCATTGCGGAAACACTGCAGCATGTAATCGCTCATGTGTGCCAGGCTGCCCAGAGGCAAAGAAAAGCTGTCCTCTGTGGGAGGTGTATCGTCTGTGTCCTCTGGATCCCCCCAGCCACGCACCAGTGATGGCCACGAGCTAGTCTGGGTGCCACCCTGCTGTGAAAATGGCTCCTCCTCCTCCTCCTCCTCCTCCTCCATCTCCTCCTCCATCTCGTCATCCTCCAGAACTGTGCCCTTTCTGCCGGACAATTGTTACCTGGCGTTTGTTGGTGCAGGAACCCACCCTCGTAGCCACTTGTGAAAGACTGCCCTGAAAGCCTTTGAAATGATCCCGCTTCCTCCTCCTCCTCCTCATCCTCCTGTGCCACATCCTCTTCCATCATCGCCCGAAGCGTTTTTTCAAGGAGGCATAGAACTGGGATAGTAACGCTAAGAACGGCGTCATTGGCACTGGACATGTTGGTGGAGTACTCGAAACAGCGCAACAAGGCACACAGGTCTCGCATGGATGCCCAGTTATTGGTGGTGAAGTGGTGCTGTTCCGCAGAGCGACTCACGCATGATTGCTGCAGCTGAAACTCCACTATCGCCTGCTGCTGCTCGCACAGTCTGGCCAGCATGTGCAAGGTGGAGTTCCACCTTGTGGGCACGTCACATATGAGGCGGTGAGCGGGAAGGCCGAAGTTACGCTGCAGCGCTGACAGGCGAGCAGCAGCAGGGTGAGAATGCCGAAAGTGCGCACACACAGCCCGCACTTTCTGCAGCAGCTCTGGCATATTGGGGTAATTTTTAAGGAACCTCTGGACCACCAAGTTCAGCACATGCGCCAGGCAAGGGATGTGCGTCAAACCGGCTAGGCCCAGAGCTGCTACGAGATTTCGCCCATTATTGCACACCACCAGGCCGGGCTTGAGGCTCACTGACAGCAACCACTCATTGGTCTGTTGTTCCATGTCTCTCCACAACTCCTGCGCGGTGTGGGGTTTTTCCCCCAAACAGGAAAGTTTTAAAACTGCCTGCTGTCGTTTACCCCTGGCTGTGCTGAAGTTGGTGGTGAAGGTGTTACGCTGACCGGATGAGCAGGCGGTAGAGGATGAGGAAGCGGAGTAGGAGGAGTTAGCAACAGGAGGCAAACTGAAGCGCCCTGCAATCCTCGGTGGTGGAAGGACATGCGCCAAACTGCTATCTGCCTCAGGCCCAGCCGCCACTGCATTTACCCAGTGTGCTGTTAGGGAGATATAACGTCCCTGACCGTGCTTACTGGTCCACGCATCCGTAGTTAGGTGGACCTTGCCACAGAAGGCGTTGCGCAGTGCACACCTGATTTTGTCCCCCACTTGGTTGTGCAGGGAAGGGATGGCTTGCCTGGAAAAATAGTGGCGGCTGGGCACGACGTACTGTGGGACAGCCAATGCCATCAGGCTTTTAAAACTCTGCGTCTCCACCATACGGAATGACAGCATTTCAAAGGCCAGGAGTTTTGAAATGCTGGCATTCAGGGCCAGGGATCGCGGGTGGCTAGGGGGGTACTTCCTCTTCCGCTCCAATGTTTGGGAGAGAGCTGAATGCTTCCATGGGACATTGTGGAGATGGTTGGTGACCCAGGTGGTAGTGTTGCTGGCAGATCCTCTGTTTGCGGGGTGGCAGGTGCCACTGTCACTACAGAGGTGGATGAAGAGGCCGAGACTGCAGCAGAAGAGGAAGCAGGAGGAGCCAGAGACCTTTCTTGGTTTTTGAGGTGTCTACTCCACTGCAGCTCGTGCTTTGCACTTAGATGCCTGATCATGCAGGTTGTGCTCAGGTTGAGAACGTTTATGCCTTGCTTCAGCCTCTGATTGCACAGCCTGCAAACCACTTGTGTCTTGTCATCAGCACATTGTGTGAAGAACTGCCACGCTAGGGAACTCCTTGGACCTGGCTTTGGTGTGCTCGGTCCCTTGCTGCGTTTGGCAGTAGCAGACATACTGTCTAGGGGACGGACGCTCCGCTTTTGCACCCTGCTCCCTCTTCTGCTGTGCTGGTGGCTCTATGCGACCACCGCCTCTTCCTCCAAACTACACTGGTCACCTGCATAACGTTGATTCCATGTGGGGTCGAGGACCTCATCGTCCTCCACATCATCTTCCACCCAGTCTTCACCCCTGTCCTCCTTGTCTGTCTGCACAATTGCGAAAGCAGCAGCAGTTGGCACCTGTGTTTCGTCATCATCCGAGACGTACTGCGATGGTCCTCCCATGTACTCATCATGAAACATAAGTGGTTGGGCATCGGTGCACTCAATCTCTTCCACTTCTGGGGCAGGGCTAGGTGGATGGCCCTGGGAAACCCTGCTAACAGAGTCATCGAAAAGCAGAAGAGACTGCTGCATGATTTGGGGCTCAGACTGCTTGGCTGATTTGCAAGGGGGTGAGGTGAAAGACTGATGGACATGGGTTTCAGGTGCCAACTCTGATCTTTCATCAGAAGAGTGGGTGGGAGACAATGTGAAGGAACCCGAAGCACTGTCAGCAACCCAATCTACTATCGCCTGTACTTGTCCTGGCCTAAACATTCGTACAGCCTCATTAGGCGCGACAAAATACCGCCGCAGGCTCGGTCGCCTACTCGCACCTGAGGAAGGTGTTTCACTTGTGCGTGTATCTGACACAGATCCACCACGTCCTCTCCCTGCAACAGGAGCTCCACCAGCAGCACCACGACCGGGGCCACCACGTCCCTTTGACCTTCTCCTCATATTTTCCAAATTTAGGATGTTGCCCTAAATGGATGTTTTTGGAAGAGCAGAACACACCCACAGTACGTAACCGCTGAATCGCACAGCTACAGAACTGCAGAAAATGCTATTAAAAAAAAAATGTTTTTTTTTTAGTATAGCACAGTAGGAGAAAACTATATAGAAATTGTTTATTTCACACACCTCCACATATGTATAACACACTGCAAACTATTTTTTGTGGCCCTGAATGGCTCTTTTTGCAAGCGTACATTAAAGTGCAAATTTTTTATTTTTTTTGCCCTAAACGGGTCTTTTTTTGCACGAGCAAAATAAAATGCAAATTTTTTATTTTTTTTGCCCTATGGGTCTTTTGGAAAAGAGCACAATAAAGTGCCTTTTTTTTCCCTCTAAAAGTTAGATTTTCTCTGACACTGGGCTCATGGCAGTGTAAAAAGACTGTGCACTGCAACACAAACAGGTAAACCTATGCAGATCGCTGATTTTAATCTCTGAATCTGGACTCCTATATAATATTCTCTCTCCCTGAAAGCACCAACAGGAACCTGGCCCTACACTACACTATCTCTCTATCTTTTCCCTCAGATTGCAGAATCAGGACTACCTCACGTATTTTACAATCTCTCCCTATTATCAATAGCAGCAGCCAAGATCCTCTCCCTATCTATTCTGAAGCAGAGTGACGTGTGTGCTGTGTGCTGTGTGCTGTGTGCCTAGCTTATATAGAAGCTGGGTCACATGTTGCACTGACCAATCACAGCCATGCCATTAGTAGGCATGGCTATGATGGCCTCTAAGGGCACACCAGCTAATCAAAAGGTGATTGGCTGGCCCCTGAAGCATTTCTAAATGCGTAATTAGATTGCCGAACCCGAACCCGGACTTTTGCGCAAAGTCCGGGTTCGGGAAAAAGCTAAAGTTCGGTACGGACCCGAACTTTACAGTTCGGGTTCGCTCAACACTATTAAAGATCCCTTTGTATTTTCTAATACTTTGAGATATAAAAGAGGCAGGTACAGGTCTGTACCAGTCTCTATTCTGTATTATATCGTAACACATTTTCTCTTAACCTTTCCTATTCATAACAGCTACATTGCCCCCTTTATCGTCGTTGTTGCGTATGGTATTAAGGGCTGTTTGAGTTCGGGGCTCAAATTTGGAGGAAGGTCCCTGCCTCCAATTAGTGGCCTCAATCTCCTTGGTTACCTGCAGGACAAACGCCCAAATATTGGGGTTGCCCTGCAGGACTCGAAATGAGCGTGACTTGGGTTTGTAAGATTTGGGAGTGACATAAATAGGTTTATTGGATCTGGTTTGTATTGAACCACCAGGGACAACCCCTGGTACTGGAAATATCCAACCTTCCTCTTCAGGATTACTTTCGTCCCACAGGTCCATGAGGTCCTGTAGGGCTTGGAGTTCCTGTAGGGTGTCATCTTGTAGGACCAAATTGTCGTTTGCAGTGGGATTGGCTACAGTTTGCTTGTCGTCGTATAAAACTTTGTACATAAGACGTCTCGCAAATAAATGCAAATTTTTAATTAACTCAAACTCGTCTGGGCAGAAATCAGACCTAACCGTAGCACCACTTCTTGATTTTTGGATAAGGGATAGGTTGATAAATTGAAAATGTCGTTTTTGTCCCGGCCGCCATTGATATGGGGGTCGGGACTGATTATTTTAAATCTTGTTGTGAAGTGCGCGCTGTTACTATAGTGTTTTTTTTTAATCTATGGACAAAATAGGTGCAGTGCATATATCTAGTGTGTTACTGGATCCAGGAAGGCTAGGATCCATGGAAGATAACTGTGCAAGTGGAGCTGCTGGTGTAGAAACCGAATTGACTCCTGCTGAGGGGGACAATAGCGATACTGTGGTATTGTTTAATATACTGGTTGTGTTTGATGTGGGTGTGTTGGGTTTGTGTGATCTTTGTGAGCGTGAACGCTTGTCTTTGAGGGGAAATTGTGCCCTAGACATGCCTTGTAAACTACTATCTGTGTCGTTTTTACTCTTTTTGGTAGTAGTGTCTGTAGTTTCAACACGGCGACCTATAGGAACGTAGGAAGCCGATGAAACTGATGAGGATTCCGATTCCTTTCTGTCTAAATTAATGATTGGGAAGTCCCTAGCTTCAAAGGTTTTTTTGTTGGGACTGTTACGTTGCTGATTTTGTGTGGTCCATTTGTAGGCCTGGGCATTGTCATAAGCCCGTTTATCCAGAAGGAATTTGGTTTCCTTTGTTTTAATAAGAGTGGTTGCATATTTGGTTAGGTGTTCTTTTAGTTTTTTATTGCTAGCAGTGTAGCCTGAATAAGAAGTCACATTGTTGTGACTCTCCTGCCATTCCCATATTTCAATATCGGTGTTGTCTATGTCTATACCATATTGGCCACACAAAATCTGCATCATTTGGATGGAGCAGGATTGGAGGCTGGCCTCCCACGCCTCTTTGATATTACTTTCCACTTTCTTGATGTTTGGAAAGATTTGTATGCGTAATCCCCAAGGGACTATTTTGTTATCAATGTATTGTTCAAAAAAATCTCTGTGCCAAAACAGCCGAGTCTTTTTCTCTACCAACCTCTGCAGGCCCAAAAAGAACTTGTTGGCATCTTCTTCAGATGCCTCGTCTTTGGATCTGGACTTCCTGACCTCCGCCACAAACCCCTCCCACTCTTTACCGCAATATCCTGCCATGCCTCTGAGTCACCGTATCTGTAGCCACTATGTTCTCATCATCCCATTAAGGGTACTATTGAAAAAGGAAAAAGAAAAAGAAAACAAACAAAAATAAATATAATACAGAAAAAATTGGTTATATTTACTATAGGCATTAGTGTTTGAAATACACCATTCAATTGTTGAAAAGTATCTTAACCACTTCAATACTGTGCACTTAAACCCCCTTCTTACCCAGACCAATTTTCAGCTTTCGGTGCTCTCACAATTTGAATGACAATTACTCAGTCAGGCAACACTGTACCCAAATAGAATTTGCGTCCTTTTTTTCACACAAATAGAGCTTTCTTTTGGTGGTATTTAATCACTAGTGGGTTTTTTATTTTTTGTGCTATAAATAAAGAAAGGCCGTAAATTTTGAGCAAATCTGCCTTTTTCTTTGTTTCTGTCATAAAAGCTAGCAAATTAGTAATTTTTCTTCATAAATTTTGGCCAAAATTTATACTGCTACATATCTTTGGTAAAAATAACCCAAATTAGTGTATATTATTTGGTCTTTGTGAAAGTTATAGAGTCTACTAAATTTATTAATCTGATCACACCTGAAGTACTGACGGCCTATCTAATTTCTTGAGATACTAACAAGTCATAAAAGTACAAATACCCCCCAAATGACCCCTTTTTAGAAAGTAGACATTCCAAGGTATTAAGTAAGTAGCATGGGGAGTGTTTTTAAGTTGTATTTTTTTCCCACAATTCTTTGCAAAATTAAGATTTTTATTTTTTTACAAAATTGTCATATTAACTGGTTATTTCTCTCACAGAGCATATGCATACAACAAATTACACCCCAAAATACATTCTGCTACTCCTCCTCAGTATGGGGATACCACATGTGTGGGACTTTTACACAGCCTGGCCACATACAAAGGCCCAACATTGAAGTAGCACCATCAGGCCATCTACGAGCATAAATTGCACATCTCATTTGTCAACCACCTATTACACTTTTGAAGGCCCTGGAGCACCAGGACAATGGAATTGCCCACAAAATGACCCCATTTTGGAAAGCAAACACCCCAACGTATAATCTATGAGGCATAATGAGTCTTTTGAACGGTTATTTTTTTTCCAGAAGTTTTTGGAAAATGTGGAACAAAAATGAAAACGCATTTTATTTACACAAAGTTGTCCATTTATAAGATATTTCCAACACATAGCAAATACATAGCAAAAATGACACCCCTAAATACATTCTGCTACTCCTTCTGAGTATGGGGATACCACATGTGTAAGACTTTTACACAGCTTGGCCACATACAGAGGCCCAAAATTCAAGTAGCACCATCAGGCGTTCTAGGAGCATACATTACATAAATAATTTCCTGGCAACCTATCATTTTTGAAGGCCCTTCATATTTCTAACACATAGCATGTACATACCAAGAATTACAATCCAAAATAAATTCTATTGCGGAAAGGGTAAAAAAAAAGTATTACCTGTGCTTTTAGTAGTGTCCACAGAAGAGAGCACTGGTCCAGGCAGCAGTCGGGGATGTGCTTAGCGACAGCAATAGTAATTATCCAGGCAGCAGGCAGGAATATTGTCTATGGTCAGCACAAGGATATTGTCAGCACAGCCAAAGCATTTGTCCATAGAAATTGTCCAAGCAGAGACAGCCAGCACAGCCATATTATTGGTCCTGGTTCCCCGTTACCTGTAGACACTCATTATTGTACCGCTCTCCAGCCCTTCATAAACATACTGCCTCTTGCTACAGCTAATTATTTGCATAGTCCAGGTAGCAGGCAGTGGTGTGGTCTATTCATGTGGCAGGCAAAGGCATGATGGCAGTAAGTCAGCAGCAGGCTGAGGGCGGCAATTGTGTAAGACCTGTGCACAGGGGCACAGGGGTAGAGGCTTCGACCCACCCAAATCTCTATGAAGCCTCCGGACTCCAGACCCTAATCCGGAAATTAAACCTGGAGAAAACAAAAAAATAGTTTTCTCCATCTGGAAAAACTATTCTGGAGCCCCTCACATATGTGAGACCCCTGTGTACTACAGTAGCAGGGCAACAGATCAGTCCAAGCGGTAGGCAAAAGCATAGTCCATAAAACAGGCCAGGGTCAGTTCACGTGCAAGCAGTCCAATCGGTAGGCAGAAGCATAGTCACAAAACAGGCCAGGGTCAGTTCACGTGGAAGAAATCCAAACGGTAGGCAGAGGCATAATCACAAAACAGGCCAGGGTCAGTTCACGTGGAAGCAGTCCAAACGGTAGGCAGAGGCATAGTCACAAAACAGGCCAGGGTTAGTTTACGTGGAAGCAGTCCGAACAGTAGGCAGAGGCATGGTCAAAAAGCAGACCAGGGTCAGTTCACGTGTAAGCATGGAAAATGGTCAGCACAGATTATGAAAATGGGGGGAAATGGTTAAATATATGGGCTAATATTTTAGGTATGTGTGATAAAATTCGAAGCATTCACCAATGCAAAGGCCAGGTTGGGAGGGACACTGGGGACAATGGTATCTGGTATCTTTTCGAAGTCCTCCTTTGCTGCACATGCGACATCTTTTTTGCTGTCTTCGGCCTGCTTCGGATGGTGGGATGCTGTACGGGAAGTGCTGTTCATGAAGTCTGCTAACAGCATCAGAGCGAAGGTTTTCTGGGGGGGTTCTTTGTTGATAAATGAGGGACGTGACTAATTCTTCTGAGAATAGTAGGAAGGGGGCTGGGTTGTCTGTGGATTTGGTGTAGACTATGTAGGAATTATAAATGGCCAAATGGATGAGATAAATTGCTACCTTCTTGTACCAGAATCGGGACCTCCTAATGGACAAATAGGGCTAAATCATTTGGTCATTGAAATCCACCCCCCCATGTAGAGATTATAGTCCTGGACACATGTCGGCTTTTCAATGGGACCTCGTCGTCTTCACTGAACTACAACTGCAGTGTCATCATGAATAATGGACATCATGTGCACGTCCCTGTTACCCTTCCACCTCAAGGCCAGCACTTCATCGCACCTCAGTGTTGCTCTTTCCCCACTTCGCAGCTTTTTGTTCACAATTGATTGTGGGAAGCCCTTCCTATTTTTCCTGGAGGTTCCGCGGGCCAGGGTTTTTTTGAGGTACATATATATAGAATAGGGATGAGCTTCGTGTTCGAGTCGAACATACGTTCGACTCGAACATCGGCTGTTCGATCGTTCGACGAAGATCGAACGATTTGGGCCGTTCGTGCCAAATTCGAGTGACGCGAACGGCCCACAATGCACTACGCCATCGCAGTGTCATCCAGGCGCTGTGATTGGCCAAGCATGCACTGTGACCCCGCATGCTTGGCCAATCACAGCGCCGGCAGCGAGGAGAGGAATGATTGGCCACAGGCAGGATGCCTGTGGCCAATTATTGCTGATGGGGTTTAGTACACGCCCCACACTATAAAAGGCCGCCAGCGCGGCGGCCTTGTGTAGTGTGTTCCGGAGCAGGGAAAGAGAAGCATAGGCAGGGACAGTGTCATTATTTTTTCTTTACTATTCCTGGATTCCTTGTGTTTAGGGACAAATAAGGATAGGTAGGGAGAGTGTCAGTGACAGTGTGCTATTCTGTGCTAATCCTTGTTTGTAGGGACAGAGAGGTACAGTGAGGGAAAGTGTCAGTGTGCTATTCTGTTCTAAAACTATTTTGCTGAACCATATTTTCAATCCTTGAGTTTAGGGACAGAGAGGTACAGTGAGGGAAAGTGTCAGTGTGCTATTCTGTTCTAAAACTATTTTGCTGAACCATATTTTCAATCCTTGAGTTGAGGGACAGAGTAGGACAGTGAGTGAAACTGACAGTGTGCTATTCTGTTCTAAACCAATTTTGCTGTTCCATATTTTCAATCCTTGAGTTGAGGGACAGAGAGGTACAGTGAGTGAAACTGACAGTGTGCTATTCTGTTCTAAACCAATTTTGCTGTTCCATATTTTCAATCCTTGAGTTGAGGGACAGAGAGGTACAGTGAGTGAGACTGACAGTGTGCTATTCTGTTCTAAACCAATTTTGCTGTTCCATATTTTCAATCCTTGAGTTGAGGGACAGAGAGGTACAGTGAGTGAAACTGACAGTGTGCTATTCTGTTCTAAACCAATTTTGCTGTTCCATATTTTCAATCCTTGAGTTGAGGGACAGAGAAGGACACTCGTAGAAATTATCAGTGTGCTATTCTGTGCTAAATCTTGTTTGTAGGGAGGGACAGAGTAGGACAGTGAGGGAAAGTGTCAGTGTGCTATTCTGTTCTAAAACTATTTTGCTGTTCCATATTTTCAATCCTTGAGTTGAGGGACAGAGAGGTACAGTGAGTGAAACTGACAGTGTGCTATTCTGTTCTAAACCAATTTTGCTGTTCCATATTTTCAATCCTTGAGTTGAGGGACAGAGAGGTACAGTGAGTGAAACTGACAGTGTGCTATTCTGTTCTAAACCAATTTTGCTGTTCCATATTTTCAATCCTTGAGTTGAGGGACAGAGAGGTACAGTGAGTGAAACTGACAGTGTGCTATTCTGTTCTAAACCAATTTTGCTGTTCCATATTTTCAATCCTTGAGTTGAGGGACAGAGAGGTACAGTGAGGGAAAGTGTCAGTGTGCTATTCTGTTCTAAAACTATTTTGCTGAACCATATTTTCAATCCTTGAGTTGAGGGACAGAGAGGTACAGTGAGTGAAACTGACAGTGTGCTATTCTGTTCTAAACCAATTTTGCTGTTCCATATTTTCAATCCTTGAGTTGAGGGACAGAGAGGTACAGTGAGTGAAACTGACAGTGTGCTATTCTGTTCTAAACCAATTTTGCTGTTCCATATTTTCAATCCTTGAGTTGAGGGACAGAGAAGGACACTCGTAGAAATTATCAGTGTGCTATTCTGTGCTAAATCTTGTTTGTAGGGAGGGACAGAGTAGGACAGTGAGGGAAAGTGTCAGGGTGCTATTCTGTTCTAAAACTATTTTGCTGAACCATATTTTCAATCCTTGAGTTGAGGGACAGAGAGGTACAGTGAGTGAAACTGACAGTGTGCTATTCTGTTCTAAACCAATTTTGCTGTTCCATATTTTCAATCCTTGAGTTGAGGGACAGAGAAGGACACTCGTAGAAATGATCAGTGTGCTATTCTGTGCTAAATCTTGTTTGTAGGGAGGGACAGAGTAGGACAGTGAGGGAAAGTGTCAGTGTGCTATTCTGTTCTAAAACTATTTTGCTGTTCCATATTTTCAATCCTTGAGTTGAGGGACAGAGAGGTACAGTGAGTGAAACTGACAGTGTGCTATTCTGTTCTAAACCAATTTTGCTGTTCCATATTTTCAATCCTTGAGTTGAGGGACAGAGAAGGACACTCGTAGAAATTATCAGTGTGCTATTCTGTGCTAAATCTTGTTTGTAGGGAGGGACAGAGTAGGACAGTGAGGGAAAGTGTCAGTGTTCTATTCTGTTCTAAAACTATTTTGCTGTTCCATATTTTCAATCCTTGAGTTGAGGGACAGAGAGGTACAGTGAGTGAAACTGACAGTGTGCTATTCTGTTCTAAACCAATTTTGCTGTTCCATATTTTCAATCCTTGAGTTGAGGGACAGAGAGGTACAGTGAGTGAAACTGACAGTGTGCTATTCTGTTCTAAACCAATTTTGCTGTTCCATATTTTCAATCCTTGAGTTGAGGGACAGAGAGGTACAGTGAGTGAAACTGACAGTGTGCTATTCTGTTCTAAACCAATTTTGCTGTTCCATATTTTCAATCCTTGAGTTGAGGGACAGAGAGGTACAGTGAGTGAAACTGACAGTGTGCTATTCTGTTCTAAACCAATTTTGTTGTTCCATATTTTCAATCCTTGAGTTGAGGGACAGAGAAGGACACTCGTAGAAATTATCAGTGTGCTATTCTGTGCTAAATCTTGTTTGTAGGGAGGGACAGAGTAGGACAGTGAGGGAAAGTGTCAGTGTGCTATTCTGTTCTAATACTATTTTGCTGAACCATATTTTCAATCCTTGAGTTGAGGGACAGAGAGGTACAGTGAGTGAAACTGACAGTGTGCTATTCTGTTCTAAACCAATTTTGCTGTTCCATATTTTCAATCCTTGAGTTGAGGGACAGAGAAGGACACTCGTAGAAATTATCAGTGTGCTATTCTGTGCTAAATCTTGTTTGTAGGGAGGGACAGAGTAGGACAGTGAGGGAAAGTGTCAGTGTGCTATTCTGTTCTAATACTATTTTGCTGAACCATATTTTCAATCCTTGAGTTGAGGGACAGAGAGGTACAGTGAGTGAAACTGACAGTGTGCTATTCTGTTCTAAATCAATTTTGCTGTTCCATATTTTCAATCCTTGAGTTGAGGGACAGAGAAGGACACTCGTAGAAATTATCAGTGTGCTATTCTGTGCTAAATCTTGTTTGTAGGGAGGGACAGAGTAGGACAGTGAGGGAAAGTGTCAGTGTGCTATTCTGTTCTAAAACTTTTTTGCTGAACCATATTTTCAATCCTTGTGTTTAGGGACAGAGAAGGATAGGCAGGGGACAGTGTCAGTGTCATTGTTGCTAAGCCTCCTGCACAATATACACCTGAAGGTAGCCCTTATTGCTGTTTTTCCCATCTCCCTGCAGGCCATCCATTAAAATGTCTGGAAGGCAACCAAGGAGAGGCAGACAGTCAGGAGGCAAAAAAAGAGGGCAAGCAGGCTCTGTGTCTGGGGACAACAGTGCTGGTCGTGTACGCGGTGCATTGTCATCAGCACATGGCCATGGGACACGCTTGTCCTTGTTTTCGGCAGCTGGACATGTTGAGCCACATCATGCCGAAGACTTGGTAGAGTGGATGACCAAGCCCACCTCATCCTCCTCATCCTCTCTCACCCAGGCTCAGGGTACTGGCAAAGCAGCTGCCAAAGCGTCCTCTTCTCTGGTATCATTATCTTCATTAGTCAATCCTTCCCTAGACCCACCATGCCCTCCTCCTGAGAAGTCCCCCGAACTGTTTGAGCACAGTGTTGGGTACATGCTCCAGGAGGATGCCCAGCGTTTGGAAGGATCTGATGATGATACCCAGCTAGAGGAAGGCAGCAGCGTGAGAGCAGAGAGAGGGGATGCTCAAGAAGGACACCAATCTGGCAGTCATGCTCCAGCAGCTGCAGCATACTGCCAGATTGGCTCCAGTGATGAGGAGGGAGGGGATGATGAGGTCACTGACTCCACGTGGGTGCCTAATAGGAGAGAGGAGGAGGAGGAGGATGAGGAGGAGGCACATCTCCAACGAGGTAGGATGCCCTTGAGTGGCCAGCGTATGGGCAGCACACCGACGGAATCACACCGCAGAGCTCCGCCTGTGCAGGGCGCTGCCTCTGCCCGTCATTCAAAAAGTTCTTTGGTGTGGGCCTTTTTTGAGGCGAGTGCATCAGATCGCACAGCTGATGTTTGCAACATAGGTCTCAAGCGTATATCGCGTGAGCAAAACATCAGCCGCTTGGGCACCACATGCTTGATCAGACATATGTTGACCTGCCATGCAGCTCGTTGGCAAGCCTACCTTAAAGACCCACACCAAAGAACAAAGCTGACCTCTTCTTGCACCGCATCAGCTGGGATCTCCAACCCCAGTATACCTTCACTCCTCTCTGAAACCTGCTCTGAGAGGAATGAAGGTGTAGAATTAGGTGTGTCACAGCCAAGTACTTGCGGGCACTCTGCTAGCAGTACACCGACGTCCGATTCTAGCAGGCAAATTTCCCTGCCCCAGCTGCTGGACCGTCGAAAGAAGTTCACTCCCAGCCATCCACATGCCCAGCGGTTGAATGCTAGCTTGGCTAAATTGCTAGCGCTTCAACTGCTGCCTTTTCAGTTGGTAGACTCGGCCCCCTTCCGTGAGTTTGTGCAATGTGCGGTTCCTCAGTGGCAGGTTCCCAAACGCCACTTTTTCGCACGGAAGGCTATTCCGGCTCTCTACAGGCATGTGGAAGGCAATGTCTTGGCCTCGCTGGACAGGGCGGTCAGCGGTAAGGTGCATATTACCGCTGACTCATGGTCCAGCAGGCATGGACAGGGATGTTACCTTTCTTTCACGGCCCATTGGGTCACTCTTTTGGCAGCTGGGAAGGATGCAGGACAAGGTGCAGTAGTGTTGGAGGTTGTTCCACTGCCACGCCTCCAAAATGCTACTACTGGTTGTGACACACCTCTCTCCTCCACCCCCTCCTCTTCTTCTTCCTCCATGGCCTCTTCCTGTGGTTTGTCCTCGGAACCAGCGGTGCTCCGTAGGCGTTCAAGGGGCTACGCAAGTACGCAGGCAAAAAGATGCCATGCTGTGCTTGCGCTGGTGTGTTTGGGGGATAGGAGCCACACTGGGGCAGAGGTCCTGTCTGCTCTGCAGGGGCAGGCCGAGAGGTGGTTGATGCCACGCCAGCTTAAGCCAGGAATGGTGGTTTGCGACAATGGCACCAACCTCCTCTCCGCCCTCCGACAGGGACAACTGACCCATGTGCCCTGTATGGCTCACGTCCTTAACCTGGTGGTGCAGCGGTTCTTGGGCAGGTACCCGGGCTTACAGGATGTCCTGAGGCAGGCCAGGAAAGTCTGTGTGCATTTCCGCAGATCTTATAATGCCAGTGCTCACCTGGCTGAGCTTCAAAAGGAGTTGAACCTGCCCAAGAACCGTCTTATATGTGACATGCCCACCAGGTGGAACTCAACGTTGGCCATGCTGCAGCGGCTGCACACACAGCAGAGGGCCATCAATGAGTACCTGTGCGACTACGGCACCAGGACAGGGTCAGGGGAGCTCGGGGTTTTTTTTTCACCACGCCAGTGGGGCATGATCAGGGATGCATGCACTGTCCTGGCACCATTTGAGGAGGCTACGAGGATGGTGAGCAGTGACAGTGCATGCATCAGTGACACTGTACCTCTTGTCCACCTGTTGGAGCACACGCTGCGTGGAATAATGGACAGGGCACTTGAGGCAGAACAGAGGCAGGAAGAGGAGGACTTCCTTGCCTCTCAAGGCCCCCTTTACCCAGACAGTGTTCCTTCTGTCCCACCCATCGCACAGGAAGAGGAGGAGGAGGAGGAGGAGGAGGATTGTGTCAGCATGGAGGTGGAGGCTGGCACTCAGCATCATCAGCAGCAGTCTTTTAGGGATGATTTACAGTCCCAAGAAACCAGTGGACTTGTACGTGGCTGGGAGGAGGTGGCTGCGGATCATGTCGTCCTTAGTGACCCAGAGGACTCCGGACTGAATGCCTCAGCTAACCTACGCTGCATGGCCTCCCTGATCCTGCAAAGTCTGCGGAAGGATCCTCGTATTCTTCGGATCAAGGAGAGGGACCATTACTGGCTGGCCACTCTCCTTGATCCACGGTACAAGGGTAAGGTTGCGGACCTTATCGTACCGTCGCAGAGGGAGCAGAGGATGAGACAACTCCGGGAGGCCTTGCAGAAAGGTCTGTGCAACGCGTTCCCAGAGACTGTGAGGTTACAAACTCCTGGTCCTGGACAACGAGTTGCTGAGGCTTCGGGCAGTCAAAGAAGGAGCGGTGGGGAAGGTGGCCGTCTGACCGATGCGTTCAGACAATTCTTTAGTCCGCAGCCCCAAAGTATGATCGGTTCCAGCAACCATCGCCAGCGTCTGATATACATGGTCCAGGAATACCTAGGGGCAAGGTAAGACTTGGACACCTTCCCCACCGAAAATCCTCTGGCTTACTAGGTCTTGAGGATGGATCACTGGCCAGAGCTTGCACAGTATGCAATTGAGCTACTGGCCTGTCCTGCATCCAGCGTTCTTTCAGAACGCACATTCAGTGCTGCTGGAGGATTTGTCACGGATCACAGGGTGCGCCTGTCCACCGACTCGGTTGATCGACTGACTTTCATCAAGATGAACCAGTCTTGGATCACCACCAGCTACCACACACCAGATGCTGATATAACAGACTAATTGATTTTAAAATGTCACATCTCTTCAAGACTGATGCTGATGCTGAGTGCCTGTGCTGTTATGTTGACTGGCTATCCTCCTCCTCCTCCTCAATGATACGATTAACGATGATAGCTTGGAAGATCATTTTGGTTTATGGGTGACGCCACCAGTGGCTAAGGCCCAATTTTTCAGCCCCTGTTTAACAGGGGCGTGTAATTAAAATTTTTGAGGCAATACTTTGCAACAGGCCTCATTGCTGTGCTCCAAGTACAGTATCTGTGAGGGGTTGCAGTGTTGTGCCACCAGTGCCTAAGGCCCAATTTTTCAGCCCCTGTTCAACAGGGGCATGCAATTATAATTATTGATCTAATAATTCACAGCAGGGACCATTGCTGCGCCCACCAAGAGTAACTGTCAGGCCTTACAGTGTTGTGGCACCAGCACCACCATCACCACCACCACCACCACCAAAGGCCCAATTTTTCAGCCCCTGTTCAACAGGGGCATGCAATTATAATTATTTATCTAATAATTCACAGCAGGGACCATTGCTGCGCCCTCCAAGAGTAACTGTCAGGCCTTACAGTGTTGTGGCACCAGCACCACCATCACCACCACCACCACCACCAAAGGCCCAATTTTTCAGCCCCTGTTCAACAGGGGCATGCAATTATAATTATTGATCTAATAATTCACAGCAGGGACCATTGCTGCGCCCACCAAGAGTAACTGTCAGGCCTTACAGTGTTGTGGCACCAGCACCACCATCAGAGGCCCAATTTTTACTACCACTGATCAACAATTATATGCTATTACAATTCCTGATATTATACTTGACAGCAGGGCGTTCCAGCACCCACCAAGAATAACTGTGAGTGCTTTCAGTGTTGTGCCAACACCAACACCTAAGGGGCAAATTTCTGCAGAGTATAAACGGAAGGTCCCTACTTTCAAACATCCAACTTACAAACTACTACTACTTGCAAACGGAAGAAGACAACAGGAAGTGAGAGGAAATCTACCCCTTGGAAGGAAAATTCTCTCCTTTAAGAATTAATATGGGAGAAAGGTGTCTCCTCTCTACTGATGCTTTATCACCAATCCTTGTTTCAATAAAAACACCACATTTCAAAAACAGTTGTCATTGGGACGCAAAGTGAGGTGAAATGTTCTGAACAGGGGCACAGACAGCAAAAAAAATGTGACAGGGGTGATAACCGTTCCCTATGTTTTACAAAAAGCTAAAAAAAAGGAATTTGCCATGGAGCTCCACTTAAACAATGCAGCTGTTCAAAATTATAAACAGATTCTACATAAGAACAAACCTACAGTCCCTGTCTTGTATGCACCGCCTGTATACGGCTGTTCAGAGTATATAGGTCCTTTTTTATTTTGTGTGCGGGGTTCCCCTTAATATCCATACAAGACCCAAAGGGGCTGGTAATGGGCTGGGGTAGGGGTGGGGGGTTGATGGGGTAGCTATGCCATTTTTCCTAAAGATTTTCATCCATATTACCGGGACCAGACATTGCATTAAAGCCGCAAGCAGTTTTAAATGACTTGTTTCCCTTTAGAAATGTCATTTTGTGCAGGGACAGTTCTAAACACGGGAAACACGTGGCACTTCACAGGCATACTTTAGACACCCCCCAGGTACAATATTTAAAGGAATATTTGACTTTTTTTTTTTCACTTTATGCATCATTAAAATGACTGCTCCCGGAAAACGTCCGTTTTTAAAACTTCTTTTTGCATTGATACATGTCCCCTGGTGCAGAAGCCGGGTTCCCAAACTCTGTTTCGGACAATAACATGCATAATAGTCGTTATAATTAGCACTTTAGAATCCGAACGTTCGCATCCATTGTATTTAATAGGGTTCTAATGTTCGTGCGAACTTTCGGTCCGTTCGCGGGTTCTGGTGCGAACCGAACCCGGGGGTGTTCGGCTCATCACTAATATAGAAAGTAAATCCGCGCTACTAAAATATAAATAGAAAGATCATCTGCTACAAAGCACTGAAAGGTAATATCCGTGTCCCTTAGTGTGAATGAGTATATGGAAGTAGTGCTGAGCTGATGAAGATAATGTGTGGGGTTCTGGGTCAAATGTTGCTAGTTCTCAATTAACCAATAAAATTGCTAGAAATTGGCATCCATAAATACTTTCGGAGGTAGCATAAACATAAAACATCTAAAAGTGTCCTTTAATAAAGTGCTTATATTACCAGCAAGTGCTGCAGTAATGATAAAGTGCAAAAGTGCAAATAATCCGTGACACAGAATAATAAAATGAAATAAAATATCTGAGACAGGAATAATACAATTATCCAAGGTGCATATATTTGTGATGGGAATGGTACTAAGCAGTACCTATATTGCCAGTAAAGTGCAAAGGTGCATGGGTCTGTGACATAAAGAATTATTACGTATTACTAAGAAGTAACAGGGAAGAAAACAAAAGGAATTTTTTCCTTCATGGATACTGTGGGAGAAAATTAAATGAACGTGCATTAGAGCAAATAAGTTGCTACAAAGAAAGTCCAAAAAAGAAAGGGGAATCCCTTGTGGACTGGATAGCAGTGCTGTGATCGGTGCTGGGTGATGGGTGGTTTTAGACTTCGTGCTTGTCACACTGTGACTCCCGTGGTATATGGATGGCCCCTTACCTCACTGCTGTGAGGTTACAGCGTATATGAAAAGGAAGACCCCTCTGTTGGTCCGACCTCTTCCTGTCCGGATGGTCCCCTTGAGCCTGAAATGGTGTGCTGCCTTGTATGGGGTGGGGGAGGGGGGGGGCGAATCCTCTGATCGTGGAGACTCCAAAGTAGTGTACATAAAATGGGGGGGGGGGGAGAACGAAGGAATCCCAGAATAGTGTAATATTGTTTTGGCAAATAAAGATTTATTAAAACAATTATTCAAGTACTCACATTTAGCAAGTTAAACCGTGTATATCAGATATGAGCGCCGAGCTCGTCCGTGTCACCTCCGGTGCTTGCACTGTCCCTACGCGTGTTGTCACAGGTCACGTGACTTCATCAGGGGATAAAGAACAAGCATTGGAGATGTCCTTATTGGTATTATGGCGGCCATTTTCCTGAAGTCTAATTACAGGAAGTATATGGCGGCCATATTGCTGTGGGTTTGTTTACATCACTGGGTGCGGCCATGTTTTTGGTTGATATACTAAAGAGAAAGCAAAGGACGGTAATGTCCTTAGTGTCAATGATAAAAATTTAACGAATCACTGATAAAAATGAATGTACTCATATGTAGCATAAAATATGTCCTTGCTAAATGTATTAAAATAGGTAAAAAATGTTTTTTATAAAAATATTTAATAAATGTAAAATAAAGTTAAAATTGAATTTATATAATTGTCCTAGTACCGGAAATGACACGGACGTGGTACAGTTGGCATATAGATAATTCATATGGATAAAAGTGTGCTGTGCAGAAATAGATAAATACAGAGAGGGAGATGGGTAGAAAAAAACATATTGTTAAGAGCCACTTTTTTTAAAAAAAGGGGGGCGGTAAAAATAAATGGAGTGGGGGGTGGTAAAACTAAAATTGCAAATTTATTCAAAAATCGCTGAGAAAACAGTTTAGATCGAATTCCACATTAAGGCCCGAGGCACAAAATTATCCAATAGGAAAATCCATTTGGATTCCATTTGGCTTAGTGTTCTTACTTTGTGTCCTCCTCTTCAATGTTTAGTATAGGGTTCAAGTCCCCAAAATCTCAAATGCGTTGGATCTTTGTTATGGTGTAATAAAAAGTGTTTAGACACATTGTGTTTATCGAAACCATTTTGAATGTTTTGTACGTGTTCTTTTATTCTAATTCTTAGGCCCCTTTCACACTGAGGCGTTTTTACCGCGTTTTCGCGGTAAAAATAGCGCTGTAATAACGCCTGAAATAATCCTGCCCCAGCATTCTCAATGTGAAATCTCTGAGGGCTTTCACATTGAGGCGTTTTGCTGGCTGGGCGTTGAAAAAAATCCTGCAAACAGCTTTTTTAGAGCAACTGTAGGGCGCATAAAATAGCGCTGTAAAAACGCCTATCCCCATTGAAATTAATGGGATTCGCGGTAAAAACGCGGTAAAAACGCGGTAAAAACGCATAGGCATAAGCGTTATGTTAAAAAATAGCGCTAACGCCTATGCGTTTTTACCGCGTTTTTACCGCGTTTTTACCGCGTTCGCGCTAATTTTAGCGCGAACGCGGTAAAATCGCGGTAAAAACGCATACGCGTTAGCGCTATTTTTACCGCGATCGCGGTAAAAACGCGGTAAAATCGCGGTAAAACCGCGGTAAAAAAGAGGTACAAAATCCTATAATTTTTGAGCGTTTTTTCAACGCCTCAGTGTGAAAGGGGCCTTAAGAGTCTCTTTGTGCGTCCTACGTACAGTAATCCACAGCTGCATTCCAGCATATATACAGCTCCCTCCGTGTTGCAACATATGAATTCTTTTATGTCATATGTGTTGCCTGTGCTGTTTGCCGTAAACTTGAATTTTTTCTCATTTGGTTTCTTAGTTCTTTTGCAGGCATAACAGCGCTTGCACGGAAAGAAACCTTTTCCAGTATAAAAAGTAAAGGCTTTGGTTGGAGGATCTGGTATGTTCTTTACAAGTTTGTCCCGGAGGGTGGGGGCTCTTCTATATATAAAATTAGGATTTTTTTGGTAGTATTTCCTTGTCAAAATATTTTATTAAGGCATACAAGGGGTATCATACAGACAATCTTAAATATACATGTTTTTAACAAATGCAGTTATTCCTTTTATAATTTTTCAAAAACTAAATTTTGTTAAATTAAAGGTAAATGTTAATAAACAAAATATGCAATGTAGCGATGTTATTAGTAGCTTTAAGAGGTTTGCAATTAATATACGTTTCCTTAAAACATTCAAATTGTCAATAAATTCATAACACCTAAAAGATTTAAGTTATGATAAAGATATGGAATTTAGATTCAAACGCTATTTTTATGTATACCCGGTGAAATATAAAGAGAAAAAAGGAGAATAAAAGGGAAAAGTATAGAAAAAAGAAAGAATAGAGATAAAAAAAAGATAGAAGAGAAGAGTAGAGTAGAAGTCCGTGGGGTCAGACCCAGAGCCGCCGCTAGACATGGGAGCTGTCAAAAAATTTGTTTTGTTTCGTTCTGTTCCGTTTCGTATTTAAAAAAAATTGTAATTCGTAATTCGTGTACGGAATTTAATTCGGATTTATACGAAATACGAATTTCGTGCGAATCGTTAATTTTGATAACGAATAGCGACACTCTACGAATAATAACGAATAATAACAAATGATTCGGAATTTCTGAAAGCCTTATTTTTAGTTGATTTATAATTCGTAATTTCGGTAGAGTACATTGTTTTCGTTGATTCTGGACACAACTCCTACTTTCGTAATTTTTTTTTTGTTTGTTGATTCGTAATTTTCCGTGTCTCTTACAATGGCGCTGTCTAACGTGCTTCGAATGGATTCGTACATTCGTAACTTTTTTTTGGTTCGTTGATTCGTAAATTTACATGTCTGACAGTAGCGCTGCGTGCTTCGAATGGATTCATACTTTTCTTATACATTGCGGTTATTCGTAACTATTCGAAATCTCGATTTTTTTACTTTCGTTTTTGACATGTGGCACTGGCTATAGTCTCCGCCCCTGTATGTCATGGCACAGAGACAGAACGTCCCACCTGCTGCTCATGTACACTGCTCATAGCTCTCCCTCTCCCAGCAGCACTCTTGCTGCTTTTTTGGCCTTGTTTGCTGCTCATTTTTCCTTTAAAAGTTAGAAAAATATAGACAAAAAAAAATATGATTTTGATCACAGCAAACCAACACCAAAATCACCAAATGTACAAAAAAAATAAGTAGACCAACAGAAAATATCAAAATATTAACTAAATGAAACAAGAAATAAAAAAAGAAAATTATCTCTCAAAACCAACCAAAAAACTAATAAAACCAGAAACTAAACACTAACAGATGATACACTCGCACACTACAAGAGATATAAACTAAAATGAACAACGAAAATCAAAGGATTGCAAAGATATTCGCTCAGATGCACAGACAAATAATTGTGTGATCTGCTCCACTACACTAACTAACCCACAAAGGGAAGTCACATGATCGGGCCTGCCCTGTAGGCCTCAGCATCAGAAGAAAACCTCTGATTGGTCAACCAACAGTCACATGTTTCTGTAGTAAAGAAATTTGGACCGAAAACGAATTCGTTATTATTCGTAGAGTGTCGATATTCGTTATACTGAATCTCGAATTCATTTGAATCATTCGTTATATCCGCTATAATTTCTTTCATATTAGTTGAAATTCCTTATTTGGTAGTTTGCATTCGGATAATTCGGAGCCGAAATTCGTAAACAAAATTTCGTATTTCGTACAGAATTCGTATTCGTAAATATTCGTAATTCGGATTCGTAAAAATGTACGAATTTCGAAAAATTCGTACGAATTTCCAATTCGTACGAAACTAATCGCACGTGTCTAGCCGCCGCCGCTACTATGGATAATTTATTTGAATCCTTTGTATAAGTTACCATGGTAAGAGTACTTTGGTGTCGAAGGTTAATGGCATATTATAATTGATCCAAGGCTGCCACAATTTTTCAAATTTGGGGATCGTGTCCATTTCTATCGCTGTCATTTTAGCGTAGGTCGCACTATTCATTCTGGTCATAGTTTCATGTATATTTAATTGGGTTGATTTCCAAGCTTTTGCTAATGTTTGTTTAGCTGTTGTAAAAAGTTGCACTAATAATTTAAATTGAATGTGTGTTATGCTTTCTGGTTTCAGGTTAAGTAGAGCTATTGCTGGGTCAAGTGGGATTGTCTTACCCAACATTTCAGATGCCATTTTAAAGAGTTCTTTCCAGAATTTTTGTGCTGTTGGACACGACCACCAAACATGAAACTGTGTTCCTGTCTCTATACATCCCCGAAAACATTCTGCTGAATAATTTGGAACATATTTCGCTATCCTTGCTGGTACAAGGTACCATCTTGTTAGTAATTTATAATTAGCCTCAACCGCTAATATAATAGGGGAGGCTGATTTTGTTGTTATCCATATTTGATTCCATTCTGAGTTTTCTAATTCTCTTTGTATGTCTTCTTCCCATTTTCGAACATAGTGTGGTTTGCCCGCATCTACTTGGGTCAGTAATTGAGAATATAAGGTAGATATTGCTCCCTTTGTGTGTGGATCTTTCTTACATATTGTTTCAAAATTAGTCATTTGGGATGTTGGGGTAGAAGAATTTAAAAATGGTGTGAATTTTTTTTTTATTTGAAGATATCTGAATAGTTCTGATTGTGGTAAGCCATACGTTTTACATAGGGTCGGGAATGGGATAAACGATGATGTTGACACAAATTTATACATATAAAGAATGTCTCTAGATGTCCATTCTCTAAAAGATTTGGGAGAGACCCATGCTGGATAAAATGTGGGTTTTTTGTAAAATGAGAGTAGCGGATTATGTAGAGATTGTAGTTGGTATTTAATTTTCGATCTATCTCAGAGGGAGATAAAATGTTTGGTGATAGGATTTTGTATATTTTTGCGTTTTTTTGGGGGGATCCAAAGTAAGTTCGAGACTGAAATTGGATCACTCTCAGCAGCTTCTATTAATACCCATAGTGGGATTTCTTTTTTTGCATGGTATTTACTAAGGCTAGCAATGTGTGCTGCCTTATAGTAACTTGGAAAATTGGGGCAGCCTAAGCCCCCGTGTACTTTGGGTAGGAAAAGTGTGCGTTGTTGTATTCTTGGTTTGGTAGAACCCCAAATGAATACTGATACTTTTTTCTGTAGTATCCTTAGATAGTACGCTGGTATCGGAATTGGCAAGACTCTGAATAAGTATAGTATTTTTGGCAATATCGTCATTTTTACCGTATTTATTCTTCCCATCCATGATATTGAGAGGTGGGCCCAGGAGTTCATTAAGTTTGTTAGATGTTTCAATATCTGTGGATAGTTATGAGAGAATAAATCCGAGGGGGATGCTGTAAGCTTAATGCCTAGGTATGATATTGCTGCCTCAGTCCATGTGTATGGGAGACCTATTTTGGCGGCCGATAATTCAATACTTGATAGAGATATGTTCATTACTGAACTCTTCTTGGAATTGATAACTAGGCCTGAAAGAGTAGCAAATTTATTAAGAATTGGGGTTAGATTGGGACCAGATATTTGTGGGGATGAAAGAAATAGGAGAATATCATCTGCAAATAAGCATATTTTGTGCTGGTAACCTCCTACTTCTATTCCTGTTATTGTGGGTTCTAGTCTAATTAGTTGTGCAAGTGGTTCTATGAGTAAAGTGAATAATAATGGTGAGAGTGGACAGCCTTGTCTTGTACCCCTCTCAATATCAAAGGGTTCCGACCTATATCCTGCATATCTTACGTACGCTTTTGGCTTATCATAAAGTGCTTTGATCCAAGTCATAAAATTTGGGCCAAATCCCCATTTTTGTAATGTATAGCTCATGTAAGTCCAGGAGACTGAGTCAAAGGCCCTTCTGACATCAAGAGAGAGAAAGCAGGCAGGAATTTTACGCTTTTTCGCTATTTGTGCTAAGAGGACTGCTCTTCTAACATTATCACCTGCTTGGCGTGAGGGCATGAATCCTACCTGATCACGATGTACAAGTGTTCCTATGATTGTGTTTGGACGTGTTGCTAATGTTTTTGTCAGTATTTTAATATCCACATTTAACATGGAAATGGGACGATAGTTACTGCTAAGTGTATCATCAGTGTGTGGTTTTGGAATCATACATATAATTGCCGTCAAGGATTCTTGCCTAAATGTTTTGTTTCTCAATACATCATTATAGGCTTCTACCAGCATGGGGGAAAGAATGTCTCTATATGTTCGGTAATATAATGATGAGTAACCATCTGGCCCAGGTCTTTTATTCAATTTTAATTCCTTTATGGCTGCGATGACTTCATCATTTGAAACTGGTTTTTCTAACAATGTCTTTTGAGATTCCGTCATATGAGGGAGACTAATTCGTGAGAAAAATGAATCAGCTTCAGAGGTGTTAAGTGAATTTGTTTCCTTGTATTGGGATTTTAGATAGGTGCTGAATTTTTGGACTATTTTTTGTGGATTGCTAGTGTATAGATTATTGGCCAATTTGAGCTTGATAGGTTTGTAGGATCTATTGATGGATTTTAGTGCTTTTGCTAGAAGTGCACCCGGTTTGTTGGATTTCATATAAAATGAATGATTAGTTTTACGTAACATTTTTTCCGCTGAGTCTGTAAGGAAGAGGTCGTATTCTAAGCGAGCTTTCTCGAGACGTGTTTTTGCAGAGGGGGTAGGATTATTCTGAAAGGCCATAAATGCAGTGTTAAATTATTTTTCTAGTTTTTGTGAGAGTGTTTTACGTTCTCTTTTCAGGATCCCCAATTGTTGTTGACAAATTCCCCTGAGTACTGGCTTATGTGCTTCCCAGAGTGTGAGTGAAGAGATTTCTGAGCTAGTGTTATGTTTCAAATAATCTGTTAGTTCACGTTCTATCTGTTTGCGGTAAGATGGGTGTTTGAGTAGCACGTCTGGAAGGTACCATGATGGATCATGCGATTTGGGCATGATAGAGGCTATGGTAGTATATACCGCGTCATGGTCAGACCATGGGATGGGGATAATGGTGGAAGATATTATCTCTGGGACCATTCCTATTGTTGTGAGAATATGGTTTATTCTGCTGAATGTTTGATGAGGATTAGAGTAATATGTGTAGTTCCTTTTTGTTGGGTTGGATTCTCTCCAAGTGTCAACCAAATTGTATTTAGATAGAAGCTGAGAGAGTGTCCATTTGGATTGATGATTTGATGGGGTATAAGGGGATCTATCAAGGAATGGAAGAAGGACATTATTTGAATCCCCACACACAAAAAGAGTTCCTATCTTATGTGTGTTAATTACTTGAAAGAGATGAGATAGAAATGGTAAGGGTTTAAGATTAGGAGCGTAATAGGAGACTATAGTTACTGCTGTGTCCATGATATGTCCTGTTAGGATGAGGTAGCGACCTTCTGGATCTTTTATTTCAGATTGCAACGTGAATGGAGTGGTGCGATGAAATGCTATAAGCGTACCTCTCTGTTTTGTGTTGGCTGAGGCTGTGTATACTTGGGGGTAGGAGTTACTGAAAAATTTAAGGGTTGGTGTAAAGTGTGTTTCTTGCAAGCACACAATATGAGCTTTCTTAGATTGGAATGACCTGAAGGCTTTAGTACGTTTTTGTGGCACATTAAGACCTTGGACATTCAATGAGATAATATTTAAAGGGGCCATGGCAAGTGATACAAAAAGCTCTTCTTACCTGTAGCCTTAATGCAACGGTCTCCGGGTCCAACCCGCACGGACAAGAAAGAAAGAAAGTAAAGAAAGGATCCCGAGTGATCCGACTTAAATGAAAAATAAGAATTAGATAAGATTATACAACATATAAACATTTTTAAGATGTTAAAGTTTTCATAGTTTGCCCGTGATAGGGGGTAAAGCCCCCCCTCAGGGGACAAGGAGCTTTCGTCGAATCCCCACATATTAGTGCAGGGGTACGAGGAAAGCTTGGTGGGGCACATGTGGTTTCCGTGCTATGGGGTGCCACCCTAAAAAAAATATATACATCATAGGGATGTATGATTCTAAGCCCTATCTATGCTTGTAAAAGTTGTCTAAAACTAGTAATTAATCCATCGGATAGAGAGGGGAAAAAAATATATATATAACCTTTGGTAGTGTAATTAGGAGATATAGATTATTAATTTTAACCCAATTGGTTCTAAAAAGTTATCTCAGTGTGTAAATACATACCTAGGTGAAGAAAATCAGCCTATTAAATAAAAACTGTATTTTTCTATTCACTTCAAACTATAACTAATAACTAATATCTCAGAACTAATAAATAATAACTAATAAGTTCTCTATTTATATTGAGACCTATATTGAGTAATAAATAATTGAATTATAATTGAAATATAATTGAAGATACCAAAAAAAAAAATGTTACTTTTTAAATAGAGAAAAGAGAAATGTCTCTATAAAATGTTTCCAATGAGTTCTTCAGTTTTGTGGTTTGGCGTGTTTGTGTTGAAGCAGGGGTTTTGAGTATTCGAGGTGTTTCTATTATAGATGTTCTTTGGTGGATTTGTCATGTTTACAGTTTATATGTCTTTCAGTCCATAGAGTCTTCTTGGCCTTGGGATGTGGGTGTAAAGCGTCCTCTTTTGTGCACTTGGGTGCTTTCATTTCTGGACTCAGAGTGGGATGCTTTATGTTTAGAAGGGACTGAGGCTGATCTTCTTTGTGATGCTGTTGATGCTGTGTTTCCTTCAGTCAAATTATTTTTGGTAGTATTTCATGTAATTGGGTTTCTGATAGTAGGACACTCCAGTGTCTCTTTATGATTTGTTCCACTTTTTTGTATTGTATGTTATAATCCAGAATGATGGGAACTCTATCCAGGGTCTGTTCTCCTTTGTTCTTTTCTTTTAGTAGGTCACTGCGATTAATTTCTGCCACTGTTTTTATATTTTCTTCAATTGTTTTGGGATTGTAGCCCTTTTTGATAAATCTCTTCCCTATGTGATTGGCCTGGGACGTGAATGTGTCTATTTGTATACAATTTTGTCTTAGTTTCATTAGTTGTCCTTTTGGTATGTTGCACAACCAGTTTTTATGGTGGCAACTTTCAATGGGTAGGTAGCTATTTCTGTCTACATTTTAAAAATGTGTTCTTGTTGAAATGACTTGATTTTCTTGTGTAATTTCCAAGTCTAAGAATGTAATTGTCTTCTCACTAATATCCCAGGTTAGTTTTATGTTTCTATCATTTTGGTTGAGGTTTTCCAGGAAGAGTACTAATCCTTGTTCCTCTCCTTTCCATAAGATGAAAATATCATCAATGTAGCATCTAAAGATGATTATTTCATTTGGGATTTCTGAGGTACAAGTGTCTGAAAAGGGGCAGGCTGGTATAAAAGTTGTCAAGGTATATATGATATCCATTTTTTAGAAGTGGGTAAGCCAGGTCCCATACCATTTTTCCAGCTGTGCCCATGTAGGCCGGGCACTCAGGGGGCTGGAGCTGGGAATCTCTTCCTTCATATATGCGGAACGCATAAAAATATCCCGTGGCTCTCTCACATAGTTTGTAAAATTTTACTCCATATTTGGCCTTTTGCTAGGAATATATTGTTTTATTCCAGCCTGAAAAGGGTACCAGGGACTCATCCACACATATATGTTTCTCAGGGACATAGATTTCTGCAAATCGATCGGAAAGGAAATTTATCAGTGGGCGAAGTTTATACAGCTTATCAGAATCTGGATGATTGCGGGGAGGGCACTGGGTGTTGTCATTAAAATTAAAGAATCTCATTATCATCTCATTTCAGGTCCTGGGCATTACGTAAGGATACATGGGCATGTGGTAGATGGGTTTGATGGACCAATAGGCATGTCCTTGATTTTTTTTTAAGCCCCATGTTTATGGTGAGGCCCCTCCAAATTCAAATCTCTCTACTCAAATGGACGGGCATAAGATGATTAAGGGTTGTTGGCAATATACTGCTGGGTCATATAAGTTTGTCTTGTCCACAATGAACTGCAGAATAGTGTCGGGCAAAAAAAGTTGAAAATAATCAATCTCTCTGAAATTTTGGATGTTGGCCTGCACACCTGGCTGTGCTGTGAAAGGGGGAATAATTGATGATCCCGAGTCAGAAGGCAGCCATGTTGGGTTGGCAAGACCATCTGACATGTATGTAGCCCTGGCTCTTGGGGGACGTGACACTCCAGTAGTTGGGGGAGTTAAATTTCCTGTGCTGGTACTCGGGTGTGATGTGGCAGCACCGGTACTGGCCCTGGGCATTTGTTTGCAGGGCCTTTCGCTGGTGGCACACTGGTACTGGGCCTTTGTTCCTGGGGCCTTTGGCTGGCGGCAGCACTGGTACTGGGCCTTTGTTCCTGGGGCCTATTGCTGGCGGCAGCGCTGGTACTGGGCCTTTGTTCCTGGGGCCTATTGCTGGTGGCAGCGCTGGTACTGGGCCTGGGAATATAATCCTGGTTGCTGGCGGCTGCCTGGTTTCCAGAGTGCAGTGCCCTTTTAGGAGGGACACATTCTTCATCCGAATCATTACTGTATTCGATTGGTTCAAATTCCAAATTTGATTCGGAATCAGAATTGGAATCTGATGAGAACTCTCCGGTGCTCTCATCAGTCATGGAGAGGATCTGGAACGCCTCCTTACTGGTATATACTCTTTTGGACATGGCTATGTGGCGGGTAGCTGTGTGACAGGTGACAGTTGGGTGGCAGGTGACAGTCAGTGATGGGCTGTGCGATGGGTGGCAGGTGCCGGTCACTGATAGGTGATGATGGTGTGACGGGAGATGGTCACTGATGGGTGACAGGTGATGGTCACTGATGGGTGACAGGCCACGGACGGTGACGGTCACAGATGGGTGACAGGCCACGGTCACTGATGGATGATGGGTGCACCGCTGATGGTCACTGATGGGTGACGGAAGACAGGGCACGGTCACTTATGGGTGACGGGTGATGGGTGACAGGGCACGGTCACTGATGGGTGACGGTTGCACCGCTGATGGTCACTGATGGCAGTCTCTTATGTGACAGGGTACGGTCACTGATGGGTGACGGGTGACAGGGCACGGTCACTGATGAGTGACGGTTGCACCGCTGATGGTCACTGATGGCAGTCTCTTATGTAACAGGTGCACGTATGGGGTGACAGTTGGGTGACAGATGACAATTGGGGGGGGCGATGGGACAGGTGTGGTGTTGGTGCAGACACTACTAAACATAGACCTGTAACTCACTGCTCCTGGCTCTTCTCTCCTCACACTGGAAACGGTGTGTGAGGAGAGAAGAGCTGGCAACAGTTAGTTACAGCTCTTTGTTTACAGTTAGTGATCAGGCTGTGAATGGATCGCAGCTGATCACATGGTACACAGCCCTGACCAATGGCTGTGTACTATCGTCGGTGACGAGCAGTGTTCCCGGGAACACGCTGCCACCGACGGACACGCGCAGCGCGATCGCACGCATGCGGCGTGTTAAATGGGGGCATTACCATCCATGATCAGCCGTGACTTCATCACGGCCGATCACGCGGTAAACCGCACTTGCTGTTCACCCCTGTCGGTGACGAGCGGTGTCTCGGTGAACCGCCGCCACCGACAGTACAGGGATGCGCGCACGCGATCGCGCGCAATCACTGTTTAAAGGGCCGACGTCATATGACGTCCGGTCAGAGCGAGAGTGTCTTCCGCCCCTCCGTTATTTGACGGTGGGCGGTGGACAACTGGTTAAAAAGAGTTATAAATAGTGGTTGCTCTATATAGTGATGAATGGGTGTTTAAATCCACCCTAACATATAGAAAAATAAATTATAGAGCTAGCACTTGAAAAAAGGTTGTGTAACATTGGGGGATGTTTAGCTCAGTGATAGATGCATTGTAAGTGAGTTCACAGCCAACAGGAACTAAGGTTTAAGGGCATGGTAGCCCACTTTTATTGAAAGAAACAAAAAGGAAAGTTCATACATGCATTTGGTTTCCCACACAGGGGTTCTTCTCCCAAAAACATCAACACATGAAAATGCCAATCCACCTGGCTCTTAAGGCTCACTCAGCCTTGGGCGCAGTTCCTTGCTGCACGGGCCCACTCCTGGCCTCTAGGAGGGGCTCTAGTGACACTCCAGGCTTCCACACTCCTCCAAGACTGGTCCCCAAGATTCTCTCTTCCAGTTGTCTCAGCTATAGTCTCCCCGACTCTGTCAGCTGGCCCAACCCTCTCAGTCTACTGACCTGGAACCTCTCCCACATGAGAACCGTCTTAAGGATGTTGCCTGAGTTCTTTATCAGTAGCACACGTCCCTCCAGCAACTGCTGTATCACCAACTCCTTTCCCACACACACTGAGCTATGTTCAGCTCTGCCTTATAACGAGTGTGTGCACCTGGACACACACAACCTGCAGAACTCCTGGAAAACCCGGACACATGACTGAAGACTTCATCCCTCCCAATGCTCTTTAAAGTCTTCAAGTTTCCAGCCCCAATCCAGGCTTACAAAATCCAGAGAAAACTTACAGCATAGTTTTCTCTGCTCAGCAATCTTTTGCTGGAACTTCTCAAATTGCTTCTTTGAGAGTCCTGTGTCCATTTTAAACACATTTTCACTAAGACAGGGGCTCTCACTCTCACAGTTGGTACATAGCACCTACATCCCTATAGGAAAAATTGTATAGAAACCCCAAATACGGGGAGATGCATGGGACTTTAACGGTGCTTGATAGTATTGCTTTTAAGTTTTATACAAAGAAAGTTAGATACATTGCATGAAAAAATATAAAGTTTATTCATGAATTACATAGCATTAAAAAAGAGAAAGAGAATGCAACGCAGTGCACTCTTTCCTTGCAAGTCACCAACTAACAGTCCTACGTGTTTCGCCTGACTGAGGCTTCTTCAGGGACGAGTAGCGACTTTATCTAAGAGAAAGTGTAAATAATTTGTAAATACATATTTTGCATAGAATAATTATTAATTGAGAAAAGGGAAGATAGTAATGATCATGAGCTTTATCAAAAATACATTTCTAAAAAATAGCATAAACGAATACCTCTAGACTCATGGGAGCCCTCCAAACAATGAATGTGCCCCAGTGGTAAGTCAAATAAACTGGGAGCACTTTATGGAGCAACAGGCATCTGTACTGACACGTGTCTGAGTCCAACCCTGCCCGCATGAAGCATCCAGAGAGTCCAAAAGAAGATAACAAACTTTAGCACTATTGTCTATCCGGCCTTGGGAAAATAAACAAAAAAAGGTTTTGAACTATTATAAACGGTCAAAAATAAAAACCAGTAGCAGGTTGCTCTCAAAAATTGTGTATAGCATTGATATGTGGGCTTACATGCTGATAGAACAAAAGCTGCGTGGTCTGGGAGCCTTAGAATCACAGAACAGCAAACATTTAATACATGGGAGAACCATTTGAGTATGTTCTACATCTGTCAGTGGTATAGAAAAAAAAGGGAGATTAACTTTGTTTGTAAATGAGAACGCTGCAAGGTCCAACAATGTGTACAGAACCCTGCAGCCCATTCAAACAAAAAGAAATACCTTGAGATTAGGTGAGAAGCCTTATAAATGCTCATAGTTGAAGCAGGCTGGAAGGCTTGGAGAAACCGCCGAACCAATACAGTCTGTATGAGCAAAAAGGCAACATCAGTAGTGTAAACAAAAAGACAAGCCAGATCTTCAAGCTTGGAGTTGTTGTAGCGGCACGTACCTGTTTGCTGTGTGTGAATAGCGTGGCTCCCAGAGCGGATCCCATGACGGCTGCACCGCCATCATGGGTCCTATTTGTATCCCCATTGTGCGGTGTATTGGCGGTGCCACAAGTGACGTAATGACGTCAGCGGCGCACTGCGGGCACTGGGTGGTGACGTGTATGGTGGGGTGAGCACCAAAGAGGAGAGAGAGGACACGGGCAGTGGGTGCCAGAGGATGAAAACTGACGCGCACAGCTTCGCTTTGTGGGCGGTGATAAAACCGCTGCTGTTCTCCCAGTGCACATGACCCTCTCAACTGCAAGTACGTCACTATTCGGACAAGAATAACATCCGTGCCTCCGCTCGGGTTCAGCACCAAAGTATTCTGTACTGATGGTTGCCCCCGGGCGCCCGTAGTGGGTCTATGGATGAATCACAGGCTGATGAACAGGGATCGAATGAGCACAGATGTCTGTTTAAGTTGTACATGAGTGGAAACAAAGCTAAATTTAATGCAATGTTGATAGGATAAAATACAGTACAATGGAGTACAATGTAATATAATCCAGATACAGAAACTTGTAAATGATAATTGAAAATAATAAAGGATGAAATATGAACATGAAAATAAATGAATAAATGTGAAAAGCGAAAAATAGATGAAATGAAAATAAATGTAAAGATGAAATTGTTGATGAAAAGCAATATGATGTATGAGTGCATGTTGGGCCATGATGTACATGGGCCACAAATTGTATGAAAGGAGGTCACAGACTCATACAAGGGTGCCTCCCCACAGTTGAACTTTTGGAGAAATTTTGTGTTTTAGCCCCCCAAGGTGCAGGAGGGGCCTACCCAGAGTCAAAGGGGCATTACATATAGCTCACAAAGAGTGCATCAATTGTATAGAAATAAAAAAAACATCAAATGCAAGGAAGATATATATAATATCACTTCCCTTAACACGTATTGTGTAATTGAAAATAACAACACAATAACATCATCGATGTTCCTGTTATTTGGTCTGAGGACAAATGGGACCACCATATCAATGAAGAGTTGTAGGTCCCTTGTGGCAAATGAATATATATATATGGGGGAAAAAATCCAACCAGGCAAATGTGTATAAAAATATAAATAGTCTGGTTAGAATTTAGGTTGAAAAACCATAAATAAAAATGTCTCACAATTATTGTCCATGTATAAAAGAATATAAAAAATATATTTTAAAGGATTTATATATATTATAAGAAATGGGTCTATGTATAGGGATGAGCTCTGAGTTTGAGTCAAACTCATGTTCGACTCGAACATCGCCAAACAACGAACAATTTGGGGTGTTCGTGGCAAATTTGAAAAGCCGCAGAACACCCTGTAAAAGTCTATGGGAGAAATCTGCTAATTTTAAAGGCTTATATGCAAGTTAATGTCATAAAAAGTGTTTGGGGACCCGGGTCCTGCCCCAGGGGACATGTATCAATGCAAAAAAAAGTTCTAAAAACTGTCATTTTTTCGGGAGCAGTGATTTTTATAATGCTTAAAGT
Organism: Rana muscosa; assembly: GCA_029206835.1. Taxonomy (NCBI): domain Eukaryota; kingdom Metazoa; phylum Chordata; class Amphibia; order Anura; family Ranidae; genus Rana; species Rana muscosa. The sequence continues at coordinate 9,380,005 of CM055123.1, read as the reverse complement.
GAAACATTAAAAGTGAAATATTCCTTTAAATTTCGTACCAGGGGGGGGTGGTTGTATAGTATCCCTGTAAAGCAGCGCTTGTTTCCCGTGCTTAGAACTGTCCCTGCACAAAGTGCAATTTCTGAAGGAAAAAAAGTACTTTATAAGCACTCGCGGCTATAATGAATTGTCGGCAATACAGAGAAAAGCCATTGATAAAAAAAAATTATAAATTTGTGGGGGTCCCCCCAAATTCAATTACCAGGCACTTCAGGTCTGGTATGGATTTTAAGGGGAACTCCACGCCAAATAAAAAAAAATGGCGTGGAGTTCCCCCCAAAAATCCATACCAGACCCTTTATCCAAGCACGCAACCTGGCAGGCCGCAGGAAAAGAGGGGGGACGAGAGAGCGCCGCCCCTCCTGAACCGTACCAGGTCACATGCCCTCAACATAGGGAGGATGCTTTGGGGGTCTGTGACCCCTCAAAGCACCATGTCCCCATGTTGATGGGGACTAGGGCCTCATCCCCACAACCCTTGCCTGGTGGTTGTGGGGGTCTGCGGGCGGGGGGCTTATCGGAATCTGGAAGACCCCTTTAACAAAGGGGACCCCCAGATCCCGGCCCCCCTATGTGAATTGGTAAGGGGTACATTGTACCCTACCATTTCGCAAAGAAAGTGTAAAAAAAAAAAAAAAAAAACACAGACACAGTTGGGAAAGACCTTTATTAAATATAAAACAATTAAAAAAACATTCCAGCGATGTAATCCAGTGTCCCGCGGTGATCCGATGTCCAGCGCTGCAGTCTCCTCCAGTCTCCACTCCACACGAAACCCCCATGCCGTACGAGGGGGCGGGGTCACCCATCACATCATAGGGTAAGCCCCAGCTTTCCCCGCTTGCCGGGGAATAGCCAATGACGTAGGCAGGATCCCGCCTACGTCATTGGCTATTCCCTGCAAGCGGGGAAAGCCGGGGCTTACCACTATGATCTGATGGGTGACCCTGCCCCCTCGTAGTCAGACCCCGCCTACATCATTGGCTGAGCGGACCTAATGGGGAACGTGATTTGATTCCTCCGCAGTGTAATAAATTAATAGGCCCCGCCCCTTCTCACGTTCCCCATCAGGTCCACTCAGCCTTACACCCAGTGAAGGTGACCCCGCCCCCCTACGTCATTGGCTGAGTGAACCTGATGGGGAACGTGAGCAGGGGCGGGGTCTATTTATTTAATACACTGCAGAGGAATATAAATCACGTTCCCCATCAGGTCCGCTCAGCCAATGACGTAGGCGGGGTCTGACGTACGAGGGGGCGGGGTCACCCATCAGATCATAGGGGTAAGCCCCGGCTTTCCCCGCTTGCGGGGAATAGCCAATGACGTAGGCGGGATTCCGCCTACGTCATTGGCTATTCCCTGGCAAGCGTGGAAAGCTGGTGCTTACCCTATGATGTAACGAGTGACCCCGCCCCCTCGTACGTCATGGGGGTTTCGTGTGGAGTGGAGACTGGAGGAGACTGCAGCGCTGGACATCAGATCACCGTGGGACACTGGATTACATCACTGGAATGGGTTTTTTATTTTTTATTTTTAATAAAGGACTTTCCCAACTGTGTCTGTGTGTTTTTTTACAATTTTTTACACTTTCTTTGTGAAATGGTAAGGGTACAATGTACCCCTTACCAATTCAGAAAGGGGAGGCCTGGATCTGGGGGTCCCCTTTGTTAAAGGGGTCTTCCAGATTCCGATAAGCCCCCCACCCGCAGACCCCCACAACCACTGGGCAAGGGTTGTGGGGATGAGGCCCTTGTCCCCATCAACATAGGGACACGGTGCTTTGAGCGGTCACAGACCCCCAAAGCATCCTCCCCATGTTGAGGGCATGTGACCTGGTACGGTTCAGGAGGGGCGGCGCTCTCTCGTCCCCCCTCTTTTCCTGCGGCCTGCCAGGTTGCGTGCTCGGATAAAGGGTCTGGTATGGATTTTTGGGGGGAACTCCACACCATTTTTTTTTATTTGCCGTGGAGTTTCCCTTTAAAATCCATACCAGACCTGAAGGGTCTGGTATGGATATTTGGGGGAACCCCGCGTCATTTTTAAAAATTAATTTGACACAGGGTTCTCCTTAATATCCATACCAGACTTGAAGGGCCTGGTAATGGAATTTGGGGGGACCCCCACGCATTTTTTTTTTATCAATGAATTTTCTCTGTATTGCCGGGAGCCGACAATTCATTATAGCCGCGAGTGCTTTTAAATGACTTTTTTTCCTTCAGAAATGACACTTTGTGCAGGGACAGTTCTAAGCACGGGAAACAAGCGCTGATTTACAGGCATACTATACACAAGCTAATTGGCATATGGAGGGAACTCAATCCTTCAAAGCGAGACTTTACACACTACTCCCACCCTTATCAATCATTCGCCAGAATAGACCATATCTTAATTTCCTCAAACACGATTCCCCTGGCACACAAATCCTTCATTAGAGACACAGTATGGTCTGACCACTCGATGGTCTTCCTAATTTTAAACAGACCACAGGGCCAGAAATATTCCAGACAGTGGACACTGAACAAATCCATTCTCAGCGATCCTATAAGAACCATAGAAATAGAAAAAGCTATAACTGACTACTTTAACAACAACGACGTAGATGAGGTCTCTCCCACTACCCTCTAGGCAGCACAAAAAGCAACCATTAGAGGGAAATTGATACAGCTTTCATCCCAACTTAACCGAGCACGCAGAGCAAATATAGAGCGATTGAAAAAAGATTTCCTACAGCTCAGCAACCAACACAAACGTGACCCTAAAACTATACTCTTCCCTAGATGCAGCTAGAACTGCCTTTAAACCTCGCACTCACGTCTAAAGCAGAGAAGAGTCTGAGGATAGACAAGGATAGAATGAGTTTGATGTTAGCGACTGGGCTACCCCCCAAAATACGTCTGCAAGCGCCCCCTGCAATACATCTCCCAGGAGGCATGACAACACACAATCCGCAAAATATCATGGGAGCTTTCCATGATTTCTACACAAAACTATACAACGAGGGGGACAAAGTTGATCAGGCCCTGGTTGACTCCTTCTTAGACTCTCTACCTATCCCCAAACTAGGAGACCAACACCGAGACATTTTAGAAGCTCCTATAACAGCTGAGGAGGTCACACAAGTAATCAAGCATCTGAAATGGGGCTTGGCCCCAGGGCCTGATGGCTTCTCGATTCTCTACTATAAAGCTTTCGCAACTATCCTTTCCCCTTACCTAGCTCGATTCTTTAACTCCCTCAGGCAAGGAACACCCTTAGAATGCTCTCTAAACTCGGCATACATCACCGTAATCCCGAAACCTGGGAAGGACTCTAGTGCAGTCAGTAATTACCACCCTATTTCTCTGATAAACAACGACCTGAAAATCCTGACCAAAATCCTAACTAATCGGCTTTCCTCATTCATTCGTTTATACATACATAAGGACCAGGTCGGGTTTATTCCAGGTAGAGAAGGGCCAGACCAGATCAGAAGGGCAATAGATATCATCTCAATATTACAATCTGGTTGTAAGAACGACGTGAAAAACGACGAGATAAAATAGAGCAGGTTCTATTTTTTTTTCGGGCAGTTTTCTCGTCGAGAAAAATGCTATGGAGCATACACACGACTGTTTTTCACGAGCAATCTAAAAAATTGAATTTTTCTCGTCATGAAAAACGGTTGTGTGTACGCGGCATAATAGTTTATCAACTTTTCTTACAGCTTTCAAACAGAAAGCCTGTACAGATGTATGGGCAGAAAGCTGTAGGCAGTTTTTGCAGGACCCTGAAATTGTACCCCTGATTTGCTCATCACGGGTGCAATGCTCTACTCCTGAGAAACCTAAAGTATATTTTTTTTACATGTAGCGGACCCCTAGATTTAGGGGGTTGCTATGCCCAAATTTCAGGGACGGCCTGGGCAATAGTTGGCTTAGGTCTTCTTATTTGATTCTGAACTCTGCTCTGCTGTGGTGTTGTCTGGTGTACAGTTCCCCTTTGGCCTGTAGGTGGTGCTGTTGCCCAGGCCTAGGGTCGAGCCTCAGGTGACACAGTGGCGGTATTGGATGTCCTCTCTTGGCTGCTGTGCGGTGGGAGGGGCTTTGCCTGCTGTGCATGCCAGGAGAGGGTATATAAGGGGCAGATGCCATGGTTAGAGAGGAGTGCCCGGGGAGAGGAGTGCCCGGGGAGAGTGTGCCCCATGGGGGTGCGTGGACTGGCTGAGGAGTCTCGGGCACCTTTAGCCCGAGGCTACAACGTTCCAGGTAGGCCCAGTACCTTTGACTGGGTCTTTAATCAGCACATTTGGGTCCCAGGGTGCCCAGGTGAGGGTACCCGCTCTGACCGGGAGGAAGCCAGGGGAGGATCGGTCCCACAGAGGAGACGAGTGATAGTAGGTCGCTGTCTCGGGAAAGGCCTGGTGACCTGTCAGAGGGAAGGATTCCTTACTCAACAAAGCTAACCCTGTAGAGTGCCCATTGGCATTGTTTGTTCTTTAAATTCTACAGAGGGTTAAGGAAAGTTCTGGATTCAGGAATAACAGGATTCTGCTGCTATAGAGGATCTCCTGAACCCGTCCCTGGAGGGGACAAAGTGATAGTATTGTTCGAGCTTCACTCCGGCTGCTAGAACTGTGAGAGGGATCTATCCGGGTGAGCTAAACCCACTCGGGATCGAGTGGCAACGAGTGAGTCAAGTGTTGTGTGCCTGAATCTACCTCCTAACTTCACTAGCTTCTTTCTCTCTTCAATTTCCTGTTAACTGAAGCAAAGGAAAATAAACTCTTTGTTAGAGTTAAAGTCGTGTGGACATTGGCCTTCTTGGGAAAGAATATAGACTTTTCCCTACATTCTGGGGATGAGAACCAGTGGAAGGAGGTAATTCGCTGCAGGACCCAAATCTGTGAACACCGCCTGACCTCTGATAAGGAGGACACAGGCTTGTGGCATGGTGTGTCCTACCCCCCGCAGGTGAAGGTAAGCGGGGCAAAAGGATTGGTGTGCTACACGTGAGGACTCGAGTCCAGGATTTTGCAGCTACCCCTGGAAGTTGGACTATGTTTTTTCCCCTGTTTGTGGTTCTGTGGAAGTCGGCCATTTCGGGAAAAGTTGAACTGCGTCACTTGTGAGAGAAATGGAGGTACAGGCCTAAACCTATACTGGATTTTCTAACTGAGAGAAAAAAGGGGGAGGAGCCCCAGCCAACTTGTGTGTTGCACGTGGCGTCTTGGTGCCAAGGGACAGTGCAAGCGGAACTAGTGAAGGAGAAGCAACATGTCTGCCGCCCCATGGATTTCTGTTGCACCGGGACCACGGATGTTCCCACCTACCCCAACCATGGACGTTGCTCCCCTCACTGCCCCCCTGACGGATACAGGGATCCGGCTCAAGCCTAGGGGCCACTTTGCGCTCTACACATGCAGGGATGCGGAGGCCCTGGGCAAGCTCTGTCCTGGATGCCAAGGACTGGTGGTACAACTTCGCCCGTTTGGAAGATGTACATCGTGTGGAGAGTTCCTTTTCGAAGTGGACCAGCCGACTGAGAAACCCCGGGTCTATCGGGTCAACTGCCTTACCAGCATCGCCACTCTTGAAGAGGAAACCAATACTCCCACAGCCAGGCCCACGCGCACCGCTTCGACTGCCACGGATGTGGAGGATGGAGTTCCGGCCATTACGGAGCTTGCTACAGATGTCATTGCAGATGCTGCCTCCGTTACAACAGAGACCTCTCTTCCACCCGCCAAGAGGAAGGTGGGATACGTTAAGGCCTCCCACAGCCACGTTTGAAGCCTGCCCCAGCGCCTACCTGAACCGGATCTGCAAGCCAAAGGGACCTCCAGGAGATCCACGGAAGGGTCTGTAAGGAGGCTGGGGGAACTGTGACATTGTGTTTACCGGGAAAGGGAAGGAAGCCCATGCCCCACGCTATTGGGGATGCATGGACAACCAGCCCGTTGAAACCTTCTATTTTCGGGGACAATGTGTCTGTCTCCACCACCAATTACCTGCCGGCGGAGGAGTATAATACCTCCGAGTTGGATTCATCTTCGGATGTGGGGGATGATCACGATATTGATGAAGTTTTCATCAAGAAGGGTTGGGATAAAATTCCGGTGGCTTCACCCCGCAGTTTAGGGGGAGTTTCGTCAATGGACTCTGGGGAAACTACACCCCGAGTGGAAGCCCCTACTCTGGAGGAAGAGATAATCCCACACCCGCTTTGCCTGCTCCGGCATCCTCTGTGCTTGTTGTTACTGATGTCCGTGCACCATTGCAGCCACCTTTGCCACTGCTGGAGCTTGCACCATTAAGAAGGTCTCTGGATGCTATTGTGTTCCCTGGAGCAGGAGATCGGTAGGTTTAGTCAGGGCCAAAGCAGGAAGCCGCCGTGATCAAGAAGAAAGGTTCCTGTGTGTTAAAACATACCTATGCGCATCAATGACAGTGTAGTGATGTGTGCTGCCACTAGGTGGTGGTGTTCTGCAGAAATTTATGCTGCAGAAGCCAGTCATTCCTTCTTGGAGGAATGGTTCGCTTCTGTTTTATAGGAGTTAGGATGTGTTTGTTTTTTTCTCCCTCTGCAGGCGATCAGCCATCAACTCTACCGGTGAATGGGTGGGGAAGATATGATAGGATTGCGGGAGGGATTGTCTATTGAAAAAAAATGTGTAATGTGTATTGCTACATGCTTCTTTCTTTTCCTTCTCCTCTTTACTCTGTTTCCAAAATTTTATTCAGGCACCGAACCAATTTATTGTACATAGTTTGGAAAAGACCAGAACCCACTCAGGAGTGAGGGGGGTTTTCTGATCTCTTCCAGCCACTTGGGACAGTGGCTCTTTAAGGGGGGCTATATGTAGCGGACCCCTAAATTTAGGCGGTCGCTATGCCCAAATTTAAGGGACAGCCTGGGCAATAGTTGGCTCAGGTCTTCTAATTTAATTCTGGACTCTGCTCTGCTGTGGTGTTGTCTGGTGTACAGTTCCCCTTTGGCCTGTGGGTGGCGCTGTTGCCCAGGCCTAGGGTCGAACCTCAGGTGACACAGTGGCGGTATTAAGTATAGTGTCGTGTGCCCGCGCTTAGGAAATAATGTGAAAATGTGACTAATCACAATGGAACGTTATATATAAGGGCTGCAGCCCCCCTAATGGGCCCCTCAAAGAGGGTCCTACCAGTAAAATGAAAAAAATGAATGGGGTGTGGTGCTGCTCACTGATCCTAAGGGGACCAGTACTACAGTGTAGTGTGATGTGCCAAAAAGTTGTAAGTGGTCGTGCCACCCTATATAGTGATAATGCCGCTGTGTTCCTTATACCAAAAGGAATGGTACCAAGTACACAACACAAGTGATCATCAATGCTATATAGTAATAAACTGTGGTGACCAATGATGTCTCATATATGGCACCGAATACTCAAACCAGCAAGTGCAACAGAATTAAAACAAATAGTACATCCAAATATGACAGTGCAAAATGCTATGCCTCCAGGTAAAGGCACTAGTATGTGGCTACAGACTGCCTGACTGTGCCACTTAAATATGACGTGAGTCTGTATGTGATTGAAACTTGATAATAAGATAACCAATCCTCTTCGTATAAATGGCAGGTATAGATTCTGATCTTCAATTGGGCATGCAGTTCATCCCCCACATGTGTCCCCACTCACCTGCTCCTTTCACCCCCACAGGGGTAGACAGCATGAAGAGATATCCAGATCACACGTGCAGGGAGAGATGTCAGCAGTATCCTCTGTTTAGACCTCACTTCAATACAGCTTTCCCAGGAATTTCAAATGCCGTGGACAAAAGGCTTCCAAATACCTCATTGGTGAAAGCACAAAAAAGCTCCCATAGTGCGGTAAAAACTTTGGGCTTTATTAAAAAATTAAATTAAAACAGATCCAAATAAATCAATAAGGAACACGGCTGCGTTCCAGCTGCACTTCCGGATAGACTTCGCGTGGTGTGCGTAATGCGTAGCCCCACCTTACACGTTTCATCATAGGACTTCGTCTAGAGGCGGTGCCACCATACGCTACTTCCACGCTTAAGAAAGAAGAGCGTCACTTTGGACCCACCCACCCCCTCCGGGCCGTCGAATCAAGCCGAGGGTTGGAAAGTGGCAACAGCCAATGGACTGGTCTCGTGTGGATAGAATTAAATCTATCTCCATGGATAATTACATGTGCACACTGAAATATTTTGTTTCGGAATTTCGTTTTCGTTCGAAAAATAAATTTATTTAGTTACTCATTCGTCATTATTTCATTTTTCGTTAGAAATTGCATTCGTCCGAAAATCTGAATTAATTAAGGTCGAATCTGTCATTGAAGGCTTTTGGTGTCTGTCGAATGTTCAAAGAAGATTCGACGGAGCAGCGAAACTGTACGACGCCGCAATCATACATTTCCGGTCGAATGTTCCGCCTACAAGCTAGCTATAGTAGAATTATAATGTTGTATGACTAGTAATAATTATATTTATTAATTATTATTACTAGTCAACCAACATTAGAATTTTTCTATAGCCTATGGGCAGAGTATTTGACTGGAAATGTACGATTGCAGCATCGTACAGTTTATCTGCTCCGTCAAATCTTCTTAGAACTTTCAACAGACACCATAAGCCTTCAATGACAGATTCGACGTTTGTATGTTTTTCGATGCTTTGTCGAATCTTCGTCGTTCATGTTGAATTGTCAAGTTAGCTCTAGCTATTTTACTGCTCCTCCTCTTTGGTTACAATCAGCCAATAACATTCATCATCATCATTATTTTTATTTTACTTCCCCCACCCAATTCCAGCAGCGATCTTTTCTCTCTATGTCAAATCTTTTCTCTCTATAATGTCGAATCTTTTCGCTCTATGTAGAATAATCTTGGACTAATAGAGTTAAGGTTAGGCACATTCGACCACAGGTTCGATGGACACAGATTGTTATTGTCAGCCTCATGTCGAATCTCCTATCTATATCGAACTGTTGTTGCAACGAAAACGAAAATTAAGCATTTGTTTATGTCGGATCTTTTGGTTTTCTGATTCTGCATTTTCGTTTTCATTTGTTAAAACAATAACGAAAATACCTGAAATTCAGACGAAAATGCATTCGGACGAAAACGAATGCACATGTCTAATAATTACATCCCGGGACATACTTTATATCGTGACGCTCTTACTTTATAAATGATATACCAGAATCAGTGGCGGTATTGGATGTCCTCTCTCGGCTGCTGTGCGGTGGGAGGGGCTTTGCCTGCTGTGCATGCCGGGAGAGGGTATATAAGGGGCAGACACCATGTTTAGAGAGGAGTGCCCGGGGAGAGTGTGCCCCATGGGGGTGCGAGGACTGGCTGAGGAGTCTCGGGCATCTTTAGCCCAAGGCTACAAAGTTCCAGGTAGGCCCAGTACCTTTGACTGGGTCTACAATCAGCACATTGGAGTCCCAGGGTGCCCACTGCGACCGGGAGGAAGCCAGGGGAGGATCGGTCCCACAGAGGAGACGAGTGATAGTAGGTCGCTGTCTCGGGAAAGGCCTGGTGACCTGTCAGAGGGAAGGATTCCTTACTCAACAAAGCTAACCCTGTAGATTACCCATTTGCATCGTCTGTTCTCTAAATTCTACAGAGGGTTAAGGAAAGTTCTGGATTCAGGAATAACAGGATTCTGCTGCTATAGAGGGTCTCCTGAACCCGTCCCTGGAGGGGACAAAGTGATAGTATTGTTCGAGCTTCACTCCGGCTGCTAGAACTGTGAGAGGGATCTATCCGGGTGAGCTAAACCCACTGTGAGAGGGATCTATCCGGGTGAGCTAAACCCACTCGGGATCGAGTGGTGACGAGTGAGTCAATTGTTGTGTGCCTGAATCTACCTCCTATCTTTGCTAGCTTCTTTCTCTCTTCAATTTCCCATTAACTCAAGCAAAGGAAAATAAACTCTTTGTCGGAATTAAAGTTGTGTGGACATTGGCCTTCTTGGGAAAGAATATAGACTTTTCCCTACATTCTGGGGACGAGAACCAGTGCAGGACCCAAATCTGTGAACACCGCCTGACCTCTGATAAGGAGGACACAGGCTTGTGGCATGGTGTGTCCTACCCCCCGCAGGTGAAGGTAAGCGGGGGCAAAAGGATTGGTGTGCTACATACATTTGAACATTTTTAACCTGGAAAAAAAAGGTGTGCAATTACTTATTTATTTTGTATTGAGGTATTTGTGTATAATTAAATGTTTCCCTATAAGCAACATTAACAGATCTGCTTCCTGCCAAGGGGAATGTTTTTTAAATGAGCTTTGATACTTGTTCTCAATGGTAGTCCCCAGCTACCCATTCACATTTAACAAAAGCTTGCAAATCGGTCTTAGAAAATGGCAGAAAATAAATTACAAGATTCGGCTTCCATTGACTGTAGCAGGGTTTGCTACTATGTACATTAAATTGCTGCTTTATGTCTTAGCAGATTTTATCAATGGTTCAGCGACTGTCCAGCAAACCAAACTTTGCTCTGTTAGCTCATCACAACTACTAATATAAAGTTGGATTAAGATTATAGTCATGAAGCATGTATTTTAAAAAGAAAACTGAACAATCACAGCTTTTATATTTTCTGTCTTAACGTTTGCTTTAAAGCAACCTTGCCACTGTAACTAAAGCAGTCTGTAACAAAAAGTTGTATATTTACCTTTCCAGTAAGCTGTGTCTTAAAACTTTGGTAACATTACAGATCTCCAGTCCCTGCCAGTATCTGACACTGGGGTAACTGCTCTCCTGCCACGCACTGTGGTGCCTCCTGCTAGTTTCTACAAAATGTGGCACAGAAAGCAAATAAGAATGAGAAAGTAAAAAATTCTAATATGTTCACTTATAACACTAAATGCATATGCACCTAAAACTCCCTATAATTGAAGATCGCAGACTGAGATATTATTTAGGAAAAAATAAGTAACTCCCATAAAAAGGACAAAACACTTTGCATATTTGTATCAGCCATGTACAGTGCAATCTAATGGCTTGCCCATGGGTTTTCTTAATGAGACTGTCACATTATTGATGCTTCGAATTTGTTTAATCAGTGAACCGAAAAAAAAAAATAAGGCAGGATGGCACAAACACTATTTATTCTGCTAGTAATATGTGGAATGTCTATCCTATTATAATAGAAACCACCTCTAAGGGAACACAAATGCAAATATTATTTCAAAGCACAGTGGCATGGAAGAAAAAACACAATATTTGTTTGCAAAAAAATACATAATCACAGAAATATGACATGGTTACACAGTTAGGTTGAAAAAGACACCTGTCAATCAAGTTCAAAAAACAGATAAAGAACGTGCATCCAGAGCCAAAAAGCGATGGTTGTTTATAGGAAGACAAAAAAAGGCAAAAAAAAAACAACCTTATGAGGCATGGTCCGATTTGCTTAAACAGGGAAAAGATATTTATGATCCCAAAAAGCATTCCTTATAAGCTTTAGCAACCAGGTATATTTTGTGGTTTTAGAATCAGCAGGAGATCAAAGTTCATTCATGCTAAATCTCTTTTCATCCAGTCACAAATACTTTTGTGTCCTTTGAGGTGACCCTAAAGTGTACAAATTACCAGTGAATTTTATTGTATAAAACTTTCAAATATTTACACAAGTGATCCTATGAACCCCACTAAACCCCTTTTTCTGAAAGTCCCAAATTTCACCATTTTGAAAGTACTTTTATTGGTTTCTCGTCATAGGACAAAAACAAAAAAAATATAACAGATATGTTAAATAATTTACATATGTAGCGGGCATTTAAATTTGGGGGGGGGAGCATCTGGGTTATTCAACCCGGATGCACTAATTGTTAGGGAGTCTGAGAATCCCTTTTGTGGTTCTTGGAGGACTCTGGTGGTGCAAGGTTCCCTGTGGCCTGCAGGCAGGGGCGGATCCAGGGGGGGGGCAACAGGGCAATTGCCCCCCCCCCGAGACCATCTGTCACACTCACTTGCTCGCTCTGTTTTATTTTTTTGTGCCTGATCTCCCGAACTTTGGGGACCCGGTACTTGGCACACATGTAGCCCCATGTCTCCTCTATAAGTGTGCAAAGTTTAGTGTCTGGGGGACCTACGGCCTGGGAGCACTGATTTTTTGAAACCGGGCACCCCTTCCATAGACTCCTATGTTAAACAGTCATTTCTCCGGTGATTTTGTGGACCCGGTACCGGCCGGTCGTAGGTCCCCTGGACCCCAAACTTGGCACACATGTAGCCCCATGTCCCCTCTACAAGTATGCAACGTTTAGTGTCTGGGGGACCTACGGCCGGGGAGCACTGATTTTTTAAAACCGGGCACCCCTTCCATAGACTCCAATGTTAAACAGTCATTTCTCCAGTGATTTTGCGGACCCGGTACCAGCCGGTCGTAGGTCCTCTGGACCCCAAACTTAGCGCACATGTAGCCCTATGTCTCCTCAATAAGTTTGAAAAGATTGGTATCTGGGAGACCTACAGCCGGGGAGAACCGATTTTTCAAAGCCGGGGACTCCTTCCTTAGACTCCCATGTTAAACATCAGTCTAGTCATGGGCACAGTGAGGCATGGGGACAGTGAGGCAAAGTGAGGCACAGTGAGGCATGCAGATGGACACCCTAGGCTTATACTTGAGTTAATATGTTTTCCCAGTTTTTTGGGGTAAAATTAGGTGCCTCGGCTTATATTCGGGTCGGCTTATACTCGAGTATATACAGTACTTGTTCTGCGGCTGCCGCTGCCTCTCTGAGTCTCTCTCTCAGTTTCTCACATCAGCCGATCAGCGGTGCCGAGAGAGAGACTCGTCTAATGTAGTTACGTGGCGCACTGACTACATTCTACCAGGAGCGGAGAAGGAGGTGGGTGGAACCTCTTCCCTGCACTCGTTGCTAACACCTGGGCCGCTTGGCGTCTAGCAACGAGTGACGTCAGTGAGTCACGTCAGGCCGCTCTCCGGGCATGTGCGATAGCGTGCAGCTCCACAGACGGGTAAGAAAGCGTGTGGCTCCGCTTGCGGCGCGGTTTGTTGTCGGGGGCGGCGCGGTTCATGGGCAGACCATGCTGCTCAGTGTGTTGGCAGCGCAGGTGAGAGTGAGAGAGCAGGCTCAGTGTGGCAGCTGGCCAATCAGCTAGCCGGGAGCAGGGGAGCAGAGAGATGAGATCATCTCTCACCGCCCGTGCCTGCCCTGCATTCCTGCAGTGACTTCCGCCCTCAATGTGCAGGCAGCAGAGAGATTACATTATCTCTCTGCTGCCTGACTCTGGGAGTCTGGGACACAGCAAGAGACAACCAAAACTACACCTTAGCAGGCAAGTTAGTGACAATCCGCAAGGTGTGGCAGGCGACGTGGCAAGTGACAATCCGCAAATTGTGTCAGGTGACGTGGCAAATGACAATCTGCATCTGGTGGCAGGCAAGTGACAATCAGCAAGGTGTGGCAGGTGACGTGGCAAGTGACAATCCGCAAGGTGTGGCTAGTGACAATCCGCAAGGTGTGGCAGGTGATGTGGCAAGTGACAATCCACAAGGTGTAGCAAGTGACAATCCGCAAGATGTGGCAGGTGACGTGGCAAGTGACAATCCGAAACGTGTGGCAAGTGACACGCTCAGGGCTCCCACTAATTGCAGGCGACGGTGGCAAGTGACACACTCGGGGCTCCCACTGATTCTGAATTGAACTATTTAATTTCATATTACAATGTAATAATAGAAATAATGCGCTTCAATCATCCTGACACCATAACAACCATGGTGCCGGGATGATTGAAGCGCAGACACCAACCATTTCAAGGATATCTATAGGTTTGGTTTAAGAACAAAACAAAACACAAACATGTCATACTTACCTCCTCTGTGCAGTTGGTTTTGCACAGAGTGGCCAGATCCTCCTCTTCTGGGGCCCCTCAGCGGTGCTCCTGGCCCCTCCTCTTCTCGAGTGCCCCATTGGAGAGCCACTCTTACCCAGGGTACTCGTGCAGGTGCACTCCCGTGTCTTGCTGCTGCGTCTATTGACACAGAAAGCAGTACTCCGCCCTGTCCCCCGTCTCCCGCGTCATAGGATTTGATTGACAGCAGCAGGAGCCAATGGCTGCGCTGCTATCAATGTATCTAATCAGGACCAGAGACACCGGCTGGAGCTGGTGTGCTCTTCCCCGTCACTGGAAAGACTGGGCGCAGGTAAGTAAATGGGGGGCTCTGGGGGGCTGCTACATCACAGGAGGTTTTTCACCTTAATGTATAGAGGGTTTACAACCCCTTTAACACTGTTTACAGATGTATCTGTCTATCTGCCAATTTTCTCTGTATCTACTGTTATTTTTATATTTTGTTACTAATTTTCTTAAAACATAGAAGATTGACTGATTTTTATCCATCTATCTTCAGTGGAAAGAAAAGTATGTGCACCCCTCGGAATTAACTGTTTTTCTGCATTTTTTTGCCATAAAATGTGATCTGATCCTCATCTAAGTCACGACAATATACACACACACAATGGGGGAGATTTACTAAAACTGGTGCACTCAGAATCTGATGCAGCTGTTCATGGTAGCCATTTAGCTTCTAACTTCAGCTTGTTCAATTAAACTTTGACAACAAACCCTGGAAGCTGATTGGTTTTTATGCAGAGCTGCACCAGATTTTGCACCATGCAGTTTTAGTTGGGGGGTATTTAGCCCCCAATGTGCTCATGCTGGCAACACACAAACAATTCTTTTTGTTTACAAACTTTTTTATTGGGTACAAAAAAGGGTGGTACAACAACAAATTGACATATGTATAGAAAAGATTACAGAAAGCCATTTTGCATATAAGGACCATCAAAATAACTTGTGTATTAAGGTAGAATTGATATGTTTTAGTTTTTGAACATACAGAAAATAGGCATCAGGTTAGTTATTGATTAGTACTAAATGTAATAACCTTCATTCTAGTGTGATTAGTTATATCACTCAGGGTTGAAAAATGTAATTGAATGTCCAAACCAGGGGTCCCATTTTTTATTATATATATGGTTCGAGTTCTGTATCGTGTGAAATATTTTCTCCATAAGATTTATATTATTAATTCTTGTTTTTAAAGCGGAGGTTCACCCAAATTCACAACTATACTGTAACACAACCGCTGTAATATGTATATCATCAAAGGACAAAACATTTTTTTTTCCCATATATAAATACCTTGTATTTGCCTCTTCATAAAGCGACTTCCGGGATTCCCTCCCGCGGGAGTAGGCGTTTCTCCGGCGCCGCAATGCAATGTGGGACTTGGCTGCAGGGACTTGGTATGCAGTGCTGCGAAATCTCGAGAGATTTCACATACAACGTGACGCATGACGCCAGTCACGTGACAAGGGCGTCTCTATTTAGATTGTGCATTTCATCACAACGGGGCGTGAACTTTCAATGACGCGGCCCCGTTGTGATGGCAACCTTTGAGTTTACGGCGCTACTCCAGGAAATGATTGCTTGTGGGCTTCACAATGCCCACAAGCAAAATGGAAACACAGAGAAACGTATTTTATAACTCCTTCTTTACGAGGAAAACGGACAGCGGAGCCTAGCAAAAACGAAACAAGTAAGTGTACTATATTATTGGGAAACCCCATTGAATGCAGAAAAAAAAAAAAAAAAGTTTTGCCGCGGAACCTCCGCTTTAAGTGTGCTAAAGGGACTGATGGGGATTTCCAGTGAAATGCAATTAGCCAAAGAATTGCCACACAGATTGTGTGTATTAAGCCTCGTACACACGGTCGGACTTCCATCTGACTTTTCCGTGGATTTTTGTCCGAACGGTGTTGGGCGTGAAAGCCCATAGCATACACACGCTCAGACTTTTTAGCCAACAAACATGAACGTACTGACGTTTCAACATTCTGACGAGCCTTCAAAAGAGGATCCTTCAATTTTCGGGCATCACGCTTTGGTCTCATTCTGCTAAGCACGAGGTAGTGACGGTTTGGCGTCAGCAGATTCGTTCTGTTCCTTTATTTCTTTAATCCTTTCTTTAATCCTCCGTTCTTTCTTGCAGATGTTGCGGAATTCAGAGAGAGAGCGTGCTATCTATAGCCTGAGAGTTGTGGCCATTTCTCATGCCCAGTTCAGGTCAAGGGGTAGGAGGAGGACTATATGGAGCAAAAATTGGTTGCAGCAACGCAACCAATTTTCCCACATGACGTTGCTGAGGGAGCTGAGGGAGAATAATCCCAATGATTTTAGAAACTATCTCAGGATGTCCGACTCATGCTTCCAGCACCTTTTGTCCTTGCTGTCCCCCTAAATTAGGAAGCAGGACACCTGCATGAGGAGTGCTATTCCTGCTAAGCAAAGGCTCATAGCCACTCTGTGCTACTTGGCGACAGGGAGAAGTCTCCAAGATCTAAAATTCACAACTGGTATTTCTCCCCAGGCTCTTGGCCATATCATACCGGAGACCTGTTGTGCCATAATTCAAGTTCTGCAGAAGGACTATATTCGGGTATGTAATGTGATCTTATCTCCAATTCTATATACTTTTTTTAATTTATTCTTTGATTCTGTATGTTTTCTTCCATGTTTTCCAGTAATGTATTTTTCTCTGAATGTCCTTTATGTAGATGTTAGTTTATTTTCCCTGTCCTCCATGCATATTTGTCAGCACTTACCTCCCCAGCATGCTTTCCTTGGCACATCCACATTTTGAGCATATTTTATTTAGGGACATTTTGTTAGTGGATTACCCTAAACACCCCCTAAACTGTGTCACATTAGTATTCTTATTTATTTCCATTTTTTTTTGTTGGTCTACACAAAATAGTTTAGAACCCTCCCTCCCCTCCCCAAAATGCATAATCAACTGATCCAACTACTATTTTTATGCATTTTTAATAATCCATTCTCCCTATTAATTTGGTACTTTAGAAATGTTTCTTCATGAATTTTACAAAGCATGTAGTCACTAGCATGTAGTATACTTTTAATTGTTACTCATCACGTTTTTTAATGATATTTAATGTATTATAAATATTTATATATAAAATTAGATATAATGGCAATTATTATTTTCACATTGTGCTGTCAATATTTTTGAAACAGAGTGTCTTGTAAAATGTACCTTCATTTGTTCCTCATTTCTCTTTAATGGAAGTGGAGAGGGTTCTTACCTGTCCCCAAAATCTCACCCCCCCCCCCAAATTCCCCAAATGTGCCACCAGAGGGAGTGAGGAAGCATATAATAAGAACTGTGGTTTTTTTTGGATTACATACTGCTTAAAAATGTATATTTTAATTTTGCCACCAGAATGTATGTGTGATAACTAATTTGCAATTTCAAGGCTCAAGTCGTAATAATTATATATTTTTTTTTTATTCTCAGTTTCCTTCAACTCCCCAGCAGTGGCAGGATGTGGCTGCCCAGTTCCAAAACGTCTGGAATTTCCCCAACTGTGGGGGTGCTATTGATGGCAAACATGTGCGCATCATCCCCCCACCCAACTCTGGCTCTTTTTATTTTAATTATAAGGGCTTTTGCAGTATAGTTTTGTTAGCCCTTGTTTCAGCCAATTATGAGTTCTTGTATTTGGATGTGGGGATCAGTGGGCGGCATTCAGATGGTGGGGTGATGCTCCACACCGAGTTCAATAACCGCCTGCAGAATGGCACTTTGAATTTACCCCCTGCCCAGGACAATATTGAGGGCCTTAATTTTGTATTTCTTGCTGACGATGCATTTGCTCTGGGGTCTCATTTAATGAAGCCCTTTCCGATGAGGAACTTGACCCCAGAGCAGCGCATCTACAACTACCGGCTCTCCCGTGCCAGGAGGGTTGTAGAGAATGCGTTCGGAATTCTTGCAAACAGGTTCCGCCTTTTTTAACCGCTATCAATATGGCGGAATATAAAATTAACCATGTAGTCTTGTGTTGCTGCATTCTACATAATCATTTGCGTAGAAATGGCACAAACTATATTGGTACAGTGGCTCAGAATCCAACCTCAGGTGTTATGGCAGCTGAAGAGCCAGTGATGCCAGCTCTGCAAACTGGTGGAGTTGGGCTTTCCTCCCAAACTGGCCGTATTGTGAGGGAACAATATAAGGCCTACTTTGTGGGTAGTGGGGCAGTGCTCTGGCAAGAAAATCTTGTTGATAATGTTTAATAATCCCCTTTTTTTTGTTTATTAAACCCAAATATCTTTGAAATACTGTTGTATGTGTATATTATTTTGAATTATTCTTCTAATGTAATTGGTACGTATTTTAGTTTAGTTGCCAAACAAGAATTGTAAAGTATTAGCTCAAAATCTTGCCTTGACATATGTAGTGTATTATGTTGTGCTGTGGCTCTGCTACACCCATTTTCAAGTACACTGTCAATGTAACTACACCAACTTAACAAATATACTGTTCTTATTAATCATATAAATAAGAAGACACACATAGGAAATATACAAAATATTTACTTTCACCACCCAAAAATATTTGGGTTCTGCTTTAACAACAAAACAACCTTTAATTTTTTGATGTTTTTTTTTTTTGGGGGTTTCTTCTCAACTTTGAGGTGGGTAAACATGTATTTTTGAAAGCACAGCAATACACATCCCAAAATCACTACCTAACAAATTTACAAATCTTCTGTAAAAAGGCCATACGAGACATTTCGCATTGGATTCTCAACATGAGAATATATTGCCTTCCTCAGGTGTAAAGAGCTCCTACCTTTATGCAACAAATGTTAAAGAGGGCAATTTTTTTAATGGCACTTATGACATTAGTAAACAAAGCCCACTGTGTCCACATGTGCTAGCTGACATCATGGGATCTGACTGTTTTTGTGTTAATGGCAGCTTGCACATGTGTGCACAGTGCTGTTTTTTAAAACTCTAAAAACGTTTTGGAAAATACAAGTGCAATTGTCACTGCACTTGTATGTAAAAATATTTCAATCTTATTTTCAAAACAAACACTATTTTTCATAACATTTTCAATCCTCATGGTGGCAAACCATATTCTCTTTTGTATTCTCAAAAATACCCTAGTATGTAAAACATTAGTAAAAAGTTTACTTTGTGAACAGTGTTTGCCATCTCTCCTTCTCCAGGTGCATTTCGTCTTATTATTTTAGCTCTTTGTAACTATAGTCACTATACTTTTAGTTGGATTTATTTTAAATACCCCAAGATGTTGTGTATAGTGACTACACTTAAATCTTAAAGGAGGTGGTCAAGCACCTAGAGAAGGCGGGTGGAGAAACACTGCCCTACAAACCTGAACACAATTTTTTTTTTGGTTTAGAATGTTTTTAAATGGTCCCATTTTTAAACACTAAATATCTTCCTTTATCTTAGTGCAGTCCTCCTTCACTTACCTCATCCTTAGATTTTTTTAAAAATATGTCCTTATTTCTTCCTAGTTATCCTCAGTTGGTGTTCTTCTGTGTGTAAATCCACACAGCATTGCGAGACTTTCTCCCTGGTGTGGAGTGTCGGCCTCGCCCCCTCACTTGGACTACAGGAGAGTCAGGACGACCACTAAAACACAGGTCCTTTTGAAATCTGCTACGTAGAGAGCATCCTGACTCTCCTGTAGTCCAAGGGAGGGGGCGAGCACGACACTCCACACCAGAGAGCAAGGCCCGCATTCCAGTGTTGATTCCAGACAGAAGACAAGTAAATGCTGATTATTAGAGGACAAATTAATGACATTTCAACTTAAATTTTAAGGATGAGGTCAGTGAAGGAGGGCTGCAGTAAGGTACAGTTAGATTTTTAAAACAATAAAATGTTTAATTTACAACCCCTTTAAGTGAATTGTCATGCGATTCCACATGACAATTCACATTAAAAAACACAGCATATGGCATTGTTCTTTCCTACTCAGAAATCCCAGCAATTACATGGAACTATTGTTCTTTAACCACTTAAGCCCCAGACCATTTTGTAGCTAAAGGACCAGAGGTGTTTTCAGAATTTTGCACTGCGCTGCTTTAACTGTAAATTGTGCGGACATGCAATGTTGTACCCAAACGAAATTTGCATCCTTTTCTTCCCACAAATAGAGCTTTCTTTTAATGGTATTTGATTGCCTCTGCGATTTTTATTTTTTGCGATATTAATGGAAAAAGACTGAAAATTTTGAAAAAAAAATATATTTTCTACTTTTTGTTATAAGAAAAATCGAATAAACTCAATTTTAGTCATACATTTAGGCCAAAATGTATTCAGCCACATGTCGTTAGTAAAAAAAATGTCAATAAGCATATATTTATTGGTTTACGCAAAAGTTATAGCGTCTACAAACTAGGGTACATTTTCTGGAATTTCCACAGCTTTTAATTTATGACTGCCTATCTCATTTCTTGAGGTGCTAAAATGGCAGGGCAGTAGTGATGAGCCGAACACCCCCGGGTTCGGTTCGCACCAGAACCCGCGAACGGACCGAAAGTTCGCGGCGAACATTAGAACCCTATTAAATACAATGGATGCGAACGTTCGGATTCTAAAGTGCTAATTATAATGACTATTATCCATGTTATTGTCCGAAACAGAGTTTGGGAACCCGGGTTCTGCACCAGGGGACATGTATCAATGCAAAAAGAAGTTTTAAAAACAGACGTTTTCCAGGAGCAGTAATTTTAATGATGCATAAAGTGAAAAAAAAAAAGTCAAATATTCCTTTAAATATTGTACCTGGGGGGTGTCTAAAGTATGCCTGTGAAGTGCCACGTGTTTCCCGTGTTTAGAACTGTCCTTGCACAAAATAACATTTCTAAAGGAAAAAAAGCCATTTAAAACTGTTTGCGGCTTTAACCACCTCCCTACTGTGCACGAAAACCCCCTTCCTGCCCAAGCCATTTTTCAGCTTTCAGCGCTGTCACACTTTGAATGACAATTGCGCGGTCATGCGACGTGGCTCCCAAACGAAATTTGTGTCCTTTTTTTCCCACAAATAGAGCTTTCTTTTGGTGGTATTTGATCACCTCTGCGGTTTTAATTTTTTGCGCTATAAACAAAAGAAGAGCGTCCAGTTTGGGAAAAAAACACTATTTTTTAATTTTTGCTATAATAAATACCCATTTTTTTTTTCTTAATAAAATTTTCCTCAGTTTAGGCCGATACGTATTCTTCTACATATTTTTGGTAAAAAAAAAAATCGCAATAAGCGCGTATTGATTGGTTTGCGCAAAAGTTATAGCGTGTACAAAATAGGGGATAGATTTATAGCATTTTTATTTTTTTATTTTTTTATTAGTAATGGCGGCGATCTGCGATTTTTTATTGTGACTGCGATATTGCGGCGGACACATCGGACACTTTTGACACATTTTTGGGACCATTTACGTTTATACAGCGATCCCTGCTATAAAAATGCATTGATTACTGTATAAATGTGATTGGCAGGGAAGGGGTTAACCACTAGGGGGCGGGAAGGGGTTAAATATGTTCCCTCAATGTGTTCTTACTGTGGGGGGAGGGGACTGACTGGGGGAGGTGACCGATGGTTGTCCCTATGTACAAGGGACACACCATCGGTCCCCTCTCCCTCACAGGACGTGGATCTCTGTGTTTACACACAGAGACCCACTTTCCTGCTCGTTTCCCGGGCAATCGCGGGTGCCCGGCGGCAATCGTGGCCGCCGGGCACGCGCACCGGGGCCTCGTGAACGCGGCGGGCGCGCGCGCGCGCCGCTGGCTTCAAGCGCGCGCCTCCTAGCTCGTTTTAAAGGGAGGACGTCATATGACGTCCTCCCAAAACGAGAGTATCCTCCGCCCGCCGTCAATTGACAGTGGGCGGTGGACAAGTGGTTAATGCAATGTCTGGTCCCGGTAATATGGATGAAAATCTTTAGGAAAAATGGCATAGCTACCCCATCAACCCCCCCCCCCCCTACCCCAGCCCATTACCAGCCCCTTTGGGTCTTGTATGGATATTAAGGGGAACCCCGCACACAAAATAAAAAAGTCCCTATATACTCTGAACAGCCGTATACAGGCGGTGCATACAAGACAGGGACTGTAGGTTTGTTCTTATGTAGAATCTGTTTGTAATTTTGAACAGCTGCATTGTTTAAGTGTAGCTCCATGCCAAATTCCTTTTTTTTAGCTTTTTGGAAACATAGGGAACGGTTATCACCCCTGTCACATTTTTTTTGCTGTCTGTGCCCCTGTTCAGAACATTTCACCTCACTTTGCGTCCCAATGACAACTGTTTTTGAAATGTGGTGTTTGTATTGAAACAAGGATTGGTGATAAAGCATCAGTAGAGAGGAGACACCTTTCTCCCATATTAATTCTTACAGGAGAGAATTTTCCTTCCAAGGGGTAGATTTCCTCTCACTTCCTGTTGTCTTCTTCCGTTTGCAAGTAGTAGTAGTTTGTAAGTTGGATGTTTGAAAGTAGGGACCTTCCGTATATACTCTGCAGAAATTGGCCCCTTAGGTGTTGGTGTTGGCACAACACTGAAAGCACTCACAGTTATTCTTGGTGGGTGCTGGAACGCCCTGCTGTCAAGTATAATATCAGGAATTGTAATAACATATAATTGTTGATCAGTGGTAGTAAAAATTGGGCCTTTGATGGTGGTGCTGGTGCCACAACACTGTAAGGCCTGACAGTTACTCTTGGTGGGCGCAGGAATGGTCCCTGCTGTGAATTATTAGATCAATAATTATAATTGCATCCCCCTGTTGAACAGGGGCTGAAAAATTGGGCCTTTGGTGGTGGTGGTGGTGGTGATGGTGGTGCTGGTGCCACAACACTGTAAGGCCTGACAGTTACTCTTGGTGGGCGCAGCAATGGGCCCTGCTGTGAATTATTAGAGCAATAATTATAATTGCATGCCCCTGTTGAACAGGGGCTGAAAAATTGGGCCTTTGGTGGTGGTGGTGGTGGTGATGGTGTTGCTGGTGCCACAACACTGTAAGGCCTGACAGTTACTCTTGGTGGGCGCAGCAATGGGCCCTGCTGTGAATTATTAGATCAATAATTATAATTGCATGCCTCTGTTGAACAGGGGCTGAAAAATTGGGCCTTTGGTGGTGGTGGTGGTGGTGATGGTGTTGCTGGTGCCACAACACTGTAAGGCCTGACAGTTACTCTTGGTGGGCGCAGCAATGGGCCCTGCTGTGAATTATTAGATCAATAATTATAATTGCATGCCCCTGTTGAACAGGGGCTGAAAAATTGGGCCTTAGGCACTGGTGGCACAACACTGCAACCCCTCACAGATACTGTACTTGGAGCACAGCAATGAGGCCTGTTGCAAAGTATTGCATCAAAAATTTTAATTACACGCCCCTGTTAAACAGGGGCTGAAAAATTGGGCCTTAGCCACTGGTGGCGTCACCCATAAACCAAAATGATCTTCCAAGCTATCATCGTTAATCGTATCATTGAGGAGGAGGAGGAGGATAGCCAGACAACATAACAGCACAGGCACTCAGCATCAGCATCAGTCTTCAAGGGATGTGACATTTTAAAATCAATTAGTCTGTTATATCAGCATCTGGTGTGTGGTGGCTGGTGGTGATCCAAGACTGGTTCATCTTGATGAAAGTCAGTCGATCAACCGAGTCGGTGGACAGGCGCACCCTGTGATCCGTGACAAATCCTCCAGCAGCACTGAATGTGCGTTCTGAAAGAACGCTGGATGCAGGACAGGCCAGTAGCTCAATTGCATACTGTGCAAGCTCTGGCCAGTGATCCATCCTCAAGACCCAGTAAGCCAGAGGATTTTCGGTGGGGAAGGTGTCCAAGTCTGACCTTGCCCCTAGGTATTCCTGCACCATGTATATCAGACGCTGGCGATGGTTGCTGGAACCGATCATACTTTGGGGCTGCGGACTAAAGAATTGTCTGAACGCATCGGTCAGACGGCCACCTTCCCCACCGCTCCTTCTTTGACTGCCCGAAGCCTCAGCAACTCGTTGTCCAGGACCAGGAGTTTGTAACCTCCCAGTCTCTGGGAACGCGTTGCACAGACCTTTCTGCAAGGCCTCCCGGAGTTGTCTCATCCTCTGCTCCCTCTGCGACGGTACGATAAGGTCCGCAACCTTACCCTTGTACCGTGGATCAAGGAGAGTGGCCAGCCAGTAATGGTCCCTCTCCTTGATCCGAAGAATACGAGGATCCTTCCGCAGACTTTGCAGGATCAGGGAGGCCATGCAGCGTAGGTTAGCTGAGGCATTCAGTCCGGAGTCCTCTGGGTCACTAAGGACGACATGATCCGCAGCCACCTCCTCCCAGCCACGTACAAGTCCACTGGTTTCTTGGGACTGTAAATCATCCCTAAAAGACTGCTGCTGATGATGCTGAGTGCCAGCCTCCACCTCCATGCTGACACAATCCTCCTCCTCCTCCTCCTCTTCCTGTGCGATGGGTGGGACAGAAGGAACACTGTCTGGGTAAAGGGGGCCTTGAGAGGCAAGGAAGTCCTCCTCTTCCTGCCTCTGTTCTGCCTCAAGTGCCCTGTCCATTATTCCATGCAGCGTGTGCTCCAACAGGTGGACAAGAGGTACAGTGTCACTGATGCATGCACTGTCACTGCTCACCATCCTCGTGGCCTCCTCAAATGGTGCCAGGACAGTGCATGCATCCCTGATCATGCCCCACTGGCGTGGTGAAAAAAACCCGAGCTCCCCTGACCCTGTCCTGGTGCTGTAGTCGCACAGGTACTCATTGATGGCCCTCTGCTGCGTGTGCAGCCGCTGCAGCATGGCCAACGTTGAGTTCCACCTGGTGGGCATGTCACATATAAGGCGGTTCTTGGGCAGGTTCAACTCCTTTTGAAGCTCAGCCAGGCGAGCACTGGCATTATAAGATCTGCGGAAATGCACACAGACTTTCCTGGCCTGCCTCAGGACATCCTGTAAGCCCGGGTACCTGCCCAAGAACCGCTGCACCACCAGGTTAAGGACGTGAGCCATACAGGGCACTTGGGTCAGTTGTCCCTGTCGGAGGGCGGAGAGGAGGTTGGTGCCATTGTCGCAAACCACCATTCCTGGCTTAAGCTGGCGTGGCGTCAACCACCTCTCGGCCTGCCCCTGCAGAGCAGACAGGACCTCTGCCCCAGTGTGGCTCCTGTCCCCCAAACACACCAGCGCAAGCACGGCATGGCATCTTTTTGCCTGCGTACTTGCGTAGCCCCTTGAACGCCTATGGAGCACCGCTGGTTCCGAGGACAAACCACAGGAAGAGGCCATGGAGGAAGAAGAAGAGGAGGGGGTGGAGGAGAGAGGTGTGTCACAACCAGTAGTAGCATTTTGGAGGCGTGGGGGTGGAACAACCTCCAACACTACTGCACCTTGTCCTGCATCCTTCCCAGCTGCCAAAAGAGTGACCCAATGGGCCGTGAAAGAAAGGTAACGTCCCTGTCCATGCCTGCTGGACCATGAGTCAGCAGTAATATGCACCTTACCGCTGACCGCCCTGTCCAGCGAGGCCAAGACATTGCCTTCCACATGCCTGTAGAGAGCCGGAATAGCCTTCCGTGCGAAAAAGTGTCGTTTGGGAACCTGCCACTGAGGAATCGCACATTGCACAAACTCACGGAAGGGGGCCGAGTCTACCAACTGAAAAGGCAGCAGTTGAAGCACTAGCAATTTAGCCAAGCTAGCATTCAACCGCTGGGCATGTGGATGGCTGGGAGTGAACTTCTTTCGACGGTCCAGCAGCTGGGGCAGGGAAATTTGCCTGCTAGAATCGGACGTTGGTGTACTGCTAGCAGAGTGCCCGCAAGTACTTGCCTGTGACACACCTAATTCTACACCTTCATTCCTCTCAGAGCAGGTTTCAGAGAGGAGTGAAGGTATAGTGGGGTTGGAGATCCCAGCTGATGCGGTGCAAGAAGAGGTCAGATTTGTTCTTTGGTGTGGGTCTTTAAGGTAGGCTTGCCAACGAGCTGCATGGCAGGTCAACATATGTCTGATCAAGCATGTGGTGCCCAAGCGGCTGTTGTTTTGGCCACGCGATATACGCTTGAGACATATGTTGCAAACAGCAGCTGTGCGATCTGATGCACTCGCCTCAAAAAAGGCCCACACCAAAGAACTTTTTGAATGACGGGCAGAGGCAGCGCCCTGCACAGGCGGAGCTCTGCGGTGTGATTCCGTCGGTGTGCTGCCCATATGCTGGCCACTCAAGGGCATCCTGCCTCGTTGGAGATGTGCCTCCTCCTCCTCCTCCTCTCTCCTATTAGGCACCCACGTGGAGTCAGTGACCTCATCATCCCCTCCCTCCTCATCACTGGAGCCAATCTGGCAGTTTGCTGCAGCTGCTGGAACATGACTGCCAGATTGGTGTCCTTCTTGAGCATCCCCTCTCTCTGCTCTCACGCTGCTGCCTTCCTCTAGCTGGGTATCATCATCAGATCCTTCGAAACGCTGGGCATCCTCCTGGAGCATGTACCCAACACTGTGCTCAAACAGTTCGGGGGACTCCTCAGGAGGAGGGCATGGTGGGTCTAGGGAAGGATTGACTAATGAAGATAATGATACCAGAGAAGAGGACGCTTTGGCAGCTGCTTTGCCACTACACTGAGCCTAGGTGAGAGAGGATGAGGAGGATGAGGTGGGCTTGGTCATCCACTCTACCAAGTCTTCGGCATGATGTGGCTCAACATGTCCATCTGCCGAAAACAAGGACAAGCGTGTCCCATGGCCATGTGCTGATGACAATGCACCGCGTACACGACCAGCACTGTTGCCCCCAGACACAGAGCCTGCTTGCCCTCTTTTTTTGCCTCCTGACTGTCTGCCTCTCCTTGGTTGCCTTCCAGACATTTTAATGGATGGCCTGCAGGGAGATGGGAAAAACAGCAATAAGGGCTACCTTCAGGTGTATATTGTGCAGGAGGCTTAGCAACAATGACACTGACACTGTCCCCTGCCTATCCTTCTCTGTCCCTAAACACAAGGATTGAAAATATGGTTCAGTAAAAAAGTTTTAGAACAGAATAGCACACTGACACTTTCCCTCACTGTCCTACTCTGTCCCTCCCTACAAACAAGATTTAGCACAGAATAGCACACTGATAATTTCTACGAGTGTCCTTCTCTGTCCCTCAACTCAGGGATTGAAAATATGGAACAGCAAAATAGTTTTAGAACAGAATAGCACACTGTCAGTTTCCCTCACTGTACCTCTCTGTCCCTCAACTCAAGGATTGAAAATATGGAACAGCAAAATTGATTTAGAACAGAATAGCACACTGTCAGTTTCACTCACTGTACCTCTCTGTCCCTCAACTCAAGGATTGAAAATATGGTTCAGCAAAATAGTTTTAGAACACAATAGCACACTGACACTTTCCCTCACTGTAGCTCTCTGTCCCTCAACTCAAGGATTGAAAATATGGTTCAGCAAAATAGTTTTAGAACACAATAGCACACTGACACTTTCCCTCACTGTAGCTCTCTGTCCCTCAACTCAAGGATTGAAAATATGGAACAGCAAAATTGATTTAGAACAGAATAGCACACTGTCAGTTTCACTCACTGTACCTCTCTGTCCCTCAACTCAAGGATTGAAAATATGGAACAGCAAAATAGTTTTAGAACAGAATAGCACACTGTCAGTTTCACTCACTGTACCTCTCTGTCCCTCAACTCAAGGATTGAAATTATGGTTCAGCAAAATAGTTTTAGAACACAATAGCACACTGACACTTTCCCTCACTGTACCTCTCTGTCCCTCAACTCAAGGATTGAAAATATGGAACAGCAAAATAGTTTTAGAACAGAATAGCACACTGTCAGTTTCACTCACTGTACCTCTCTGTCCCTCAACTCAAGGATTGAAAATATGGAACAGCAAAATTGATTTAGAACAGAATAGCACACTGTCAGTTTCACTCACTGTACCTCTCTGTCCCTCAACTCAAGGATTGAAAATATGGTTCAGCAAAATAGTTTTAGAACATAATAGCACACTGACACTTTCCCTCACTGTAGCTCTCTGTCCTTCAACTCAAGGATTGAAAATATGGTTCAGCAAAATAGTTTTACAACACAATAGCACACTGACACTTTCCCTCACTGTAGCTCTCTGTCCCTCAACTCAAGGATTGGAAATATGGAACAGCAAAATTGATTTAGAACAGAATAGCACACTGTCAGTTTCACTCACTGTACCTCTCTGTCCCTCAACTCAAGGATTGAAAATATGGAACAGCAAAATAGTTTTAGAACATAATAGCACACTGTCAGTTTCACTCACTGTACCTCTCTGTCCCTCAACTCAAGGATTGAAAATATGGTTCAGCAAAATAGTTTTAGAACACAATAGCACACTGACACTTTCCCTCACTGTACCTCTCTGTCCCTCAACTCAAGGATTGAAAATATGGAACAGCAAAATAGTTTTAGAACAGAATAGCACACTGTCAGTTTCACTCACTGTACCTCTCTGTCCCTCAACTCAAGGATTGAAAATATGGAACAGCAAAATTGATTTAGAACAGAATAGCACACTGTCAGTTTCACTCACTGTACCTCTCTGTCCCTCAACTCAAGGATTGAAAATATGGTTCAGCAAAATAGTTTTAGAACACAATAGCACACTGACACTTTCCCTCACTGTAGCTCTCTGTCCCTCAACTCAAGGATTGAAAATATGGTTCAGCAAAATAGTTTTACAACACAACAGCACACTGACACTTTCCCTCACTGTAGCTCTCTGTCCCTCAACTCAAGGATTGAAAATATGGAACAGCAAAATTGATTTAGAACAGAATAGCACACTGTCAGTTTCACTCACTGTACCTCTCTGTCCCTCAACTCAAGGATTGAAAATATGGAACAGCAAAATAGTTTTAGAACAGAATAGCACACTGTCCGTTTCACTCACTGTACCTCTCTGTCCCTCAACTCAAGGATTGAAAATATGGAACAGCAAAATTGATTTAGAACAGAATAGCACACTGTCAGTTTCACTCACTGTACCTCTCTGTCCCTCAACTCAAGGATTGAAAATATGGTTCAGCAAAATAGTTTTAGAACACAATAGCACACTGACACTTTCCCTCACTGTAGCTCTCTGTCCCTCAACTCAAGGAATGAAAATATGGTTCAGCAAAATAGTTTTAGAACACAATAGCACACTGACACTTTCCCTCACTGTAGCTCTCTGTCCCTCAACTCAATGATTGAAAATATGGAACAGCAAAATAGTTTTAGAACAGAATAGCACACTGTCAGTTTCACTCACTGTACCTCTCTGTCCCTCAACTCAAG
The DNA here is from genome assembly GCA_029206835.1 of Rana muscosa. Classification (NCBI taxonomy): domain Eukaryota; kingdom Metazoa; phylum Chordata; class Amphibia; order Anura; family Ranidae; genus Rana; species Rana muscosa. The sequence goes on along the minus strand of CM055123.1, from coordinate 9,350,781 downwards.
GATTGAAAATATGGTTCAGCAAAATAGTTTTAGAACAGAATAGCACACTGTCAGTTTCCCTCACTGTACCTCTCTGTCCCTCAACTCAAGGATTGAAAATATGGAACAGCAAAATTGATTTAGAACAGAATAGCACACTGTCAGTTTCACTCACTGTACCTCTCTGTCCCTCAACTCAAGGATTGAAAATATGGTTCAGCAAAATAGTTTTAGAACACAATAGCACACTGACACTTTCCCTCACTGTAGCTCTCTGTCCCTCAACTCAAGGATTGAAAATATGGTTCAGCAAAATAGTTTTAGAACACAATAGCACACTGACACTTTCCCTCACTGTAGCTCTCTGTCCCTCAACTCAAGGATTGAAAATATGGTTCAGCAAAATAGTTTTCGAACACAATAGCACACTGACACTTTCCCTCACTGTAGCTCTCTGTCCCTCAACTCAAGGATTGAAAATATGGTTCAGCAAAATAGTTTTAGAACACAATAGCACACTGACACTTTCCTTCACTGTAGCTCTCTGTCCCTCAACTCAAGGATTGAAAATATGGTTCAGCAAAATAGTTTTAGAACAGAATAGCACACTGTCAGTTTCCCTCACTGTACCTCTCTGTCCCTACAAACAAGGATTAGCACAGAATAGCACACTGTCACTGACACTCTCCCTACCTATCCTTATTTGTCCCTAAACACAAGGAATCCAGGATTAGTAAAGGAAAAAAAATGACACTGTCCCTGCCTATGCTTCTCTTTCCCTGCTCCGGAACACACTACACAAGGCCGCCGCGCTGGCGGCCTTTTATAGTGTGGGGCGTGTACTAAACCCCATCAGCAATAATTGGCCACAGGCATCCTGCCTGTGGCCAATCATTGCTCTCCTCGCTGCCGGCGCAGTGATTGGCCAAGCATGCGGGGTCACAGTGCATGCTTGGCCAATCACAGCGCCTGGATGACACTGCGATGGCGTAGTGCATTGTGGGCCGTTCGCGTCACTCGAATTTGGCGCGAACGGCCCAAATCGTTCGATTTTCGTCGAACGATCGAACAGCCGATGTTCGAGTCGAACGTATGTTCGACTCGAACACGAAGCTCATCCCTACAGGGCAGTACAAAACCCTCCCAAATGACCCCATTTTGGAAAGTAGACATCCCAAGGAAATTGCTGAGAGGCATGTTGAGCCCATTGAATATTTTTTTTTTTTTTTTGTCTCAAGTGATTGAATAATGACAAAAAAAATAAAAAATTACAAAAAGTTGTCACTAAATGATATTTTGCTCACACATGCCATGGTTATATGTGGAATTGCACCCCAAAATACATTTTGCTGCTTCTCCTGAGTACGGGGATACCACATGTGTGGAACTTTTTAGGAGCCTAGCCGCGTACGGGGCCCCGAAAACCAAGCACCGCCTTCAGGATTTCTAAGGGCACAAATTTTTGATTTCACTCCTCACTACCTATCACAGTTTCGAAGGCCATAAAATGCCAAAATAGCACAAAACCCCCCCAAATGACCCCATTTTGGAAAGTAGACACCCCAAGCTATTTGCTGAGAGGCATTTTGAGTATTTTACAGCTCTCATTTGTTTTTGAAAATGAAGAAAGAAAATAATTTCCTTTTTTTTTTTTTTTCAATTTTCAAAACTTTGTGACAAAAAGCGAGATCTGCAACATACTCACCATACCTCTCAGCAAATAGCTGGGGGTGTCTACTTTCCAAAATGGGGTCATTTGGGGGGGTTTTGTGCCATCTGGACATTCCATGGCCTCCGAAACTGTGATAGGCAGTGAGAAGTGAAATCAAAAATTTACACCCTTAGAAAGCCTGAAGGCGGTGCTTGGTTTTTGGGGTCCCGTACGCGGCTAAGCTCCCAAAAAGTCTCACACATGTGGTATCCCCGTACTCAGGAGAAGCAACAGAATGTATTTTGGGGTGTAATTCCACATATGCCCATGGCATGTTTGAGCAATATATAATTTAGTAACAACTTTGTGCAAAAAAAAAAAAAATATTTTTTCCGCAACTTGTGTCAACATATAAAATATTCCATGGACTCGACATGCCTCTCAGTATATAGCTTGGGGTGTCTACTTTCCAAAATGGGGTCATTTGGGGGGGTTTTGAACTGTTCTGGCATTTTGTACACAACATTAGGAAGCTTACATCCACTCTTCTAACCACTTGAAGACAAAGCCCTTTCTGACACTTTTTGTTTACATGAAAATATTTATTTTTTTTTGCAAGAAAATTATGTTGAACCCCCAAACATTATATATTTTTTTAAAGCAAAGGCCCTACAGATTAAAATGGTGGGTGTTGCATTTTTTTTTCTGCACAGTATTTGCGCAGCGATTTTTCAAACGCATTTTTTGGGGAAAAATAAACTTTTTTAAATTTTAATGCACTAAAACACACTATATTGCCCAAATGTTTGATGAAATAAAAAAGATGATCTTAGGCCGAGTACATAGATACCAAACACGACATGCTTTAAAATTTCGCACAAACGCGCATTGGCGACAAACTACATACATTTTTAAAAGCCTTTAAAAGCCTTTACAGGTTACCACGTTAGATTTACAGAGGAGGTCTACTGCTAAAATGACTGCCCTCGATCTGACCTTCGCGGTGATACCTCACATGCATGGTGCAATTGCTGTTTACATATGACGACCAGACCGACGCTTGCGTTCGCCATTGCGCAAGAGCAGGGCAGGACAGGGGTGCTTTTTTTTTTTTTATTATTATTAATTTTGCTTTTTTATTTTATTTTTAAACTGTTCCTTCCATATTTTTTTTTTTTTTTTATCATTTTTATTATCTCAGGGAATGTAAATATCCCCTATGATAGCAATAGGTAGTGACAGGTACTCTTTTTTTTTAAAACTGGGGTCTATTAGACACTAGATCTTTCCTCTGCCCTCAAAGCATCTGACCACACCAAGATCGGTGTGATAAAATGCTTTCCCAATTTCCCAATGGTGCTTTTTATATCCGGGGGGGGACATTCCCTCCCACTGCTTGTAAAAGCAGTCCAGAGGCTAATTAGCCGCTAGGATTGCTTTTACATGAAAGCCGGCCGCTGGCTGAAAAGAATGATACCAAGATGTTACCTAAACCCGCAGGCATCAATCTGGTATAACCATTCAAATTCCAGCAACATACCAGTACGTTGCTGGTCCTTGTTGGACATGTATTGTAATCTTTTTTTTCATGTAGCCTGTTGGCTGAACAAAAAAAAGAGATTGATCGGTGGGTATGCCCACCATTAGAATACCGCCATTCATCCACCCACTTCTAATGATGGGCATACATGCCCCATTTATATATGCCGAAGCATTGGGGCATCCTCCCGCAAAAATTATGCCGCACACACATGGTCGGACTTTTCCACGGGCAAGCCTCCGTCGGAATTTCGACCGTATGTATGCAGCATTAGGAGCAAACTCGCTCCTCCGCTCCTCCGCCCCTACTGCCCCAATGCTTCGGCATATATGCTTTTTTTTTATTAACTGTGGTGGTGAAATCACCTCCTACAGCACTGGAGTCGGAGGGATCAGGTCTGTCTCTGAGAACGCTGCAGTTATGTGTGTTGTGTTTTGTAAGTGACAGTGATCGATCGATACTGCACTTGGGTGGCCTGGGCTGGACGGAGGGGCAAAACGCAGGTGCTAGCAGGTATCTGGGCTGATCCCACTAACACTGCGTTTTTGGGAACCCTAAACTGCTGGGGACACTAGTATAGATCTGATCAGATCAGATATTGATCTGTTCAGATACTATACCACTAAGGGGGGTGTATGCTTCACGCGTGGGTGTTAGCATTACTGGCACTAACCTGACACTGCCTTGGGTGTGACGCAGGGTTAACTGGGGACAATTAGGGGGTTAAAACCTTTATTAGATAATATATGGGGGTACCTGACGCTATAAAAACCTGCGGCGAACCTAAAAAAAATAACTGGCTATCTATCGGCACCAGCATAACTAATACAGCGATCAGAAAAACGATCGCTTAGTGACACTGGAAAAGGGGGTGAAAGGGTTACCTGGGAGGGCGATCAAGGGGTTAAACCTTTATTAGGTAATATATGGGGGTACCTGACGCTATAAAAACCTGCGGCGAACCTAAAAAAAATAACTGGCTACCTATCGGCATCACTGACAATAAGACAGTGATCAGAAAAACGATCGCTTAGCGACAGTGGTGATAGGGAGTGAAAGGGTTACCTGGGGGGCAATCAAGGTGGTTAAACCTTTATTAGGTAATATATGGGGGTAGCTGACGCTATGAAAACCTGCGGCAAATCTAAAAAAAATAACTGGCTACCTATCGGCATCACCGACAATAAGACAGCGATCAAAAAAACGATCGCTTAGCGACAGTGGTGATAGGGGGTGAAAGGGTTACCTGGGGGGCGATCAAGGGGGTTAAACCTTTATTAGGTAATATATGGGGGTACCTGACGCTATAAAAACCTGCGGCGAACCTAAAAAAAAAATAACTGGCTACCTATCGGCATCACCGACAATAAGACAGCGATCCGAAAAACGATCGTTTAGCGACAGTGGTGATAGGGGGTGAAAGGGTTACCTGGGGGGGCGATCAAGGGGGTTAAACCTTTATTAGGTAATATATGGGGGTACCTGACGCTATAAAAACCTGCGTCGAACCTAAAAAAAATAACTGGCTACCGATCGGCATCACCGACACTAAAACAGCGATCAGAAAAACGATCGCTTAGCGACAGTGGTGATCAGGGGTGAAAGAGTTATCTGGGGGGTGAGCAGGGGGTTAAACCTTTATTAGGGGGGTTAGGGGGCTACACTGGACCTAAAACTAACTGTAGTGACACTTTTACAGTCACAAATGTCACTGATGGCAGTGATCAGTAAATAAATGGTCACTGCAATCAGTGACACTGTGACTGGGGGCTGGGGGGTGATCTGGGGGGTGATCTGGGGGGCCCTGGGGGGCCCTGGGGGGGCGATTTATGTCTTATGTGTCCTGGTGTCAGTGTACTGTTTGTGCACTAACCTGTGTGTCTTCTCTTGTACGGCGCTCGGTATATGTGAGCGCCGCATGAGAGATGACATCACTTCCTCTGCCTGTGTAAACATTACACAGCAGAGGAAGCTTTCTCATTCGCCGGGAGCGATCGCGAGGGGGTGGCCGGAATCGAACGGCCGTCCCCTCATCCCGGATCGCTCCCGAACAAATAACGACCGCTCACTGTATAGAAGGGGGGTCCGATGGGACCCCCCAACTATACGAAGGCAGTCACGTACACTGTATGTGATTGTGCCTGTCGGTGCCATTCTGCCGACGTACAGTATATATACAGTGAGCGGTCTTTAAGTGGTTAAACATATCAAGAATCATAGTATGTGCTTAAAAGTAGAGTCAAAAAAGTATCCAAAAACTAAAGAACTTAAAATTTTGCTAACAGGTCGACATAATCCTGCATACGCCTCTGAACACCAGTGGCAGCCTCCTTTATTTGTTCAAGTTCAGTCATTGCCTGCAGAATATCAGCAGTGATCCGACCAATTGTGCATCTTGGTAGTTTGTGGCCTTTGAAAAATAGAAAACATACAAATGGGAATCAAGGACAAGTGGCTGTGGCCCTACAAAAGTGAATTAGGTTAAAATTATTAACCCTGCCAATTGTAGCAAATACTTCCCTCGAATCAAATTAGGATTACCAAACCTGCTTGCTCTTCAGACACCTACACTACTAGTAATGTACACACTGTAGCTACTATAGAATCTTGTCCCTGGTGCCTGTGTCTCCCACAATTGTTTACCTAGGAACATTTCCAGCTCATTGCACCTCCTGTCTCCTTCTACATGAAAATGTTCAATGCACTACCTAGTTTGCCTCTGTGTTTGGCTTTTAATTTTTATATAATTTAACCAATCCCTAGACATGTCTATACCAGTTGTGTTGCGTCAATATATGGCGACGTCTAAACGCCCCCACTCTGTCTTGTAACGCCACTGAAAAACAATACACAGATTCATGCATTGCATGAATCTGTGTCTTGTTGCCCCTTCAAAACAATCTTCTGATGGCTGGGCTCCTGTTGAGTACGGGACATCTTAATTTATAATAGCAGTGGTTGTGTTTTGGAAGTGTCTATCAGAGCAAGTGACTCTGATAGGCTTTCCTGTTGAAAAGACCTCACACTGTAATTTACAAAGAAATAGTAGACATGGTATCACACAGTGAACTTTTTACATAAAAATCAATGACATGCATCTCTGCCAATCATGATCATTGTATATTGTTACCGGTAACAGCGGCGTTGCGAGCAAGGTGCGGGGTGGGCGGGCCGCACCCGGGTGACACCCATGGATAGTGGCACAACGCTAACACCGCCCACCCGCTCACCTGTGCTGCGGCTTGTGTCCCTCTGCGTAGCAAAATGAACACGCCGCCCCCTCCTCCTCTCTGTTTACATCCACAGAGGAGGAGGAGGCGGAGCCCACGCTCGAGGGTCACACCGCTGTGTGTATGGTCATTCTGCTGCTCTGTAATGTAAGTGGGGGGCTTCACTATGGCTGGGTTTGCACCGGGGGGGCTGTAATTGAGGGGTGTCTGTAAATGATTGGGTGTCTGTACTGCTGGGGGGTCTGCAATGAGGTGGTTAAGTATTTACTGAGGGAGGCGGATCTATACTGCGGGAGGGGGGTCTATAGTTAGTTGAGGGGGGTCTGTACTGAGGGGGACTAGAGTTGTTGGGGAGTGACACCATTTTGGGAGGCAACGCGTGACACCAACCCTAGTGACGCCACTGACCAGTAACATCATTGGCTCAAGCAACATTGAGGGCGTAAGAAGACATCTAGTACTGAAGAATGACAGGGATGAGCCAAGGCTGGTAAATGCATGGCTGGGTGTAAACTGGCTTGATGTTTAGCCTAAATTGGTGCATTTTTAGTAGACAAACTGTTGCCCTTTGGCCACAGTGGCTGTGTTTAATGGGCACAGTGGCCTAACTTTGTGCATTTTTGTGCCACTTTGTTAGCGACCCACAAAAGATAACAAGTTAAATTAACAAAATAACACTGTCTACACATTTAAAGACAATGGGGTTGTTTTACTAAAGGGAAATCCACTCTGCACTCCAAGTGCTATTGAAAATGCACTTGTAACTACATTCACTGTAGATCGCTGTAGTTCTGAGGGGAAGCTCTGAAATTAGAGGAAGCTCTGCTGATTTTAGCATCCAATTATGTGCAAGCAAAAATTATGTTTTTTTTGGTCCTTGCATGTCCCCCTCAGATCTATAGTGACTGCACTTGAAAGTGCACTTTCTGTGCAACTGTAGTGTAAAGTAGATTTGGCTTTTTAAAAGAAACAACAATATGTTCAAAATACTTACTGGGGCAAACAACAGGCTCAATTAAATCATCTTCTAGTTGATGCACTACTCCACCCTCTGTATGACTTGTGTCTGGGGATGTGAGGTCCACTGGAGGCTCTTTGCTGGGTCCAGCTCCATGATCACACTCCTCCAAATTTTTGGGCTCACCACACTCACGTTCCTCTAAAAAATATAAAAATATACCAAAAAAAAATCACCCCAAATCCAAGAAATTAGACTTGAATCCCTGGAGCAGAATTATGAGACCAACATTGCACTAGTGACAATGTTTTCTCCAGCCTAGTGGACTATCATGCACAATTAGCAAATTGTAAATTACTAATGTGCATTGTAAAGGTTAGATTATGTACTTTCAAATGATGACCAAAAAGCCTATAAGCCAAGATGTTGCAAAAATGACATTTGACAGACAACACTCTTGTGTCCTATGGGATATGGGATCTATGATGAACATTCGATCAGGCGTGACTCTGTGTGACTGTGATCCCCAGGCCCTCTCCTCTACCCATGTATAGTCTTGAAAGGCATCATTTAATGTGCAGTGATGATACGCACAGCAGACCTTAAATATTAAATACCCCTTATTAAAGTTAACTATATACAGTAAGGTAGAAAAGGAAAATACTGCGCTAAACCAAAAAACAATGTGCATGCAAGCTGCCAACACTCAAACAAACAAAGTGTACAGGAATAGTGAATAAAAATAGTGTGGCGCTCAAAGCAATAAATACTTATAATAAGTGAATGGCTACTTAAAGCAATAGAACCAACAGTGCTCTGATAACACAATTATAAATGTGAGTCCGCTTCATAGGATATTCATATGAATTGTCCTCCTTGCGAACTATGTGATATACCGTAAAAGGTGAACTGTGAAAAATAGAATACAGTCCCAAATAACAAAATGTGTGTGATCATGGATGTCCTTCAATGGATAGCCTTGCCACAACGCAGACTGACAAAGGGACTTCAATGCAAATGATGAATCAAGCAAGGAGAAGACACTAGTTGTTATAGATGGGTACTCTTACCGCTGATGGTGGACCCACCTACCGTACGGCAGTGGGTCTTGCAGGCTTAGTGGTCACCAAGACCAGACGGGATATAGCTGGATGTCCTGGGTCCTCACTTGAACTCCAACCGGATGACTGAAGAGGCAGCTCAAACGATGGATTTTTCTCACATGGGCCAGGTTCCACAGCAATCCGCGAAAAATATAAAGATGAAAGAAAACCAAAAAGACTCCAGATGGTGCAGGTCAATAAAAACCGATTGCCGGAATTTTATTAAATAAAAATATTTTGTCCAACAGTCATGCAGACAAATAAAAAGTGATCACGAAATAAAAATATATTCAAAGCAATATGGGGTACAGCGTCAGCAAGCTTGCTGACGCTGTACCCCATACTGCTTTGAATATATTTTTATTTCGTGATCACTTTTTATTTGTCTGCATGACTGTTGGACAAAATATTTTTATTTAATAAAATTCCGGCAATCGGTTTTTATTGACCTGCACCATCTGGAGTCTTTTTGGTTTTCTTCCATCTTTATATTTTTCGCGGATTGCTGTGGAACCTGGCCCATGTGAGAAAAATCCATCGTTTGAGCTGCCTCTTCAGTCATCCGGTTGGAGTTCAAGTGAGGACCCAGGACATCCAGCTATATCCCGTCTGGTCTTGGTGACCACTAAGCCTGCAAGACCCACTGCCGTACGGTAGGTGGGTCCACCATCAGCGGTAAGAGTACCCATCTATAACAACTAGTGTCTACTCCTTGCTTGATTCATCATTTGCATTGAAGTCCCTTTGTCAGTCTGCGTTGTGGCAAGGCTATCCATTGAAGGACATCCATGATCACACACATTTTGTTATTTGGGACTGTATTCTATTTTTCACAGTTCACCTTTTACGGTATATCACATAGTTCGCAAGGAGGACAATTCATATGAATATCCTATGAAGCGGACTCACATTTATAATTGTGTTATCAGAGCACTGTTGGTTCTATTGCTTTAAGTAGCCATTCACTTATTATAAGTATTTATTGCTTTGAGCGCCACACTATTTTTATTCACTATATACAGTAAGACCATGTCCTTGTGACAACCAAGAATATCCCCTGTCGGAGGAAAGCGCTATTTTATTATAGGTTTTACTTACGATTTGTGGATGATGCTGGCACTGTTGTCTCCCCTGTTGGGGCCTGGCCAAGGGAAGCCTCCCTTTCTACCCTCTGGTGGCTTGTCTGCTGGCTTGCTCTGTGCCTTTTTCCTGTGAATATCATTTGATACTGTATCTTAATTATTGCTCGAAAAATGTGGAGTCAGAAAGAATATGTTTATTCAAACATATATGCATTAACTGAAAAATAAAAATTATTTCCCACATCAATCATTTAAAAAAAGAAAAGAAAGGAAAGTCAGCTAATTCCAACATAAAGATAATTACTACAGTCAGGAATTTGGCTTACTTCTTTTGATGATGATGCGGTGAATGGAGTCCAACTGTTCTTTCTCTCTGTGTTTTAAATCAGACCATCTTTTCCTAATTTGATCTTTCGTTCGTTGTACGCCATATTCACGATCCAATACCGCGATGACCTTCTCGAAAATATAGTCTTTATGGCTGTTGGGCCTGTCATAGTTCTCCTGCTTACAATCGTAGTCATACTTGTCAAAGATCCTCACCATCTCCACCATCTCCCCCTTGCTCATGGGGGTGGCCTTGTGTTTTCTATATTCACCACCGCGGGGCCTGGTCGTTTTCGGTGCGGCATCCATCTTGTTCTCCCTCACGAATGTTCCGTTGTTATGTCGCATGCAGGAAAAAGTATGTTGGCACGCCCCAGCGTCATGACGTACTGAGAGCGGAGTTTGACGCATGCTCAGGGTATAAAAATACCTAACGACCGTTCGCCATACCGGGCGCTGGAACGTAACCTTTCGGAAACGAAACTCAGACGATCGCATAGTCGAAAGAAAGGTACATGACAACTTTGTGACAGTGTGTGCAATGGACACATAGCATAACATTGAATGAGTGCTGGGGCAGTTAGAAACAGTGTACTAATGCCTATGAATGCGCGTTGAGCAGCGTCTCATGTGCATGGGGCCTAATGACAATATTTGAATTACCTAAAGGCAGGGCTGCCAACAGGGGGGTACAGGCAGTACACCTGTAAGGGTCCTGGAGGCAGGGCCACCATCAGGAATTTTGGGGCCCCTTACACAGCTTCAGGCATGGGCCCCCTGGAGCAGAGGAGAACCGGGGGGGTTTGCGGATGCCACAAAAAGAGAAGCGGGGGGGTGCCACGAATTGAGAAGTGGGGGGTGCTGCCGCTGCAAATTGTTGAGGTCAAGGGGCTTTGGGTGCTGACAAACACAAAAGAACAAAAAAAAGGGGGGTTGCCATCTGGGGCCCTGGGGAACTCCGGGCCCCTTACAGGTGTACTGCCTGTACCCCCCTGATGGCGGACCTGCCTGGAGGTCCCCAAGGCACAGGATGGAATCACACCCTTTTAATTTTACTTGTTCATCAGCATCCAAAGCCAACGCAATCTAAAACAATAGATGTGTCAGCAGCCCCCGCTTTTAAAAAACTGGTGGAAGGCACCTAGGCTCCAGGGGGCACATGCCTGAAGCTGGTTAAGGGGAGCAAAAATGAATGATGGCGGGCCTATATTCTAAGCAGGTTATTGAAGCAGGTAATATGGCCACCCAGGTGTACTTCAGGTAAATGCAAGATCATTTTCAGTGACCCCCGGATCCGTGAGAAATCAAAATGAGACACATGGAAACGGATTTCAGTGTTTATTAGATCTCTGGTTTTTATTCAGTGTTAGAGTGGCTTATATGTAAAAGAAAGATAGGAGGGGCTGTGTATTAATTCATATGTCTCTAAAAATTATACAAACTCAGTATATTCTTATCATGATGTAGACTGCTGTTAACAAGAGCTAAAAGATGACTTTTCTTATACAATCAGGCTGATCCATGAATCAGCTTAACCACAAATGAGTAGCAGGGTGTGTGTCTCTTTGCAAACTGTTAGTATGTTAAAACACATTATTGAAAAGTTAATTTCTACTTAAAAATGGTGCCAATAATTTCATATATTCTATTACAATCCCCTCTTTTATCACAAACGTGATAATCACAAACCCTGAAGCCCCCGACATTCACCTGGACTACTTTCTCATAAATGTATCATTATCCTAAGCATGTCAGATAATCTCAGCTTCATAGCAATTGTCCATGAAATACAAAGGGGGGAGGGGCGTGACAGTCCTTAAAAGCAAGTGGGAGGGGCATGACAGCCTTTAGGCCAAATAAAAAATTGTCCCAAAGAAAAGCACAAAAAAAAATCTCTTGTATGGCTTCTGAATGTCCAACAAATTCATGAAAGGGAAGGAAAAAGGAAATGTCTACATTCTCATTCTCCTAAACTTTTCTCAAAACTTTTGGTTCGATTCTGTGTTTATCCATATTTTACAGAGATCCTCTACCCCAAAACCCTGCCTCTTTGTAAGGATAAAACTCGATATCCACAGACAGACGGGAACTGATGCATTGGGCTAGACTTGGGCCTTCGGGCTGGCATATCTGTATCACTCCCTTGTGATGCTCACTGGAATTTCGTAGACCTTGGGCGTGCGTCATGGCTAACCCTCAAGGTGTCATTCCAGGAATATTTTCCAGCAGATGTCCGCCTTTACTCATCTCAGCATCTCCCATGGCATTTGAACAACAAAGATGAACAACGAAGATTTCCATGTAAAAGCTGTAGTCATCTCTTCATCCGGATAGGGTATAAGGCAGGGTATGAATGGGGTATAGGGTAGGAATGGGATGGGCATTTCTTCATGTGCAGGGGGCTAGGGGTGAATGCTTGCTGGCTGGGGCGGATATTCCTCATCCAACATGAATAATCACAGAATCTACCTGATCAATTAAGGCCTTAACCATTGGAGGTATTAAAAATAATATTCCTCATTAACTCAAACATAAGTAAAGCATGCAGAAATATAAAATGTTTCTCAGCAACAGTCTTCATTATATAGATTCAATATGTTTAACTAAACATTTTTTCAAATCCAGTATTACAGCAGGACTTCAATAAAACTTAAACGGAAAGTAAAAGGATAATACTGCGCTGGAAATAATGTGAAACGAAGCTGCCAACACTGCTGGTACAAAAAGCTAGTGATATCGAAAATTAAAAGTGTAGCGCTAACTAAATAAATATGTATAAATGTGAAAATATACACAAAAAACTGAATATGATAATATAGTGATAAACACGTGTATCACCCAAAATAACGTGCTGGGTGACTCCAGTGATAAAGTCCTCAAATTATATTAACACAATTATGCAAATATATGCAAATTAATGTCCATAATAGGCAAATGAATGTCCATTAGAAATGGAATCCATAAAACGAAGGTGATGAAGATCAGTCCAGAGAGAACGTGATGAATCAAAACGTGAAATTGTAATCAACAGTCTTCTGTTTGTGAGAGAAAGTAGCCACCACCAAAGTGAATAGAGGAAGGCTTACCAGAAGTTATGGATTTGGCGGGGCATAAGCCACCCAAATCAAATAAACTTGAAGAGTGTGAACACTCAAACATTAAAAAATAGAGATGTGATGTGAGATCCGCCACCAAGTATATGTTGAGGAGGCTTACCAGAGGTCTCGGATTTGGAGAGGCATACGCCGCCCAAATCTGAGATTGCTTAGGGGGTTAATGGACGCCACTGGAGATGGTCTTGAGTGGAGGGGTAGTCTGGAGTCAAAGGGGTTTAGCACTTCAATCAGACGGGACATCCAATAACACAAAACACCAATTCATGTGGGGACTCGGTATCCAATGCATATGTGTGGAGATAGAAAAGCTCACATAGCATAATTCCGTTTGGAAAGAATTTAATAAAAAATCATACAATGTAACACTCACATTTAAAGATGGTCTAAAAGCATGGATGCAGGTACAAGAGCGATGTATATGGACAAATCCACCCGACTAGTTTCGACTAAAAAGTCATCATCTGGGGTATCCCAGATGATGACTTTTTAGTCGAAACTAGTCGGGTGGATTTGTCCATATACATCGCTCTTGTACCTGCATCCATGCTTTTAGACCATCTTTAAATGTGAGTGTTACATTGTATGATTTTTTATTAAATTCTTTCCAAACGGAATTATGCTATGTGAGCTTTTCTATCTCCACACATATGCATTGGATACCGAGTCCCCACATGAATTGGTGTTTTGTGTTATTGGATGTCCCGTCTGATTGAAGTGCTAAACCCCTTTGACTCCAGACTACCCCTCCACTCAAGACCATCTCCAGTGGCGTCCATTAACCCCCTAAGCAATCTCAGATTTGGGCGGCGTATGCCTCTCCAAATCCGAGACCTCTGGTAAGCCTCCTCAACATATACTTGGTGGCGGATCTCACATCACATCTCTATTTTTTAATGTTTGAGTGTTCACACTCTTCAAGTTTATTTGATTTGGGTGGCTTATGCCCCGCCAAATCCATAACTTCTGGTAAGCCTTCCTCTATTCACTTTGGTGGTGGCTACTTTCTCTCACAAACAGAAGACTGTTGATTACAATTTCACGTTTTGATTCATCACGTTCTCTCTGGACTGATCTTCATCACCTTCGTTTTATGGATTCCATTTCTAATGGACATTCATTTGCCTATTATGGACATTAATTTGCATATATTTGCATAATTGTGTTAATATAATTTGAGGACTTTATCACTGGAGTCACCCAGCACGTTATTTTGGGTGATACACGTGTTTATCAATAAAACTTAAACAACTTTAGTTTCTTCTATCCCTGGGACCCAAGTGGACCTGAGGAACTCAGAACAGAACATTTTACCCAAACACATATTCTGACTCAGAAGTCAGCCTCCTAACTTTTCAAATATATCTGATCATCAGCAACAAACAAAACCATGATGGATAAACTACATTACATCATTAACACTTCACGATTGAAACTGGGAATTCAAAAGGCAAATATATCCAGAATAGTCACTCTGACTGTTATTCAAACAAACTTTCCCATCATATTTTAGTAACTCATGGACTCAATATATGCAGCAATTTATTTCGTATATCCTGGTTACTTAACCCAAACTTTTAGGGAAATATATATTATCAGGAACATGGGCCTAATAACTTCTACTCCCTGAACAAGAAAACACAATATGAGACAACTCTTTGTGTACATTTTAAACAAACACTTAAGATACTTTACTAATCAAATAATACCTTGTGCATTCATTAAACACAATACAACCACTTTCTCCTTTTATTCACATCCATTTGGCCACTCCATTCATTCTTCATTTAGAAATGTTTTCCATATTTGCCCTTTGAACAGCTTTTAAACACCTTTTTACCATTATGTTTTTTTAATTTTTTTTCATATCTCTCATATTTTTCCTAGTGCATAGGATTACACAAACCTTAAGTTACTTCCTTTTTCTTTACCAACCACAATTCCTCTGGCGTAGCGCCTGGAATTCATAAATTCCTTGGATGAGGCTGGCTCACACACCTGCGGTGCATTCGCACTCCGCACTGCCCAAAAAGGTGTGCGTTTTCTAGGCAGTGCGGTCCGGCTTACGTGCAAATTCAGGGCCATTGACTTCTATGGGAATGCTTCTGAATCGCACATGTCATTCAGTTGTGAACACTATAAAATCCTGACCTGATATGCAATCCTGACCTGATCCTGATCAAAAACTGACATGAAGCGCTGAACAACTACTTTGTCAATTAGCTGTGAAAACAGAACTCAAACTCGCACTGCATGTGTGTGAACCCAGCCCTAAACTTGTATTTAACCAAAAAAAAATAAAAAATCAAACATTTTAAAATCCCCAATCATTGTTCATACAGTCTAAACACAATTAAAACCATTTGCACAAATAATCATTCCCTTGTCTTGTAACAGGCAATGTCCTTATACAATGCAAAAGTTCCCTTTTTTTTTTCTCAACATCAACAAAACTATATTTGTCGATACTGAAAAGAAAACAACACCTTTTAACTTCAATAACGTAAGGATAGACAATTACACAATTAAAACAGTCCCCAAAGTCAGACTCCAAGGCTCTAAGGCTCTGTTTCCACTACTGTGAGTTGCTGTGCGACTTGACACATGCAAAGTCGCATGACAAGTCAAAATTCGTGCGACTCAAGTCGCAGCAACGCAAAAAGGTTCTTGCACTATTTTGTTCCTACTTCGGTGCGACCTTTTCTCACACTTTCGCATGACATTGCATCAAAAATCGCATTGCAAAGTCGCATTGCAAATCACACAAATCTGGGGTTGCAATAGTGGAAACAGAACCTAACTGAAATAATCAAAATACCCCATGTATAAGTTGAATTGCTACTAAAAAAAATTGTATCTGATCAGATTCCTCAACAAAAAAACCATTTGGTACCAGCGCATACATGTAATTTATCAGTGACGTCACATTCCCCTTTTAATGTTTCCAATTAACTATGCATTGGACATGGGAATATGTGCCCAACACATTTCATGAGTTGCAACATTTTAACAATAAACATGTATTTTTTAAATCTATATAGATAACTTTTCTGAATTAAATCCTTCTTTAAAATTCAATCTCCACCTCAGCAAGTCTCTCGGACTCGCTGCATATGGAATGCAAATATAGCAGTATGCTTTGCGCAAAAAGCGTTGACGAAGGTGTGGTCGGTTGTTTGATCCCCTCTTTCACTTGAAGTGAAATAGCAGATTTATGCAAGCGGACATATACCTCTGTGTATTGTGCTAAACAATACTTTGGATAGGAGGAATCACTCAAATAAAGCACCACAGATGAGTACCCTACTCTGTCCCTCTCACCTGTCCACTTTAGCAACGCTCTCCTACTTGGCAGGATCAAAGGACATATATCAATTAATCAACAACCCGTTTGTGTTCAGAAGAAAAAACAACTTATACTTTAAATTGGAATTCCAAGACTAGTGATGAGCCGAACACCCCCGGGTTCGGTTCGCACCAGAACCCGCGAACGGACCGAAAGTTCGCACGAACATTAGAACCCTATTAAATACAATGGATGCGAACGTTCGAATTCTAAAGTGCTAATTATAACGACTATTATCCATGTTATTGTCCTAAACAGAGTTTGGGAACCCGGGTTCTGCACCAGGGGACATGTATCAATGGAAAAAGAAGTTTTAAAAACTGACGTTTTTCGGGAGCAGTCATTTTAATGATGCATAAAGTGAAAAAAAAAAAGTTAAATATTCCTTTAAATATCGTACCTGGGGGGTGTCTAAAGTATGCCTGCGAAGTGCCACGTGTTTCCCGTGTTTAGAACTGTCCCTGCACAAAATGACATTTCTAAAGGAAAAAAAAGCCATTTAAAACTGCTTGCGGCTTTAATGTAATGTCTGGTCCCGGTAATATGGATGAAAATCTTTAAGAAAAATGGCATAGCTACCCCATCACCCCCCCCCCCTCTACCCCAGCCCATTACCAGCCCCTTTGGGTCTTGTTTGGATATTAAGGGGAGCCCCGCAACACAAAATAAAAAAGGCCCTATATACTCTGAACAGCAGTATACAGGCGGTGTAAACAAGACTGGTGTAAACAAGACAGGGACTGTAGGTTTGTTCTTAAGTAGAATCTGTTTGTAATTTTGAACACGTACATTGTTTAAGTGTAGCTCCAGCCAAAAAATCTGTTTTTAAGCTTTTTGGAAAACATAGGGAAGGGTTATCACCCCTGTAACATTTGTTTTGCTGTCTGTGCCCCTGTTCAGAACATTTCACCTCACTTTGCGTCCCAATGACAACTGTTTTTGAAATGTGGTGTTTTTATTGAAACAAGGATTGGTGATAAAGCATCAGTAGAGAGGAGACACCTTTCTCCCATATTAATTCTTACAGGAGAGAATTTTCCTTCCTAGGGGTAGATTTCCTCTCACTTCCTGTTGTCTTCTTCCGTTTGCAAGTAGGAGTCGTTTGTAAGTTGGATGTTTGAAAGTAGGGACCTGCCGTATATACTCTGCAGAAATTGGCCCCTTAGGTGTTGGTGTTGGCACAACACTGTAAGCACTCACAGTTACTCTTGGTGGGAGCTGGAACGCCCTGCTGTCAACTATTATATCAGGAATTGTAATAACATATAATTGTTGAACAGTGGTAGTAAAAATTGGGCCTTTGATGGTGGTGCTGGTGCCACAACACTGTAAGGCCTGACAGTTACTCTTGGTGGGCGCAGCAATGGGCCCTGCTGTGAATTATTAGATCAATAATTATAATTGCATGCCCCTGTTGAACAGGGGCTGAAAAATTGGGCCTTATGCACTGGTGGCACAACACTGCAACCCCTCACAGATACTGTACTTGGAGCACAGCAATGAGCCCTGTTGCAAAGTATTGCATCAAAAATTGTAATTACACGCCCCTGTTAAACAGGGGCTGAAAAATTGGGCCTTAGCCACTGGTGGCGGCACCCATAAACCAAAATGATCTTCCAAGCTATCATCATTAATCGGATCATTGAGGAGGAGGAGGAGGATAGCCAGTCAACATAACAGCACAGGCACTCAGCATCAGCATCAGTTTTGAAGGGATGTGACATTTTAAAATCAATTAGTCTGTTATATCAGCATCAGGTGTGTGGTAGCTGGTGGTGATTCAAGACTGGTTCATCTTGATGAAAGTCAGTCGATCAACCGAGTCGGTGGACAGGCGCACCCTGTGATCCGTGACAAATCCTCCAGCAGCACTGAATGTGCGTTCTGAAAGAACGCTGGATGCAGGACAGGCCAGTAGCTCAATTGCATACTGTGCAAGCTCTGGCCAGTGATCCATCCTCAAGACCCAGTAAGCCAGAGGATTTTCGGTGGGGAAGGTGTCCAAGTCTCACCTTGCCCCTAGGTATTCCTGCACCATGTATATCAGACGCTGGCGATGGTTGCTGGAACCGATCATACTTTGGGGCTGCGGACTAAAGAATTGTCTGAACGCATCGGTCAGACGGCCACCTTCCCCACCGCACCTTCTTTGACTGCCCGAAGCCTCAGCAACTCGTTGTCCAGGACCAGGAGTTTGTAACCTCCCAGTCTCTGGGAACGCGTTGCACAGACCTTTCTGCAAGGCCTGCCGGAGTTGTCTCATCCTCTGCTCCCTCTGCGACGGTAACATAAGGTCCGCAACCTTACCCTTGTACCGTGGATCAAGGAGAGTGGCCAGCCAGTAATGGTCCCTCTCCTTGATCCGAAGAATACAAGGATCCTTCCGCAGACTTTGCAGGATCAAGGAGGCCATGCAGCGTAGGTTAGCTGAGGCATTCAGTCCGGAGTCCTCTGGGTCACTAAGGACGACATGATCCGCAGCCACCTCCTCCCAGCCACGTACAAGTCCACTGGTTTCTTGGGACTGTAAATCACCCCTAAAAGACTGCTGCTGATGATGCTGAGTGCCAGCCTCCACCTCCATGCTGACACAATCCTCCTCCTCCTCCTCCTCCTCTTCCTGTGCGATGGGTGGGACAGAAGGAACACTGTCTGGGTAAAGGGGGCCTTGAGAGGCAAGGAAGTCCTCCTCTTCCTGCCTCTGTTCTGCCTCAAGTGCCCTGTCCATTATTCCACGCAGCGTGTGCTCCAACAGGTGGACAAGAGGTACAGTGTCACTGATGCATGCACTGTCACTGCTCACCATCCTCGTGGCCTCCTCAAATGGTGCCAGGACAGTGCATGCATCCCTGATCATGCCCCACTGGCGTGGTGAAAAAAACCCGAGCTCCCCTGACCCTGTCCTGGTGCCGTAGTCGCACAGGTACTCATTGATGGCCCTCTGCTGCGTGTGCAGCCGCTGCAGCATGGCCAACGTTGAGTTCCACCTGGTGGGCATGTCACATATAAGGCGGTTCTTGGGCAGGTTCAACTCCTTTTGCAGCTCAGCCAGGCGAGCACTGGCATTATAAGATCTGCGGAAATACACACAGACTTTCCTGGCCTGCCTCAGGACATCCTGTAAGCCCGGGTACCTGCCCAAGAACCGCTGCACCACCAGGTTAAGGACGTGAGCCACACAGGGCACATGGGTCAGTTGTCCCTGTCGGAGGGCGGAGAGGAGGTTGGTGCCATTGTCGCAAACCACCATTCCTGGCTTAAGCTGGCGTGGCGTCAACCACCTCTCAGCCTGCCCCTGCAGAGCAGACAGGACCTCTGCCCCAGTGTGGCTCCTGTCCCCCAAACACACCAGCGCAAGCACGGCATGGCATCTTTTTGCCTGCGTACTTGTGTAGCCCCTTGAACGCCTACGGAGCACCGCTGGTTCCGAGGACAAAGCACAGGAAGAGGCCATGGAGGAAGAAGAAGAGGAGGGGGTGGAGGAGAGAGGTGTGTCACAACCAGTAGTAGCATTTTGGAGGCGTGGCGGTGGAACAACCTCCAACACTACTGCACCTTGTCCTGCATCCTTCCCAGCTGCCAAAAGAGTGACCCAATGGGCCGTGAAAGAAAGGTAACGTCCCTGTCCATGCCTGCTGGACCATGAGTCAGCGGTAATATGCACCTTACCGCTGACCGCCCTGTCCAGCGAGGCCAAGACATTGCCTTCCACATGCCTGTAGAGAGCCGGAATCGCCTTCCGTGAGAAAAAGTGGCGTTTGGGAACCTGCCACTGAGGAACCGCACATTGCACAAACTCACGGAAGGGGGCCGAGTCTACTAACTGAAAAGGCAGCAGTTGAAGCGCTAGCAATTTAGCCAAGCTAGCATTCAACCGCTGGGCATGTGGATGGCTGGGAGTGAACTTCTTTCGACGGTCCAGCAGCTGGGGCAGGGAAATTTGCCTGCTAGAATCGGACGTCGGTGTACTGCTAGCAGAGTGCCCGCAAGTACTTGGCTGTGACACACCTAATTCTACACCTTCATTCCTCTCAGTGCAGGTTTCAGAGAGGACTGAAGGTATAGTGGGGTTGGAGATCCCAGCTGATGCGGTGCAAGGAGAGGTCCGCTTTGTTCTTTGGTGTGGGTCTTTAAGGTAGGCTTGCCAACGAGCTGCATGGCAGGTCAACATATGTCTGATCAAGCATGTGGTGCCCAAGCGGCTGATGTTTTGGCCACGCGATATACGCTTGAGACATATGTTGCAAACAGCAGCTGTGCGATCTGATGCACTCGCCTCAAAAAAGGCCCACACCAAAGAACTTTTTGAATGACGGGCAGAGGCAGCGCCCTGCACAGGCGGAGCTCTGCGGTGTGATTCCGTCGGTGTGCTGCCCATACGCTGGCCACCCAAGGGCATCCTGCCTCATTGGAGATGTGCCTCCTCCTCATCCTCCTCCTCCTCCTCTCTCCTATTAGGCACCCACGTGGAGTCAGTGACCTCATCATCCCCTCCCTCCTCATCACTGGAGCCAATCTGGCAGTATGCTGCAGCTGCTGGAGCATGACTGCCAGATTGGTGTCCTTCTTGAGCATCCCCTCTCTCTGCTCTCACGCTACTGCCTTCCTCTAGCTGGGTATCATCATCAGATCCTTCGAAACGCTGGGCATCCTCCTGGAGCATGTACCCAACACTGTGCTCAAACAGTTCGGGGGACTCCTCAGGAGGAGGACATGGTGGGTCTAGGGAAGGAGTGACTAATGATGACATTGATACCAGAGAAGAGGACGCTTTGGCAGCTGCTTTGCCAGTACCCTGAGCCTGGGTGAGAGAGGATGAGGAGGATGAGGTGGGCTTGGTCATCCACTCTACCAAGTCTTTGGCATGATGTGGCTCAACATGTCCAGCTGCCGAAAAGAAGGACAAGCGTGTCCCATGGCCATGTGCTGATGACAATGCACCGCGTCCACGACCAGCACTGTTGCCCCCAGACACAGAGCCTGCTTGCCCTCTTTTTTTGCCTCCTGACTGTCTGCCTCTCCTTGTTTGCCTTCCAGACATTTCAATGGATGGCCTGCAGGGAGATGGGAAAAACAGCAATAAGGGCTACCTTCAGGTGTATACTGTGCAGGAGGCTTAGCAACAATGACACTGACACTGTCCCCTGCCTATCCTTCTCTGTCCCTAAACACAAGGATTTGCAATATGCTTCAGCAAGATTGGTTTAGCACAGAATAGCACACTGACAGTTTCCCTCACTGTCCTTCTCTGTCCCTACAAACAAGGTTTAGCACAGAATAGCACACTGATAGTTTCCCTGAGTGTCCTTCTCTGTCCCTAAACTCAAGGATTTCAAATACGGTTCAGCAAGATTGGTTTAGCACAGAATAGCACACTGACAGTTTCCCCGAGTGTCCTTCTCTGTCCCTAAACTCAAGGATTTCAAATATGGTTCAGCAAGATTGGTTTAGCACAGAATAGCACACTGACACTTTCCCTCACTGTCCTTCTCTGTCCCTACAAACAAGGTTTAGCACAGAATATCACACTGATAGTTTCCCTCACTGTCCTTCTTTGTCCCTACAAACAAGATTTAGCACAGAATAGCACACTGATAGTTTCCACGAGTGTCCTTCTCTGTCCCTAAACTCAAGGATTTCAAATACGGTTCAGCAAGATTGGTTTAGCACAGAATAGCACACTGACAGTTTCCCCGAGTGTCCTTCTCTGTCCCTAAACTCAAGGATTTCAAATATGGTTCAGCAAGACTGGTTTAGCACAGAATAGCACACTGACACTTTCCCTCTCTGTCCTTCTCTGTCCCTACAAACAAGGTTTAGCACAGAATAGCTTACTGACAGTTGCCCCGAGTGTCCTTCTCTGTCCCTAAACTCAAGGATTTCAAATATGGTTCAGCAAGATTGGTTTAGCACAGAATAGCACACTGACAGTTTCCCTCACTGTCCTTCTCTGTCCCTACAAACAAGGTTTAGCACAGAATAGCACACTGACAGTTTCCCCGAGTGTCCTTCTCTGTCCCTAAACTCAAGGATTTCAAATATGGTTCAGCAAGATTGGTTTAGCACAGAATAGCACACTGACACTTTCCCTCTCTGTCCTTCTCTGTCCCTACAAACAAGGTTTAGCACA
Organism: Rana muscosa; assembly: GCA_029206835.1. Lineage (NCBI taxonomy): Eukaryota > Metazoa > Chordata > Amphibia > Anura > Ranidae > Rana > Rana muscosa. Next base: position 9,328,322 of record CM055123.1, on the reverse strand, counting down.
GAATAGCACACTGACAGTTTCCCTCACTGTCCTTCTCTGTCCCTACAAACAAGGTTTAGCACAGAATAGCACACTGATAGTTTCCCCGAGTGTCCTTCTCTGTCCCTAAACTCAAGGATTTCAAATACGGTTCAGCAAGATTGGTTTGGCACAGAATAGCACACTGACAGTTTCCCCCAGTGTCCTTCTCTGTCCCTAAACTCAAGGATTTCAAATATGGTTCAGCAAGATTGGTTTAGCACAGAATAGCACACTGACACTTTCCCTCACTGTCCTTCTCTGTCCCTACAAACAAGGTTTAGCACAGAATAGCACACTGATAGTTTCCCTCACTGTCCTTCTCTGTCCCTACAAACAAGATTTAGCACAGAATAGCACACTGATAGTTTCCACGAGTGTCCTTCTCTGTCCCTAAACTCAAGGATTTCAAATACGGTTCAGCAAGATTGGTTTAGCACAGAATAGCACACTGACAGTTTCCACGAGTGTCCTTCTCTGTCCCTAAACTCAAGGATTTCAAATATGGTTCAGCAAGTTGGTTTAGCACAGAATAGCACACTGACACTTTCCCTCTCTGTCCTTCTCTGTCCCTACAAACAAGGTTTAGCACAGAATAGCACACTGACAGTTTCCCCGAGTGTCCTTCTCTGTCCCTAAACTCAAGGATTTCAAATATGGTTCAGCAAGATTGGTTTAGCACAGAATAGCACACTGACAGTTTCCCTCACTGTCCTTCTCTGTCCCTACAAACAAGGTTTAGCACAGAATAGCACACTGATAGTTTCCCCGAGTGTCTTTCTCTGTCCCTAAACTCAAGGATTTCAAATACGGTTCAGCAAGATTGGTTTAGCACAGAATAGCACACTGACAGTTTCCCCAAGTGTCCTTCTCTGTCCCTAAACTCAAGGATTTCAAATATGGTTCAGCAAGATTGGTTTAGCACAGAATAACACACTGACACTTTCCCTCACTGTCCTTCTCTGTCCCTACAAACAAGGTTTAGCACAGAATAGCACACTGATAGTTTCCCCGAGTGTCCTTCTCTGTCCCTAAACTCAAGGATTTCAAATACGGTTCAGCAAGATTGGTTTAGCACAGAATAGCACACTGACAGTTTCCCCGAGTGTCCTTCTCTGTCCCTAAACTCAAGGATTTCAAATATGGTTCAGCAAGATTGGTTTAGCACAGAATAGCACACTGACACTTTCCCTCACTGTCCTTCTCTGTCCCTACAAACAAGGTTTAGCACAGAATAGCACACTGATAGTTTCCCCGAGTGTCCTTCTCTGTCCCTAAACTCAAGCATTTCAAATACGGTTCAGCAAGATTGGTTTAGCACAGCATAGCACACTGACAGTTTCCCCGAGTGTCCTTCTCTGTCCCTAAGCTCAAGGATTTCAAATATGGTTCAGCAAGATTGGTTTAGCACAGAATAGCACACTGACACTTTCCCTCACTGTCCTTCTCTGTCCCTACAAACAAGGTTTAGCACAGAATAGCACACTGATAGTTTCCCTCACTGTCCTTCTCTGTCCCTACAAACAAGATTTAGCACAGAATAGCACACTGATAGTTTCCACGAGTGTCCTTCTCTGTCCCTAAACTCAAGGATTTCAAATATGGTTCAGCAAGATTGGTTTAGCACAGAATAGCACACTGACAGTTTCCCTCACTGTCCTTCTCTGTCCCTACAAACAAGGTTTAGCACAGAATAGCACACTGATCGTTTCCCTCACTGTCGTTCTCTGTCCCTACAAACAAGGTTTAGCACAGAATAGCACACTGACACTTTCCCTCACTGTCCTTCTCTGTCCCTACAAACAAGGTTTAGCACAGAATAACACACTGACACTCTCCCTACCTATCCTTCTCTGTCCCTAAACACAAGGAATCCAGGATTAGTAAAGGAAAAAAATGACACTGTCCCTGCCTATGCTTCTCTTTCCCTGCTCCGGAACACACTACACAAGGCCGCCGCGCTGGCGGCCTTTTATAGTGTGGGGCGTGTACTAAACACCCTCAGCAATAATTGGCCACAGGCATCCTGCCTGTGGCCAATCATTGCTCTCCTCGCTGCCGGCGCTGTGATTGGCCAAGCATGCGGGGTCACAGTGCATGCTTGGCCAATCACAGCGCCTGGATGACACTGCGATGGCGTAGTGCATTGTGGGCCGTTCGCGTCACTCGAATTTGGCGCGAACGGCCCAAATCGTTCGATCTTTGTCGAACGATCGAACAGCCGATGTTCGAGTCGAACGTATGTCGAACACGAAGCTCATCCCTATCCAAGACAACAACAAACAAACACATACATTGTAAGCATTTTTCTCTGAGCAGATGGAAGAGAATTCCCTATACTAACAACAACTTTCCCTTAACCTTGGCTTGTATAGTATAGCTAAAACCCCTTTGTTCCATCTGCACCACAGCGACAACATTTATAAACATACATACAAAAGTACTTACCACTCTCACAATATTTGGACTGTAGACCACTTTGACTGTCTCACCTTACAGTCAGTGTATCTACACAACAAATAATATTATTACTTCTATGTGACAGAAAGAAAAGCGAAAGTAGGTTGGGTCACCGAAAAATAATCCTCATTAACCATTTCAGCTCCTTGCCAAAAGGACTGTCGTGTACACTTTTCTACAGCGTTCCCAAAACGCTTCTAATTAGGACCTTCTGAGAGGTACTTTACAGCGTTCCCAAAACGCTTCTAATTAATTAGGACCTTCTCAAAGGTACTTTACAGCGTTCCCAAAATGCTTCTAATTATTTAGGACCTTCTCAAATGTACTTTTTAAAGGCAGATTTTCCCAAAAAATCCCCTATACACCAAGGCGTGGTCGTATCCCTCTTCTACATAAATTTAGTTTGAGATGAAATTTAAATCAGAGCTAAGGTAAGAGAAAACAGTCTGTCTAAAAGACAAAAAGATTCTTCTTACCAAAGGTGATTTTTTTCATCCCCACCGCTGCCACCATCTGAAGCAGGTAATACGACCACCCAGGTGTACTTCAGGTAAATGCAAGATCATTTTCAGTGACCCCCGAATCCGTGAGAAATCAAAATGAGACACATGGAAACGGATTTGAGTGTTCATTAGATCTCTGGTTTTTATTCAGTGTTAGAGTGGCTTATATGTAAAAGAAAGATAGGAGGGGCTGTGTATTAATGCATATGTCTCTAAAAATTATACAAACTCAGTATATTCTTATCATGATGTAGACTGCTGTTAACAAGAGCTAAAAGATGACTTTGCTTATACAATCAGGCTGATCTATGAATCAGCTTAACCACAAATGAGTAGCAGGGTGTGTGTCTCTTTGCAAACTGTTAGTATGTCAAAACACATTATTGAAAAGTTAATTTCTACTTAAAAATGGTGCCAATAATTTCATATATTCTATTACAGTTATGAGCTAGAAGCTAAAAAAGATTGGTTTGTCTTGTGTTCTTTCTTGCAGCCATCTGATCAAATTTGATAAACAATGAAGGGGACAGTTCTGAATAGCCCAGAATTCATGGCTGACTTCATAGAAAACTACCGCAATCACGCCTGTCTGTGGCAGGTGAAAGATTAGGATTATTCAAATAAACACAAAAGGCAGGCAGCAATCGATCAATTGGTGGCATTGGCGAAGAGTGTGTACCCCAGGGCAGACAAGACGATGGTCAAGACAAAAATTGGAGGCCTCAGGAGTATGTTCAACAGGGAGATCAAGAAGATAGAGGAATCCAAGAGATCTGTGGTACTTCTCAAGCCTGGGATTTTTGAAGGACCAGACTGTGCCACGCAGGCATATTTCAACACTACCCTCCACACTACCCTCCACATCAGCTGAGGCCACTGATACTGAGGCGGATCCTACACAAGAGGAAGAGGAGGAGGAGCTCAGCTTGCCACGGGTATAGCATTGTACAAAATATACAATATTTTAGAAAGTGAGGTAAATGTGTTGTTATGATGCCTCAAACATTATGCACGAAATTCAGTGATTAGAAATGAGAAAAAACAAAAATTATGAAAGAAAATATTTAAAAAATAAGGATAAATGCTGGAGTCACAATGATAGCCTTTGCTTTTTGAAGACATTCTATTTTTGAGAAACAAAGGATGCTAAAATGTGTTGTGAAAATGTGTCCTACTACTAAATAATTTAGTAATTATGTTGATTTTTCAGACCCAGGAAACTTTGCCACAAGACGAGGCCGGGCCCAGCAGCCAAAGCACTGAGTCCAAAGTGCCTACCCTGCGCCCTCCTAGCAAAAGTGCCAGGAAGAGGCACCATCTTGATGAGGCCACTGCAGAGTTCCTTCATCAGGCTACTGCAGTCATCACCACGGCACCCGATAGTGTTTTACAGCCAACAAGCTGAGGGAGGTTGATGTGGAGCAAAGGGAGCTATGTGAGGGGCTCATCATCCAGCTCCTCAGCAAGGCAAGGAAACGGGAGCTAACCCCTAAAACATATCTGTGTGATTTGGAGCACACAACTCCTCAACTTCAAACCTACCCACCCCATCCAAACTACCCACCCCATCCAACCTACCCACCCCAGCAAGCCCACCCACCCCAGCAAGCACACCCACCCCAACAAGCCAACCCACCCCAGCAACATGGGGGTCAGTGGCCACATCAGACCCAGGATCCCCAACAAGGCCAGTGGTCTGGGGAGTTTAGGGGCTACTAAACATTTAGTAGTACTTATGAGTATAATTTTAGTTTTACTAACCAATTTTAGGGGGTCACCCAGAAATATAAAAAACCTTATTTGAGTTGTGTTGGTAATGCACACTATACCAAAATGGCCTCAGCTGATGTGGATGGAAGTGTGGAAAGCAATGTACGTGGTTCAGTCTGGTATGCCACAAATACCAGCCCCTTGCTGGAGTACCACAGCCTGGGGACAGATATGTCTTCTGCTGCTGCTCCCCATATTTTTTATTTCACAAGCTTATTTGAGTTCCCTGTTGTATGTACTCCTCTGGTGACCAATTCCAACATTAATTTAAGATGTGTATGCTCTGGGGTACAGAGGCCTCACCATTTCCACCATTTGATCGATTGCTGCCTTCCTGTTTATAGAATTAAAGTATATGCCATTAGTATTTATGTTTTCTTTGATTTAATAAACCAAATAAAATGCTTGCACAAATATGAATTTTGTCTTTTATCCAAATATTATCTGTTTGAAATATTAAGGGACACAAATATAGTAGCTTGTAGTTTCAGCATCAAATACATAGGGGATAATGTGGTTGTGCTAAATAGATTCTAAAATATTACACAAAAAACATTCAAGAAAGAGGAAAGACGTTGTTTTTAATTAATTCCGTCGGTATCAACAGATAAAATGCTTTTTGGATTATTAGGGCATTGTAAACAATCCTAAAAATGTGCGCTGTATTAAAATAGTTCATAATTGCCGCGTCACGAATGTGAAATCTCCATAACGAACGCTAGTTTTACAAGACTGAAGGCTCCCGGCTGTTCATTGCTTCGGACCATGCACGTTCGTACCTAGGACAAAAGTCTGATGGTTTTCTGTACACACGGTCGGACTTTGCTCCATCGGACTTTTGTTGTGCAAAAGTTTGTCCGTTTGCAGACCGAACTTTTGTCCGATGAAAAGAAAAAAAAAATTACGTTTGTCCGATGGAGCGTACACACGGTCGGATTGTTGGTCCAACTTGCTCAAAAATAAGTTTGTTGGGCAAAAGTCCGACCGTGTGTACGGGGCTTTAGCCTCATATTATGAATGGAAATGCCTATGATAGGGGAGAAAAGAAAGCAGTTATGTATAGTTAGGTTAATGTTATTGTTTAAAATTTTAGAGGCAAATCTTTCCAAATGTTTCCATATGTGTGTGATCTTGTCACAGTTCCAAAAAATATGAGAGAATGAGCCTGTGGAGTTGCAGTTCCTAAAGCATATCTGAGGGGTTGTGGGAAAATGGTATGAAGCTTAACCGGGGTATAGTACCATCTTGTGAATAGTTTCAATGCAGTCTCTTTAACTGTGATTGACCTAGAGCATTTGTGCAGGTTATTGATGTGGAGTAAGTAAAATGTAATTCTTGTTCCCACTTCAGCATATAGGAAAGTTTGATTGAATCAGTATTATTGTTTAGGTTAGAATATATTTCTGTTATGAAACCGCGTTTTCTCTGAGATTTCAGAAACATGTTTTAAAAAAATGAGGGTGGATGTGTGTTTGTAGTTTGGAAGTATGTGTTAAAGAAGTGTCTAATCTGTAGGAATTTATGAAATTCTGTATTAGGGTTTTGGTGTTTGGATTTTAGTGAGGAGAATGAGATTTAGATATAAGATTGTATTTTTTATTGTGTATTATCCATAATTGAATATTTAATTCAATATGATTTGCGAGACTATTTGGTTGAGGGAGTCAATGGATTGGTTTGAAATCTTTTTCCCCCATAAAATGCCCGAAATGGAGTATGGTAGGATGGAGTCTCTCTCAAACCCATCCCATGGGACCCTGGGGTTGGGGATGTGCCATTGTGCTATTTGAGACCATCTAGCAGATAGATAGTGTAGCAGCCTCCTCCCTCTCCTCTTTACTTTCAGCTCGTCTGTCTCTTGTCTAGGGGGTACCTTAGAGGAGAGAGAGCGGGGTCACCACGCCAAGTTCCCACTGCAGGTGTGTGTGTGGTGGGAGACAATTCTCTTTTACCTTCGGGTCGGTGTTCTGCATCTGGAGCCTCCTCCTGGTGGTTTTCTAGAACAATGTCTGCCAGAAAATGAGCCCCACACCATTAAAGTCCAACACTCCTTTATTCTTCCGATAACAGAGTAATGCACAGACAGTTGGACTCCCTCAACGAGTAGAACAGACAGAGGGGTGTGGATACGAGTAGGCCCAGACACAATGAACTCTCCACTTTCCTTCCTGAAAGTGGGTTGCGGTCTCCGATCGAGGGGAAATATCCTTCCAGGCAGTCTCCGGTGGAGGCTCACCCGTCACTGGCAATATGCTGCACCAGGTCTTCAAGCAAGTACCCCCTCCCGGTCCATTACGCCTCTGGATTCGGGTACCCACTCCCGGGGTTCCCTAGAATCTCCTTCCCTCGCGGAACTCAGTGATGGGCACTGAGCTCCAGACCTCCATCCGAGTACCTCACCCCAGGCTAAAGGTGCCTGGGATGGAACACGACCTCCAAACGTCCTCTAGGCCTAGGCCGCCTAGAGGACTGACACGAACCACCGCCCTCAGGCTGAAGGTGCCTGGGACATGACCCCCTGACAAAGATGGCCGGCCCCTTTATACCCTCTCCCAGCAAGCACGGCGGGTTCCCCGCCCCACCATACCACTGCTGAGGGAGGACAAAAAGGGGTACGGCACACAGCAATGGTTCAACCCAAGCCCAAGGCGACAGCGCCACCCGCTGGGCTGCAGGGAACTGCACATTACTGGTTTCTCTGCCAGTTTTAAATACACAGGGAAAGTGCATGCCCGCTACACTCTCCCCCTGGTGGTTTGACACTGGTCCCCAGTGTCTGGAATAAACTATGCCCTCAACGGCTGACATAGCCCAGTCCAGAAACGAACTATAAATTCTACAAAAAATAAAAACTTTTGGAAACTAACTAACTGGAGCAATTGTGTCTGAGCCTTACAAGAAAGGGAAGGGAAAGGAAACAACAACACTTAACCATAACACTGAAAATCACACTTTCACATTACACTTTTCCCCACCCATCCTGACTAAGACCCACCCCATTCTCAGTGGTCTTGATGGGATGGTCTCCTGCAGAGGGGAAAAGAAAGTTAACACACATAAACCCTGACACATGTATTCGTGTGAGAATGAAAAAACTTCTCCGTAGAGAAATCCTTTCCTTCATAAAGTGGGTGTGTGAAAAGTGATATCGATGCGCAACACTGCCACCTGGTGACAGCATTGCGGTAACTGCACTCGTGGAACTTTCCTTCTTCTTTGGGCCCTATCTACCCCAGAGTCCATGATTGCTTGCTTGAAAATTGAAGAACAAACAGGAACAGTCCTTCCATTCCTCTGGGTAACAAGAACAACGAACCCCGGAAAGTTAAGCAATGTAAAGAACAAAACGGAGTCTCTCTTCTCCTATAGATAGAAATGGGGGTGCGGCAGGACAAGTGGTTTCAAGTGCTGGTCCATGGTCTCCAGATGGTACTCAACATCCTCCCCTTCTTTGCGCCGGATCAGCACCTTTTCCGTGTGGATGTGCCATCCCAGCATCCATTCTGCTTTGCAGTCTTTAAAGCGCTGAGAGGCCTTGGGAGAGCATGCAAGGTACATGCAGGCGTGTGGAACCTGAAGGTGGGTCCACACAAAGTCATTGTACCACCGCTCCCGGCAAACTTCCACTTCATACAATAACTCTTTGGGCAGGTATGGGTACTCCCACCCATATTCAGCAGCAACCTTTTGACAGAATAGGCGTTGTAGTCTCGTCAGTGGAGGCATCGTGGCTTTGTCTCCTTCACCTGGCAAGACTATGGCATCCGGGTGGCGAGGTGCTCTAAACACCTCCGTTCTGGGCATAGGTGCCCGCAGTGACAGTCTCTTATCCCCAGCATTAGTTGCAGGTGGCACCGGGAAGGCAAGAGTAGGCTGGGGACGGGACGCCTCCTCAGGCACTGGTGCCTCCACCCGGGGTGTACTATCCCCTGTAGACATGGGTGGGTCCCTGGTTCTGCGGAACGAGGTGAGAGGTACTTTGTCACAGCCCTTTTGAGCAAACAGTTCATCAATGGCGACATCGTCTCCCATATCAGAAGAGCGATTCTAGGTCGGAGGTGTCACACTCCTCCGCAGGTATGTAGCCTGTAGTGGAAACGGGACTACCACCCCCCACGGACACACAGGGTTGTGGATCCCCGACACCTCTGCTCACACACCAAGTCCCTCCGCCTGGCTTATCTCTGCCTTTTCTTTGAGTTAGGACGTCCGGAACTCTTCTCACCGGATCCATCGGGGCCGGGGGTAGGCAGGCGAGATGGTCCACCGCAACCGCTGGACGGGGCTACCATACCAGTCTTTCTCTTCGGCGGTGGATGCTGTGAGACAGTGGTGACCGAGTCAGCATCCTCGGATTTCTCCCGTATTTGAGTACTCACGACCTCCTCCGCGGTCGCTGCAGTGCGCACAGGGATGGCTGTCAAAACAGTGATTCCTCCTCTCTGAGTGGTGTTGCCTGCAGCACGGCCGGGGTAAATGGTTCTTGGCTTCTCAATGACTGGATCCACTTCGAATAAGAACTCCCCGCAGGCCTCGCATCGCCCGAACGGCTTCAGATGACACACCAGTCCCGAGCAGCTGGGACAAATCACACCCAGGGCCTCAACGTCCATGCATGAATACAGGGCGAATCGACCCCTTGGCTTTAGCTGAATCCCTGTATCGGTCACCGGAGCAGCAGCAGTCAAAGACGTGGTGGAAGGATGAAGTGGAACCCACGCTGTTTGTCCGAACATGGTGACTTTCTGCTGATCCATTGTGCACTGCAAGTTTTTGCGCCAATGTCCCACGTGTAGTCCTTCACACGTATTGTACTCCTCCCCTCTGCAATCTAGTTCGCAGGCTTTTCTTCTTTCCTGAGTCACGCCCACGAACTAAGCAGTGAGGGTGTGCCTGATGGCGCAGTGCAAATAGAAGCCCCCACGTGTAGTCCCTCACACGACTGAGCTCCCCCCTCTTCTCGCTCTTCTGCGCGGGCCTTTCCCTTCACTGGGTCATGTCCGCGACTTCGAGCAGGGATGCACTTTGGCCAATAATATGGCCGACCTACTCGGAACTCCTCCGGGCAGACACGTTCAAACTCCGTTGTAGCACAAACACCATCCTGGACGAGCCCCCACATGTAGCGGCCTCCTCCCTCTCCTCTTTACTTTCAACTCGTCTGTCTCTTGTCTAGGGGGTACCTTAGAGGAGAGAGAGCGGGGTCACCACGCCAAGTTCCCACTGCAGATGTGTGTGTGGTGGGAGACAATTCTCTTTTACCTTCGGGTCGGTGTTCTGCATCTGAAGCCTCCTCCTGGTGGTTTTCTAGAACAATGTCTACCAGAAAATGAGCCCCACACCATTAAAGTCCAACACTCCTTTATTCTTCCGATAACAGAGTAATGCACAGACAGTTGGACTCCCTCAACGAGTAGAACAGACAAAGGGGTGTGGATACGAGTAGGCCCAGACACAATGAACTCTCCACTTTCCTTCCTGAAAGTGGGTTGCGGTCTCCGATCGAGGGGAAATATCCTTCCAGGCGGTCTCCGGTGGAGGCTCACCCGTCACTGGCAATATGCTGCACCAGGTCTTCAAGCAAGTACCCCCTCCCGGTCCATTACGCCTCTGGATTCGGGTACCCACTCCCGGGGTTCCCTAGGATCTCCTTCCCTTGCGGAACTCAGTGGTGGGCACTGAGCTCCAGACATCCATCCGAGTACCTCACCCCAGTCTAAAGGTGCCTGGGATGGAACACGACCTCCGAACATCCTCTAGGCCTAGGCCGCCTAGAGGACCGACACAAACCACTGCCCTCAGGCTGAAGGTGCCTGGGACTCGACCCCCTGACAAAGATGGCCGGCCCCTTTATACCCTCTCCCAGCAGGCACGACGAGGGAGGACAAAAAGGGGTACGGCACACAGTAATGGTTCAGCCCCAGCCCAAGGCGACAGCGCCACCCGCTGGGCTGCAGGGAACTGCACATTACTGGTTTCTCTGCCAGTTTTAAATACACAGGGAAAGTGCATGCCCGCTAAACTAGTATAGCCAAAAATCTGGGAGGCTTAAACCACCACATCTTTGTGATTTATATAGTACTGGTCTTGTTAGATATGGATGAGAGTCTGACCAAATAAATTTATAAAAATCTGATTGGAATTTAGTGATCATTGTTTTATTAATTCTATTTGGAAGTGCCCTAAATAGGTATAACATTTTCGGTAGTATTGTCATTTTTATTGCTGTGATTCTACCTAAGAATGAAATCTTGAAGGATTTCCACATTTTTCCCCCTTTCTTTTTTTCCTTCTCCTCCCCCCCTTTCCTCTCCCCTTCTTTATTTTTTTTTTTTTATTTTTTTTATCTTCCTTCCTCCTCCCCTTCCTTTTCAGTACAATCTTTTTTTATTGAGATTTTTGGAAGAAATTAAAAACGATTATAATATTCCCACGCAGGGCATGTGAACAAATAAGCATGAAAGAACACAGCTTAATAATGTACATTAGAAACAAATGTAGTAGTGGGAATAGTCGAACCTCAACAACCCTCCGGCCAAGACCGGGGGTCAACACAAGGTAACTGAGCTTGATTGCTCAGAAATTAAATCGCAGAAGAATCCACAAAAAAATTTGAAAAACAAAACAAAATTCAAGGTTATATGAACAAAAAACACAAATAAAAAGTCACACAAATAAAAAACACAGGGGAAAAGCAAACATAGGTGGTTAAGAGGGGACACCAGAGAGGGGAAGGAAAGATAAAGGAAAAAAGGGGGTATTGAGCAGAAAGGTAGGGTAAGAAAAGGACAAGGGAAAAGTAGGGTACCCCCAGGTCGGGTGGGAAGAGGGGGTCAATTGGCGAGGCCCAAACTGATCAGATGCAGAGTGGGAGGAATGTAGGACCACCACGGGCCCCAAACTTTGAGGAACTTGGCGTGGGAGTCATGAAGAATACTGGACATCTTCTCATTAATCATAAGAGTCGTTAAGATGCTCTTCACCTCCGGAAAATGAAACAGTCGGCTTCTTCCAGGCCCTTGCTATTGCCCAACTTTTGCTGATAAGAGAAGAGGCCCAGGATCGGGCAGTGGAGTAAGGCCCATTTGGCTTCCCTGCGGGGGGATATATGGAAGAGAGTGGACAGAAGACCAAACACCCTTGACCAGAATCCCACCAAACGGGGGCAGGACCACCAGATATGAAGTTCATCTCCACGCTGACGACAGCCCCTGAAACATCTATCGCTGCAGGATGTGTTTGTTTTGGCGATACGGGAAGGGACCCAGTACCAACGGAGGAGCACCTTATAGGCTGCCTCTAGGGTAGCCGTGTTAAAGGATCATTTTGCAGTATTAGACCAGGCTTTGCTCCAATCCGCTAGCTCAATGTGTGATAAGTCCCGCTCCCAGTGAAGGACATAAAACAGTGAGGATGGAGTCCTGCTTGAGTTGAGGGAGGAGTATATCAAGGATATAGTACCTGAAGATCCAGGCGATTGTTGGCACGTAAGCTCAAAGGCCATCTTCTGGAAGGGGAAAACATCATTACGCCTGAGAGAGGAGATCCAGTGTCGTAATTGGAGATAGTGGAAAAATTCCACTGAGGGGGCGTCATGAGCTTCTCGGTGAGAAAGCCCATGAGGGGAAGGTGCGAGTTCCAAGAAAATGTCAGACTTGAGAGAATCCATGGGCTGGCCACCAGGAAAAAACATGAGGTTGTTCTAGGCCAGGGGGAAATAGGGGGTTATTCAGGAGGGGAAGGAGTGGCAGGGACGGGGACATAAGCCCACCAGAGTACCGGACTGTGTCCCAGAGTTTTAAGCTATGGGCCATCAAAGGGCTGAGTGAAGAGGAATGCATTTTAGGAGGGAGCCATAAGAGAGCGGAGATGGGGACCGGTGCACAATTGGGTATCTTCAGGAGAACCCAGGAAGGAATATCGGAAGTAGCTTGGAGCATTGTAAGCTGAGAGATTTGTGCAGCTTGGTAGTATTTGGCGATGTTCGGGACTCCAAGCCTGCCCCTCAGTCTGTAAACATACAGGGTAAAGCGAGAAACCCTGGGGCGCTTGTTGGCCCAGATAAAAGAAAGAAGCTTTTTCTGGAGGAGTCGCAAGAAGAATGCAGGGATACGGACTGGTAGAGTCTGGAAGATGTATAAGATCTTTGGGAGGACCGTCATCTTGACAGCAGAGATGTGGCCAATCCAAGACAAGGTAGGGAACTTCCCGGATGCCATGAGCGCCATGATGGAGCGCAACAGAGGATAATAGTTCGCAGAAAACAAAGAGGAGTAAGAGGGGGTCAACTTAATACCCAAGTATTCTAAAGTAGAGCCGGACCAGCGGTATGGGAAAGAGGATTGGAGGTGTGCGACCAGGGGGCTCGGAAGGGAGATGTTCAGCGCCGTGGTTTTATGGGGGTTAATCTGGAGCCCTGAAATGGTGGCAAAGAGGGTCAGGAGGGATTGTAGATTGGGTAGGGAGACAATTGGGTTCATAAGGGTCAAAAGAATATCGTCCGCAAACATATTTACTTTGTAACATTCGCCTGCATATGGGATCCCATTAATGTTTCAGTCAGCTCTAAGGGCCATGGCCAGGGGTTCAAGGGCAAGGATGAAAAGAACCGGAGACAGGGGACAACTCTGCTGTGTTCCTCTGGAGATAGGGAATGGGGGTGACAAACAGCCCGCATAGTGGACGGCGGCCAAGGGGAAGAGTAGAGTGCAGCCAGCCAGGAGAGAACGGATTCTCCAAAGCCCCAACGCTGGAGTACGTAGTGCAAGTAGTCCCACAAGAGGGAATCGAAAGCTTTGTACGTATCAAGCGAGGGAAGAAACCCCAGAATTTTGCAATGGTGCAGCAGGGAAATAAGGTGAACCACCTTCCGCACATTGTCCCCAGCCTGGCGACTGAGCACAAAGCCCACCTGGTCCCTATGGATCAAGGGTTGGAGGTATTTATTAATGCGTGAACACAGGATCTTGCCCAGTAATTTCATGTCCTCATTCAGCAAAGAAATGGGCCGAAAATCTTGGGGGTCATGGGCTTCCACAGATAAAGGAAGAAAGGGGGTATTGAGCAGAAAGGTAGGGTAAGAAAAGGACAAGGGAAAAGTAGGGTACCCCCAGGTCGGGAGGGAAGAGGGGGTCAATTTTTGGAATCATGGATATGTGTGCTCGTAAGGAATCCGGGGATGGTAGAGCTCCCTGTTTCATGCTATTAAAGTATGCTGCCAGGTGGGGGAGCAAGAGGGAAGAAAATTTCCGGTAATATAGGCCGGAGAAGCCATCTGGACCTTGGGCCTTAGAGGATCTAATAACTTTGATGGCCTGGGCTACCTCCAGCTCAGAAATGTCTGCGTTAAGGGCCGTGTGAACTGCAGATGAGAGATGGGGGAGGTGTAGGTCATGGAAAAAGGCATCTGCTAAATCAAGGGGGAACGGGGGGGTTTCCTATACAGAGTGGTAAAAAAATCAGCAAAGGCCGTTGTAAATTTGCTCGGGTCAGAAGTAAGGTCACCACCCATCGAGCAGAGGTGAACTGGTTTGTGGGCATGGCCTGTGGCATTGAGTTTTCTGGCCAGCATCACGCCTGGTTTGTTCGCACCGGAATAGAATTTATGCTTGGCCCACCGCAGGGCTTTTTCGGCTCTGTCGGTAGATAATAAATCTAATTCCGTGACAATAGTGTCGTGAGCCTTCTTGTTAGCGGGGGTAGGGTTGGATTTCCATGTCGCATCAGTGGATGCCAGGCAGGCCATGAGTTCTTGGATCTTCTTTTCCCTATCCCGCTTGCGAGAAGAGGCAAGCTGAATACAATGGCCCGCATAGTGGCCTTCCCACAAGGAGATAGGCGACGCCACTGAGCCCACGTTGTCTGAAAAAAAAATGTTGGAGGCAAGAATGAAGTTCAAGAAGGGCATCCTGGGATGTTAAAAGAGAGTCATTGAGCCGCCATTGATAGGGCGAGTGAGTTAAGCCAGTAAGAACAAGCGAGAAGACTATGGGATCATGATCGGACCATGGAGAGGCAGGGATCGTTATCTTATGAATATTGGAAATGATTTGTATAGGAATGAAGACATGGTCGATCCTGCAGAAGCTATCATGCGGATTGGAGTAAAAAGTAAAATCACGGGCACGAGGGTGATGTTCCCGCCACGCGTCTACCAAGCCATGTGATTGCAAGAGAGATCGCATTTGGGCTTCTACAGCCGGGTCATGAGAGGAGGACGCTCCCAGTGCACATTAGAGTCACCCATAAGAATAAGAGTCCCGGAACAATGCTGGAAGACCACGTTAAGGAGGTGGGAGAAAAATCTGTGTTGAAAGCGGTTAGGAGCATAATAGGCTACCAAGGTTACATCATGACCCTTAAGAGCGCCATGAAGCAGCAGATATCTACCTGTCGGGTCTGCAATTTCCTTGGAGCAGGAGAATAAGAGGTTGCGCTGAAAGGCGATTAGGACCCCCCTATGTTTCTCGGGCGCAGACGCTACGTGGAAGTTAGGGAAGTGAGGAGAGAGGTATTTTGGGGCGGAGGAAGAGGAAAACCTAGTCTCTTGTAAGCATACCACGTCAACATGGCTAGTTTTAAGATGGTGAAATACCTTTGTACGTTTTACTGGCGAGTTAAAACCATGGATATTATGCAAATAAAATTTCAAAGGGGTCATAGCCATAGCAAGGAGATGAAGTTGAGCTGAACTGTGAGGATTCCATAGCGGCCTTCAGGGACTTGTAGTTTGAGCCAAAATCGAGCGCCGACCTGGGGGTACAAGAGAGGGAAAAAACAGAGACAAAGGGAAGAAGGGAAAAGATCAGAAGAAGGGAGAGACAAAACAAAAACAGAACAGTAGAGGACGGAGGATGGTACTAGGTACATCACGACAAGCGTGAACTATCTAAAAATAAGATGTGCAAGGCAGGGGGGCTCTGCCGCCGGACACATGGCTGCATTGGGCTTAAGTCGCCATTATTATCAATTTAAGGGAGAGTTTTGGCCAGGAAGAAAAAAAGAGGGAATAATAAATAAATAAATAGAAAATAACAAAATAAGATAATGATAAAAAGGAAAGAAGAGAGAGCAAAGAAAGAAATAAAGGAAAAAAAAATAAAAAAATTAGGAAGGGAGGGGGGTGGATGAATAGGAGATGCAACAGGCGCCCCTGGGATCAATGGGAGAATTTAACATGCAGGGGGCCAGTAAAACAGGCCGCATATAATAGAGGAAGAGGCGACAAAAACAAAATTTCAAAAACATTTTAGCAAGCATACAAAAGAACATCAGCACAATAACACAGTAATGGCGCCTCGTCATGGGTCGGCAGGGAGGGAATGTGGGCATGAAGCCCCAGATCAACTGGTTAAGGGAATATAGCGTAGGATCCACCGGGGGAACCCGGGGCCAGCCTACTCCCGCAAACCCATGAAGAAGGAGATTCCCCCTAGGGGGCAAAAACAAGAGGTGAAAAGGGTGAGCAAGAAGAAGACAGTGGTACGCAGGCAGGCACAGGCTAACCGTCCAGTTGAAGTTCAAACAAGAGTGAGCCGTAACAGTGCCAGCATGCCAAAGTAGGGTAGCCCAACCGACCATAGGTAGGGTAAACAAATATTGAATAATAAAAATAAAATACATTTAAATTAAAAAAAAGGGGGGGAGGAATGAGTTGCCAAACATTAGTCAAAGTCAAAAGAGGAGAGAATTTCTGAGCCTACCGTCTCTCACAGTGGACGGTAGGAAACGTAAGTCGGTAAGTCCAGAGGACTCATTCAAATAGGGTCAAACTTGCAGAACCAGGGCTTATCCCGGGCCTGAGCATGGGGAGCCAGTTGTGGATGGGGAGCGCGGATGGGAATGCTTGTGGCTTTTTTCTGCTTCCCAGGTGCGGCCCGGGAGGTTAGCAGCAGGGTGGAGAGGGGCAGAGTCGGCCGGGCTCCGGTTACCTTCGGTAGGTGGCAAAAGATGAAGGGATTCCAGAATTGCTTGCGCCTCGTCTGGAGAGGTCAGGGTATGTGTGCGGCCCTTGTAAAAAAAAAAAAGTTTAAAGGGGAAACCCCAACGGTACCGGATATGATGGGCCAGCAGAGTGGAGGTGTAGGGCTTCATCTGTCTCCTCTTCATGATCGTGGACTGGGAGAGATCTGCAAAAACTTGATAGCGGTTACCCTGGAATACTAGGTCAGATTTGTCCCTGGCTTCTCGCAAAAGGGTTTCTTTAGTGCGGTAGTAGGTGAACTTTATCACAATGTCCCGGGGCAGCCCCTCAGATTTCTTAGGACCCAGCATGCGGTGGATACGGTCGAACTCCAATCGATCTATGGGGGTGCCAGGCACTAGCTCCTGGAACAGAGTTGTTGCTGTGGAGGTGAGGTCTGTGACAGTCTCAGGGATGCCTCTGAGACGCAGGTTACCTCTGCGGGCCCTGTTCTCAAAGTCCTCCAAACGGAGGTGAGCAGCTTCTAGTTCCTTTTTCAGGTCGGTGATGTCCTGCTTGTGATTCTCTAAGACTGTGGCAGCCGCGTCCATTTTGTCCTCCAGATCATTGATGCAGGAACCAAGTTCCCTGATCTCCCTGGTGAGCTGTGTTGCAAGCTTGGTGGTAGCAGCCGAAAGCTCCGCTTGCAACATAGTTTTAAAGCGTGCCAAGAGATCGGCATCGCGGAGTACAGGCTGCTGGTGCGAAGTCACTTCCAATGAGTCACTACCGGCATCCTCGAGGGGAGATGGCTGGAAGAAGTCTGGGCTTGAGGCCGGGGCTTCAATGATGGCGTCAGGTGAGGAGGATTCCGGTCCGCTGACTTAGTGCTGGCAGATCGGGTAGATCTCCTCTCCATGGGGTGTGCGGAGCTGTAAGGGACCGAAGAGATGCAGGGGAGGCCAAGAGTACCCTCAATAACAGTAATAGTGTGGCTGATGTGTCCAGGCAGCGAGGAGCGAGATTAGCGAGCGGCCAACTTGGTTCGCTGCTCGCAAGCGCCCCCGGATTTCCACATTTTAAGTGTCAATCTTATTTTTTGCATTAATGGCATATCATTTTTTGATGCGAGATCTTTGATGTTGGGGGTGAGAGAAATACCTAAGTATGAGAGAGACTCTATCGACCAAGAAAACTTAAAAGAGGAGTGTAGGGAATCTAAGTGGGAAGGTGGAATGCTTATTGGCATACCTATCGATTTGGAGACATTAACAGATAAACCTGATAGAGATGTAAATGTATTAAGGGTATGTAGAAGGTTAGGTAATGCTATATTCGGTTGAGTAAGGAATATCATAATATCATCTGCATACATGCTTAATTTATAGGTGTTGGTTTTTGTTGTATAGCCTTTGATGTCTCTGTGTAGTAGGATTGCTGTTGCTAATGGTTCGATCACTAAAGAAAATAGTAATGGGGAAAGGGGGCATCCCTGTCGTCTACCCCTGCCCACTTTGAAAAAGTCAGAGTTGCAGCCTGGTATTCTTATTCTAGTAGAAGGGTTGTGATAAAGGGCATGAAAGGCGTGTATAAATTCTCCTTTAAATCTGTATTTATTCAGTACTATATCTAGGAATCTCCAAGAAACACTATCAAACAATTCTAATTTCTCATGCCTTTATTGAACAAACCCATTAAACATTCACAGCGATGGAGGAAAAAGTACCTGAAACCTTAGGCTAGGTCTCCACTATTGCGACCCCAATGTCGCGCGATTTACAGTGCGATTTACAAATGACTTTGTGCGACTTTAATGTTATGCGATTTAGTCATAGTGATGTAATTCCTTATCCTACTCAGTCATTTCCCCTTCCTCTTCCATTGCCACGTGTTGTATAGTGCTTAGCAAACATATTGGCTATGCAATATGTTGGGTCATCAGTAGGGATGAACTTTATGTTCGAGTCGAACATGAGTTCGGCTCGAACATTGGCTGTTTGCCCGTTCAGCGAACAGCGAACAATTTGGGGTGTTCGTGTAAAATTCGAAAAGCCGCAGAACACCCTTTAAAAGTCTATGGGAGAAATCTAAAGTGCTAATTTTAAAGGTTAATATGCAAGTTATTGTCATAAAAAGTGTTTTGGGACCTGGGTCCTGCCCCGGGGACATGTATCAATGCAAAAAAAAGTTTTAAAAACTGCAGTTTTTTCGGGAGCAGTGATTTTAATAATACTTAAAGTGAAACAATAAAAGTGAAATATTCCTTTAAATTTCGTACCTGGGGGTGTCTAAAGTATGCCTGTAAAGTAGCTCATGTTTCCTGTGTTTAGAACTGTCCCTGCACAAAATGTCATTTCTGAAGGAAAAAAAGTCATTTAAAACTACTCGCGCCTGTAATGAATTGTCGGGTCCCGGCAATACAGAGAAAAGTCATTGAAAAAAAAAATGCGTGGGGGTCCCCCAAAATTCCATTAACAGGCCCTTCAGGTCTGGTATGGATTTTAAGGGGAACCCCGCACCAAAAAAAAAAATGGTGTGGGGTCCCCCCAAAAATCCATACCAGACCCTTATCCGAGCACGCAACCTGGCAGGCCGCAGGAAAAGAGGGGAGATGAGAGAGCGCCCCCCCTCCTGAACCGTATCAGGCCACATGCCCTCAACATGGGGAATCTGTCCCCATGTTGATGGGGACAAGGACCTCATCCCCACAACCCTTGCCCGGTGGTTGTGGGGGTCTGCGGGCAGGGGGCTTATCGGAATCTGGAAGCCCCCTTTAACAAAGGGGACCCCCATATTCTGACCCCCCCATGTGAATTGGTAATGGGGTACATTGTACCCCTACTAGTTCACAAAGAAAGTGTAAAAAATTGTAAAAAACACACAGACACAGTTGGGATAAACATTCCAGCGAAGTAATACAGTCTGTTCAGCGTTGTTCTCTATGTCCCGCGGTGATCCGATGTCAAGCGATGCTGCAGTCTCCAGTCTCCACTCCACACAAAACCCTGATTGACGTAAGAGGGGGCCCGTCCACATCATAGGGTAAGCCACGGCTTTCCCCGGCGAGCAGGGAATTCCCAATGATGTCGGCGGGTGACCCCGCCCCCTCTTACGTCATGGGGGTTTCATGTGGAGTGGAGACTGGAGAGTGCAGCATCGCTGGACATCAGATCACTGCCTGACATAGAGAACAATACTGGACAGACTGTATTACATCGCTGGAATGTTTTTTTTTTTTTTTTTTTTAATAAAGGACTTATCCCAACTGTGTCTGTGTGTTTTTTTCAAAATTTTTACACTTTCTTTGTGAAATGGTAGGGGTACAATGTCCCCCTTACCAATTCACATAGGGGGGGCAGAATCTGGGGGTCCCCTTTGTTAAAGGGGGCTTCCAGATTCCGATAAGCCCCCCGCCCGCAGACCCCCACAACCACCGGGCAAGGGTTGTGGAGATGAGGCCCTTGTCCCCATCAACATGGGGACAAATTCCCCATGTTGAGGGCATGTGGCCTGGTACGGTTCAGGAGGGGGGGGGGGCGCCAAGCTAATTTTTATTTTTATTTTGGTGCAGGGTTCCCCTTAAAATCCATACCAGACCTGAAGGGCCTGTTAATGGAATTTTGGGGGATCCCCACCCATTTTATTTTTTTAATTTTTCAATGACTTTCAATGACTTTTCTCTGTATTGCCGGGACCCGACAATTCATTACAGCCACAAGTAGTTTTAAATTACTTTTTTTCCTTCAGAAATGACATTTTGTACAGGGACAGATCTAAACACGGGGAAACATGCGCTACTTTACATGCATACTTTAGACACCCCCCAGGTCCGAAATTTAAATATTTCACTTTTATTGTTTCACTTTAAGCATTATTAAAATCACTGCTCCCGAAAAAACTGCAGTTTTTTTTTGCATTGATACATGTCCCCTGGGGCAGGACCCAGGTCCCCAAACACTTTTTATGACAATAACTTGCATATTAACCTTTAAAATTAGCACTTTTGATTTTTCATGTTCGTGTCCCATAGACTTTAACGGTGTTCGCTTGTTCGAACAAATTTTTTGCCTGTTCGCATGTTCTGGTGCGAACCGAACCGGGGGGGGGGGGGGGTGTCCGGCTCATCCCTAGTCAGAAGTCATTATGGCTGCTGTAGCAGCATTAATAGACGAAAAAGAAGAGGATAACCGGAGGAGGAAAAGGCATAGGTTTTGGATCCATCCTCTAATCGCCCAAAGGGAAGAGAGAGGCCAGTTTTGGGTCCTTTATAACTACCTCCGTGCTCATAAAGACAAATTCTTCAACTACACACGGATATCAATTAGAAGGTGAGAACATATTTTGGGATACGTGTATATGCATGGTCACCATGACTCTTTTCTAGTTTTTAGCTTTGAATAGCTAGAAATGTTCCGAAAAACCTGAGCAAATGATTAGAAAAATGGAAATAGAGTAAAAAATTGTAAATTTTTACATGATCAATCTAGCTAATAGATATATATTTTCTCTTTACAGTTTTGATGAATTGTTGGCTTTGCTCTCTAGCCATCTAGAGCGACAAAATACCAGTTTCCAAAAGAGTATTCCGGCTGTTGAAAGACTCATTATAACATTGAGATTACTTTTCATACCTACTTTTACTTCTTATTACCCCATATGTGGCATTTGGAGATCCACATCATTCTTTGATCCTTTTAACATGAATTGAAATAATAAATACTAGCATGTAATTGTGGGTGTGATTGTGTTTACCATATTAATTGTCCCTGTACATCACCAGTGTCTTTCTCCTGCCCCTCTTTTTTCTTCACTTCCTCAGGCACCTCCTTCCAAGCTCGTTTTTTGGTTCTAATATAGAAGAAGCTTATTGTTAATATGCATCAATCTGATAAATTGTATTTACTCTGCCATTTTAGGTACCTGGCATTGGTAACTGGACATTCCTTTGCAAGTTTGCATTTTGAGTTCTTGGTTGGCAAAACTACTGCCAGCAATTTTGTACATGATATATGCAGAGACATCTGGAATGTTCTTAGGGATTTTGTCCTAAAGAAGAACATCCTGAAGCTTGGTGCAAGATAGCGGAAGTTTTCTGGGACCGATGCAATTTTCCGAATTGTGTAGGGGCAATTGACGGCAAACATATAAGGGTAGTAATGCCCATTGGCAGTGGAACCAAATTCTTCAACTATAAAACATATTTTTCGTTTTTCTTACTAGCAGTGGCTGATGCCAATTATTGTTTTAGATATATAGACATAGGATCATACGGCAGCAGCTCAGACTCCTGTATTTATGCACAATCATGTTTTGGAAGAATGTTGAGGGAAAATGGCCTGGACCTGCCACAGGACTGTCTGCTGCCAGGGACAAATGGGCCACCACTGCCATTTGTCTATGTTGGGGATGAAACCTTTGCTCTCTGTGACCATCTACTAAGGCCTTATTCCAATTGGTCTCTGAGTGAAGAGAAGAGAATCTTCAATTACCGCTAAACGAGGGCAAGACGAGCTGTCAAATGTGCTTTTGGCATTTTATCTAACAAGTAGCGGTTCTTACATACACCTATAAATTTGAAAATGGAGAATGCAATATCTGCGATAAAAGCAGCATGTGTGCGTCATAACTATGTCCGAATTTGTGATGGGTATCTTTTTGGAGATTCCCTCATACATGATATGAAGGTTGCACAATGGAGTGCCAGTAGGGGCACCAGCAATGGTGCCACTGTGCGTGAGGGTTTCACTTCGTTTTTCATGTCTGCCGTTGGTTGCGTCCCCTGGCAGCATGATGCTATTGCATAATGTATGTCACACATTTTATTTTTGATAATTTTTTAGATGTCTGTTATGTGTAATTGCATTCAAATGCTGAATAACAGTTCTTTAATCCCCCTCCCCCCCAAAAAAAGGGATAATTGAAAAACACATAATGTAACCAGAATAATTTTTAATTGGAAAATGTTCGTGCAAGAATACACCAAAATAAAGTTTGTTTTCAGTGAACTATACCATTTTTTGGTTGTTTATTTTTGGCAACCACAACAAAGAAAAATAAATTAACATATGTCAATTTGAGCAACACCAAAAAAAAGGCATACCAAAAATAACAATATAGAATCTGAACTACACCATTTTGGGTTGTTGTTTTGGCAACCACAACAAAGAAACATAAATGAACAGGTATCAAAACAACACCAAAATTAACAAAACCTTACAATTTCTGGTATTTTTTTGTCTCAGTGGTCCCGAAACCTGAACTAGTGGTTGGCCCAGGATAATCCACTGATGTTCCTGGGTAGTATTTCCTTTCCAGAAAAGGCAGAACCTGACTGGGTTTAGGCTGCCTAAGTTGGTGAGTGGTCGGGGGGCCAAGGGTGGAGGTATTGGGGGCAGGAATTGGTTGTAACATGCGTGGCTTTGAGGGATTCAGCATATTACAGTACTTGTCACAGTATGTCCATTTTTTTTGTGGGGCATACTGTGTACTTGGAAAGTGAGGGTACCGATGATAAGGGGAATATGGGGGGGGGGTTGCATATATGCGGAGGATGAGCAGTTGACATCAAAGCCATCCTGAGTGCATATTTTTTCTCTTGGGGGACCAGTTTACATATGCCTAAAATTTACAGTGAGAAATGCGGTGTCTTCGCACTGGTTTTCAGCCATTTTAGTGGACATCTCACTGACCACATGTAAGATTTTATCCATGGGTTTCTCAGCCCTGTCACTTCCCCTTGTAGATCTTCGCAAAGGCCTAGAGACATTGCTAGGCCCTGGTTCAGCCTCCTCCTCATTCATGGAGTTTGTTGATGACCTTTTTCATCTACGAACAGTTCCTTGTGAACAGTGTCTTGGAATTGTTGTTCCTTCTCCTCCACAGCATCCTCCTCTGACTCATCTTCTGATGCTAAACCCTGTGTGCTGTCTTTCCAGCTTGCTTGGGTTCTGAAATATGAATACCACATTTTTAAAGGAAGCATTACAATTTTATATCTCTCTCGCATTTCCAACACCGTTTTTAAATATTTGATATCCCTGGCATGGACATATAGGGCTAATCTTTTTGAGCCGGAACAACTCTTTCCTTCTTTTAATATTTGTAGGTCCGGGTTGTAAAAGTATTTGAGACTTCTCCATCGAGTTCGTAATGAGTGCACTGCAAAATATAAAGACAATACCAAGTAAAAAGAAAAAATCTTTATTAACTGGCCATAGATCATTCATTTGCTAGGCTGCATAATTGATGTTGATGGTGGGAAAACAACCGCAAGCTATATTATCCATGACACCTGCAGAATTTGTGATGTGCTGAAGGATGCCATCAGGGCCATCTTTAATGTTGTTTGGACCATGGGTAAGTATTATTTGGGGCCCCCCCACACACATACACAGATTTACTTTCCTGCAGCCACAGGTTGCAGGAAAGAAACTAGCTAAATTCCACCATCAACACAGACAGTGTTGAAAGGGAATTCCCTCCTGCCAAACCATTGTGATCTCCCGGC
This sequence comes from Rana muscosa, assembly GCA_029206835.1. Taxonomy (NCBI): domain Eukaryota; kingdom Metazoa; phylum Chordata; class Amphibia; order Anura; family Ranidae; genus Rana; species Rana muscosa. The sequence continues at coordinate 9,304,162 of CM055123.1, read as the reverse complement.
AGGAGAAGCAGTCCCCACCAAGAAAACAGTGCACATTATTACCACACACTAATTTTTTGCTAGAGGTTACTGCACATTATTACCACACACCCATTGGTTGCTAGAGGTAAATGCACATTTAAATAGGTGCAAGCTGCAAAGTGCTAAGCAACATATATCAACCACTTACATTTTGCAGACCGTTTTGTAGCTGATAAAGAGTCCCAGGTATCAAAATATATGTGAGCCACTTCCAACCATGCTCTCTCCTTCTTTACATGATATTTGTAACATGGATCTCTGTGGTCATATATTGCCAGACGTTGTCTGACAAGCCAAATGATTTCTTCATTGTCATGAACTTGTTGCTTGTTCTTTCTAGCCCTAGGCATGCTTCCTGCTGTCTTCCACACTCATGTACAATTCTATGTAGGAAGTGATGTATTTGGGAGGAGCAGAAATCATATGCTTCCGCAGACTTCCGTGGAAGTCGCAACAAAGTCGCGGTGACATACATGTACATGCGGCTGCATACCGACTTAATTACATTCTATGGAGAACAAGTCGCACCGAAGACGGAACAAAGTAGTCCAAAAACCTTTTCTCTTTCGTTCATGGACGGACACAGCCCTAATCTTGACAAAGTGGGTAATAGCCTTCATTCAGAAGTGACTAGGCAGAAACTTGTACCTCTGGGTATAACCCCTCTCTCTGCATCTCGCAGATCAGTTTTTTTCTGCCTAGCATAGGAGAAGGACATGGTTCTCTTCGGGCCCATAGGTCCTGGGTTTTTTTTCTAAATTTTTGTTCCTATGATCTTCGATCAACTGCCGACTGGGTGACAGGCTGGATCCCTGATCCTTGTAGTCTCCCCAGTTTCAGCCATCGAGCATGTGCCGACCCTAGCTACACGTTGGGTTGTCCACGACATGCCCGTCGCTCTACGGGTGGCCGGTGAGCTATGCGCTCCAGGGCATGCATATGACCGGTCTCTACGGCCGAGTCACAGCATGCCGGGCCGACAGTCACCTCCGTAACTGCGCAGAAGATGGTCTATCTGGGATTCTTCCAGCTTAATCCACACAGGAAGGGTAAATAGCAATCCCCTGCTTCGACAGGAGGACATAGCTGGACATTCCTAGAGAGATTGAGTAGGGGGTTCTATCCTTCCTTTCCTCTCTCCCTTCCTTCCCTCCTCCCTGGGCTCTGTGAGCTAGGCTGGCTGCTGGGTGCCAGGGGTTCACCTGGGGGGCTCCATCTGGGGCGGGAACTGCGCTGTACGTCTGCTTCTGGGGTGCTAGTGGGCTGCTATTAAGAGTGTCAGTTTTGCTTAACTATGTGTTTCTCCCTCCATGCTGTCGGCAGCCATTTTCTTGTAGTCTGCGCCTGTTTTGGACTCTGCCACTCGGTGGCCATTTTCTTGTGGTCCGCGCCTGTTTTGGCCTCTATCTGCTGCTCGGTGGCCATTTTCTTGTGGTCCGCGCCTGCTTTGGCCTCTATCTGCCGCTCGGCGGGCATTTTCTTGTGGTCCACGCCTGTTTTGGTCTCTATCTGCTGCTCTGCAGCCATTCCTGCAAAATATACACCTGAAGCTAGCCCTTATTGCTGTGTTTTCCTGTTGTGTAACACAGGCAGGCATCTGCAGCACTTAAAGCAGGCGTAGTGTGATTCCTGCAAAATATACAGCTGAAGCTAGCCCTTATTGCAGTGTTTTCCCATTATGTAACACAGTCAGGCATCTGCAGCACTTAAAGCAGGCGTAGTGTGATTCCTGAAAAATATACACCTGAAGCTAGCCCTTATTGCTGTGTTTTCCTGTTGTGTAACACAGGCAGGCATCTGCAGCACTTAAAGCAGGCGTAGTGTGATTCCTGCAAAATATACAGCTGAAGCTAGCCCTATTTGCTGTGTTTTTCTGTTGTGTAACACAGGCAGGCATCTGCAGCACTTAAAGCAGGCGTAGTGTGATTCCTGCAAAATATACCGCTGAAGCTAGCCCTTATTGCTGTGTTTTCCTGTTGTGTAACACAGGCAGGCATCTGCAGCACTTAAAGCAGGCGTAGTGTGATTCCTGAAAAATATACACCTAAAGCTAGCCCTTATTGCTGTGTTTTCCTGTTGTGTAACACAGGCAGGCATCTGCAGCACTTAAAGCAGGTGTAGTGTGATTCCTGCAAAATATACAGCTGAAGCTAGCCCTTATTGCTGTGTTTTCCTGTTGTGTAACACAGGCAGGCATCTGCAGCACTTAAAGCAGGCGTAGTGTGATTCCTGAAAAATATACACCTGAAGCTAGCCCTCATTGCTGTGTTTTCCTGTTGTGTAACACAGGCAGGCATCTGTAGAACTTACAGCGGGCGTAGTGTGCTTCTTGCAAAATATACACCTGAAGCTACCCCTTATTGCTGGTTTTCCCATCTCCCTGCAGGCCTTTAGAATGTCTGGAAGGCAAACAAGGAGAGGCAGACAGTCAGGGGTCAATAAAAGAGGGCAAGCAGGCTCTGTGTCTAGAGACAACAGTGCTGGTCGTGGATGCGGTGCATCGCCATCAGCACGTGGCCATGGGACACGCTTGTCCTTCTTTTCGGCAGCTGGACGTGTTGAGCCGCATCATGCCGAAGACTTGGTAGAGTGAATGGCCAAGCCCTCCTCATCCTCCTCATCCTCTCTCACCCAGGCTCAGGGTACTGGCAAAGCAGCTGCCAAAGCGTCCTCAATGTCATCATCAGTCACTCCTTCCCTAGACCCACCGTGTCCTCCTGAGGAGTCCCCCGAACTGTTTGAGCACAGTGTTGGGTACATGCTCCAGGAGGATGCCCAGCGTTTCGAAGGGTCTGAAGATGATACCCAGCTAGAAGAAGGCAGTAGCGTGAGAGCAGAGAGAGGGGATGCTCAAGAAGGACACCAATCTGGCAGTCATGTTCCAGCAGCTGCAGCATACTGCCAGATTGGTTCCAGTGATGAGGAGGGAGGGGATGATGAGGTCACTGACTCCACGTGGGTGCCTGATAGGAGAGAGGAGGAGTAGGAGGAGGATGAGGAGGAGGCACATCTCCAACAAGGCAGGATGGATGCCCTCCGGGGGCCAGCGTAAGGGCAGCACACCGACTGAATCACACCGCAGAGCTCCGCCTGTGCAGGGCGCTGCCTCTGCTCGTTATTCCAAAAGTTCTTTGGTGTGGGCCTTTTTTGAGTCGAGTGCATCAGATCGCACCGCTGCTGTTTGCAACATATGTCTGAAGCGTATCTCGCGTGGCCAAAACATCAGCCGCTTGGGCACCACATGCTTGACCAGACATATGTTGACCTGCCATGCAGCTCGTTGGCAAGCCTACCTTAAAGACCCACACCAAAGAACAACGCGGACCTCTCCTTGCTCCGCATCAGCTGGGATCTCCAACCCCACTATAGCTTCAGTCCTCTCTGAAACCTGCACTGAGAGGAATGAAGGTGTAGAATTAGGTGTGTCACAGCCAAGTACTTGCGGGCACTCTGCTAGCAGTACACCCACGTCCGATTCTAGCAGGCAAATTTCCCTGCCCCAGCTGCTGGACCGTCGAAACAAGTTCACTCCCAGCCATCCACATGCCCAGCGGTTGAATGCTAGCTTGGCTAAATTGCTAGCACTTCAACTGCTGCCTTTTCAGTTGGTAGACTCGGCCCCTTTCCGTGAGTTTGTGCAATGTGCGGTTCCCCAGTGGCAGGTTCCCAAACGCCACTTTTTCTCACGGAAGGCAATTCCGGCTCCCTACCGGTATGTGGAAGGCAATGTCCATGCCTCGCTGGACAGGGCGGTCAGCGGTAAGGTGCATATAACCGCTGACTCATGGTCCAGCAGGCATGGAGAGGGACGTTACCTTTCTTTCACGGCCCATTGGGTCACTCTTTTGGCAGCTGGAAAGGATGCAGGACAAGGTGCTACTACAAAATGCTACTACTGGTTGTGACACACCTCTCTCCTCCACCCCCTCCTCTTCTTCTTCCTCCATGGCCTCTTCCTGTGCTTTGTCCTCTGAACCAGCGGTGCTCCGTAGGCGTTCAAGGGGCTACGCAAGTACGCAGGCAAAAAGATGCCATGCCGTGCTTGCGCTGGTGTGTTTGGGGGACAGGAGCCACTCTGGGGCAGAGGTTGTCAGCTCTGCAGGGGCAGGTCGAGAGGTGGTTGACGCCACGCCAGCTTAAGGCAGGAATGGTGGTTTGCGACAATGGCACCAACCTCCTCTCCGCCCTCCGACAGGGACAACTGACCCATGTGCCCTGTGTGGCTCACGTCCTTAACCTAGTGGTGCAGCGGTTCTTGGGCAGGTACCCAGGCTTACAGGATGTCCTGAGGCAGGCCAGGAAAGTCTGTGTGCATTTCCGCAGATCATATAATGCCAGTGCTCGGCTGGCTGAGCTGCAAAAGGAGTTGAACCTGCCCAAGAACCGCCTTATATGTGACATGCCCACCAGGAGGAACTCAACGTTGGCCATGCTGCAGTGGCTGCACACGCAGCAGAGGGCCATCAATGAGTACCTGTGCGACTACAGCACCAGGACAGGGTCAGGGGAGCTCGGGTTTTTTTCACCACGCCATTGGGGCATGATCAGGGATGCATGCACTGTCCTGGCACCATTTGAGGAGGCCACGAGGATGGTGATCAGTTACAGTGCATGCATCAGTGACACTGTACCTCTTGTCCACCTGTTGGAGCATACGCTGCGTGGAATAATGGACAGGGCACTTGAGGCAGAACAGAGGCAGGAAGAGGAAGACTTCCTTACCTCTCAAGGCCCCCTTTACCCAGACGGTGTTCCTTCTGTCCCACCCATCCCACAGGAAGAGGAGGAGGAGGAGGATTGTGTCAGCATGGAGGTGGAGCCTGGCACTCAGCATCAACAGCAGCAGTCTTTTAGGGATGATTTACAGTCCCAAGAAACACGTGGACTTGTATATGGCTGGGAGGAGGTGGCTGCGGATCATGTCGTCCTTAGTGACCCAGAGGACTCTGGACCGAATGTCTCAGCTAACCTACGCTGCATGGCCTCCCTGATCCTGCAAAGTCTGCGGAAGGATCCTCGTATTCTTCGGATCAAGGAGAGGGACCATTACTGGCTGGCCACTCTCCTTGATCCACGGTACAAGGCTAAGGTTGCGGACCTTATCTTACCGTCGCAGAGGGAGCAGAGGATGAGACAACTCCGGGAGGCCTTGCAGAAAGGTCTGTGCAACGCGTTCCCAGAGACTGGGAGGTTACAAACTCCTGGTCCGGGACAACGAGTTGCTGAGGCTTCGGTCAGTCAAAGATCCGATTCATGATGATATCTTGGAAAAATATTTTTGTTTCTGGGTGCTGCCACCAGTGGCTAAGGCACAATTTTTCAGCCCCTGTTTAACAGGGGCGTGTAATTAAAATTTTTGATGCAATGCTTTGCAGCAGGGCCCATTCCTGCACTCCAACTAGAGTATCTGGGAGAGGTTGCAGTGTCGTGGCACCAGCATCAGTGCCTAAGGCCCAATTTTTCAGCCCTGTTTAACAGGGGCGTGTAATTACAATTTTTGATGCAATACTTTGCAACAGGGCTCATTGCTGTGCTCCAAATACAGTATCTGTGAGGGGTTGCAGTGTTGTGGCACCAGTGGCTAAGGCCCAATTTTTCAGCCCCTGTTCTACAGGGGCATGTAATTACAATTCTTGATATAATAGTTGACAGCAGGGCGTTCCAGTGCCCACCAAGAGTAACTGTGAGTGCTTACAGTGTTGTGCCAACACCAACACCTAAGGGGCCAGAGTATATACGGCAGGCCCCTACTTTCAAACATCCAACTAACAAATGACTCCTACTTGCAAACGGAAGGAGACAACAGGAAGTGAGAGGAAATCTACCCCTAGGAAGGGAAATTCTCTCCTGAAAGGGTTAATATGGGAAAAAGGTGTCTCCTCTCTACTGATGCTTTATCACCAATCCTTGTTTCAATAAAAACCCCACTTTTCAAAAACAGTTGTCATTGGGACGGAAAGTGAGGTGAAATGTTCTGAACAGGGGCACAGACAGCAAAACAAATGTTACAGGGGTGATAACCCTTCCCTATGTTTTCCAAAAAGCTTAAAAATTGATTTTTTGGCTGGAGCTACACTTAAACAATGTATGTGTTCAAAATTACAAACAGATTCTTCTTAAGAACAAACCTACAGTCCCTGTCTTGTTTGCACCGCCTGTATACTGCTGTTCAGAGTATATAGGGCCTTTTTTAAATTTTGGGTGAGGGGTTCCCCTTAATATCCATACAAGACCCAAAGGGGCTGGTAGTGGGGTGGAGGGTACCCATGCCATTTTTCTCAAAGATTTTCATCCATATTACCGGGACCAGACATGACATTAAAGCCGCAAGCAGTTTTAAATGGCTTTTTTTCCTTTAGAAATGTCATTTTGTGCAGGGACAATTCTAAACACGGGAAACACGTGCCACTTCACAGGCATACTTTAGACACCCCCCAGGTATGATATTTAAAGGAATATTTCACCTTTTTTTTCACTTTATGCATCATTAAACTGACTGCTGCCGAAAAACGTCCGTTTTTAAAACTTCGTTTTGCATTGATACATGTCCCCTGGGGCAGAACCCGGGTTCCCAAACCCTTTTTAGGACAATAACATGCATATTAGTCGTTATAATTAGCACTTTAGATTTCGAACGTTCGTATCCATTATATTTAATAGGGTTCTAACGTTCGTGCGAACTTTCGGTCCGTTCGCAGGTTCTGGTGCGAACCGAACCCGGGGGTTGTTCGGCTCATGCCTAATAGAGACCCTCTGCCCAGCCTATGCACCGGGATCCATTCTGGTACATACCCTTTTTTGGCGTCATTAGCCCTAGAGTCCTGGAGGATACCTTCTTTTGCTGCTTACCAGTAGTTTGTGTCTAGTTGTTCATCCCGCTGTCAATTATTGTGGTGAGCACCTCTACTTTTTGGCCATCTTGGAATCTCATACCTGTTTGTCTTATAATTTTTATCTACCCTGTCAGTTATGCCACGATCGTTAATAAGGAAACCTGTATATATTTTCCTTCCTCTCTAGATTTTTACCATTTAATTGGCCATCTGTTACAGACAAATGGCCAATTCAGTTATACCCAGGTTTGTGTTACATTTTCAACACACCTTGCCTGTGAGTATACCTTTGTATTTAATATTCCCTATCCAACTGATCGATACATAGACAGGTGTCTTCTTTCCTTTTCTCATTTTCCCTCTGTTTTCCCCATTTTCTTCCTGTTCCTTTTCTCTTTTTCTCGGTTTCTCTCTTCTTTCCTTTTCTTCCTTTTTTTCCCCCTCTTTGTTTCCTTCTCTCTCTTTTTCTCTCCCCCATGTTCTTTTTCCTCCTTTCCCCTTCTTTTCTTCCTTTCCCTTTCAAGGCATAAACTTTAGATTATTATTTACCCTCAAATGTCCCAGCATGAGAGCTAGTCCACTTGCTGTGTTTGGTGCTGGTTGGGTTGTTTGGGGTACTCATGCTATGTGGGGTCAGCAATTTTCCTCTGTTTTTCTTTTTTATGCTCTTGTTTTATATAAATTTGTATTATGTATTAAAAAGATGATGAATATTTTTTATGTTTTGTTTATATGTATGTCTAACAGATTATCATTCTCCTGAAGAAGTGTTAATTCGCGAAACTGGTAGAGCAATTCAAGGCTACACCTTATACACTGGACCCACGGATAACGCCATCTGCTTCATATGCACACTATTCTACTAGCTTCTGTCTGCTGGATATGTATCTCATTCATCATTGAGTTCATTTATGTTATCGTATTTTTTGAAGCGTTATTAGAGCATTAGCCTGGGTCGTGTATTAAGAACCAATAGTTTGTTAATTCTGAATGTATGTATGTACTTTTTTACTTCTTTTCTAAAATAAATACCCATAGATTTTTACATTATCTATTCATGTGCCGTCAAAAGTCCAATTCTTAGTTCATTTAATATTTCTCCTACATGGGTGCAGAGGACTTGTGTGGAGTGCAGAGCTGTGATTACAGCAATAATGTAGATCTCCATCCTGTCTGGCGGCCGTGGCTGTGCGAGCATTATGCACAGTGTCAGCGTGGAGAGGAGGGAGGAGGGGGATCCCCCGCAGTAGTGACAGGAACGATCTCCTTCTCAAGAGAGCCTGAGCTTGTGTTCTGATGGCGATCACATGCTTGTGTTCAGTGGAGAGTGGGGAGGGGCTGCCAATCCCTGCAGCCAATAAGAGAAGCCGATTGGCTGCCCCTTTCCTCTGCACAGAACACAAGGGGAAACAACACTCATGGCCGCAGCGGTGGCCATTTTTGTGTAGTCGCTGACGTTTTTAGCCCAAAGCATTCCCGATTTTCCCGGGACAAAACGAGACGAAAACAATTGGGCTTGTCCCGAATCGGGACAAGCCCAATTTGGGACAAGGGTCCAAAAATCGCGATTGTCCCGGGAAATTCGGGACTGTTGGCAACTATGTATGATGATATTGGAGGACCTGCAGATGGGGTTTCATTTATTTCCTTTTTATCAGTGTTTGTTGAGAAAGGTCTTGGTATATTTGGTATTGATGACCCTGGAATATTAATAAGCCTTTTTTTGCGGGCTGCTTCCAATAGCTATTCGTTTGTGCAGAAATAATGGAATTTGATAATTATATCCCTAGGAGGACCATTTTCCTTTTTTGATGTTAATCATCTGTGTATTCTGTCCATTTCAAGTCTTTCCAATGGAATAGAGGGTGCCAGTTCCTGAAATAGTGCTGTGGATGTAGAGTGGAGATCCTCTATACTCTCAGGGATTCCTCTAATATGGAGATTAGACCTCCTATTCCTGTTCTCAAAATCCTCAAGTCTATTTTGGAGGGAATAATAATCTTCCTTGAGGCATTCCAATTCTTCAGCATGGCTAGAGATTGTAGCATCATGTTCTGTCTCAACTACAAAGCGATAAAGTTCATCTCCAGGTTTAAGTAGGCCTTACTCAAGCTGGTTTGATATTCATCCCTTGCATCGATACAGGCAGCTTAACTCAATGAATAAACTCACAGTTAGGACGACAGACGATGAATCCTTTCGAATGTTCCATTTAATGATGGATATTCATAGGTAGAAAAACGTTGCAGTTGTAAGCCACATGTAAGATGTTTAGCATGGAAGAAATACAGGAGTAATGACCAGAATCAGGAAGTGGAGGAGATATATAAAGAACTACGGTGAGAGAGAGAGTTCAGCTAGAAAGAAGGGGACAGATCCTAAAGACACAGAGCAAGAATAATCACATAGTGTAACACAACACTCCCCGTCTGAAATCTTTAGATTTCATAACCTTAAACTAAAATATATATTTTCAAAAAGTCCAATACTGACGAATGTCCTGGAACCTGTAATGAAAAACATGCAACAAGCAAATAATAAACGTAAGTTCAACAGGATGAAGAACATAAAGTCACAGTATGATGTCTTCAAATAATTCCAAAGTTCTGAGTAGAACCTGTAGATGGCAGCAATGTACTCCCCGCCGTGCCAACAGCATGGCTAGTCCTTGCACAAGTCACTCACCTGGCAAAAGGAGTACTAACTCTGTAATTGGTCGACTAAAGGTTTGTGTCGATCCTCCCTTGGTTACCTTGACTTCTACCTTCCGGACTTTGTTATCGTCGCTGGGCATAACTTTAGTAATAAGACCCATAGGCCACTCATTCCGACAAACTTCCTTGTCTTTTAGAAGGATGAGGTCTCCAACCTTAAGATTCGGCTTAGATGCTTGCCATTTGTTACGACCTTGAAGGTGATGAAGATACTTTTTCTTCCAGCGATGCCAGAACACATTGGCTAGATGCTGCACCTGCTTCCATCGATGCCTGTAATGGTGTGACCGCAGCTTCTGTTTTGTACTTACAGAAGTGTGTAGTGAGATGTTCACAGTTCTTATTTCCTTATCATCTTCAGGGTTTACTAGCCCATAGGTGGTGTCAATAGGGAGTAAGTAAGAGTCCTCACACAGAAACCTTGGAGGTGACAGCCATAAGCTGTCCTGAAGAGCGGCAGGTGACACGGCTCTGGTCCCACAGTCAGCTGGCTTGAGTTCAGTGGGAACGTGATGCCATTGACTTGGTAGAGAGAATCTCTTGATACCTTCAACCCTGTTGCTGATGTACACATAAAATTGTTTTGTTTGGTTGTTTATGTAACCAAGTACTACCTTACTGTCTGTATAGAAGGTGAAAGAATCAATTGTAGTGTCCATTTCACTTTGTATGACCTCAGCAATTTCTACTGCTAGCACGGCTGCACAAAGTTCAAGTCTTGGTATGGTATGTGCAGGCTTGGGAGTGAGTTTTGCCTTGCCTAGGACAAAACTACAGTGTGATTCTTCATTCAGTTCAGAGGTCTTCAAATAGGCTACTGCAGCAATAGCTTCAACTGATGCATCAGAGAAAATATGAATCTCTCTCCGGTTAGCAGTTGAAGTGGAACCTGGAACATAGCAACGGGGAATCTGAAGTTTTTCTAGTGACTTCAAAGAATATCTCCACCTTTCCCACTTGTGTTGATTCTCACTAGGCAAGGGAGTATCCCAGTCTATGTTCTCAGTAGACAACTGTCTTAGTAAAATCTTACCTTGAATGGTAACTGGAGCAAGGAAACCCAGTGGGTCATAGATGCTATTCACCACGGACAGGACTCCTCTCTTAGTGAAGGGTTTTTCACAAGTTGACACTTGGAAGGTGAATTTGTCTTGCTTGATGTTCCACAACAAACCCAGACTTCGCTGTACAGGAGGCACATCTGTACCTAAGTCAAGGTTTTTTAGACTAGTGGCATAGTCCTCCGAGTGAAAGGCATTCATAAGTTCCTGGCTGTTGGATATAATCTTGTGTAGTCTAAGGTTTGCTACAGACAGCATCTCCTTTGTTCTGGTGAGAAGATCAATTGCTTCTTTAGCAGTTGGAAAGGACTTAAGTGCGTCGTCAATGTAGAAGTTTCTTTCAACAAATTGACGGGCATCAGATCCATATTCAACTTCTCCAGTCTGAGCTGTTCTCCTTAGCCCATAAGTTGCCACTGCTGGGGAAGGACTGTTACCGAAGACATGTACCTTCATGCAATAATCTATAACTTCCTTGTTGAGGTCATTGTCCTTGTGCCATAGAAACCTGAGGTAGTTTCTGTTGTCTTCTCTGACGATGAAGCAGTGAAACATCTGTTGAATGTCGGCCATTACTGCTACAGGCTCTTGTCTGAAACGAATCAAGACTCCTATTAGACTGTTGTTCAAGTTGGGTCCCGTAAGGAGCATGTTGTTAAGAGAAACACCTTCGTGCTGAGCACTGGAATCAAAGACAACTCTGATTTGGTCTGGTTTGCGTGGGTGATACACGCCAAAGGATGGAAGGTACCAGCATTCTTCTCCCTCCTTTAGTGGGGGAGCAGGCTCTGCAAGATCTCTGTCAAATACATTTTGCATAAAGTCCACAAAGTGCTTTTGCATCTCTGGTTTCCTGCTTAAGTTTCGCTTTAAGGAGGAGAATCTACTGATGGCCTGCTGTAAGTTGTTGGGCAATCTCTCTCTTGGGAGACGAAAGGGTAGGGGTGCTACCCAGTTATTGGAGTCATCTTGAAAGAACTCATTGTCCATTACCTTGATGAATTCTTTGTCTTCCATTGAAGGAGCCAGTATGTCATCTTCACTGGTTGCATTAAACACTGTAGAGCCGAAGTCGCCATCATGGCAGGAGAAAGGGCTTGTGTCACCTGAGATACCATGTTGCCATTCGTGGCTGGCTATCTTCTCTTTCACCCAGTAGTGATGTGGGCATGGCTCAAAGTAAGTGTTTCGGCCATTTGGCAGAACATTTGTCTTGAATGACGAAATGTTGGTAGGTCTTTTCATTTTGCCTATGCAGACATTGCCTATGATGACCCATCCTAGATCCGTGCGCTGGGCAAATGGGGCATCTGGGGGTCCACTGACTTGTCTGTGTACCTTGTGAACTCTTAGAATGTCTCTTCCTAACAGAAGAAGGATCTGAGCATCTTTGTCAAGCGGCGGTATCTCATTTGCTATTACCTTGAGGTGAGGGTGATGGAAAGCAGCAGCTGGAGTAGGGATTTCTTCCCTGTTAGCAGGTATCTGATTGCACTCAACAAGTGTAGGTAAGGGTAATTGCAAGTTACCTTTGAGAGAAGATACCATGAGTCCATGAGCCCTTCTTCCAGAAACCTCTATAGTTCCACTACAGGTACCCAAGGTGTAAGGATGAGCTTCGCCTTTTATTTCAAATAGATTGAACAATTCCGATTTTGCAAGTGATCGATTGCTCTGATCGTCTAAGATAGCATATGCCTTTAGAGACTTTTCTGGTTGATCCTTGTGGTATATGTTCACCAAGCATATCTTAGCACAGGACTTACCACAGCGGTCTTCTCCACAAACTTCAGTGCAGGATGAAGAAATTATGGTAGAATTAGGCACTTGGTCTGTATTCTCCCTGCCATGCGTTAACCTGGGAGGAGTGTTGGCAGGTTGTGCAGAGCTGGGCTCAAGAGGATGGAGGGCTTGCACATGTTCTTCAGAGCCACACTCTATGCACTTGATGGACACATTACAGTCCCTTGCAAAATGTTCTGTAGAAGCACAGCACCTGAAACATACCCTAAATGTCTTTAAAAGCTCCTTGCGCTCTTCCAGAGGCTTTTTCCTAAAGCCGATACATTTATTGAGGGGGTGTGGCTTCTTGTGTATGGGACACTCTCTGTTAGGGTTTTCAATCTTCCTACTCTGTTTGTTCGTGGCCAGAACTGTGGTAGAAGTGGGAAGGATGTCAGTCTTTTTCACGGACACTGAGCCTCTATGGTTTCTATAGTTGCCCTGAAGACTGGTACTCTTAGGAAAGGGTGAGAAGTGGCTGTACTCACCGTAGGAAAAACTTGGATCGTTCTTGGTCTCTGCAATTTTCTTGATGAATTCACAGAAGAAAGAGAATGGAGGGAAGGAAACCTTGTTCTCTCTTTTGTATGATGACCCTAGTGCAGTCCATTTCTCTTGCAAACCATACAGGAGCTTGGAGGCAATTGGGTTTACCCCTCTTGGAGTGTCAAGGTAACTGAGTCCAGGTAGTTTTGGGTCTGTCTTGGCTAGCTGAAGCTCAAGGAGAAGGTCACTCAGTCTCTGGAACTCCTTGTTGTCCTTACCGGATATCTTTGGGAAAGTTTCCAGACGCATGAACAAAGCATTTTCTATAGCTTCTGGACTGCCATAACTTTGCTCTAGTCGCTCCCATGCAGCTGTGAGGCCTGCAGTAGGATTGTCCATGAAAACCGATCTTAATGGCTTAACACGTGCAGCAGATAGAGGACCAAGCCATTTGATCAGCAGATTCAATTCTTGATCAGCTGTAATGCCAATATTGCTGATTGTAGTTCTGAAGGCACATTTCCAACTTCTGTAGTTCTCAGGTTGGTCATCAAAACTTGTAAGACCAGTCTTTGTGAGCTCTCTGCGAAGCATGTACCTCACAAACTCTTCTGTCTCAGTTGTCTCCGCCTTTATGTGAGATGCTGTTGGCTGTATGGTGCTGATTGCGTTATCTTTGACATTGTTGTTAAAAGACACAGGGAAATATGGTGCAGCAGATGCATCCAGGTGAGTTGCTTGCTTGAAGTCAGTTGTTCCAATGGTACGTTGATTCAAGGCTGTACCGATGACTGGAGATTGATGACTTGCTTGAAGCTTGCGCTGATGCTCTGTGACGTATGAAGGCAGGCAAGGTAGGCAGGTAGGAAATGCAGTGGAGTGATTTTGAGTGCAGGAAGTTGCTGGAACCTCTTTAACTTGAAGCTGTGAAGGAGTCTCTATGTAGTCCGGAGCATTGGAGACAATGGAGTGTGCACTGCAGTGGCTTAGGACATAGTCTTTAGTGCGTTTGAGGGGGTCTTCCATATCTGCTATGTTTAGGTTAATGCTGTCTTTCTCACTTGCACCTTCGTCTGCACTGATAGCTTGCTGTAGGACCCTTAGCTTTGCCATAGCTGCGTCATGTTTACACTGTTCATTTAAGGTTTCCATTGTTGCTCTTTGTCGTGCTGACTGCGCTTCCAACTCTGCCCTTTGACGTGCTGACTGCGCTTCCAACTCTGCCCTTTGACGTGCTGACTGTGCTTCCGACTCTGCTCTCTGAGCTTCCAACTCTGCTCTTTGACGTGCTGACTGTGCTTCTGACTCTGCTCTTTGACGTGCTGACTGTGCTTCCAACTCTGCTCTTTTTTCTGCATATGCCACCTGCACTTTGCTGGCTTCCACTTCAGCGCGGGCATTAATAAGTCGCTCACTGAGTGTTGAGTATCTTGAACTATGGGATCTTGACGAGTTTTTAGAACGTCTGGTGGAAACAGATTTGTGAGATGCAGTGTCCTGTAACAGCTTTATTTTTGCTTCTGCCTTTAATCTGGTTTGCTGGATAAAACTGTCTCTTTCAATATTGAGAGCATTGACGCGCTTTAATTGCATCATCGCATTTTCTGACTTCATGTTTTGTAAGACATTAGTGAATTTGATGCTGGTAAGCTGATAAAGCACATATGAGGCAGAAAGTTGTTTAATGGCGCCCTCTAGTGTCAGTAGTTCACGTTCAACAGACACTGTATTGGCTTCAGCAAGGATTTTCTCCCAGACTAATTCCAAGCTATTTGACAATTCAGTCCTTGAAGCTTCATAATTCTCCATTACTTTCCAAGTGGGTTTAGCTGAGCGTTTGGGTAACTCAGTTTCTTCAGGAACTTGTGCGGAGGTAGATGTGAGTTCACATGCAGAAGCTTGGTCACTCATGATAGCAGACTGACTGTGAAAGCAGGCAGGATCTGTGTGCTGAAATATGACACTGTGCAGATTGTCTCAGGCTATAAGGCTGCCATGTGCTGCTCTGTCCCTTCTGTCTTGCTATGAGGGCAGTAAATCTTGTCTGTTTCAGTAATGACATGCAGAAATCTTGTAATTAGGCTGTGAAACTCCGTTTTTCTACTGTTCTGTCTCAACTACAAAGCGATAAAGTTCATCTCCAGGTTTAAGTAGGCCTTACTCAAGCTGGTTTGATATTCATCCCTTGCATCGATACAGGCAGCTTAACTCAATGAATAAACTCACAGTTAGGACGACAGACGATGAATCCTTTCGAATGTTCCGTTTAATGATGGATATTCATAGGTAGAAAAACGTTGCAGTTGTAAGCCACATGTAAGATGTTTAGCATGGAAGAAATACAGGAGTAATGACCAGAATCAGGAAGTGGAGGAGATATATAAAGAACTACGGTGAGAGAGAGAGTTCAGCTAGAAAGAAGGGGACAGATCTTAAAGACACAGAGCAAGAATAATCACATAGTGTAACACAACAATCAAGTTCATCATTAGAACAGAGGTGTGTCTTCCTACCTCACGAATCTCTCTAGTCAGCTTTTCTGTAATGTTATCAGATGTATTCTGAAGAGCTTTATGCAGGACCCTTTCAAATTGATTAATTTAAGTCAGAATTAGATGATGATTGTTGTAGGGAGTTAGTAATTATCCCTAGGTCATATTTTGTCTCTTAGTGCTGTGGGGAGGCAAGAGACTGCAGCTGTTACTGTGTGTGAGTTTTTGAGGGAAGCGGTACCGCCAGTGGCGGCTGGTGAAGTTTTAGGATGGGGGGCGCAAGACCACGCCCCTCCACGTTTGGCCCCTCCCATTTCCCATAAGCCACACCCCTTATATAATCCACCCACTCCGTCCCCTGTATTCCTTTTGCTTCCACTCATAGTGTCAGGAGTATACAGCTCAGCATCACAGGACAGAGTATACAGCCCCAGCATCACAGGACAGAGTATACAGCCCCAGCATCACAGATCATGGTATATAGCGGAGCTTTACAGATCGGCGCAAAAAAACTAAAAAAATTACACTGTTAGTAAATCACATATATCTGCATTCTGCAACCTGTATATAGCACATATCTGCATTCTGCAACCTGTAAATCGCACATATCTACAACCTGTATATAGCACATATCTGCATTCTGCAACCTGTAAATCGCACATATCTGCATTCTGCAACCTGTAAATCGCACATATATGCATTCTGATACCTGTAAATCGCACATATCTGCATTCTGCACCCTGTAAATAGCACATATCTGCATTCTGATACCTGTAAATAGCACATATCTGCACCCTGTAAATCGCACATATCTGCAACCTGTATATAGCACATATCTGCATTCTGCACCCTGTAAATAGCACAAATCTGCATTCTGCAACCTGTAAATCGCATGTATCTGCATTCTGCAACCCCCCCCCCCAATCAAGTCAGCTACAGTGCTACACTATATACATGGCAGGGGGGTGGTGGACACAGCAATCACCCCCCCCCTCAGACCAGCACAGGGTGGCAGGGCAGACAGACACACACCTCCAGGCGACAGCCTCTACTTCTTACAACACTACTACAAGTCCCAGCATTGGAAAAAAAAGGCATGACCACTCATCATCCTTTGAGTTTTAAGTTATAATCTGCTAGGTCCCCAGCTGATTTAGTCCCCTATGTATGTGTGGGACTACAATCCCAGCATCATAGAACTCTGGTGCATGCAATCCCCCATTATGGGACTACAAGTCCCAGCATCGCACGGGCACCCATCCTCCTTGGAGCCCTATACTATAACCTGCCGGGACTTGTAGTTCTCCTCCCTCTCCTGGAGATCACGTTAACCCATTGCACACCAGCCTGCTGAGATTTGTAGTTCTCCAGCCTCTCCCTCTTGAGACTCTGGTTCATGCAATTCTCTTAGGTAAAGGACTACAAGTCCCAGCATCGCATGACCACTTATCTACTTGGAGCCCTATGCTATAACCTGCTGGGACTTGTAGTTCATCTTCTGCTAGGACTCATACTGGTTCATGCAATCTCCCATGTATGGGACTACAAGTCCCTTCAGTGCTAGGAAAACACCTGGACACCCATCCACCTTGGAGCCATATACTATAACCTGCTGGGACTTGTGAAAGGGTAAAGAGTGTAGTTGTGGCGCTGTTCTGGCGTATGGACCAACTTATGCCAATATTAGTGTGTGATCTTTAAGTTATGCCTCTAGGATAATAAAAGAAAAACAGAAAAAACAAAAAACAAAAAAACAAAATTTGTCTCAGCCGGGTGTTTGCTGCTCCCTGGGTTTTTTTTGAGAGTGCTATTGAGGTTGAATCCTGGTTGGGATGTGTACAAGGGAATTTTTAAAATTAAAATTAAAAATAATAATAAGATTAGTGAATATCCAAACTTAAGTTGGTGTCTCGGCCGGGTGTTTACTGAATCCAAAATTGGGCGATGTAGTGTATTGGTGCTGGATTGCTGTAGAGTGAGATTTGAGATATAAGATCCCGAGGGAATCTCTGATCTTATGCAGTATAATACACTTTAGGCACCTATGTTAATACACATATTGTTGCTGTGATGAATCATGTTAAATAAAATAACATAAATTATTTTCCAGTATTGAGTCCATAGGACAAGCACAGCAACACAAGTCACCAATATTTTACCTTGTCACCACTTTTTATAGTGATTGTGGACTCAATACTGGAAAATAATTTATGTTATTTTATTTAACATGATTCATCACAGCAACAATATGTGTATTAACATAGGTACTTAAAGTGTATTATACTGCATAAGATCAGAGATTCCCTCGGGATCTTATATCTCAAATCTCACTCTACAGCAATCCAGCACCAATACACTACATCGGCCATTTTTGGATTCAGTAAACACCCGGCCGAGACACCACTTGATTTCTGGACATCTTCTGGACATCTTCACCAATTCCTTCACTCCTACCTTATTTTATTCATTCTTTTAAAATACTCCACACCAGGAGTTATCCCAATTTCCACCAATCGGGATGTATCAAACACCCGGCTGAGCCAACATTTGGTTACACCTCTTTATAACCTTTTTACATATCACAGAGGCACAGACCTCTCAACATCTAGCACTAGTATATCACATCGGCAACTTCTGTAATTGGTTCAGTAAACACCCGGCCGAGACACCAACCTAAGTTTGGATATTCACTAATCTTATTATTATTTTTAATTTTAATTTTAAAAATTCCCTTGTACACATTCCAACCAGGATTCAACCTCAATAGCACTCTCAAAAAAAACCCAGGGAGCAGCAAACACCCGGTTGAGCCAAATTTAGTTTTTTTGTTTTTTCTGTTTTTCTTTCATTATCCTAGAGGCATAACTTAAAGATCACACACTAATATTGGCATAAGTTGGTCCATACGCCAGAACAGCGCCACAACTAGGGATGAGCTCGGTGTTCGAGTCGAACATACGTTCGACTCGAACATCGGCTGTTCGATCGTTCGCCGAACAACGAACGATTTGGCCGGTTATTCGCGGCCCACAATGCACTACGCCATCGCAGTGTCATCCAGGCGCTGTGATTGGCCAAGCATGCACTGTGACCCCGCATGCTTGGCCAATCACAGCGCCGGCAGCGAGGAGAGCAATGATTGGCCACAGGCAGGATGCCTGTGGCCAATTATTGCTGAGGGTGTTTAGTACACGCCCCACACTATAAAAGGCCGCCAGCACGGCGGCCTAGTGTAGTGTGTTCCTGAGCAGGGAAAGAGAAGCATAGGCAGGGACAGTGACATTTTTTTTTCTTGCTTAACCTGGATTCCTTTAGTTTAGGGAAAGAGAAGGATAGGTAGGGAGAGTGTCAGTCTGTTTTACTGTGCTAAACCTTGTTTGTAGGGACAGGGAAGGACAGTGAGGGAAATTCTCATTGTGCTATACTGTGCTAAAGCATTCCTCATCAAGCATCTTTAAAAAAAAAATTTTATAGGGACAGAAAACTATAGGTAGGGAGAGTGTCAGTGTGTTTTACTGTGCTAAACCTTGTTTGTAGGGACAGGGAAGGACAGTGAGGGAAATTCTCATTGTGCTATACTGTGCTAAAGCATTCCTCATCAACCATCTTTAAAAAAAAAAATTTTTTATAGGGACAGAAAACTATAGGTAGGGAGAGTGTCAGTGTGTTTTACTGTGCTAAACCTTGTTTGTAGGGACAGGGAAGGACAGTGAGGGAAATTCTCATTGTGCTATACTGTGCTAAAGCATTCCTCATCAACCATCTTTAAAAAAACATTTTTTATAGGGACAGAAAACTATAGGTAGGGAGAGTGTCAGTGTGTTTTACTGTGCTAAACCTTGTTTGTAGGGACAGGGAAGGACAGTGAGGGAAATTCTCATTGTGCTATACTGTGCTAAAGCATTCCTCATCAACCATCTTTAAAAAAACATTTTTTATAGGGACAGAAAACTATAGGTAGGGAGAGTGTCAGTGTGTTTTACTGTGCTAACCCTTGTTTGTAGGGACAGGGAAGGACAGTGAGGGAAATTCTCATTGTGCTATACTGTGCTAAACCATTCCTCATCAACCATCTTTAAAAAAAAAAAAAATTATAGGGACAGAAAACTATAGGTAGGGAGAGTGTCAGTGTGTTTTACTGTGCTAAACCTTGTTTGTAGGGACAGGGAAGGACAGTGAGGGAAATCCTCATTGTGCTATACTGTGCTAAAGCATTCCTCATCAACCATCTTTAAAAAAAAAAATTATAGGGACAGAAAACTATAGGTAGGGAGAGTGTCAGTGTGTTTTACTGTGCTAAACCTTGTTTGTAGGGACAGGGAAGGACAGTGAGGGAAATTCTCATTGTGCTATACTGTGCTAAAGCATTCCTCATCAACCATCTTTAAAAAAACATTTTTTATAGGGACAGAAAACTATAGGTAGGGAGAGTGTCAGTGTGTTTTACTGTGCTAAACCTTGTTTGTAGGGACAGGGAAGGACAGTGAGGGAAATTCTCATTGTGCTATACTGTGCTAAAGCATTCCTCATCAACCATCTTTAAAAAAAAAATTTTTTATAGGGACAGAAAACTATAGGTAGGGAGAGTGTCAGTGTGTTTTACTGTGCTAAACCTTGTTTGTAGGGACAGGGAAGGACAGTGAGGGAAATTCTCATTGTGCTATACTGTGCTAAAGCATTCCTCATCAACCATCTTTAAAAAAAAAAAAAATTATAGGGACAGAAAACTATAGGTAGGGAGAGTGTCAGTGTGTTTTACTGTGCTAAACCTTGTTTGTAGGGACAGGGAAGGACAGTGAGGGAAATTCTCATTGTGCTATACTGTGCTAAAGCATTCCTCATCAACCATCTTTAAAAAAAAAATTTTTTATAGGGACAGAAAACTATAGGTAGGGAGAGTGTCAGTGTGTTTTACTGTGCTAAACCTTGTTTGTAGGGACAGGGAAGGACAGTGAGGGAAATTCTCATTGTGCTATACTGTGCTAAAGCATTCCTCATCAACCATCTTTAAAAAAAAAAAAATTATAGGGACAGAAAACTATAGGTAGGGAGAGTGTCAGTGTGTTTTACTGTGCTAAACCTTGTTTGTAGGGACAGGGAAGGACAGTGAGGGAAATTCTCATTGTGCTATACTGTGCTAAAGCATTCCTCATCAACCATCTTTAAAAAAAAAAATGTTTTATAGGGACAGAAAACTATAGGTAGGGAGAGTGTCAGTGTGTTTTACTGTGCTAAACCTTGTTTGTAGGGACAGGGAAGGACAGTGAGGGAAATTCTCATTGTGCTATACTGTGCTAAAGCATTCCTCATCAACCATCTTTAAAAAAAAATGTTTTATAGGGACAGAAAACTATAGGTAGGGAGAGTGTCAGTGTGTTTTACTGTGCTAAACCTTGTTTGTAGGGACAGGGAAGGACAGTGAGGGAAATTCTCATTGTGCTATACTGTGCTAAAGCATTCCTCATCAACCATCTTTAAAAAAACATTTTTTATAGGGACAGAAAACTATAGGTAGGGAGAGTGTCAGTGTGTTTTACTGTGCTAAACCTTGTTTGTAGGGACAGGGAAGGACAGTGAGGGAAATTCTCATTGTGCTATACTGTGCTAAAGCATTCCTCATCAACCATCTTTAAAAAAAATTTTTTATAGGGACAGAAAACTATAGGTAGGGGGAGTGTCAGTGTGTTTTACGGTGCTAAACCTTGTTTGTAGGGACAGGGAAGGACAGTGAGGGAAATTCTCATTGTGCTATACTGTGCTAAAGCATTCCTCATCAACCATCTTCAAAAAAAATTTTTTTATAGGGACAGAAAACTATAGGTAGGGAGAGTGTCAGTGTGTTTTACTGTGCTAAACCTTGTTTGTAGGGACAGGGAAGGACAGTGAGGGAAATTCTCATTGTGCTATACTGTGCTAAAGCATTCCTCATCAACCATCTTTAAAAAAACATTTTTTTATAGGGACAGAAAACTATAGGTAGGGAGAGTGTCAGTGTGTTTTACCGTGCTAAACCTTGTTTGTAGGGACAGGGAAGGACAGTGAGGGAAATTCTCATTGTGCTATACTGTGCTAAAGCATTCCTCATCAACCATCTTTAAAAAAAAAAATTTATAGGGACAGAAAACTATAGGTAGGGAGAGTGTCAGTGTGTTTTACTGTGCTAAACCTTGTTTGTAGGGACAGGGAAGGACAGTGAGGTAAATTCTCATTGTGCTATACTGTGCTAAAGCAATCCTCATCAACCATCTTTAAAAAAACATTTTTTATAGGGACAGAAAACTATAGGTAGGGAGAGTGTCAGTGTGTTTTACTGTGATAAACCTTGTTTGTAGGGACAGGGAAGGACAGTGAGGGAAATTCTCATTGTGCTATACTGTGCTAAAGCATTCCTCATCAACCATCTTTAAAAAAAACATTTTTTATAGGGACAGAAAACTATAGGTAGGGAGAGTGTCAGTGTGTTTTACTGTGCTAAACCTTGTTTGTAGGGACAGGGAAGGACAGTGAAGGAAATTCTCATTGTGCTATACTGTGCTAAAGCATTCCTCATCAACCATCTTTAAAACAAAAAAATTTTATAGGGACAGAAAACTATAGGTAGGGAGAGTGTCAGTGTGTTTTACTGTGCTAAACCTTGTTTGTAGGGACAGGGAAGGACAGTGAGGGAAATTCTCATTGTGCTATACTGTGCTAAAGCATTCCTCATCAACCATCTTTAAAAAAAAAATTTTTTATAGGGACAGAAAACTATAGGTAGGGAGAGTGTCAGTGTGTTTTACTGTGCTAAACCTTGTTTGTAGGGACAGGGAAGGACAGTGAGGGAAATTCTCATTGTGCTATACTGTGCTAAAGCATTCCTCATCAACCATCTTTGAAATCCTTGTTTTTTGGACAGTCAGGGAAATTGTCATTGTGCTATTCTGTGCGAAAGCAATCATCCTCAACCATATTTAGAAATCCTTAAGTAAAGGGACAGAGAAGGACACCTGAAGGTAGCCCTTATTGCTTTTTTTCCCATCTCCCTGCAGGCCATCCATTAGAATGTCTGGAAGGCAAACAAGGAGAGGCAGACAGTCAGGAGGCAATAAAGAGGGCAAGCAGGCTCTGTGTCTGGGGGCAACAGTGCTGGTCGTGGACGCGGTGCATTGTCATCAGCACATGGCCATGGGACACGCTTGTCCTTCTTTTCGGCAGCTGGACATGTTGAGCCACATCATGCCGAAGACTTGGTAGAGTGGATGACCAAGCCCTCCCCCTCCTCCTCATCCTCTCTCACCCAGGCTCAGGGTACTGGCAAAGCAGCTGCCAAAGCGTCCTCTTCCCTGGTATCAATGTCAGACTCATCATCAGTCACTCCTTCCCTAGACCCACCATGTCCTCCTCCTGAGGAGTCCCCCGAACTGTTTGAGCACAGTGTTGGGTACATGCTCCAGGAGGATGCCCAGCGTTTCGAAGGGTCTGATGATGAAACCCAGCTAGAGGAAGGCAGTAGCGTGAGAGCAGACAGAGGGGATGCTCAAGAAGGACACCAATCTGGCAGTCATGTTCCAGCAGCTGCAGCATACTGCCAGATTGGCTCCAGTGATGAGGAGGGAGGGGATGATGAGGTCACTGACTCCACGTGGGTGCCTAATAGGAGGAGGAGGAGGAGGATGAGGAGGAGGCACATCTCCAACGAGGCAGGATGCCCTTTGGTGGCCAGCGTAAGGGCAGTACACCGACGGAATCACACCGCAGAGCTCCGCCTGTGCAGGGCGCTGCCTCTGCCCGTCATTCAAAAAGTTCTTTGGTGTGGGCCTTTTTTGAGGCTAGTGCATCAGATCGCACAGCTGCTGTTTGCAACATATGTCTCAAGCGTATATCGCGTGGCCAAAACATCAGCCGCTTGGGTACCACATGCCTGACCAGACATATGTTGACCTGCCATGCAGCTCGTTGGCAAGCCTACCTCAAAGACCCACACCAAAGAACAAAGCGGACCTCTCCTTGCACCGCATCAGCTGGGATCTCCAACCCCACTATAACTTCAGTCCTCTCTGAAACCTGCACTGAGAGGAATGAAGGTGTAGAATTAGGTGTGTCACAGCCAAGTACTTGCTGCCACTCTGCTAGCAGTACACCGACGTCCGATTCTAGCAGGCAAATTTCCCTGCCCCAGCTGCTGGACCGTCGAAAGAAGTTCACTCCCAGCCATCCACATGCCCAGCGGTTGAATGCTAGCTTGGCTAAATTTCTAGCGCTTCAACTGCTGCCTTTTCAGTTGGTAGACTCGGCCCCCTTCCGTGAGTTTGTGCAATGTGCGGTTCCTCAGTGGCAGGTTCCCAAACGCCACTTTTTCTCACGGAAGGCTATTCCGGCTCTCTACCGCCATGTGGAAGGCAATGTCTTGGCCTCGCTGGACAGGGCGGTCAGCGGTAAGGTGCATATTACCGCTGACTCATGGTCCAGCAGGCATGGACAGGGACGTTACCTTTCTTTCACGGCCCATTGGGTCACTCTTTTGGCAGCTGGGAAGGATGCAGGACAAGGTGCAGTAGTGTTTGGAGGTTGTTCCACCGCCACGCCTCCAAAATGCTACTACTGGTTGTGACACACCTCTCTCCTCCACCCCCTCCTCTTCTTCTTCCTCCATGGCCTCTTCCTGTGCTTTGTCCTCTGAACCAGCGGTGCTCCGTAGGCGTTCAAGGGGCTACGCAAGTACACAGGCAAAAAGATGCCATGCCATGCTTGCGCTGGTGTGTTTGGGGGACAGAAGCCACACTGGGGCAGAGGTCCTGTCTGCTCTGCAGGGCCAGGCCGAGAGGTGGTTGACGCCACGCCAGCTTAAGCCAGGAATGGTGGTTTGCGACAATGGCACCAACCTCCTCTCCGCCCTCCGACAGGGACAACTGACCCATGTGCCCTGTGTGGCTCACGTCCTTAACCTGGTGGTGCAGCGGTTCTTGGGCAGGTACCCGGGCTTACAGGATGTCCTGAGGCAGGCCAGGAAAGTCTGTGTGCATTTCCGCAGATCTTATAATGCCAGTGCTCGCCTGGCTGAGCTGCAAAAGGAGTTGAACCTGCCCAAGAACCGCCTTATATGTGACATGCCCACCAGGTGGAACTCAACGTTGGCCATGCTGCAGCGGCTGCACACGCAGCAGAGGGCCATCAATGAGTACCTGTACGACTACGGCACCAGGACAGGGTCAGGGGAGCTTGGTTTTTTTCTCCACGCCAGTGGGGCATGATCAGGGATGCATGCACTGTCCTGGCACCATTTGAGGAGGCCACGAGGATGGTGAGCAGTGACAGTGCATGCATCAGTGACACTGTACCTCTTGTCCACCTGTTGGAGCACACGCTGCGTGGAATAATGGACAGGGCACTTGAGGCAGAACAGAGGCAGGAAGAGGAGGACTTCCTTGCCTCTCAAGGCCCCCTTTACCCAGACAGTGTTCCTTCTGTCCCACCCATCGCACAGGAAGAGGACGAGGAGGAGGAGGAGGAGGAGGATTGTGTCAGCATGGAGGTGGAGCCTGGCACTCAGCAGCATCAACAGCAGCAGTCTTTTAGGGATGATTTACAGTCCCAAGAAACCCGTGGACTTGTACGTGGCTGGGAGGAGGTGGCTGCGGATCATGTCGTCCTTAGTGACCCAGAGGACTCCGGACCGAATGCCTCAGCTAACCTACGCTGCATGGCCTCCCTGATCCTGCAAAGTCTGCGGAAGGATCCTCGTATTCTTCGGATCAAGGAGAGGGACCATTACTGGCTGGCCACTCTCCTTGATCCACGGTACAAGGGTAAGGTTGCGGACCTTATGTTACCGTCGCAGAGGGAGCAGAGGATGAGACAACTCCGGGAGGCCTTGCAGAAAGGTCTGTGCAACGCATTCCCAGAGACTGGGAGGTTACAAACTCCTGGTCCTGGACAACGAGTTGCTGAGGCTTCGGCCAGTCAAAGAAGGAGCGGTGGGGAAGGTGGCCGTCTGACCGATGCGTTCAGACAATTCTTTAGTCCGCAGCCCCAAAGTATGATCGGTTCCAGCAACCATCGCCAGCGTCTGATAAACATGGTGCAGGAATATCTAGGGGCAAGGTCAGACTTGGACACCTTCCCCTGGCTTACTGGGTCTTGAGGATGGATCACTGGCCAGAGCTTGCATAGTATGCAATTGAGCTACTGGCCTGTCCTGCATCCAGCGTTCTTTCGGAACGCACATTCAGTGCTGCTGGAGGATTTGTCACGGATCACAGGGTGCGCCTGTCCACCGACTCGGTTGATCGACTGACTTTCATCAAGATGAACCAGTCTTGGATCACCACCAGCTACCACACACCTGATGCTGATATAACAGACTAATTGATTTTAACATGTCACATCCCTTCAAGACTGATGCTGATGCTGAGTGCCTGTGCTGTTATGTTGACTGGCTATCCTCCTCCTCCGAGTCCTCAATGATACGATTGATGATGATAGCTTGGAAGATCATTTTTGTTTATGGGTGCCGCCACCAGTGCCTAACGCCCAATTTTTCAGCCCCTGTTTAACAGGGGCGTGTAATTACAATTTTTGAAGCAATACTTTGCAACAGGGCTCATTGCTGTGCTCCAAGTACAGTATCTGTGAGGGGTTGCAGTGTTGTGCCACCAGTGCCTAAGGCCCAATTTTTCAGCCCCTGTTTAACAGGGGCGTGTAATTACAATTTTTGAAGCAATACTTTGCAACAGGGCTCATTGCTGTGCTCCAAGTACAGTATCTGTGAGGGGTTGCAGTGTTGTGCCACCAGTGCCTAAGGCCCAATTTTTCAGCCCCTGTTCAACAGGGGCATGTAATTACAATTCTTGATCTAATAATTCACAGCAGGGCCCATTGCTGCACCCACCAAGAGTAACTCTGAGGGCTTACAGTGTTGTGGCAACGCCACCACCACCACCACCACGAAAGGCCCAATTTTTCAGCCCCTGTTCAAAAGGGGCATGTAATTACAATTCTTGATCTAATAATTCACAGCAGGGCCCATTCCTGCACCCACCAAGAGTAACTCTGAGGGCTTACAGTGTTGTGGCAACACCACCACCACCACCACCACCACGAAAGGCCCAATTTTTCAGCCCCTGTTCAACAGGGGCATGCAATTACAATTCTTGATCTAATAATTCACAGCAGGGCCCATTGCTGCACCCACCAAGAGTAACTGTCAGGGCTTACAGTGTTGTGGCACCAGCACCACCATCAAAGGCCCAATTTTTACTACCACTGTTCAACAATTATATGTAATTACAATTCCTGATATAATAGTTGACAGCAGGGCGTTCCAGCACCAACCAAGAGTAACTGTGAGTGCTTACAGTGTTGTGCCAACACCAACAACTAAGGGGCCTATTTCTGCAGAGTATATACGGCAGGTCCCTACTTTCAAACATCCAACTTACAAACGACTCCTACTTGCAAACGCAAGAAGACAACAGGAAGTGAGAGGAAATCTACCCCTAGGAAGGAAAATTCTCTCCTGTAAGAATTAATATGGGAGAAAGGTGTCTCCTCTGTACTGATGCTTTATCACCAATCCTTGTTTCAAGAAAAACACCACATTTCAAAAACAGTTGTCATTGGGACGGAAAGTGAGGTGAAATGTTCTGAACAGGGGCACAGACAGCAAAACAAATGTTACAGGGGTGATAACCCTTACCTATGTTTTCCAAAAAGTTTAAAAATAGATTTTTGGGCTGGAGCTACACTTAAACAATGTACCTGTTCAAAATTACAAACAGATTCTACATAAGAACAAACCTACAGTCCCTGTCTTGTATGCACCGCCTGTATACGGCTGTTCAGAGTATATAGGGCCTTTTTTATTTTATGTGCGGGGTTCCCCTTAATATCCATACAAGACCCAAAGGGGCTGGTAATGGGCTGGGGTAGGGGGGGGGGGGTCATGGGGTAGCTATGCCATTTTTCTTAAAGATTTTCATCCATATTACCGGGACCAGACATTACATTAAAGCCGCAAGCAGTTTTAAATGGCTTTTTTTTCCTTTAGAAGTGTCATTTTGTGCAGGGACAGTTCTAAACACGGGAAACACGTGGCACTTCACAGGCATACTTTAGACACCCCCCAGGTACGATATTTAAAGGAATATTTGACTTTTTTTTTTTCACTTTATGCATCATTAAAATGACTGCTCCCGAAAAACGACCGTTTTTAAAACTTCTTTTTGCATTGATACATGTCCCCTGGTGCAGAACCCGGGTTCCCAAACCCTTTTTAGGACAATAACATGCATAATAGTCGTTATAATTAGCACTTTAGAATTCGAACGTTCGCATCCATTGTATTTAATAGGGTTCTAATGTTCGTACGAACTTTCGGTCTGTTCGCGGGTTCTGGTGCGAACCGAACCCGGGGGTGTTCGGCTCATCACTAGCCACAACTACACTCTTTACCCTTTCACATTTCTTGCTCCACCTACATAGGTGGCAGCAATAAGTAGAGGCAGCAGTTCTGCCTACTGTGCAAATTTGAATTCCTTTGCACGGAGTCACCCCCTCTTTTTTCTGTACTCTGCTGGGACTTGTAGTCCTCCATCTTCTCCTGGGGCTCAGGTGCATGCAATCCACCATCCAGTGTCCAGGTGTTTTTCTCTCACTGCTGGGACTTGTAGTCCCATAGATGGTGGATTGCATGCACCTGAGCCCCAGGAGAAGATGGAGAACTACAAGTCCCAGCAGGTTATAATATAAGGCTCTGAGGTGGACGGGTGTCTAGTGGACACCCACCCACCTCAGAGCCTTATATTATAACCTGCTGGGACTTGTAGTTCTCCATCCTTTCCTGGGGAGATCAGGTTAATGCACTGCTGAGAGTTGGGCCGAAAAGCATGTGTTATGCCGCGTACACACGGCCGTTTTTCTCGTCGAGAAAAACGAAATTTTTCCCATTCGATGAGAAAAACGATAGTCTGTGGGCTTTCTGTCGTTTTTTTCGACGAGAAAAACGGCATTAAAAACGACGAGAAAAATTAGAACATGTTCTAATTTTTCTTGTCGTTTTTTTTTACATGTTTTCCGAGGCAGTGTTTCCCATAGAGAAACACTGCCGCGGAGCCCACAGACGGTCATTTTTCTCGACAAGAGAAAAAACGACGTGAAAAACGACCATGTGTGGGGAACAAGCAGTTCCCTCGTTTTTAATGACATTATTCACAGCGTTTTTTTAACCGCCGTGAATAATGATCGTGTGTACGTGGCATCATAGTTATACAGGTCACTCACTGGTCAGGAACATGCACCCCTTGCCTTGCACAAATACATATAAATCAGGAGCCTGGAGGACTATGTCTAGAAAACTGCACAGCACAGACAGTCTGAAAGTAATTGGGGATCAGAGTGGGATGTGGGATCGATCTAGCAAGCAAGGACAAACTTAGCAATAGCACATGGTGAGTGGTGACAGCGGTCTTCTTACCTTGCTTGCAGCTCCTGGGCCATGCAAAGAACAGAGCTGCCGACGTGGCCTCACTTCCGGTTTTCGTCTATTCCATGAAACCCGGAAGTAACAGCTGAAAGTCACACAACAATGCTCCCGCCCGGCGCCCATAGTGATTCTACGGGTGGAAGCTAATCAGCGCTTTGCATTGCGCCGCAAGGCGGGTTAAAAGCCTGCAAATGAAGCGCCACGTCTGCAATCTCGTGATTGCATTGACGTGGCACTTCCCATAGGGCACTGGTGTCCGGCGCTCAAGTTCACTTACTTAAATTACATTTTTGGGGGATTTTTTTTTTTTTAAAGGGGCCATTAAAAAAAATAATATATTTTTTTTTGGTGACTACGGGAGTGGGGACGCCACTGGGTCTTAACAGACCTCTGACATTTCCCCTTTGAGACAGATAAAGGGACTAGGTACACAGATTCCCCAGTCCCTTTCTCAGCAGTTTCAGCTACGCTGAAAATGAATGGAGAGAAGACAGCGGCTTCTCTACATTCATAAACTGAAACATTGTAAACACAGTTTACGATGTTTCAGTTATGTGAATGGACAGAGTCAGTCACTGACTCTGTCCATTCCGAACAGTAAGGAGCCGGATTTACCGGCTCCTACCTCCGCTCTCCATCCTGATAGTAAGAGGGGGTGGAGGAGGAGCACGGAGGGGACCGGCAGCACAGAGGGGGCCACGGAAGGGAAGGGCAGCACGGAGGGAGACCGCAGCATGGAGGGGGGACATGAAGGGAGACACGGAGGGGGGCGGCGGCATGGAGGGAGACCGCAGCATGGAGGGGGACATGAAGGGAGACACGAAGGGGGACGGCGGCATGGAGGGAGACCGCAGCATGGAGGGGGACATGAAGGGAGACATGGAGGGGGACGGCGGCATGGAGGGAGACCGCAGCATGGAGGGGGACATGAAGGGAGACATGGAGGGGGACGGCGGCATGGAGGGAGACCGCAGCGAGGAGGGGGACATGAAGAGAGACACGGAGGGGGACGGCGGCATGGAGGGAGACCGCAGCATGAATGGGGACATGAAGGGAGACACGGAGGGGGACGGCGGCATGGAGGGAGACCGCAGCATGGAGGGGGACATGAAGGGAGACACAGAGGGGGACGGCGGCATGGAGGGAGACCGCAGCATGGAGGGGGACATGAAGGGAGACACGGAGGGGGACGGAGGCATGGAGGGAGACCGCAGCATGGAGGGGGACATGAAGGGAGACACGGAGGGGGACGGCGGCATGGAGGGAGACCGCAGCATGGAGGGGGACATGAAGGGAGACAGCAGAAAAACGGAGGGGGCTGGAGGAGGATACGGGGACAATAAGCAGTGATCGTGTGTGGGGGAGTAACAAGCACTGATCACCGCTGATTTTAAAGCAACTGAAAGCCGCGGGGGGGGGGGGAGAGAAGGGAGAAACAGCTGTCAAACTTTTACATCTATGCAGCGGTGATCGGTGCTTGTAACTCCCCCACACACGATCACCGCTAACAGTACAAAAGTATTGGGTGAAGCATCGGGAGCATTTGCCCGAGTACAAGTACTCAGGCAAATGCTCGGTATCGGTACCGATACCGATACTAGTATCAGTATCGGGACAACCCTAATAGATACATACATACATAGAATACAAAGATACATACATAGATAGATAGATACATACATAGATACATACATACATACATAGATAGATAGATAGATAGATAGATAGATAGATAGATAGATAGATAGATAGATAGATAGATACATACATACATAGATAGATACATACATAGATAGATACATACATAGATACATAGATACATAGATACATACATACATACATAGATACATAGATACTTACATAGATAGATAGATAGATAGATAGATAGATAGATAGATAGATAGATAGATAGATAGATAGATAGATAGATAGAGAGAGAGATAGAGAGATAGAATAGAGAGATAGAGAGATAGAATAGAGAGATAGAATAGAGAGATAGAGAGATAGAATAGAGAGATAGAGAGATAGAATAGAGAGATAGAGAGATAGAATAGAGAGATAGAGAGATAGAATAGATAGATAGATAGATAGATAGATAGATAGATAGATAGATAGATAGATAGATAGATAGATAGATAGATAGATAGATAGATAGAATACATATGGGATAGATAGATAGATAGATAAAGAGAGAGACAGACAGATTGATATTGGAGACCTGTAAAGCAGGGCTGTAGGATGCAAGTACTCAGAGCCCCTCACACATACAGGAGATGTGTATTGAAGGCTCCAGCAGATTGTCGGGTAAAGCACGGCTCCCTCCTCCTCCTTCCCCCCTCACTCTCAGTCCGAATCTCTGGCTGAGAACAGCACAAGTTAGGTGCTGCTGTATATGGATGGGGTCAGGACACTGGACACTGGACAGGACACAGACAATATAAATTACACAAATAAAGTATTAGAAGAAGAATTGTACCTACCTCCAAGTCCTGAAGCCACAGAGCGAAACCGCCTATTTCCTCCTCTCCACCCAATGAGAGTGGCTGGAGAGGAGCAGGACCCATCGAGATTGGCTTGAGGCGCCCTGCAAAGCGCCACAGAGCTAACAAAAAACTTGCAAATGAAGCGTCTTGCCTGCATTGCTTCATGATGCTTTAATACCGCACTGTGCCCGGCGCCCGCCCCGAACAAAACACTAAAGGACCTTTTTTTTTTTCTTAAAGGGCCAAATTTGTTTTTTGTTTTTTTTAGTGGCTTTGGGGGAGGGGGGGGGGCGGCGCCCATGCGCCCCCTATGGACGGGCCGCCACTGGGTACCGCCATTTTAGATGCGGATTTAGTCAGTGATTCTTGTGCTTTCCCTGTCTTTGGTTTAGCTCTCCTCCCGCTGTACATCATTTCCAAAAGGTGCCCAAGGGTATTGGTAATATACCCATCTCTGAATTGAGTATGTTTTCAGCCTAGACCCGGATTATCGGCCGTTTGTGTCCCGGTCGGTGCGGAGCGCTCAGGCAAACATGTCTACCTCAGGCGACGTCACGTATGCGCCCCAGCTCTTGTCAGTTTTACACTTCTCAACATCGCTTTGCATTAACTCATCTGTTACACTGCACAGTAACAAGTCCTTCTCAGAAGCGCATCTCCTTCCCGGACTTGCCACCACTTCACCGGCATCAAACACATGATCAGTCTCTTGCATATAAGAAACAGGAACAGTCTTACCATTGCAGATGGCAGGTGTCTGAAACTTCAATTGAGGGGGTTGTTCCTCCTTGGTTGTGCTCTCACAGGCCAATGCCCCCACCTGATTGCAGGGCAACATTGCAAGCCAAACAGGTCTCCTGTTTCCAGTGGTAACAGCAGACAACTTTCCAAAAACATTTTGACTGTAGCTCCCCTTTTTAGAATCTTTCCAGCGCTCTCTAGACTGCTGCTTTGTAGTTGTCATAATCATCTCAATTATAAATCATCCATCTGTACACTTCTTGGTACTCCTCTGTAAGAAGCAGCTGCACCAATTCAATCCAGCGGCTTCTGGGCCACGCTTTAAGTGAAGCCATGTTTTCAAACTTAGCCAAACAGTCCTCAATGTGATCATTAGGACACATAGGCTGTAAGAAGTCCAATACACAAATCCTTTCCTTCTTTGCCACGGGCAACAGACTTTTGGGCATCCTAGCCCTCTTTGTGGGAACAGGGAGCTACCTCTTCATGGCAGCCCCACCATCCATATGACACTTCGTCTCTTGTTACCATGGGAGACCGTACTCTCCCTGTAGAGCTTTTCCCCTTTGAATGGCCCATCTCTGCAGCCAGGGACACACAGTTCCTTTTAGAAACATTTTTTGGCATACCATCTCCTTAAGGTTAAGAGACAGCACACATCTATTTTCACACAGCAATTTCAAACAGACATTCTCCTGACAACCACGGTTTCCGGCATGCGAGGATTTGGACCAGCACCATCTGTGCCCAACCCCAATTCTTCCACCAATTGTAAGATATCGGGGTGATTATACTCAAGTGGTGCATGCGGTTTCAGAAACACGTGTCAGTCCAGACTGCATTTTAAGGGCATGGCAGCCCACTTTTATTCAAAAGAAACGAAAAAGTTCAAACAAACAGTAATCTTCCCTCGCAGGGGGTTCCACCATCACTGTATGAATACAAACTTCAGCCTCCTGGCTTACTCACTGTCAGCTTTGTGCTGTTTGGCCACAGGCCACATCTACCTGCTACAGACGTGCATGCACAGGCTGTCCCCTACAGCCTTAGACTCCAAGACCTCCTGTCTCTCTTCTAGAGTCGTCTCTTACTGGGACCATCACGACCTCCTAGGCCAGACTTCCTGTCTGCTGGGCGGAGCTGTCTCCAAGTATGAGCCCTGAGCTCTCTTCCTGAGAGAAATATAAACTTAGCCCACAGGTGTGCAATCAGCATGCCTGTCTTTGTAAAAACCAAGCTGAAAATGCTAATATACACAGGGGTCGCCTCTCCACAATATATACAGTATATATATACTGCATATATATATATATATATATATATATATATATATATATATATATATATATTGTGAGGGGGTTAGCTCGGCAGCGGGTGTGTGTGACCCCCGAGATGGGCTCCCCACACAAAAACAGGCCCAGCAAACGGAGGTTGTGGTTTTCAAAATCAAAAAGGTGCGGTTTATTTTCTATTTACAGTGACAAAACACAGCAAAGCAAAAGAAACATAAACAAAATAAATCCTGGTCAACTTGACCTCTGACTAAACATACAGGTTTCCTAACTAACAACTGGGATCAGCCTAGTGCTGTCCTAGTCCCTAAGTCCCTGGTTTTAAATGTCCAAGCAAATAGCCACACAGGCTTTGTCTCACCGCACAGGGGTTCACTCTCCCTAGACAGTCCACACAGGTCTGGGTCCAGGCATGAGCTAACATCTAATGAAACTGGGAGTTCTTATAGAGGCCTAAATGAGCTGACAAGCTTCAGCTGGTCTCATCAACTCCCTGTCTGCACGACGCCCAGCACTCTCCCTAGAGGTATGAGTCATCCATGAGCCCACTAGCCTCAGCTGGGCTTCATCAACTCCCTCCCTAGTTGTATAAGTCGGCGTAAAGCCTGAATCTGGGCGAAATATATCTACCCCCCTGGATGCAACCAGGTGACTTTACCTTCCTGCTGTCACAATATATATATATATACAGTCAGGTCTATAAATATTGGGATATCAACACAATTATAATCTTTTTGGCTCTATACACCACCACAATGGATTTGAAATGAAACAAACAAGATGTGCTTTAACTGCAGACTTTCAGCTTTAATTTGAGGGTATTTACATCCAAATCAGGTGAACGGTGTAGGAATTACAACAGTTTGTATATGTGCCTCCCACTTTTTAAGGGACCAAAACTAATGGGACAATCGGCTGCTCAGCTGTTCGTTGGCGAGGAGTGTTTTTTTCCCGCATTATCCCATGTACAAGGAGCAGATAAAAGGTCCAGAGTTAATTTCAAGTGTGCTCTTTGCATTTGGAATCTGTTGCTGTCAACTCTCAATATGAGATCCAAAGAGATGTCACTATCAGTGAAGCAAGCCATCATTAGGCTGAAAAAAACAAAACAAACCCATCAGAGAAATAGCAAAAACATTAGGTGTGGCCAAATCAACTGTTTGGAACATCCTTAAAAGAAAGAGCGCACCGGTGAGCTCAGCAACACCAAAAGACCCGGAAGACCACAGAAAACAACTGTGGTGGATGACCGAAGAATTCTTTCCCTGGTGAAGAAAACACCTTTCACAACAGTTGGCCAGATCAAGAACACTCTCCAGGAGGTAGATGTATGTGTGTCAAAGTCAGCAATCAAGAGAAGACTTCACCAGAGTGAATACAGAGGGTTCACCACAAGATGTATACCATTGGTGAGCCTCAAAAACAGGAAGGCCAGATTAAAAAAGCCTTCACAGTTCTGGAACAACATCCTATGGACAGATGAGGCCAAGATCAACTTGTACCAGAGTAATGGGAAGAGAAGAGTATGGAGAAGGAAAGGAACTGCTCATGATCCAAAGCATACCACCTCATCAGTGAAGCATGGTGGTGGTAGTGGCATGGCGTGGGCATGTATGGCTGCCAATGGAACTGGTTCTCTTCTATTTATTGATGAAGTGACTGCTGACAAAAGCAGCAGGATGAATTCTGAAGTATTTCGGGCAATATTATCTGCTCATATTCAGCCAAATGTTTCAGAACTCACTGGACGGCGCTTCACAGTGCAGATGGACAATGACCCAAAGCATACTGCGAAAGCAACTAAAGAGTTTTTTAAGGGAAATAAGTGGAATGTTATGCAATGGCCAAGTCAATCACCTGACCTGAATCTGATTGAGCATGCATTTCACTTGCTGAAGACAAAACTGAAAGGAAAATGCCCCAAGAACAAGCAGGAACTGAAGACAGTTGCAGTAGAGGCCTGACAGAGCATCACCAGGGATGAAACACAGCATCTGGTGATGTCTATGCGTTCCACACTTCAGGCTGTAATTGACTGCAAAGAATTTGCAACCAAGTATTAAAAAGTGAAAGTTTGATTTATGATTGTTAATCTGTCCCATTACTTTTGGTCCCTTAAAAAGTGGGAGGCACATATACAAACTGTTGTAATTCCTACACGGTTCACCTGATTTGGATGTAAATACCTTCAAATTAAAACTGAAAGTCTGCAGTTAAAGCACTTCTTGTTTGTTTCATTTCAAATCCATTGTGGTGGTGTATAGAGCCAAAAAGATTAGAATTGTGTCAATGTCCCAGTATTTATGGACCTGACTTTATATATATATAAAAAACGTAAATGTATTTTATTGGGATTTTATGTGATAGACCAACACAAAGTGGCACATACTTGTAAAGTGAAAGGAAAATGATAAATGGTTTTCAAATTTTTTTTTACAAATAAATATTTGGAAACCCCTAGCTAAAATCTACAGTGCCTTAAAAAAGTATTCATACCCCTTGAAAATGTCCACATTTTGTCATGTTACAACCAAAAACGTAATTTTATTTTATTGGGATTTTTATGTGATAGACCAACACAAAGTGGCACATAATTGTGAAGCGGAAGGAAAATGATAAATGTTTTAAATTTTTTTTTACATATAAAAATCTGAAAAGTGAGGCGTGCATTTGTATTCAGCCCCCCCCCCCCCCCCCTGAGTCAATACTTTGTAGAACCATCTTTCGCTGCAATTACAGCTGCAAGTTTTTTTGAGGATGTCTCTACCAGCTTTGCACATCTAGAGTTTGACATTTTTGCCCATTCTTCTTTGCAAAATAGCTCAAGCTCTGTCAGATTGGATGGAGAGCGTCTGTGATCAGAAATTTTCAAGTCTTGCTACAGATTCTCAATTGGATTTAGGTCTGGACTTTGACTGCGCAATTTTATCTTTGATCTAAACTATTCCATTGTCGCTCTGGCTGTATGTTTAGGGTTGTTGTTCTGCTGGAAGGTGAACCCCCGCCCGGTCTCAAGTCTTTTGCAACAAACAGGTTTTCTTCTAAGATTGCCCTGTATTTGACTCCATCCATCTTCTCACCATCTTCTCATCAACTCTGACCATCTTCCCTGTCCCTGCTGAAGAAAAGCATTCCCACAACATGATGCTGCCACCATCATGTTTCACAATGGGGATGGTGTGTTCAGCGTGATGTGCAGTGTTAGTTTTCCACCACACATAGCTTTGCTTTTAGGCCAAAAAGCTTAATTTGGTCTCATCTGACCAGAGTACCTTCTTCCACATGTTTGCTGTGTCCCCCACATGGCTTCTTACAAAACTGCGAACTGGACTTCTTATGGCTTTCTTTCAACAATTACTTTCTTCTTGCCACTCTTCCATAAAGGCCAGATTTGTGTAGTGCACGACTAATAGTTGTCCTGTAGACAGATTCTCTCACCTGAGCTGTGGATCTCTGCAGCTCCTCTAGTTACCATGGGCCTCTTGGCTGCTTCTCTAATTAGTGCTCTCCTTGCCCGGCCTGTCAGTTTAGGTGGATGACCATATCTTGGTAGGTTTGCAGTTGTGCCATACTCTTTCCATTTTCGATGATGGATTGAACAGTGCCCTGTGAGATGTTCAAAGCTTGGTGTATATTTTAAAACCTAACTCTGCTTTAAACTTCTCCACAACTTTATCCCTGACCTGTCTGGTGTGTTACTTGGCCTTTGCTATGCTGTTTGTTCCCCAAGATTCTCTAACAAACCTCTGAGGGCTTCACAGAACAGCTGTATTTATAATGAGATTAAATTACACACAGGTTCTTTTTACTAATTAGGTGACTTCTGTAGGTGACTTCAGGGGAAGATACGACACATGTAGGGGAGGGGACAGGATGGTGTAGGAGGCAGCAGAGTGTTCTCAGCATGGAGAGGACACACCACTTCAACGGCTACAAACGGCTTACGTTACCTGTATAGATTGGTGCACTATAGCACCCATTAAATGTGAGTACCCTAATATAGGGATTGTTGTTGCATATCAATAAATATTTTTAAACCATAATACAATATCGAATTTCTTCTATTATACCCATATGTGGAAAAACGTACCATAAACCAGCCCAGGATCCCAGCGTACACATTGAACCCAGAAGTGGTTCAGAAGCATGTTTTGACCAAGCTTAGCCGCAAGGTCGCATGCTCTAAGGTGAGTGCATAACTGAAGGGGGAGCACCAGAGTGGACACATATGCACGTTCGATTTTTATTACCTGAATTTATGGATTTGATGGAATTGAAATTGACTTTATATGTACATTAACGCATGGTATCGCATGAAGAAAATCGCACGCAGCACTTTAGTGCACTGGAACACATTTTTGTGATATTATTGAAGCACTTTTATAAGGACTTTGTTTATAAATAAACACATTGTAATATATTTTTGCACTTTAGCACTTTTCATCACGTGGACACTAAATAATGGATAAGGAAGTAGTTGTATGATTTGCAATAAGAGCATCTATTGTTTAATAAGGTATCACAATTTTAGGTTAAGACTCTTCTCTATATTTCAATTTGTTGTGCATGATCATATGAGATGTGATCAGTGCGAGCAGCTGACTTGTTTAATTAATAGGTATCATATGGTAGCGTGCAAGAATTTCATTGTTTAGTTATGTAACAAACTCACCGCTGTTCATGACCTCTTTGTCACTAACGCCTTTAATCTACTTGCTGTCACCAAAACCTGGCTTCATGAATCCAACACTTTTTCTCTTGCTTCCCTCTCCCACGGTGGTCTGCTCTGGACTCACTCCCCTAGACCTTATGGGCGCAAGGGAGGTGGAGTGGTAATACTTCTATCCCCACAGAGCACCTTCCAGATTCTTCACTCTCCTCCCACTCTGTCCTTCTCATCCTTTTGAAGTTCACTGCATACATCTATTCTGTCCAACTTCCTTAAGAATTGCTGTGATCTACCGGCCACCTGGACCATTATCAACTTTCCTTGATTACTTTTCTGCCTGGCTACCCTACTTTCTCTCTTCTGAAATTTCCACAATCCTTCTCGGTGACCTCAACATCCCTGTTAATACAAGCACTCCTGCTACTTCTAAACTTCTTAGTCTAACCTCCTCATTTGACCTGAAGCAATGGGTAGAGGCTTCTACTCACTCTGATGGCAACACCCTTGACCCTGTATTCTCCTACCTATGCAACCTCTCCAATAATCATTTTCCTCTCTCTTATCACCACCTTATTAGTTTATCTCTCTCCCTGTCTTCCACCACCTTTCCCCCCAATTGGCTCACCATCACCCGTAGAAACCTTTGCCACTTCAACCCTTGTCTTTTCTATTCTGCTATTGACCACCTTTATGACAAAATCTCACTCCTGTCCTGTCCCAACCTAGCCACTTCTATCTACAAAAAATCCCTGTCTTCAACCCTGGATGAGCTTGTGCCCCTCACTATGCACAGAATCAGGCCTCGACCCCTACAACCCTTGCAAACAGATGACAGCAGAAGTCTCAAAAAATGTAGCCATGCTCTTGAGCGTTTGTGGCATAAGACAAAGACTTCAACCAATACAAATCTGCACTCCAAAAATACAATTCATGCCTCCACACTAATTTTGTGAAAATAGTGCAGCGCTGCGTATCTATAAATATTATATAAACAAATAATTATACATTCAATAAAATAATTTGTGAAAAATAAAAAAACAGTTCAGAGATGCAGTCTGGGGACTGTAGGAATTACTACCATTGGTAAAGTGGATTGATCTTGATGGACAAGAGGAGTGATCTGTCTATGAGTTTTATACTCATCCTTGAGGTGAGCAGGCATTTTAGCAGGTGGTGGTGTGCACTGAATATTGGATACATTTAAATAGGATTTTACACAGCAGTGACAGTTTTGGAAACCTACATATGAACTGTTTTTTTATTCACAAATTGTTTTATTGAATGTATAATTATTTGTTTATATAATATTTATAGATACGCAGCACTGCACTATTTTCACTAAATTAATATTGCAATAGGTGTGGTGTATCACTATAAATGTTCAGCAGCTGTGTAGACACTCAGAGGGGTATATTTGTTTTTTTGTTTTTTTCACATCATTATAGGAGTCATTTATTAGCATTGTGGCGCTGATTGTTTTTCTCACAATATGCCTCCACACTGCCAAGCAGACCTATTTTATTACTCTCATTAACACCTTCTCATCCAGTCCCCGTCAATTCTTCTCTACCTCTCTACTTCGTCCTCCACTGCCCCCACCCACTAACTCACTGCCCAGGAGATTGCTAGTCACTTTAAAAATAGGATTGATTCAATTTGTGATAAAATCTCCACTCTACAGGTATCTCCCCCACTCAACACCCCATGTCAATAGGTATAATTAACACTACCCTTTTTAAAACCTGCTACTATAGACAAAGTTGCTAAACTAATTTCCAACACCCACCTAACCACCTGTCCCCTGGACCCTATTCCCTCTCAAATACTATGGTCACCCGCTGACTCCTACACTTTCTAACCCACATATTCCATCTCTCCCTCTCTTCTGGCATTTTTACCCAATGCTCTAATACATGCACTGGTCACCCCCATACTTAAAAGGCCATCCTTGGACCCTACCAATCCTAATAATCTACACACTATCTCCTTGCTCCCCTTTTCCTCTAAACTCCTTGAACGCCTGGTCTACAACCAACTGAGTGACCATCTCATTAAGAATAACCTTCTTGATCCCCTTCAGTCTGCATTTCGCCCTCCACACTCCACAGAAACTACTCTTCTAAAACTCACAAATGGCTCACTAACAGCAAAAACCATTGGACACTATTCTGTACTTCTACTTCTGGACCTTTCAGCTGCCTTTGATATGGTTGACCACCCCCTCCTCAATAAACTTTACTCCCTTGGTCTCTCCCTTTCTCCATCGGGGTCCCCCCAAGTTTCTGTTCTTGGATCTCTCCTATTTTCAATCTAATAGAAAAAAAAAAAGAATCCTGGAATCCACACATCCACAAAAAGTCTAACTATATTGTGTACCAGCCGGTACGTCAGGTGCTGGACGGGATACCTGCCATATGTAGCTCAAAGAACTATGTGAAAAAAATGGTGTGGAAGGGACAAGAGAGTCCCAAGAAAGCAAATTAAGGCAGGTCAACTACGGCTTGTGGTACAAAAATGTGTGTAAAAGGCTTTATTTGGGGTGGGGGTACATATAAATTAAATTTAAGGTACATGTGAGGGATACAGTGTGTCCGAATCAACACAGTGCAGCTCACTATACCTAACC
Source organism: Rana muscosa (assembly GCA_029206835.1). Taxonomy (NCBI): domain Eukaryota; kingdom Metazoa; phylum Chordata; class Amphibia; order Anura; family Ranidae; genus Rana; species Rana muscosa. The sequence continues at coordinate 9,263,503 of CM055123.1, read as the reverse complement.
ATCTAAGTAAAAAAATATATGCTGCAGCAAATAGACATTAAAAATGCAGAGCGCTCTGACAGGTACCAAAAAATTACAAAATCCATTTATCCCCATCCCAAAGCACCCTGCCCCCATGTTGATGGGGACAAGGGCCTCTTCCCGACAACCCTGGCCGTTGGTTGTCGGGGTCTGCGGGTGGGGGGCTTATCGGAATCCGGGAGCCCCCTTTAATAAGGGGGCCCCCAGATCCCGGCCCCCCCACCCTATGTGAATGAGTATGGGGTACATCGTTCCCCCTACACAAAAATGTCAATAAAACACTACACAGGTTTTTAAAGTAATTTATTAGGCAGCTCCGGGGGTCTTCTTCCAACTTCGGGGGTCTTCTTCCGACTTCGGGGGTCTCTTCTTCTGCTCTCCGTGCTCTCTGGTTCTTCTTCTGATCTCCGGTGCCTTCTCCACGCTCTCCGGTTCTTTCTGCCTTCTGCCGGGCGCCTCCACTCTCTTCTTCCAGCTCTTTTGCTAGCGGGGGCCCGATCTTCATCGTCATCTTCTTCCCTCTTCTCTCCGCCCGATGTTGCCTCGTCACTCTCTGCCGCTACAATGCCGTGTGCGCGGAGCACATCGAATTATATAGGCATGGGGCGTGGTTACCGGGTCTCAGGGACTCGGTGACCACAGCGCGCGCGCAAAGGGGAGGACTTCTATTGACGGACTCCCGGCAATTGAGGACGGTGCTGTGGCCGTTGATCAGCTATAGCGCTGATCTCAAGTGGTTAAAGATGTTCTAAATGGGCCATTGACATGCATCACAATTCAACTTAGGAGTGTGTCTTTGCAAAGTTAAACTAAATGAAATCCTTTCTTATTTTTGCTTGGGGATAGAGTGCAGAGGGATTAGAAGTCTGGACAGTTTTTGGGGATGTCTGCACCCCTGGTAGGGTGAAGACAACTCCCAAATTTGGCCACTTTATCCTTCCAAATAATTCACTTCCTGACACACAGGAAGTGAGGGTAAATCCCTACCAATGTCTTTCCTTGGGGACACACAGGTCAATCTAAATAGTTTCCCCATTATGTACATTGCACTCCAGCATTTTGCTGGGTACACCCCAAATTATTAGGTATTTTGGACTTTGGGGTTTATTTACTAAAGGCAAATCCACTTTACACTACAAGTGCACTTGCTGGATATCCGAGGGGGACATGCAAGGAAACAAAAAAAACACCAGCTTTGCGTCTACATGATTGGATGTTAAAATCACCAGCGCTTCCCCTCAGATTTTCAGCAACTACACTTGTACTGCAGAGTGGATTTGCCTTTACTAAACCCCAAACTACCTAATGATTTGGGGTGTAAACAACAAAGTGCTAGAGTGCAATTTGCTTAATGGGGACACTAGTTAGATTGATCTGTGTGCCCCTAAGAAAAGACATTGGTAGGGTTTTACCTTCACTTCCTGTTTAGCTGTGTGACAGGAAGTGAAGCCAATTTTACTAAAAGGGACACAAAGCCCAACCTAAAAAAAAAACATGCAGGGGTTCCAACACTTACTTGATTTCCCTCAAAATGCCCACAATTAGAATAGTATTGCCTTGAGCTATTTTTAAGTGCAGTGCTCTAAATCAGTGCTTCTCAAGTACCCTCAACATGCCATGTTTGCAGGTTTTCCTTCATCTTGCACATGTGCTTTAAATCACAGTCAATGGTTTGGTATTTTGGACAGCAATTATCGATAAGATAAATTCGCAAAACTTATCCTGTTGGGGGTACTTGAGGACTGAGGCTGAGAACCACTGCAGTAAAAAGGAAAATTGAATACTTACCGCTCTGTATTTTTAATTTCCTGGTGACTATCCATGGCAGCACACAATACATGCATATGCTACCATGAAGGCACCAGGTTAGACAAATCACACCGGTTTTGTTTTGACATGCCAATAAGCATAGTTAAGCTGCAGCTGTCACATTTGTTGCATAGAAAACAAAAAACAAACATCAAACTTTGCATCAAATTTTATTGGTCAACAAAACAGGACTTGGAAAAAACAAAGGGAAGCAAAAAAAAAGACATGAAGGTAAATTTGAAACATTAGTCACATCTTGAGAAAGATTTAGCAAAATAATGCAGCACAGACAATTAAATCAAAATGAACAAATGACACACATTAACAACATCAAAAATATTTCAGGGGAACATATTCCCCACACAAAAAAATACAATCAACAAAGGTAAAACAAACATCTGTTTTGCAAAGACATAATAAATAAAATGCATGTGTTACAAACTTGATAAGGACACCAAAATGTACTTTTTGCCGGCCGGCCGGCCGGCCGGCCACACACACACACAATCTTGCCTCTTTTCAGGGCAAGGGAGAGAATGCTATCTGAAAGCTTTATATAACATAGGTTTGTGTGCTAATGAGGCAATTGAAAACACATGCACAGTCCATGAAACACCCAAAATGCAAGTTCACCCAATGTAGAGACTGAACTTCAAAGTGGGTACACCTGTTAAGGATGTCCTTCAATTACTAACCCAAAAAACACGTTCTCTGAGCATGCCCAGAAACATCCAGGTGCTGTTCACACACAAAAATCACCAAAAAAAAACTAAGTCCCTGAGCATGCTCAGACCAACACAAATGCAGCTAGCAGAAAATAAGCCCCCCCCCGTCCAAAATTAAGCACATCATCCAGCATGCTACAAAATTAGAGATGGGACAAACACCTCCCCGCAGTCCGGGGGGCAAACAAAGAGCCTAACATAGACAAAAGTTATACAACAAATACCATTGCAGTCTATGGGAACTGACTTGTTAATTTTGCAAGTCCCCACTTGGCTGGCTTATCTTCTAGTTATTGGCCTTAAAATGGGTATGGGGGCCCAGATCCTACTCTAAGGGACATATATCAATGTCACCAATTTGGAAAACACCAAAAACAAAACAAGGAGAAGTGCCTTTAAATATGCCAGATTGCTTAAGGGTAGGGATGAGCTTCATGTTCGAGTCGAACTCATGTTCGACTCGAACATTGCCTGTTCGCATGTTCGCCGAACAGCGAACAATTTGGGGTGTTCGTGGCAAATTCGAAAAGCCATGGAACACCCTGTAAAAGTCTATGGGAGAAATCTAAAGTGCTAATTTTAAAGGCTTATATGCAAGTTATTTTCATAAAAAGTGTTTGGGGACCAGGGTCCTGCCCCAGGGGACATGAATCAATGCAAAAAAAAAGTTTTAAAAACGGCCGTTTTTTCGGGAGCAGTGATTTTAATAATGCTTAAAGTGAAACAATAAAAGTGAAATATTCCTTTAAATTTCGTACCTGGGGGGGGGGGGGGGGGGGTGTATAGTATGCCTGTAAAGCAGCGCTTGTTTCCCTTGCTTAGAATTGTCCCTGCACAAAATGTCATTTCTGAAGGAAAAATAGTAATTTAAAACCACTCGCGGCTATAATGAATTGTCGGCTCCCGGCAATACAGAGAAAAGTCATTGATAAAAAAAAAAAAAATGCGTGGGGGTCGCCCAAATTCAATCACCAGGCCCTTCAGGTCTGGTATGGATATTAAGGGGAACCCTGCGTCAAATTGAAAAAAAAATGACGTGGGGTTCCCTCCAAATATTCATACTCTTCAGGTCTGGTATGGATTTTAAGGGGGACCTCAACCCCAAATTTTAAAAAAAAATGGCGTGGAGTTCACCCAAAAATCCATTCCAGACCCTTTATCTGAGCACGCAACCTGGCAGGCCGCAGGAAAAGAGGGGGAGACGAGAGAGCGCACCAGCGTACCAGGCCACATGCCCTCAACATGGGGAGGATGTCCCCATGTTGATGGGGACAAGGGCCTCATCCCCACAACCCTTGCCCGGTGGTTGTGGGGGTCTGCGGGCAGGGGGCTTAATGAAATCTGGAAGACCCCTTTAACAAAGGGGACCCCCAGATCCTGGCCCCCCTATGTGAATTGGTAAGGGGGTACATTTTACCCCTACCATTTCACGAAGAAGAGTTCCCCTTAAAATCCATACCAGACCTGAAGGGTCTAGTATGGATATTTGGGGGGAACCCCACGTAATTTTTTTTAAAATTTGATGCAGGGTTCCCCTTAATATCCATACCAGACCTGAAGGGCCTGGCAATTGAATTTGGGGGGACCCCCACGCATTTTTCTTTTTTTTTATCAATGACTTTTCTCTATATTGCCGGGAGCTGACAATTCATTATAGCCGCGAGTGGTTTTAAATGGCTTTTTTTCCTTCAGAAATTACATTTTGTGCAGGGACAGTTCTAAGCAAGGGAAACAAGTGCTGCTTTACAGGCATATTTTAGACCACCCCCCCCCCCCAGGTACGAAATTTAAAGGAATATTTCACTTTTTATTTTTCACTCTATGCATTATTAAAATCACTGCTCCCGAAAAAACGTCTGTTTTTAAAACTTTTTTTTGCATTGATACATGTCCCCTGGGGCAGGACCCGGGTCCCCAAACCTGTTTTAGGACAATAACTATCATATTAGCCTTTATAATTAGCACTTTTGATTTTGATTGTTCGAGTCCATTGTATTTAATAGGGTTCTAAAGTTCATGCAAACTTTAGGTCTGTTCGCAGGTTCTGGTGCGAACCGAACAGGAGGGTGTTCGGCTCATCCCTACTTAAGGGCCATTTCACACCTCATGCAGTCCATTGCGTTTTTTATGCATCAATAATGCATGGAAAGTTGGTTATATGGTTCTAAATGGCAGTGTTTGTTCCAGTGCGTTCCAGTTCCACAAAAAAAGTAGAACATGCTGCATTTTACCTGCACTGGACTGTACTGGAACGCTGCAAAACGCATCAAAAACACACTGGAACACACCGGAACGCACCTAAATGCACCAAAAAAGCACTGGAACACACTTGTCCTTATCTATGGTTAATAAAAAAGAGGGGTGAAAAAAAAGCACTGGACTGCATCAAAAACGTACCAAAAATGCACTGGAACGCATTAAAAACGTGCATGCAAAAAAGCACCTGGAACGCATCCGGATTGCGTTTCTATGGTGTGAACTGGCCCATTTTTGATGCAGTCCAGTGCTTTTGTCCCCCTCTTTTCACTTAACCTTAAGGGCCAGTTCACACCAGACGCAGTTCCGTTCAGTTTCGTGCACATTTTTTCTGCACTAAAAATGCATGCACAGTGTTTTCCATGTACAGGCGGTCCCCTAGTTACAAACATCCGACTTACAAACAACTCCTACTTACAAACGGAGGGAGACAACAGGAAGTGAGAGGAAATCTACCCCTAGGAAGGGAAATTCACTCCTGTCAAGCCTCGTACACACGGCCGAGAATCTCGTCAAGAAAAAACACGTCGTTTTTCTTGACGAGATTCTTGGACAAGAAACTTGTTCCGGCCGAGTGTACACACGCTCCTTTCAAAGAACCCGAGGTTCTTTGAATGGAGCGAACGCGGTGACGTTATCGACTACGACGAGCGTGCGCTCGTCACATTCGATGCCGTCGCTGCCATCTTGCTACACCCTACCTATGCCTAGGAAGCTACTGCGCATGCGTCAAAGTCATTTCGAGCATGCACAGGCTTCCCGGAGGACAGGTAAGTGTACACACACACACTTTTCTCGTCGAGAAACATGCTGACAAGAATCTCAACGAGAAAATAGAGAGCAGGTTCTCTATTTTTCTCGTCGAGATTCTTGTCGGTTTTCTTGACGAGAAACATGATAGCCGCGTACACACGACCGATTTACTCGGCAAGAAAGCTCTGCCAGCAAGTTTCTTGCTGGTTCTTGCCGAGAAACTCGGTCGTGTGTACGAACGAGGCTTAAGATTTATTATGGGAAAAAGGTGTCTCCACTGAAGCTTTATCACCAAGGCATGTTTCCACAACAACCCAAAATGTTCTAAATCCAATTGTCATTGGGACAGAAAATGAGGTGAAATCTTCTGAACAGGGGCAGACAGAGCAAAACAAAGGTTACAGGGGTGTAAACATTTCCCTATTCTATCCAAAAAGCTTAAAAATAGTTTTTTTGGCTGCAATTACACCTAAAAAATGTACCTGTTCTGACTTACAAACAGATTCAACTTAAGAACAAACCTACAGACCCTATCTTGTTTGTAACCCGGGGACCGCCTGTATTCCAATGGCTCTTGTTGGCTCTATTTCACACCATACAGTCAGTTTCCGGTGCAGAAACTGACCAGAAACTGACTGCATGGTGTAAACTAGAGCCAACTAGAGCCATTGGAATACATGGAAAATACTGTGCATGCATTTTGTGCAGAAAAAAAGCACATGAAACAGAACGGAACTGCGTCTGGTGTGAACTGGCCCTAATAAGGACAAGTGTGTTGCAGTGCGTCTTTGGTGCATTTAGGTGCGTTCCAGTGCGTTCCAGTGCATTTTTGGTACATTCCGGTGCGTTTTTGATGCGTTTTACTGCGGTTCAGTACATAAAAAATGCAGCATGACCAACTTTTTTTTCCTTTCTGAAACGCACTGGAACGGACTGCAGTGGTGTGAACTATGCCATTGGGATTAATGTGATCAACTTTCTTTGCGTTTTTAATGCATCAAAAAAAATGCACTGCACTGCATCTGGTGTGAACTGGCCCTAAATATCATAACCTGGGGTGTGTCTATAGTATGCCTGTAAAGTAGCACATGTTTTCCATGTTTATAACAGTCCGAGAGCAAAATTACATTTCTAAAGTAAAATCATAGTCATTTAAAAGTACTCGCGGCTGTAATGAATTGCTGGTTCTTGTCAATACAGATAAAAGTCATTGAAAGTCTTTTAAAAAAAAAAACGTGGGGGTCCCCCCAAATTCCATTACCAGGCCCTTCAGGTCTGGTATGGATTTTAAGGGGACCCCCGCGCCAAACTTTAAAAAAAAATGGCATGGGGTCCCCCTAAAAAGAGCGCCCCCCCTCCTGAACCGTACCAGGCCACATGCCCTCAACATGGGGAGGATGCTTTGGGGGTCTGGACCCCAAAGCACCATGTCCCCATGTTGATGGGGACAAGGGCCTCATCCCCACAACCCTTGCCCAGTGGTTGTGGGGGTCTGCGGGTGGGGGCTTATCGGAATCTGGAAGACCCCTTTAACAAAGGGGACCCCCAGATCCCCCCGTGTGAAATGGTAATGGGGTACAAATGTACCCCTACCATTTCACAAAAAAAGTGTAAACATTTTTAAAAATGACAATAGCCAGTTTTTGACAATTCCTTTATTAATGTCTTCTCCTTTCTTTCATCTTCTTCCATCTTCTTCTTCCATCTTCTTCTTTTCTCCATTCAGGCTTCTTCCTCCATCTTGTTCTTCATCTTCATCTTCATCTACCTTCTTCCTTCAGTGTTCTCGTCCGCATCTTGCTCCGGCTTCTTGTTCCCCTCTTCTTTCTCCGGACGATCCGCTTGCATTCAAGGTTCCCGCTGTGTGACGCTTCAGTTCTTCTGACAGTTCTCCTCTGAGTCCGCAGCCACCCGGTGACCCCGCCCCCCTCTGACGCACATGAACTTCGCGGGGACTTTCCCCGTGGTGTCAGAGGGGACGGGGCCACCGGGTGGCCCGGACTCAGAGGAGAACTGTCAGAAGAACTGAAACGTCACACAGCGGGAACCTCGAATGCAAGCGAATCGTCCGGAGAAAGAAGAGGGGAACAAGAAGCCGGAGCAAGATGCGGACGAGAACACCGAAGGAAGATGAAGATGAAGAACAAGATGGAGGAAGAAACCCGAATGGAGAAAAGAAGAAGATGGAAGAAGATGGAAGAAGAAGAAGGAAGAAGATGGAAGAAAGGAGAAGACATTAATAAAAGGAATTGTCAAAAACCGGCTATTGTCATTTTGAACATTTTCGGCACTTATTTTGTGAAATGGCAGGGGTACATTTGTACCCCATTACCATTTCCCACAGGTGGGGGGCCGGGATTTGGGGGTCCCCTTTGTTAAAGGGGTCTTCCAGATTCCGATAAACCCCCCACCCTCAGACCCCCACAACCACCGGACAAGGGTTGTGGGGATGAGGCCCTTGTCCCCATCAACATGGGGACATGGTGCTTTGGGGTCCAGACCCCCAAAGCATCCTCCCCATGTTAAGGGCATGTGGCCTGGTATGGTTCAGGAGGGGGGACGCTCTCTCACCCCCTCTTTTCCTGCGGCCTGCCAGGTTGCGTGCTCGGATAAAGGGTTTTGTGTGGATTTTTAGGGGGACCCCACGCCATTTTTTTTAAGTTTGGCGCGGGGGTCCCCTTAAAATCCATACCAGACCTGAAGGGCCTGGTACGGATTTTGAGGGGAACCCCCACGCCAATTTTTTTTATTTGGCGCAGAGTTCCCCTTAATATCCATACCAGACCTGAAGGGCCTGGTAATGGAATTTGGGGGGACCCCCATGCATTTTTTTTCAAAGACTTTCAATTACTTTTCTCTGTTTTGACGGGAGCCAACAATTCATTATAGCCGCGAGTGCTTTTAAATTACTTTTTTTTTTTCCTTTACAAATGTCATTTTGTGCAGGGACTGTTATATAATGGCAAGTTTAGGAGGTGCGCCTGTTCAACTTATGCAAATGCATTTAAGTGACATGACATTTACTAAGATTTTGCCGGCGCAGTGAACCGGCGCATTTGAATGAGCGCAATTGCCGAGCAGTGCACAAATAGACCTCTCGCAGTTATAAATGTAATTGCAGGCGCAGCAGGCTGGTTCAGAAAAATTTACTTTCTCATTCTATTTTGGGCATGTTTGTTACTTGGGCAGTTGTCACTATACTTCCTCACATCACCGCACATCACCCCATTATATTGGCACTTCCAGTTTCTTTATATTTTGATTTGAAGATGCCTCCTCCCGTGCGCCGAGAACACTATAGTAAATGGGGAATAGTGTTGCGTTACCGGCACAAATGTTTCGTAAATACCAAAACTGCCGTTGCACGCGCTGATGCGCCGATACTCAGGGCGCAAATGGTTCGTAAATCAGCCCTTATGTGTGGCGGAAAACGAACACTGCACATCGCCCTGAACACACCATCCCCACTGTGAAACATGGTGTTGCCAGAATCATGTTGTGGGGATGCATTTCTTCAGCAGGGACAGGAAAGCTGATCAGAGTTGATGGGCAGATGGATGGAGCCAAATATAGGGTAATCTTAGAAGAAAACCTGTTAAAATCTGCAAAAGACTTGAGACTGGGGTAGAGGTTCACCTTCCAGAAGGACAGCGACCTTAAACATACAGCCAGAGCTACAATGGAATGGTTTAGATCAAAGTATATTCATGTGTTAGAATGGCCCAATCCAGACCTAAGACCAGTTGAGAATCTGTGACAAGACTTAAAAACTGCTGTTCACAGATGCTCTCCATCCAATCTGACAGAGCTTGAGAAGAAAGGGCAAAAATGTCACAATGCTGGTAGAGACATACTCCAAATGACTTGCAGCTGTAATTGCAGCGAAAGGTGGTTGTAACATACCTTAGGTGTGAGCCTGACGTGTGGAGAGGGACCTCCCGTACAACCCCGGCTCGGAGACCACTGGAGTGGGGACAGTGGTGGTAAGAGCACAGTGAGGTATGGGTGCCTGTCTGATCCTCACTGCTTGGAGTGGTGGAGCCGAGTGGAGACTGGAACGGCTGGTACAGGAAGCAGCAGATGCAGGTCAGCAGGTTGCAGAGCAGAGGATGCAGGTCAGCAGGTGCAGCTTGCAGAGCCGAGGATGCAGGTCAGCAGGTGCTGGTTTGCAGAGCAGAGGATGCAGGTCAGCAGGTGCTTGTTTTGCAGAGTCAGACAAGCCGGGTCATACACATCAAGGTAAACATCATAAGTGGCAGGCAGAGAGTAGTCAAAGTCCAGGCTGGGTTTTGGCAACAGGCAGACAGGCAGGTAACTGAACAGGGTCAAACGAGCCGAGGTCAGGACTGGAGACAGAAGCGTGGTCAGGAAGCCGGGTCAAACACAGGAACAGGATACAGGCACAGAATCAGGAACTCAGGGAACAGAAGCAGATCAGACCGCAAGGGGCAACATCTCTGGAGCGTCTATTATAGGCCGTTGGGCGCCAAAGCGCGTCTAATGCGCGCGCATGCGCACATGCGTGCACGAAGTCCGTGATTCACACATGCATAAAAAGGCGCACGCCTTCTGAAATGCCCAGTACATCCCTGACAGTGGTTCTACAAAGTATTGACTCAGGGGTGCTGAATACAAATGCACATCACACTTTTCAGATATTTATTTGTAAAAAAAAAGTGAAAACCATTTATCATTTTTATTCCACTTCATAAGTATGTGCCACTTTATGTTGGTCTATCACATAAAATCATAAATAAAATACATTTACGGTTTTGGTTGTAACATGAAAACATTTGTAAAATTTCAAGGGATATGAATACTTTTTCAAGGCACTGTATGATAGGTAGAGCAACCAATATGAGAATATCAGTACATCAAGAGCTACTTCAGCTTTAAACATGCCAGATAAATACAGACAAATTACCTCAATTATAGGGATGGGCTATCTGTTTCGAGTCGAACTCATGTTCGACTCGAAACAGATATCCCATCCCTATAATTGAGGATCGGCTGTTTGATCGTTCGCCGAAGATCGAATATTGTGGGCCGTTTGCGCCAAATTAGAGTGTCGCGTCACGGCCCATAATGCACTGCGTCATAGCAGTACATTGCTGGCTGATAACTGGCCAAGCATGCACTATGACCTTGTGGCCAATCACAGCGCCGTCAGTGAAGCGAGCCATAAGGCAAGGTGCCTTTGGCCAATTATGGCTCAGGGGGTTAAGTCAACGCCCTACACTATAAAAGGCTGCCTGCACGTCGGCCCTGTGTAGTGTGTTGATGGCGTTTAGAGAGATAGATAGAGAGAGAGCGTGTCATTTCATTTACTTTGAGCAGATATATATACACTGTATCCAGTTTAGCAAGATCTCACTGCAGACCGTTCCTGGTGTACGGTTACTAAAATACTTCAGGCAGGCAGTTGATTCAGTTTGCTGCAGTGTATTCAATATATATACATCCCAGCTTTGTATATATATATATATATATATATATATATATACACATATATATACATACACATACACTGTATCCTGTGCAGCTAGATCTCACTGTTGACCGTTCCTGGTGTACTGTTTCTAAAATACTTCAGGCAGGCAGTTGATTCAGTTAGCTGCAGTGTATTCTATTCAGTATATATATGCATCCCAGCTTTGTATATATATATATATATATATATATATATATATATATATACCGTATATACATATACACTGTATCCTGTGCAGCTAGATCTCACTGCTGACCGTTCCTGGTGTACTGTTTCTAAAATTCTTCAGGCAGGCAGTTGATTCAGTTAGTTGGTTGCAGTGTATTCAGAATATATATACATCTCAGCTTTGTATATACAGTATATATATATATATATATATATATATATATATATATATATATATACACTGTTAGGGATGAGCCATACACCCCCCGGTTCGGTTCGCCCCAGAACCTGCAAACAAATCGAAAGTTTGCGCAAACTTTAGAACCCTGTTAAAGTCTATGGGACTCGAACGTTCGAAATCAAGAGTGCTAATTATAAAGGCTAATATGCAAGTTATTGTCCTAAAAAGTGTTTGGGGACCCGGGTCCTGCCCCAGGGGACATGTATCAATGCAAAAAAAGTTTTAAAAAAGGCATTTTTTTCGGGAGCAGTGATTTTAATGATGCCTAAAGTGAAAAAAAAGTGAAGAAATATTCCTTTAAATATCGTACCTGGGGGGTGTCTATAGTATGCCTGTGAAGTGGCACGTGTTTCCCGTGTTTAGAACTGTCCCTGCACAAAATTACATTTATAAAGGAAAAAAAGTCATTTAAAACTGCTTGCGGCTTTAATGTAATGTCTGGTCCCGGCAATATGGATGACACAGTACACTAGCTGAAAATACTGCTGTTCTGATACTATTTGTATCAGAACACCAGCAATTGTATTGAGGTAAGCTTTAGGTGCACACTGGTTAAAGGACACTAAAGCAAAATATTTCAGCTTCCTGCCTGTATTTGTATCAGAACACCAGCAATTGTATTGAGGTAAACTTTAGGTGCACACTGTACAAAGGACACTAAAGCAAAATACTGCAGCTCCCTGCCTGTATTTGTATCAGAACACCAGCAATTGTATTGAGGTAAGCTTTTGGTGCACACTGTGAAAAGGACACTAAAGTAAAATACTGAAGCTCCCTGCCTGTATTTGTATCAGAACACCAGCAATTGTATTGAGGTAAGCTTTTGGTGCACACTGTGCAAAGCACACTAAAGAAAAATACTGTAGCTCCCTGCCTGTATTTGTATCAGAACACCAGCAATTGCATTGAGGTAAGCTTTTTGTGCACACTGTGCAAAGGACACTAATGCAAAATACTGCAGCTCCCTGCCTGTATTTGTATCAGAACACCGGCAATTGTATTGAGGTAAGCTTTTGGTGCACACTGTGCAAAGGACACACTACACTAAGTGAAACACTGCAGCTAGCACAATCACCTGCCTGCCTGTCAGTATAGAGAATAACGGGAACGGATCTAGCTAAACTGAATACAGTGTGTAAATATATATACAACACCTAGGATGCATATATATCCTCTACATAAGGCTGCCAAGCCGGCGGCCTTATATAGTGTGGGGCGTGTACCTACTCCTCTGAGCCATGATTGGCCAAAGCCACCCTGGCTTTGGCCAATTACGGCTCTCTGTACTTACAGTGCTGTGATTGGCCAAGCATGCGGGTCAAAGTGCATGCTTGGCCAATCATCAGCCAGCAATGCACTCCAATGCCGCAGTGAATTATGGGCCGTGACGCGCCACTCGAATTTGGCGCGAACACCCCATAATGTTCGAAATTCGGCGAAACGGCAGAACAGACGATGTTCGAGTCGAACATGGGGTTTGACTCAAACTCGAATCTCATCCCTATACACTATATCCTGTGCAGCTAGATCTCACTGCTGACCATTCCTGGTGTACTGTTTCTAAAATACTTCAGACAGGCAGTTGATTCAGTTAGTTGCAGTGTATTCAGAATATATATACATCCCAGCTTTGTATATACAGTGGGGCAAAAAAGTATTTAGTCAGCCACCAATTGTGCAAGTTCTCCCACTTAAAAAGATGAGATAGGCCTGTAATTGCCATCATAGGTATACCTCAACTATGAGAGACAAAATGTGGAAACAAATCCAGACAATCACATTATCTGATTTAGAAAGATTTTTTTTTGCAAATTATGGTGGAAAATAAGTATTTGGTCACCTACAAACAAGCAAGATTTCTGGCTCTCACAGACCTGTATCTTCTTCTTTAAGAGGCTTCTCTGTCCTCCACTCATTACCTGTATTAATGGCACCTGTTTGAACTTGTTATCAGTATAAAAGACACCTGTCCACAACCTCAAGCAGTCACACTCCAAACTCCACTATGGTGAAGACCAAAGAGCTGTCGAAGGACACCAGAAATAAAATTGTAGACCTGCACCAGGCTGGGAAGACTGAATCTGCAATAGGCAAGCAGCTTGGTGTGAAGAAATCAACTGTGGGAGCAATAATTAGAAAATGGAAGACATACAAGACCACTGATAATCTCCCTCGATCTGGGGCTCCACGCAAGATCTCACCCCGTGGGGTCAAAATGATCACTAGAACGGTGAGCAAAAATCCCAGAACCACACAGGGGGACCTAGTGAATGACCTGCAGAGAGCTGGGACCAACGTAACAAAGGCTACCATCAGTAACACACTACGCCGCCAGGGACTCAGATCCTGCAGTGCCAGACGTGTTCCCCTGCTTAAGCCAGTACATGCCCGGGCCCGTCTGAGGTTTGTTAGAGAGCGTTTGGATGATCCAGAAGAGGATTGGGAGAATGTCATATGGTCAGAGGAAAACAAAGTAGAACTGTTTGTTAGAAACACAACTCGTCGTGTTTGGAGGAGAGAGAATGCTGAGTTGCAACCAAAGAACACCATACCTACTGTGAAGCATGGGGGTGGCAACATCATGCTTTGGGGCTGTTTCTCTGCAAAGGGGACAGGATGACTGATCCGTGTACATGAAAGAATGAATGGGGCCATGTATCGTGAGATTTGATCGTGAGTGAAAACCTCCTCCCATCAGCAAGGGCATTGAAGATGAAACATGGCTGGGTCTTTCAGCATGACAATGATCCCAAACACACCGCCTGGGCAACGAAGGAGTGGCTTCATAAGAAGCATTTCAAGGTCCTGCAGTGGCCTAGCCAGTCTCAAGATCTCAACCCCATAGAAAACCTTTGGAGGGAGTTGAAAGTCCTTGTTGCCCAGCGACAGCCCCAAAACATCACTGCTCTAGAGGAGATCTGCATGGAAGAATGAATCAACATACCAGCAACAGTGTGTGACAACCTTGTGAAGACTTACAGAAAACGTTTGACCTCTGTCATTGCCAACAAAGGATATATAACAAAGTATTGAGATGAACTTTTGATATTGACCAAATACTTATTTTCCACCATAATTTGCAAAAAAAAATATTTCCAAATCAGACAATGTGATTGTCTGGATTTGTTTCCACATTTTGTCTCTCATAGTTGAGGTATACCTATGATGACAATTACAGGCCTCTCTCATCTTTTTAAGTGGGAGAACTTGCACAATTGGTGGCTGACTAAATACTTTTTTGCCCCACTGTATATATACACTGTATCCTGTGCAGCTAGATCTCACTGCTGACCGTTCCTGGTGTACTGTTTCTAAAACACTTCAGGCAGGCAGTTGATTCAGTTAGCTGCAGTGTATTCAGAATATATATACATCCCAGCTTATATATATATATATATTGTGAGGGGGTTAACTCGGTAGCGGGTGTGTGTGACCCCCTGGTTGGGCTCCCCACACAAAAACAGGGCCAGCAGACGGAGGTTGTGGTTTTCAAAATCAAAAGGTGCGGTTTATTTCTCTATGTACAGTGACAAAACACAGCAAAGCCAAAAAGAAACAAACAAAATAAATCCTGGTCAGTTTGACCTCTGACTAAACATGCAGGTTTCCTAAACTAACAACTGGGATCAGCCTGGTGCTGTCCTAGTCCCTAAGTCCCTGGTTTAGTAAAAGTCCACACAAATAGCCACACAGGCTTTGCCTCACCGCACAGGGGTTCACTCTCCCTAGACAGTCCACACAGGTCTGGTTCCAGGCATGAGCAAACACCTAATGAATCTGGGAGTTTTTATAGAGGCCTTAAACGAACTGACAGGCTTCAGCTGGTCTCATCAACTCCCTGCCTCACGACGCCCAGCACTCTCCCTAGAGGTATGAGTCATTCATGAGCCCACTAGCCTCAGCTGGGCTTCATCAACTCCCTAGTTGTATAAGTCGGCATAAAGCCTGAATCTGGGAGAAATATATCTACCCCCCTGGATGCAACCAGGTGACTTTACCTTCCTGCTGTCACAATATATATATATATATATATATATATATATATATATATATACATATATATTGTGACTGTGGGACCGTGTGCGTCCTTAAAGTGTGTTGGTTTACACCAGATTTGATAGAGAAAGACATGCTGATTGAACAGCTGTGTGTTCGGCTATTTAGTTCTGACATGACTATGGATCAGGGCTCCACCCAACAGACAGGAAGTCTGTGTATGGGAGTCAGGTGGACTCCCATCGCTCTGAGAGTCAGAGGCTATCTATGCTGCATGGGTGCAGCCAAAGTGTGCGTGTCTGCAGGAGGCAGACGTCATTGCTGAAGTAAGCAAGAAGGTGCTGACCGGGAGTAAAAGAGGAGTGAGCTTATCTCTAGGAAACTCTGTTTGTTCTGAGGAGCAGACTTTAGGCCTAGGCTAAAGGTCTGAGACAGCTGGATCGCTAGAATGAAAGCCAGAAGGCTAAACTGTTGAGTATGCAAGATACAGTAATGGTGGAACCCCCTGCGAGGGCTACTGATGTATTTGTGACCTTTTTTGCTTTTAAATAAAAGTGGGCTACCATGCCCTTAAAAATAGTTCCTGACTGGCTGGTATTACTAGAAAAACGTATCTACCATGAGAGCTAACAACCCCCAATCTTACAATATATATATATATACACACACATACACACTGTATCCTGTGTAGCTAGATCTCATTTCAGGCTGTTCCTGGTGTACGTATTAAAAAACACGTTCAGGCAGGCCGGGCAGGTGATTCAGTGATACACATTGCATAAAATATATACTGTCTCCTACATATATATATCCACTGCATCCAGTCTAACCAAGTTTATACCTGACTGTAGGCCATTGCTGGTGTACTTTTTCTAGTAAACTTCAGGCGGTGTTTTGCTAATTTTTCAGTATGCCTGGAAGGCCAACAAGGAGAGGCAGACACTCACAGGTCACTAAAAGAAGGCAAGCAGGCTCTGTGTCTAGAGCCAACAGTGCTGGTCGTGGACACGGTGCATCCTTAGCACGTATCCGTGGGGCACGCTTGTCCTTTTTTTAAACAGCTGGCTGTGTTGAGCCAAAACATTCAGAAGACTTGGTAGAGTGGATGACCAAGCCATCCTCCTCATCCTCTGTCACCCAGGCTCAGAGTACTTTGGCTGCCAATGCAGCTTCCAATGCAGCCTATTCGATCTGCTCAATGTCATCAGTTACTCCTTCCCTAGCCCCACCATCATGCATGGAGGAGTCCCCCGAACTGTTCGACCACAGTGTTGGGTACATTCTACAGGAGGATGCGCAGTGTTTTGAAGGCTCTGATGATGGTACGCAGCTTGAGGAAGGCAGTAACGTGAGCCCAGAGAGAGGGGGTGCCCAAGAAGGACATCAAACTGGTAGTCATGTTCCCCCAGCTGCAGCATACTGCCAGGTTTTCTCCAGTGACGAGGAGGGAGGGGATGATAAGGTCACTGACTCTACGTGGGTGCTTGATAGGAGGGTGAAGGAGGAGGAGGAGGCAGCGGCACATCTCCAACGAGGCAGGATGCCCTCCAGGGGCCAGCTTAAGGGCAGCCAACCGACTGAATCACAAAGCAGAGCTCCGTGCAGGGCGCTGCTGACTCGGCGTGTTTTTCCAAAAGTTCTTTGGTGTGGGCCTTTTTTGAGACGTGTGCAGCAGATCACACCATTGCTCTTTGCAACATATGTCTGAAGCGTTTCAAGCGTGGCCAAAACAGCAGCCACTTGGGCACCACATGCTTGATCAGACATATGTCGAGCTCCCATGCAGTCCGTTGGCAAAACTACTTAAAAGACCCACAGAAAAGAACAAGGCAGACCTCTCCTTGCTCCTCATCAGCTAGGATCTCCAACCCCAGTATACATTCAGTCTTCTCAGAAACCTGCACTGAGAGGAATGAAGGTGTAGAATTAGGTGTGCCAAGTACTTGCGGGCAATCTGCTATCGCTACACCAACGTCCGATTGTAGCAGGAAAATTTCCCTAGTTGCTAAACCGGCGAAAGAAATTCGGTCCCAGGAATCCACATGCCCAGCGGCTCAATGCTAGCTTGGCTAAACTGCTAGCACTTTCAGCTGGTAGACTCTGCCCCCTTTTGTGAGTTTGTGGAATGTGCGGTACCTCAGTGGCATGTTCCCAAACGCCAATTTTTTGCACGAAAGGCGATTCCGGCTCTCTACCGGCATGTGGAAGGCAATGTCTAGGCCTCATTGGACAGGGCGGTCAGCAGTAAGGTGCATATTACCACTGACTCATGGTCCAGCAGGCATGGACAGGGACGTTACCTTTCTTTTACGGTGCACTGGGTAACTCTCATGGCAGCTGGGAAGGATGCAGGGCAGGGTGCAGTATTGTTGGAGCTTGTTCCGCCACCACGCCTCCAAAATGCTGGTAGTGGTGATTCTGCCACACCTCTCTCCTCCACCCCCTCCTCTTCTTCCTCTATGGCCTCTTCCTGTGCTGATTTTTCCTTGGAACCAGCGGTGCTCCATAGGTGTTCTAGGGGCTATGCAAGCACAAAGATTCCATGCAGTGCTTGAGTTGGTCTGTTTAGGGAACAGGAGCCACACTGGGGCAGAGATTCTGTCAGCTCTGCTGGGGCAGGCTCAGAGGTGGTTGACGCCATGCCAGCTTCAGCCAGGAATGGTGGTTTGCGACAATGGCACCAACCTCCTCTCCGCCCTCCGACAGGGACACTTAACCCATGTGCCCTGTGTGGCTCACGTCCTTAATTTGATGGTGCAGCGGTTCTTGTGCAGGTACCCGGGCTTACAGGATCTCCTGAGGCAGGCCAGGAAAGTCTGTGGGCATTTCCACCAGTCATATAATGCCAGTGCTTGGCTGGCTGACCTCCAAAAGGAATGCAACCTGCCCAAGAACCGCCTTATCTGTGACATGCCCACCAGGTGGAACTCAACGTTGGCAATGCTGCAGCGGCTGCACACGCAGCAGAGGGCCATAAACGAGTACCTGTGCGACTATGGCACCAGGACAGGGTCAGGGGAGCTTGGCTTTTTTTCGCCACACCAGTGGCTCATGATCAAGGATGCATGCACTGTTCTGTCACCATTTGAGGAGGCCACGAGGATGGTGAGCAGTGTCTACCTGTTGGAATACACGCTGCGTGGAATAATGGTCAGGACACTTGAGGCAGAACAGAGGGAGGAAGAGGAGGACTTCCTTACCTCTCAAGGCCCCCTTTATCCAGACAGTATAACAGCGGGCCCGCCGCTCACACAGGAAGAGAAGGAGGAGGAGGATTGTGTCAGCATGGGGGTGGAGCCTAGCACTCAGCATCAGCAGCAGTCTTCAAGGGATCGTTTACAGTCCCCAGAAACCCATGGACTTGTACGTGGCTGGGAGTAGGTGGCTGCGGATCATGTCGTCCTTAGTGACCCAGAGGACTCCGGACAGAATGCCCCAGCAAACCTACGCTGCATGGCCTCCCTAATCTTGCAAAGCCTGCGAAAGGACCCTCGGATTCGTGTGATCAAGGAGAGGGATCATTTCTGGCTGGCAACCCTTCTTGGTCCACGTTACAAGGGTAAGGTTGCGGAACTTATCCAGCCGTCGCAGAGGGAGCAGAGGATGATACATCTTCGGGAGGCCTTGCAGAAAGGTTTGTGCAATGCGTTTGCAGAGCCTGGGAGGTTACAAACTCCTGGTCCTGGACAACGTGTTGCTGAGGCTTCGGTCAGTCACAGAAAGAGCGGTGGAGAAGGTGGCCGTCTGACCGATGCGTTCAGACAATTTTTTAGTCCGCAGCCCCAAGGTACTGTATGATCGGTTCCAGCAACCATCGCCAGCGTCTGATTTACATGGTGAAGGATAGGGATGAGCTTCGAGTTCGAGTTGAACTCATGTTCGAATCAAACATTGCCTGTTCGCACGGTCGCCGAACAGCGAACAATTTGGGGTGTTCGCGGCAAATTCGAAAAGCCGCGGAACACCCTGTAAAAGTCTATGGGAGAAATCTAAAGTGCTAATTTTAAAGGCTTATATGCAAGTTATTGTCATAAAAAGTGTTTGGGGACCGGGCCCTGCCCCAGGGGACATGTATCAATGCAAAAAAAAAGTTTTAAAAACTAAAGTTTTTTCAGGAGCAGTGATTTTGCTTAGAACTGTCCCTGCACAAAGTGTAATTTCTGAAGGGAAAAAGTAATTTAAAAGCACTCACGGCTATATTGAATTGTCGGCTCCCGGCAATACAGAGAAAAGTAATTGATAAAAAAAAAATAAAAATGACGTGGGGGTCCCCCCAAATATCCATACTAGACCCTTTAGGCCACAGGAAAAGAGGGGGGGGGGGAGGGATGAGAGACATCAAAGTGTGACATCACTTTTGAAAAAGACTTTACGTTGAAACGCGTCAAGTGATTGGTCGTCCAGACACGTCCGCGTCACTTCCTGTTTGCGGGATCCGTGCAGTGGAACGCACGCCGAGGCTGTGTATAGCCTACCCGCCTACGTGACGTATTCGTGTGGACCTGACTGTCTGTATTGTCTACCTACTGCTCTGAGTTTTGCAACACAAGAGCAGCAGAACGTTTTTTTTGTTTGTTTTTAATATTATTTTAAACCACTTTTAAATAAATACGATTTACGCTATGAAATCGCCTTCTGTTTTTTTTTGCGGAATCAAGCTGATCTTCCCTAAATTTTGGAGGAATTGGGGAGCAGTGAAAACACGGGTATCCCTGAGGAGCAGCACGTCTGCACGGAGGATCGCATATACCACACAGTGGACATCACCAGAGGTGCCTCATACCCCTGTAGGGGTGCTTCAATCTGGTGAGTGGGGTTCCTAAGGAGAGGGGAGCACAAAAGTCACAGTGCACACCTGTTTGAAGATACACACGGATGTCACAGATTTATATGAACTATCACATCGGGCTATTGAAAGTACAGCTATCAGTGACAGAGATCACACTGTCATTTATGAAATTAATGAACATTTGTTGCAATTAATTGGAAATACTTTTGATGTTTTTTATTTATCACTTATATGATTGTATCTATCACCTTTAGGATTGGTATTTGTCACTTTTAAATTGTGTATAGGCACGTTCACACGGCAGCTCCCACCTGGAGCAGTGACACCACATTCACCTATGTAATATCACACTATATACATAAGGTAAAAGGGATGGTTTTTGGGCACAGGATAATTTTGTCACTAGGAACATAGGAATCAGACATATATATTGTTCTTCTCACTTTAATGAACACAATTTTTAGCACAATAATATCACTAATTAAGAATCCCAGTGAACACCAGCCACCATACTCTCGGCCCATACTGTATAGTGCCAATCTAGTTAGTTGCCCTAGGGAGGGAAGTATCCCTATTGAAGGGCCACCCATATGCGGACAGGCCCCCAGGCCTATCATCACATATTAGTGTAAGAGCAGCACCACTCACCCCTACACATATCACTATCACTGAAGGGCATGGTAATTGAATTTGGGGGGACCCCCACGCATTTTAATTTTTTTATCAATGACTTTTCTCTGTATTGCCGGGAGCCGACAATTCATTATAGCCGTGAGTTTTTCTCCTTCCGAAATTACATTTTGTGCAGGGACAGTTCTAAGTAGGGATGAGCCGAACACCCCCCCGTTCAGTTCGCACCAGAACCTGCGAACGGACCGAAAGTTCGCGCAAACGTTAGAACCCTATTTAATACAATGAACGCGAACGTTCAAAATCGAAAGTGCTAATTATAACGACTAATATGCATGTTATTGTCATAAAAAGGGTTTGGGGACCCGGGTTCTGCCCCAGGGGACATGTATCAATGCAAAACTAAGTTTTAAAAACGTCAGTTTTTCGGGAGCAGTCATTTTAATGATGCATAAAGTGAAAAAAAAATTAAATATTCCTTTAAATATCGTACCTGGGGGGTGTCTGAAGTATGCCTGTGAAGTGGCATGTGTTTCCCGAGTTTAGAACTGTCCCTGCACAAAATGACATTTCTAAAGGAAAAAAAGCCATTTAAAACTGCTTGCGGCATTAATGTCATGTCTTGTCCTGGTAATATGGATGAAAATCTTTGAGAAAAATGGCATGGCTACCCCATCACCCCCCCCCCCCTACCCCAGCCCCTTACCAGCCCCTTTGGGTCTTGTATGGATATTAAGGGGAACCCCGCACCCAAAATAAAAAAAGCCCCTATATACTCTGAACAGCAGTATACAGGCGGTGCAAACAAGACAGGGAAACTGTAGGTTTGTTCTTAAGTAGAATCTGTTTGTAATTTTGAACAGGTACATTGTTTAAGTGTAGCTCCAGCCAAAAAATTTATTTTTAAGCTTTTTGGAAAACATAGGGAAGGGTTATCACCCCTGTAACATTTGTTTTGCTGTCTGTGCACCTGTTCAGAACATTTCACCTCACTTTCCGTCAAAATGACAAATGTTTTTGAAAAGTGGGTTTTTTATTGAAACAAGGATTGGTGATAAAGCATCAGTAGAGAGGAGACATCTTTTTCCCATATTAACTCTTACAGGAGAGAATTTCCCTTCCTAGGGGTAGATTTCCTCTCACTTCCTGTTGTATCCTTCCGTTTGCAAGTAGGAGTCATTTGTAAGTTGGATGTTTGAAAGTAGGGGCCTGCCGTATATACTCTGCTGAAATTTGCCCCTTACATGTTGGTGTTGCCACAACACTGTGAGCCCTCACAGTTACTCTTGGTGGGAGCTGGAACGCCCTGCTGTGAACTATTGTATCAGGAATTGTAATTACATGCCATTGTTGAACAGTGGTAGGAAAAATTGGGCCTTTGGTGGTGTTGCTGGTGCTACAGCACTGTCAGCCCTCACAGTTACTCTTGGTGGGTGCATGAATGGGCCCTACTGTAAATTATTAGATCAAGAATTGTAATTACATGCCCCTGTAAGAGGGGCAGAAAAATTGGGCCTTTGGCGGTGGTGCTGGTGCTACAACACTGTCAGCCCTCAAAGTTACTATTGGTGGGTGCATGAATGGGCCCTGCTGTGATTTATTAGATCAAGAATTGTAATTACGTGCCCCTGTTGAACAGGGGCAGAAAAATTGGGCCTTAGGCACTGGTGCAACAACACTGCAACCACTCACAGATACTGTACTTGGAGCACAGCAATGAGCCCTGTTGCAAAGTATTGCATCAAAAATTGTATTTACACGCCCCTGTTAAACAGGGGCTGAAAAATTGGGCCTTAGGCACTGGTGCTGGTGCCATGACACTGCAACCACTCACAGATACTCTAGTTGGAGTGCCGGAATGAGCCTTGCTGCAAAGCATTGCATAAAAAATTGTAATTACATGCCCCTGTTAAACAGGGGCTTAAAAATTGGGCCTTAGACACTGGTGCCACAACACTGCAACCCCTCACAGATACTGTACTTGGAGCACAGCAATGAGCCCTGTTGCAAAGTATTGCATCAAAAATTGTAATTACACGCCCCTGTTAAACAGGGGCTGAAAAATTGGGCCTTAGGCACTGGTGGCGGCACCCAGAAACAAAAATGTTCTTCCAAGCTATCATCGTGAATCGGATCATTGAGGAGGAGGAGGATAGTCAGTCAACATAACAGGACAGTCTCTCAGCATCAGCATCAGTCTTGAAGGGATGTGACATTTACAAAATAAATTATTCTGTTACATCAGCTTCAGGTGCTTGGTAGCTGGTGGTGATCCAAGACTGGTTCATCTTTATGAAGGTCAGTCGATCAACCGAGTCGGTGGACAGGCGCACCCTGTGATCCGTGACAAAGCCTCCAGCAGCACTGAATGTGCGTTCCGAAAGAACGCTGGATGCAGGACCGGCCAGTAGCTCAATTGCATACTGTGCAAGCTCTGGCCAGTGATCCATCCTCAAGACCCAGTAAGCCAGAGGATTATCGGTGGGAAAGGTGTCCAAGTCTGACCTTGCCCCTAGGTATTCCTGCACCATGTATATCAGACACTGTCGATGGTTGCTGGAACCGATCATACCTTGGGGCATGCGGACTAAAAAATTGTCTGAACGCATCGGTCAGACGGCCACCTTCCCCACCGCTCCTTCTGCTACTGACCGAAGCCTCAGCAACTCGTTGTCCAGGACCAGGAGTTTGTAACCTCCCAGTCTCTGGGAACGCGTTGCACAGACCTTTCTGCAAGGCCTCCCGGAGATGTTTCATCCTCTGCTCCCTCTGCGATGGTAAGATAAGGTCTGCAACCTTACCCTTGTACTGTGGATCAAGGAGAGTGGCCAGCCAGTAATGGTCCCTCTCCTTGATCCGAAGAATACAAGGATCCTTCCGCAGACTTTGCAGGATCAGGGAGGCCATGCAGCGTAGGTTAGCTGAGGCATTTGGTCCAGGGTCCTCTGGGTCACTAAGGACGACATGATCCGCAGCCACCTCCTTCCAGCCACGTACAAGTCCACAGGTTTCTTGGGACTGTAAATCATCCCTAAAAGACTGCTGCTGTTGATGCTGAGTGCCAGGCTCCATCTCCATGCTGACACAATCCTCCTCCTCCTCCTCCTTCTTGTCCTCTTCCTGTGCGATGGGTGGGACAGAAGGAACACTGTCTGGGTAAAGGGGGCCTTGAGAGGCAAGGAAGTCCTCCTCTTCCTGCCTCTGTTCTGCCTCAAGTGCCCTGTCCATTATTCCACGCAGCGTATGCTCCAACAGGTGGACAAGAGGTACAGTGTCACTGATGCATGCACTGTCACTGCTCACCATCCTTGTGGCCTCCTCAAATGGTGCCAGGACAGTGCATGCATCCCTGATCATGCCCCACTGGCGTGGTGAAAAAAACTCCTGGTGCCGTAGTCGCAAAGGTACTCATTGATCTGCAGGATGCCTGTGGCCAATTATAGCTCAGGGGGGTTTAGTACACGCCCCACACTATAAAAGGCCGCCAGCGCGGCGACCTTGTGTAGTGTGTTCTGGCATGCAGGGAAAGAGCTTGATAGGCAGGGACAGCGTGTTCTACAGTGTGTTCTTTTCTCAGGCATCTTCAGGAGTTAATGGGTGTTGTGTGCCTTCAGCACAGTATACACCTGTATCTACCCTTTATTGCTGTTCTCTAAGCTAGATAGGCAGGGACAGTGTGTTCTTTTTTCAGGCATCTGCAGGAGTTAATGGGTGTTGTGTGCCTCCAGCACAGTATACACCGGTATCTACCCTTTATTGCTGTTCTCTAAGCTAGATAGGCAGGCAAGGACAGTGTGTTCTTTTCTCAGGCATCTTCAGGAGTTAGTGGGTGTTGTGTGCCCCAGCACAGTAGACACCTGTATATACCCGTTATTGCTGTTCTCTAATACAGGCACCTGCAGGAGTTAGTGGGTGTTGTGTGCCCCAGCACAGTATACACCTGTATATACACTTTTTTGCTGTTCTCTAATACAGACCTCTGCAGGAGTTAGTGGGTGTTGTGTGCCCCAGCACAGTATACACCTGTATATACACTTTTTTGCTGTTCTCTAATACAGGCATCTGCAGGAGTTAGTGGATGTTGTGTGCCCCAGCACAGTATACACCTGTATATACACTTTTTTTCTGTTCTCTAATACAGGCATCTGCAGGAGTTAGTGGGTGTTGTGTGCCCCGGCTTTAAGCCGTGTACATACGATCGGTTTTACAGATGAAAACAGTCGGATGGACTGTTTTCATCGGACGAACCGATCGTGTATGGGCCTCATCGGTCTTTTTTCCATCGGTGTGAAAAAATAGAACATGTTTTAAATTTATCCGATGGGAAAAAAAAAACGATAGCAAAATCCGATCTTCTGTGTGGAAATCCATCGGATAAAAAACCCACGCTTGCTCAGAATCAAGTCGACGCATGCTCAGAAGCATTGAACTTAATTTTTCTCGGCTCATTGGAGTGTTTTACGTCACCGCGTTTGAAACGGTCCGTTTTTTGACTGATGGTGTGTGGGCAAGACTGATGGAAGACAGTTTCATCGGATTTCCGATGGAAAAAAACATCGGATTAGAATCCATAGGATATCCGATCGTGTGTACACAGCTTAACACTCTCTTTCACACTGCCCAAAGCCAGCACTAACAAACCCCCCCCTAAACACACACACATACGGGAGAGGAGAGAGGGCTCGATCTGCACCTCTTCCCCCCACCCCTTCCCCTCTGTGTCTTCCCACACTCCAATCCCTGTGCCTTAGAAAAATAAAGTTGGGGCCGGAAGTTTGATGTCCAAAAGCCTCAGATACATCTGGATGAGAGGTACTTACTGCCAAGGGGTGAGTGAGCTCACCATCCATCCTTCTCTGTGTAGCGGCCTCACCCTCTCTTTCTTCTTTAACGGTTACTCTGGCTCCGGTCTAGGGGTACCTTGAAGGGGAGAGCGAGGTGCGCCACGGCCCATGTCCTCTAGATTACAGTATGTAGAGGTGAAGGCCAGCACCAGATTACCTTCGGGCTGTGTATACGCTCAGAGCCAAGTCTGTTCTGCTGATAACCCCCTTTGCTCCCAGTATTGGAGTACCACACACTGAAAAGGTCCAACACTTATTTATTCCATAACGGCAAACAAATAGTCCTTTGCGAGCAGACAGTTTGAGACCCATAGAACAGTTTAGTATTGGTGGGGAGTAGGTCAAGGCACAATCCTCAAAGAAAATTAAACCGTTGAGGTTTCACCAACGGTTGCTAAGCACAGTGGCTGTAAAACGTACTTTTTGGCTTCAGAGTCTCTTCCAGCGACTCTAATGAACAGGAACTGGTGTTACCTTTGCTACGTTGCAGCCCCTGTCAGGGGGAAGACATCCCTCCAAGAGAGTTACCAGAGGCCCTGCCGTCAGTGGATTAATGCTGTACCGGGCTATTCGGAAGGGTTACACTCCCCGGCCTCCTCACCTCAGATACGGGTCCCAACACATTAGGGCCCTTCGGACTCCTCCACCCTCACGGAACCCAGTCGAAGTTACTGGGCCCCAGGCCTTGGCCATAGTCCCTCACCCCAGGCTTAAGATGCCTGGGATGGACTCCATCTCTCGCTCCGGCCAGGTCAAGGGCACCTGGGCCCGGAACTCCGGAACACCAGCACCCAGGCTGAAGGTGCCTGGGTGCGGCCGCGTCCTTCAACTCCGAACTCTGAACCCCCGAACCCCGTGGTAAGGGCGTCCGCCCCTTTTATCCCCTCTCCCTTTGCGTCACAGCGGGTTCCCCGCCCTGCTGTACCAGCGCCAGGAAAGGACAAAAAAAGGAGCAGTCTTGCGGTGCGGGTTCAACTCCGGCCCAGGGTGACAGCGCCACCTGCAGGCCGCAGAGAGCCTTGCACTACCAGAGTCCTCCAAGAACCACAAAAGGGATTCTCAGACTCCCTAACAATTAGTGCATCCGGGTTGAATAACCCAGATGCTCCCCCCCAAATTTAGATCTCCCCCTGGTGATTTGACACTGGTCCCCAGTGTCTGGTCCAAACTCACATCCCACAAAGGTGGTGACATAAGCTCCACCCAGAAACCAAACTACACAATTTAGTCCTGAATTGTGCCAAGACCTAGAATGGGAAAGGGAAAACATGAAACAGAAAAACTATAAAACTTTCAATAAAACACTTCTGACATTTACACATGCACAATCCCTCCCCCTGCTATCTAAGGACCACCCATTCTCAGCAGCCTTGACAGATGAATCTCCTGCAGAAGGGAAAAAACAAACATCCTACCACAATGTGTGTTTTCTTGGAATGAACGGGCCTGTCCTTAAAATGGGCCCATTTGCTCCAATGAGTATGGTGGTGCAAGTGTAAAAAAAAAAAAAAACAGTCGTTACGCAGCACTGCCACCTGGTGACAGTGCCACGGTAATGACACTTGGCCAAATCCTCCAGACAACTTTCCTTCTTCTCCTACTGTGTCTACACTAACTACACCCCAAAGTCATTATCTTCTTTGCAGTGCAGGGAGAAAGAGGGAGAACAAACCGTAACAGCTCCCATTTCTCCAAAGAGTAAAACGCCCAAATACAAAAAAAACTAGGGCACAGTCCTTGTGTTCCGGCAAGTTCAGCAATGAACGACAAACAGAGCATACAGGTGTCTTTTCCTCCTAAAGGTAGAACTTTGGGTGCGGCAGGAACAGGGGCTTCAAGTGCTTATCGAAAGTCTCCACATTATATTCAATGTTCTCTCCATCTTTGCGACAAATAAGCACCCTGTCCGCATGGATGTGCCGACCTAACATCCACTCCGCCTTACAGTCTTTGAACTTCTTAGACACGGGGCATGAGCACGAAAGGTATCGGCGAGCATGGGGCACTTTGAGCTTTTCCCAGACAAACTCATCATACCATCGCTGCCGCAGGACCTCCACTTCAAAAAGCAAGTCCCGGGGTAGGTATGGGTACTCCCACCCATATTCACGGGCAACTCTCTGACAGAAGAGCCGCTGTAGCCGGGCCAAAGGTGGCATCGTCGCCCACTCTCTTTCTCCAGGCAAGACGATGGACTTAGGATGCCGAGGTACTTTAACTACCTCCATTGGCTTGGGCCTAGGAGCCCGCAGGGATGAACGTTGCGTTCCCGTAACCGGAACGGATGAAGCAGTAGGTGATCCGGAGGATGGAAGGGTAGGCAGGAGACCAGATTTCTCCCCTGGCTCCGGGGCCTCCACCCGGGGTGTACTATCCCCTGTAGACATAGGCGGATCCCTTGGCACACGGAGCGCGAGTAATGGCATCCTGTCCCAACACTTGCGGTGAAAGACCTCATCGATCTCGCCATCATCACCGGCATCTGACAGCGACTCTAGGTTGGAGGTGTCGTACATTTCTGCGGGCAGGTAATTCCCAGCAGATACGGAATCACCCTCCCTTACGGGCTCCACCGACAGCAGACTCCTGACACCTCCAACCACACACACAGTCCCAACCCCTGGCTTACCTGGGCCTTCAGTAGAACAGGGATGTCCAGGACTCTTCCCTCCGGATCCATCCAGGCCAGGCAAGCGGCGGGGCAAAGCTCTTCCACGACCATAGGATGCCTGTACAAGGCTGACTTTCCTCTTCGGAGGTGGGAGCAGGGAGCTTGTGGTGACCGAAGCAGCATCCTTGGATTTTTCTCTCTCAGTCTCTGGTTGGGCACTCTCTTTGCCCTGGTCAGTGCGCACAGAAATCTCCGCAAAGGCCTGGATCTCCCCTTCCGGAGTGGCGGTACCTGTGAGGCAGTTGAGGTGGAAGGCTCGGGGCCTTTCTATGGATGGCTCCACCTCAAAAAGAAACTCCTTGCAGGCCTCACATCGCCCGAATGGCTTCAAGTTGACCACCAGTCCCGAGCAGCCGGGACAGATCACACCGAGGGCCTCTATGTCTCTGCATACATACAGAGCCAAACGTCCTTGGGGCCTAAGTCTTATTCCTGTGTCCGTTATGGAAGCAACAAAGGAAGTCATCTTTGTGGGGTAAGGAACCGGAATCCACGGGGTACTTGAGGTCATCCCGACTGTCTGCTGCTCCATTGCGCACTGACCAATTCGCGCCGGAATCCCTCACGTGACTACTTCCACATGGCCAGACTCCTCCCATACTCTGTACTTGTTCGCAGGCTTTCCCTTCTCCCCGGCTACGAACTGTGCAGCTATGGTGTGCCTCATGGCGCGCTTGCCAACATGGCCAACCTACTCGGAACTCCACCAGGCAGCAAAGTTCAAACACAGACGTTCTTAGCTCCATACACGAAACACACATCCCGGACTTATGAGCCCCCACATGTAGCGGCCTCACCCTCTCTCTCTCTTCTTTAGCGGTTACACTGGCTCCGGTCTAGGGGTACCTTGAAGGGGAGAGCGAGGTGCGCCACGGCCCATGTCCTCTAGATTACAGCATGTAGAAGTGAAGGCCAGCACCAGATTACCTTCGGGCTGTGTATACGCTCAGAGCCAAGTCTGTTCTGCTGATAACTAGTGATGAGCCGAACACCCCCGGGTTCGGTTCGCACCAGAACCCGCGAACGGACCGAAAGTTCGTACGAACATTAGAACCCTATTAAATACAATGGATGCGAACGTTCGAATTCTAAAGTGCTAATTATAACGACTATTATGCATGTTATTGTCCTAAAAAGGGTTTGGGAACCCGGGTTCTGCACCAGGGGACATGTATCAATGCAAAAAGAAGTTTTAAAAACGGTCGTTTTTCGGGAGCAGTCATTTTAATGATGCATAAAGTGAAAAATAAAAAGGCAAATATTCCTTTAAATATCGTACCTGGGGGGTGTCTAAAGTATGCCTGTGAAGTGCCACGTGTTTCCCGTGTTTAGAACTGTCCCTGCACAAAATGACACTTCTAAAGGAAAAAAAAGCCATTTAAAACTGCTTGCGGCTTTAATGTAATGTCTGGTCCCGGTAATATGGATGAAAATCTTTAAGAAAAATGGCATAGCTACCCCATGACCCCCCCCCCCTACCCCAGCCCATTACCAGCCCCTTTGGGTCTTGTATGGATATTAAGGGGAACCCCGCACATAAAATAAAAAAGGCCCTATATACTCTGAACAGCCGTATACAGGCGGTGCATACAAGACAGGGACTGTAGGTTTGTTCTTATGTAGAATCTGTTTGTAATTTTGAACAGGTACATTGTTTAAGTGTAGCTCCAGCCCAAAAATCTATTTTTAAACTTTTTGGAAAACATAGGTAAGGGTTATCACCCCTGTAACATTTGTTTTGCTGTCTGTGCCCCTGTTCAGAACATTTCACCTCACTTTCCGTCCCAATGACAACTGTTTTTGA
Source organism: Rana muscosa (assembly GCA_029206835.1). Lineage (NCBI taxonomy): Eukaryota > Metazoa > Chordata > Amphibia > Anura > Ranidae > Rana > Rana muscosa. The sequence goes on along the minus strand of CM055123.1, from coordinate 9,233,305 downwards.
AATGTGGTCTTTTTCTTGAAACAAGGATTGCTGATAAAGCATCAGTACAGAGGAGACACCTTTCTCCCATATTAATTCTTACAGGAGAGAATTTTCCTTCCAAGGGGTAGATTTCCTCTCACTTCCTGTTGTCTTCTTGCGTTTGCAAGTAGGAGTCGTTTGTAAGTTGGATGTTTGAAAGTAGGGACCTGCCGTATATACTCTGCAGAAATAGGCCCCTTAGTTGTTGGTGTTGGCACAACACTGTAAGCACTCACAGTTACTCTTGGTTGGTGCTGGAACGCCCTGCTGTCAACTATTATATCAGGAATTTTAATTACATATAATTGTTGAACAGTGGTAGTAAAAATTGGGCCTTTGATGGTGGTGCTGGTGCCACAACACTGTAAGCCCTGACAGTTACTCTTGGTGGGTGCAGCAATGGGCCCTGCTGTGAATTATTAGATCAAGAATTGTAATTGCATGCCCCTGTTGAACAGGGGCTGAAAAATTGGGCCTTTTGTGGTGGTGGTGGTGGTGGTGGTGTTGCCACAACACTGTAAGCCCTCAGAGTTACTCTTGGTGGGTGCAGGAATGGGCCCTGCTGTGAATTATTAGATCAAGAATTGTAATTACATGCCCCTTTTGAACAGGGGCTGAAAAATTGGGCCTTTCGTGGTGGTGGTGGTGGTGGCGTTGCCACAACACTGTAAGCCCTCAGAGTTACTCTTGGTGGGTGCAGCAATGGGCCCTGCTGTGAATTATTAGATCAAGAATTGTAATTACATGCCCCTGTTGAACAGGGGCTGAAAAATTGGGCCTTAGGCACTGGTGGCACAACACTACAACCCCTCACAGATACTGTACTTGGAGCACAGCAATGAGCCCTGTTGCAAAGTATTGCTTCAAAAATTGTAATGACACGCCCCTGTTAAACAGGGGCTGAAAAATTGGGCCTTAGGCACTGGTGGCACAACACTCCAACCCCTCACAGATACTGTACTTGGAGCACAGCAATGAGCCCTATGGCAAATTATTGCTAAAAAAATTGTAATTACACGCCCCTGTAAAACAGGGGCTGAAAAATTGGGCCTTAGCCACTGGTGGCGGCACCCATAAACAAAAATGATCTTCCAAGCTATCATCATCAATCGTATCATTGAGGACTCGGAGGAGGAGGATAGCCAGTCAACATAACAGCACAGGCACTCAGCATCAGCATCAGTCTTGAAGGGATGTGACATGTTAAAATCAATTAGTCTGTTATATCAGCATCAGGTGTGTGGTAGCTGGTGGTGATCCAAGACTGGTTCATCTTGATGAAAGTCAGTCGATCAACCGAGTCGGTGGACAGGCGCACCCTGTGATCCGTGACAAATCCTCCAGCAGCACTGAATGTGCGTTCCGAAAGAACGCTGGATGCAGGACAGGCCAGTAGCTCAATTGCATACTGTGCAAGCTCTGGCCAGTGATCCATCCTCAAGACCCAGTAAGCCAGAGGATTTTCGGTGGGGAAGGTGTCCAAGTCTGACCTTGCCCCTAGATATTCCTGCACCATGTTTATCAGACGCTGGCGATGGTTGCTGGAACCGATCATACTTTGGGGCTGCGGACTAAAGAATTGTCTGAACGCATCGGTCAGACGGCCACCTTCCCCACCGCTCCTTCTTTGACTGGCCGAAGCCTCAGCAACTCGTTGTCCAGGACCAGGAGTTTGTAACCTCCGAGTCTCTGGGAACGCGTTGCACAGACCTTTCTGCAAGGCCTCCCGGAGTTGTCTCATCCTCTGCTCCCTCTGCGACGGTAACATAAGGTCCGCAACCTTACCCTTGTACCGTGGATCAAGGAGAGTGGCCAGCCAGTAATGGTCCCTCTCCTTGATCCGAAGAATACGAGGATCCTTCCGCAGACTTTGCAGGATCAGGGAGGCCATGCAGCGTAGGTTTGCTGAGGCATTCGGTCCGGAGTCCTCTGGGTCACTAAGGACGACATGATCCGCAGCCACCTCCTCCTAGCCACGTACAAGTCCACTGGTTTCTTGGGACTGTAAATCATCCCTAAAAGACTGCTGCTGATGATGCTGAGTGCCAGCCTCCACCTCCATGCTGACACAATCCTCCTCCTCCTCCTCCTCCTCTTCCTGTGCGATGGGTGGGACAGAAGGAACACTGTCTGGGTAAAGGGGGCCTTGAGAGGCAAGGAAGTCCTCCTCTTCCTGCCTCTGTTCTGCCTCAAGTGCCCTGTCCATTATTCCACGCAGCGTGTGCTCCAACAGGTGGACAAGAGGTACAGTGTCACTGATGCATGCACTGTCACTGCTCACCATCCTCGTGGCCTCCTCAAATGGTGCCAGGACAGTGCATGCATCCCTGATCATGCCCCACTGGCGTGGAGAAAAAAAACCAAGCTCCCCTGACCCTGTCCTGGTGCCGTAGTCGCACAGGTACTCATTGATGGCCCTCTGCTGCGTGTGCAGCCGCTGCAGCATGGCCAACGTTGAGTTCCACCTGGTGGGCATGTCACATATAAGGCGGTTCTTGGGCAGGTTCAACTCCTTTTGCAGCTCAGCCAGGCGAGCACTGGCATTATAAGATCTGCGGAAATGCACACAGACTTTCCTGGCCTGCCTCAGGACATCCTGTAAGCCCGGGTACCTGCCCAAGAACCGCTGCACCACCAGGTTAAGGACGTGAGCCACACAGGGCACATGGGTCAGTTGTCCCTGTCGGAGGGCGGAGAGGAGGTTGGTGCCATTGTCGCAAACCACCATTCCTGGCTTAAGCTGGCGTGGCGTCAACCACCTCTCGGCCTGGCCCTGCAGAGCAGACAGGACCTCTGCCCCAGTGTGGCTTCTGTCCCCCAAACACACCAGCGCAAGCACGGCATGGCATCTTTTTGCCTGCATACTTGCGTAGCCCCTTGAACGGCTACGGAGCACCGCTGGTTCAGAGGACAAAGCACAGGAAGAGGCCATGGAGGAAGAAGAAGAGGAGGGGGTGGAGGAGAGAGGTGTGTCACAACCAGTAGTAGCATTTTGGAGGCGTGGCGGTGTAACAACCTCCAACACTACTGCACCTTGTCCTGCATCCTTCCCAGCTGCCAAAAGAGTGACCCAATGGGCCGTGAAAGAAAGGTAACGTCCCTGTCCATGCCTGCTGGACCATGAGTCAGCGGTAATATGCACCTTACCGCTGACCGCCCTGTCCAGCGAGGCCAAGACATTGCCTTCCACATGCCGGTAGAGAGCCGGAATAGCCTTCCGTGAGAAAAAGTGGCGTTTGGGAACCTGCCACTGAGGAACCGCACATTGCACAAACTCACGGAAGGGGGCCGAGTCTACCAACTGAAAAGGCAGCAGTTGAAGCGCTAGCAATTTAGCCAAGCTAGCATTCAACCGCTGGGCATGTGGATGGCTGGGAGTGAACTTCTTTCGACGGTCCAGCAGCTGGGGCAGGGAAATTTGCCTGCTAGAATCGGACGTCGGTGTACTGCTAGCAGAGTGGCCGCAACTACTTGGCTGTGACACACCTAATTCTACACCTTCATTCCTCTCAGTGCATGTTTCAGACAGGACTGAAGTTATAGTGGGGTTGGAGATCCCAGCTGATGCGGTGCAAGGAGAGGTCCGCTTTGTTCTTTGGTGTGGGTCTTTGAGGTAGGCTTGCCAACGAGCTGCATGGCAGGTCAACATATGTCTGGTCAGGCATGTGGTACCCAAGCGGCTGATGTTTTGGCCACGCGATATACGCTTGAGACATATGTTGCAAACAGCAGCTGTGCGATCTGATGCACTAGCCTCAAAAAAGGCCCACACCAAAGAACTTTTTGAATGACGGGCAGAGGCAGCGCCCTGCACAGGCGGAGCTCTGCGGTGTGATTCCGTCGGTGTACTGCCCTTGCGCTGGCCACCAAAGGGCATCCTGCCTCGTTGGAGATGTGCCTCCTCCTCATCCTCCTCCTCCTCCTCTCTCCTATTAGGCACCCACGTGGAGTCAGTGACCTCATCATCCCCTCCCTCCTCATCACTGGAGCCAATCTGGCAGTATGCTGCAGCTGCTGGAACATGACTGCCAGATTGGTGTCCTTCTTGAGCATCCCCTCTGTCTGCTCTCACGCTACTGCCTTCCTGTAGCTGGGTTTCATCATCAGACCCTTCGAAACGCTGGGCATCCTCCTGGAGCATGTACCCAACACTGTGCTCAAACAGTTCGGGGGACTCCTCAGGAGGAGGACATGGTGGGTCTAGGGAAGGAGTGACTGATGATGAGTCTGACATTGATACCAGGGAAGAGGACGCTTTGGCAGCTGCTTTGCCAGTACCCTGAGCCTGGGTGAGAGAGGATGAGGAGGAGGAGGAGGGCTTGGTCATCCACTCTACCAAGTCTTCGGCATGATGTGGCTCAACATGTCCAGCTGCCGAAAAGAAGGACAAGCGTGTCCCATGGCCATGTGCTGATGACAATGCGCCGCGTCCACGACCAGCACTGTTGCCCCCAGACACAGAGCCTGCTTGCCCTCTTTTATTGCCTCCTGACTGTCTGCCTCTCCTTGTTTGCCTTCCAGACATTCTAATAGATGGCCTGCAGGGAGATGGGAAAAAAGCAATAAGGGCTACCTTCAGGTGTCCTTCTCTGTCCCTTTACTTAAGGATTTATAAATATGGTTGAGGATGATTGCTTTCGCACAGAATAGCACAACGACAATTTCCCTGACTGTCCAAAAAACAAGGATTTCAAAGATGGTTGATGAGGAATGCTTTAGCACAGTATAGCACAAGGAGAATTTCCCTCACTGTCCTTCCCTGTCCCTAGAAACAAGGATTATCACAGTGAAAGAAACTGACACTCTTCCTACCTATAGTTTTCTGTCCCTAGAAAAAATGTTTTTTTAAAGCTGATTGATGATCAATGCTTTAGCACACTATAGCACAAGTAGAATTTCCCTCACTGTCCTTCCCTGTCCCTAGAAACAAGGCTTATCACAGTGAAAGAAACTGACACTCTTCCTACCTATAGTTTTCTGTCCCTAGAAAAAATGTTTTTTTAAAGCTGATTGATGATCAATGCTTTAGCACACTATAGCACAAGTAGAATTTCCCTCACTGTCCTTCCCTGTCCCTAGAAACAAGGATTATCACAGTGAAAGAAACTGACACTCTTCCTACCTATAGTTTTCTGTCCCTAGAAAAAATGTTTTTTTAAAGCTGATTGATGATCAATGCTTTAGCACACTATAGCACAAGTAGAATTTCCCTCACTGTCCTTCCCTGTCCCTAGAAACAAGGATTATCACAGTGAAAGAAACTGACACTCTTCCTACCTATAGTTTTCTGTCCCTAGAAAAAATGTTTTTTTAAAGCTGATTGATGATCAATGCTTTAGCACACTATAGCACAAGTAGAATTTCCCTCACTGTCCTTCCCTGTCCCTAGAAACAAGGATTATCACAGTGAAAGAAACTGACACTCTTCCTACCTATATTTTTCTGTCCCTAGAAAAATGTTTTTTTAAAGCTGATTGATGATCAATGCTTTAGCACACTATAGCACAAGTAGAATTTCCCTCACTGTCCTTCCCTGTCCCTAGAAACAAGGATTATCACAGTGAAAGAAACTGACACTCTTCCTACCTATAGTTTTCTGTCCCTAGAAAAAATGTTTTTTTAAAGCTGATTGATGATCAATGCTTTAGCACACTATAGCACAAGTAGAATTTCCCTCACTGTCCTTCCCTGTCCCTAGAAACAAGGATTATCACAGTGAAAGAAACTGACACTCTTCCTACCTATAGTTTTCTGTCCCTAGAAAAAATGTTTTTTTAAAGCTGATTGATGATCAATGCTTTAGCACACTATAGCACAAGTAGAATTTCCCTCACTGTCCTTCCCTGTCCCTAGAAACAAGGATTATCACAGTGAAAGAAACTGACACTCTTCCTACCTATAGTTTTCTGTCCCTAGAAAAAATGTTTTTTTAAAGCTGATTGATGATCAATGCTTTAGCACACTATAGCACAAGTAGAATTTCCCTCACTGTCCTTCCCTGTCCCTAGAAACAAGGATTATCACAGTGAAAGAAACTGACACTCTTCCTACCTATAGTTTTCTGTCCCTAGAAAAAATGTTTTTTTAAAGCTGATTGATGATCAATGCTTTAGCACACTATAGCACAAGTAGAATTTCCCTCACTGTCCTTCCCTGTCCCTAGAAACAAGGATTATCACAGTGAAAGAAACTGACACTCTTCCTACCTATAGTTTTCTGTCCCTAGAAAAAATGTTTTTTTAAAGCTGATTGATGATCAATGCTTTAGCACACTATAGCACAAGTAGAATTTCCCTCACTGTCCTTCCCTGTCCCTAGAAACAAGGATTATCACAGTGAAAGAAACTGACACTCTTCCTACCTATAGTTTTCTGTCCCTAGAAAAAATGTTTTTTTAAAGCTGATTGATGATCAATGCTTTAGCACACTATAGCACAAGTAGAATTTCCCTCACTGTCCTTCCCTGTCCCTAGAAACAAGGATTATCACAGTGAAAGAAACTGACACTCTTCCTACCTATAGTTTTCTGTCCCTAGAAAAAATGTTTTTTTAAAGCTGATTGATGATCAATGCTTTAGCACACTATAGCACAAGTAGAATTTCCCTCACTGTCATTCCCTGTCCCTAGAAACAAGGATTATCACAGTGAAAGAAACTGACACTCTTCCTACTGTGACAGCAGGAAGGTAAAATCACCTGGTTGCATCCAGGGGGGTAGGTATATTTCTCCCAGATTCAGGCTTTATGCCGACTTATACAACTAGGGAGAGAGTTGATGAAGCCCAGCTGAGGCTAGTGGGCTCATGGATGATTCATACCTCTAGGGAGAGGGCTGGGCGTCGTGCAGGCAGGGAGTTGATGAGACCAGCTGAAGCTTGTCAGCTCGTTTAAGGCCTCTATAAAAACTCCCAGATTCATTAGGTGTTTGCTCATGCCTGGAACCAGACCTGTGTGGACTGTCTAGGGAGAGTGAACCCCTGTGCGGTGAGACAAAGCCTGTGTGGCTATTTGTTTGGACATTTACTAAACCAGGGACTTAGGGACTAGGACAGCACCAGGCTGATCCCAGTTGTTAGTTAGGGAAACCTGCATGTTTAGTCAGAGGTCAAGCTGACCAGGATTTATTTTGTTTATGTTTCTTTTTGCTTTGCTGTGTTTTTGTCACTGTAAATAGAGAAATAAACCGCACCTTTTGATCTTGAAAACCACAACCTCCGTCTGCTGGGCCTGTTTTTGTGTGGGGAGCCCATCCAGGGGGTCACACACACCCGCTACCGAGCTAACCCCCTCACAGTTGGTGGAGAACCAGTGGCAGTTTTTTTTTAAGCCAGCATGGAGGAGATACTGAAACAGCTGGCTCTAGCAAATGCCAATCAACAGCAGACAAATGCAGGTTTGCAAAAGAGCCTTGCAGCTCAACAACAGAGCTTCGCAGCCCAGCAACAAGCCCAGCAGCAATCTGAGGCCCGCTTCATAGACCTGTTGCAGAAGCAAGAGCAGAGACTACAACAACAGATGGAAGCAGTAATGCAGCAACGTCCGCAGACCAGTGAGGAAAGCCGTCCCACTAATACCGCGTCCTTTGGGGTGAGTCGTTTATTGACAAAAATGACTGGAGAGGATGATCCAGAGGTATTTTTGACCACATTTGAAAGGACTGCTGAAAGAGAAAAGTGGCCTGAGGAGCAGTGGGCTGGACTGGTGGCTCCTCTGTTAACTGGTGAATCGCAGAAAGCTTACTATGACCTAGAGCCTGACCAAGCAAAAGACTATGTGATGCTAAAAGCTGAAATATTGGCAAGGCTGGGTGTCACCCTGGCTGTCCGGGCTCAGCGTGTGCATAACTGGACTTTCCAGCTTGGAAAACCCCCCAGGTCTCAAATGTATGATCTCATTCACCTGAGCAGGAAGTGGCTACAGCCAGAGACTTTGTCCGCACCGGAGATTGTGGAACGTGTTGTGATGGATCGTTTCTTGAGAGCTCTTCCTACCGCCATTCAAAAGTGGGTAAGCCATGGAGACCCAGAAACGGCCGGTAAACTTGTGGATCGTGTAGAGAGATACTTGGCTGCAGAGAACCTGACGGCCTCTTCCAGAGACTCTCGGACTTTCCACCCTAAGACCAGACCATCCCCAGGGGCGGATAAGATGATTCCAAGGGGTGAGGGTGGAGAGAGTGAGAGGGTGGGAGCTCTGCCCAGGGTTTGGCGAGAACAGCCTGGGAAGTCGGGGGCTCAAGAGGCAGCCAAAAGGATTGTTTGCTACCGCTGCCGGCAAGCGGGACATATTGCAGCAAATTGCCCGGTTGTGGAGGAACCCAGGCAATGTGACTTTCTGACGGACAGACGTCAGTCGCTGTGTGCGACAGTCGCATGCACTGCCATTCGGGGAACTGAGAAACATTTATGCAAAATGTGTATTAATGGTAGAAATGTTGTGGTATTACTGGATTCAGGTAGCCTTGTGACCCTGATAAAGGCTGAATTAGTTAAAACAGAGGTCTCTGGGAATAGCAAGGTAGCTGTTATTTGTGTGCATGGGGACACCCGAGAGTATCCAGTGACTACAGTGTGTTTCAAGACCCCCAAAGGTACCCTCTCTCATCCAGTGGGGTTAGTATCTCAACTACCGCATGATGCCATTGTGGGAAGGGATTTTCCGAAGTTCTGGGAACTGTGGGATGATCCTGAGCCCCCCACTGGTGCCCCTATGTACCAGGAAGGTGATAGCCAGAACTCCTCTGAGAGTGGTGAGGACTCTCCAGAATTTCCCTTGTCAGTATTGGCAGGCGAGACTCAAGAAACTGGAGAGGAGCCCACCTCCTCAGACGAAAACCTACCGTCTGTGGAGTTTTCTGATCTTGAGGTTCACAGGGAAAATTTTGCCACAGAACAGTTAAAAGACCCCGCCCTAATAAAGGCACGGGAAAACGTAGTGGAAATAGATGGCGAGTTAGTGAACCCAGATAATACCTGCACTTACCCATACTTCAGCGTAGAGAAGGACCTACTGTATCGGGTGGCAAAAAGGGCAGAAGAAACCGTTGAGCAGCTTGTGGTGCCCAAACCTTACAGGAAGTTGGTGTTGGAGTTGGCCCATGGGCACATTCTTGGAGGTCATCTGGGGACAGAGAAAACCCGAGAGAGGATATTACAGAGATTCTATTGGCCTGGGGTGATGAAGGACATAGAAAATTATTGTTCCTCCTGCCCTGTGTGTCAGAGGTCAGCCCCGATGCCACATTTCCGTAGCCCGCTGGTCCCTCTACCCATCATTGAAGTCCCGTTTGAGAGGATCGCAATGGATTTGGTAGGTCCTATAATCAAGTCCGCTAGGGGGCACCAGTACATATTAGTTATAATGGACTATGCCACCCGTTATCCAGAAGCGATCCCTCTCCGAAATACCTCGGCCAAAACCATAGCCAAAGAGCTATCTCTTGTTTTTAGCCGGGTGGGTATTTGTAAAGAACTGCTTACGGACCAAGGTACACCCTTTATGTCCCGGGTTATGAAAGAGCTGTGTAAATTGTTCAAAGTGACGCAATTGCGTACGTCTGTGTATCACCCCCAAACCGATGGGCTGGTTGAAAGATTCAACAAAACCCTAAAACAAATGTTGAAGAAAGTGGTGGATAGAGATGGAAAGGATTGGGACTGTCTACTTCCTTATTTGATGTTTGCTATTAGGGAGGTGCCCCAATCCTCTACGGGATTCTCCCCCTTTGAGTTACTGTATGGGAGACACCCAAGAGGGCTGTTGGATATTGCCAAGGAAACTTGGGAAAGTGAGAGTTCTCCCCACAGGAGTGTGATTGAGCATGTCGCCCTGATGCAAGATCGAATTGCACAGGTAATGCCCATCGTGAAGGAACATTTGGCCCAAGCGCAGTTGGCACAGCAGAGAGTGTACAACCGTGGAGCCAAGACCCGTACCTTTTCCCCGGGGGATAAGATATTGGTACTTGTCCCTACGGTTGAAAGTAAATTCCTTGCCAAATGGCAAGGCCCCTACGAGATAATGGAAAAAGTGAGCGAAGTGAATTACAAGGTCAGACAACCAGGAAGGCGAAAGCCCGAACAGATCTATCACGTTAATCTGTTGAAAGCCTGGAGGGATAGAGAGTCCCTAGTCGCAGAAACTTGGTCACCAGCTCAAACTGGTTGCGTGATTCCGGAGGTTGGAATAGCAGCCACCTTGTCACAACCCCAACAACAGGAGGTTAAGGAGTTTGTGCTTCGCAACAAGGAGGTGTTCTCTGAGCTGCCGGGACAAACATCTGGGGTAGAGCATGATATTATTACCCCGCCCGGTGAAAGGGTGAAGTTAAAACCCTATCGGATCCCAGAGGCCCGACGGGAGGCAATACGGGAGGAAGTACAGAAAATGCTGAACTTAGGGGTGATAGAGGAGTCCCAAAGTGATTGGTCTAGTCCCATTGTGTTGGTGCCTAAACCGGATGGGAGCTGGCGATTTTGTAACGATTTTCGTCAGTTGAACAAAGTTACAAAATTTGACACCTACCCCATGCCACGTATAGATGAGTTGATCGACCGGCTGGGAACAGCCCGATACATGACGACTCTTGACCTCACAAAAGGGTATTGGCAAATTCCCCTGGCCAAGTCGACCAAAGAGAAAACCGCATTTGTAACTCCAGACGGGGCGTTCCAATATAAGAGAATGCCGTTCGGGTTACAGAATGCGCCGGCCACATTCCAGCGGAAAATGGACCAGATACTGAGGCCCCATCGGAAGTATGCTGCGGCTTACCTGGATGACGTAATTGTCCATAGCACAGATTGGGCCTCACATCTGCCAAAAGTACAAGCAGTCCTAGACTCTATCCGGGAAGCGGGGTTTACGGCTAACCCCAAGAAGTGTACCATTGGGCAGGAGGAGGCCAAATATCTTGGGTACACCATTGGCAGGGGAGTAATAAAACCCCAACTCAACAAAGTCGAGGCCATCCAGAGTTGGCCACGTCCCAACAGCAAGAAGCAGGTACGAGCCTTTCTGGGAATCGCGGGTTATTATCGGCGCTTCATTCCCCACTTTGCTTCTAAGGCTGTGCCCCTAACCAACCTGACGAAAGGGAAAGGGTCGGTCATGATTAAATGGACCCCCGAGGCTGAGGCAGCATTCCAATTCTTGAAACAAGCCTTATGTAGCCAGCCAGTGTTGTACTCACCCGACTTCTCTAAAGACTTTGTCGTACAAAGTGATGCGTCAGATGTGGGGTTAGGAGCAGTATTGTCCCAGGTCTGGAACGGGGAAGAGCACCCAGTCATTTACCTCAGCAGGAAGTTGAAGTCCCATGAGGTAAATTACGCCACGGTTGAAAAGGAGTGTTTAGCGGTGAAGTGGGCTCTAGATTCCCTTCGGTACTATCTGCTAGGTAGGCACTTTGACATGGTTACGGATCACGCTCCGTTAAAGTGGATGGCTCAAAACAAGGAGACAAATAGAAGAGTGAATAGGTGGTTCCTGGCCCTACAGGAATTCAACTTCACAGTAAAGCATCGCCCTGGCGTTCAAATGGGGAATGTGGATGCTTTGTCTCGAGTACATGAATGCCTGATTGCTGGTGTTCCAACCCCAAGGTTAAAACAAGAGGGGGGGGTATGTGACAGCAGGAAGGTAAAGTCACCTGGTTGCATCCAGGGGGGTAGGTATATTTCTCCCAGATTCAGGCTTTATGCCGACTTATACAACTAGGGAGAGAGTTGATGAAGCCCAGCTGAGGCTAGTGGGCTCATAGATGATTCATACCTCTAGGGAGAGGGCTGGGCGTCGTGCAGGCAGGGAGTTGATGAGACCAGCTGAAGCTTGTCAGCTCGTTTAAGGCCTCTATAAAAACTCCCAGATTCATTAGGTGTTTGCTCATGCCTGGAACCAGACCTGTGTGGACTGTCTAGGGAGAGTGAACCCCTGTGCGGTGAGACAAAGCCTGTGTGGCTATTTGTTTGGACATTTACTAAACCAGGGACTTAGGGACTAGGACAGCACCAGGCTGATCCCAGTTGTTAGTTAGGGAAACCTGCATGTTTAGTCAGAGGTCAAGCTGACCAGGATTTATTTTGTTTATGTTTCTTTTTGCTTTGCTGTGTTTTTGTCACTGTAAATAGAGAAATAAACCGCACCTTTTGATCTTGAAAACCACAACCTCCGTCTGCTGGGCCTGTTTTTGTGTGGGGAGCCCATCCAGGGGGTCACACACACCCGCTACCGAGCTAACCCCCTCACACTACCTATAGTTTTCTGTCCCTAGAAAAAATGGTTTTTTAAAGCTGATTGATGATCAATGCTTTAGCACACTATAGCACAAGTAGATTTTCCCTCACTGTCCTTCCCTGTCCCTAGAAACAAGGATTATCACAGTGAAAGAAACTGACACTCTTCCTACCTATAGTTTTCTGTCCCTAGAAAAAATGTTTTTTTAAAGCTGATTGATGATCAATGCTTTAGCACACTATAGCACAAGTAGAATTTCCCTCACTGTCCTTCCCTGTCCCTAGAAACAAGGATTATCACAGTGAAAGAAACTGACACTCTTCCTACCTATAGTTTTCTGTCCCTAGAAAAAATGTTTTTTTAAAGCTGATTGATGATCAATGCTTTAGCACACTATAGCACAAGTAGAATTTCCCTCACTGTCCTTCCCTGTCCCTAGAAACAAGGATTATCACAGTGAAAGAAACTGACACTCTTCCTACCTATAGTTTTCTGTCCCTAGAAAAAATGTTTTTTTAAAGCTGATTGATGATCAATGCTTTAGCACACTATAGCACAAGTAGAATTTCCCTCACTGTCCTTCCCTGTCCCTAGAAACAAGGATTATCACAGTGAAAGAAACTGACACTCTTCCTACCTATAGTTTTCTGTCCCTAGAAAAAATGTTTTTTTAAAGCTGATTGATGATCAATGCTTTAGCACACTATAGCACAAGTAGAATTTCCCTCACTGTCCTTCCCTGTCCCTAGAAACAAGGATTATCACAGTGAAAGAAACTGACACTCTTCCTACCTATAGTTTTCTGTCCCTAGAAAAAATGTTTTTTTAAAGCTGATTGATGATCAATGCTTTAGCACACTATAGCACAAGTAGAATTTCCCTCACTGTCCTTCCCTGTCCCTAGAAACAAGGATTATCACAGTGAAAGAAACTGACACTCTTCCTACCTATAGTTTTCTGTCCCTAGAAAAAAAGTTTTTTTAAAGCTGATTGATGATCAATGCTTTAGCACACTATAGCACAAGTAGAATTTCCATCACTGTCCTTCCCTGTCCCTAGAAACAAGGATTATCACAGTGAAAGAAACTGACACTCTTCCTACCTATAGTTTTCTGTCCCTAGAAAAAATGTTTTTTTAAAGCTGATTGATGATCAATGCTTTAGCACACTATAGCACAAGTAGAATTTCCCTCACTGTCCTTCCCTGTCCCTAGAAACAAGGATTATCACAGTAAAACACACTGACACTCTCCCTACCTATAGTTTTCTGTCCCTAGAAAAAATGATTTTTTAAAGATGGTTGATGATCAATGCTTTAGCACACTATAGCACAAGGAGAATTTCCCTCACTGTCCTTCCCTGTCCCTAGAAACAAGGATTCGCACAGTAAAACACACTGACACTCTCCCTACCTATCCTTCTCTTTCCCTAAACTAAAGGAATCCAGGTTAAGCAAGAAAAAAAAAATGTCACTGTCCCTGCCTATGCTTCTCTTTCCCTGCTCCGGAACACACTACACTAGGCCGCCGTGCTGGCGGCCTTTTATAGTGTGGGGCGTGTACTAAACACCCTCAGCAATAATTGGCCACAGGCATCCTGCCTGTGGCCAATCATTGCTCTCCTCGCTGCCGGCGCTGTGATTGGCCAAGCATGCGGGGTCACAGTGCATGCTTGGCCAATCACAGCGCCTGGATGACACTGCGATGGCGTAGTGCATTGTGGGCCGTTCGCGTCACTCGAATTAGGCGCGAACGGCCCAAATCGTTCGATCTTCGTCGAACGATCGAACAGCCGATGTTCGAGTCGAACGTATGTTCGACTCGAACACCGAGCTCATCCCTACTGATAACCCACTTTGCTCCCAATAATTGGAGTACCACACACTGAAAAGGTCCAACACTTATTTATTCCATAACGGCAAACAAATAGTCCTTTGCGAGCAGACAGTTTGAGACCCATAGAACAGTTCAGTATTGGTGGGGAGTAGGTCAAGGCACAATCCTCAAAGAAAACTAAACCGTTGAGGTTTCACCAACGGTTGCTAAGCACAGTGGCTGTAAAACGTACTTTTTGGCTTCAGAGTCTCTTCCAGCGACTCTAATGAACAGGAACTGGAGTGACCTTCGCTACGTTGCAGCCCCTGTCAGGGAGAAGACATCCCTCCAAGAGAGTTACCAGAGGCTCCGCCGTCACCGGATTAATGCTGTACCGGGCTATTCGGAAGGGTTACACTCCCCGGCCTCCTCACCTCAGATACGGGTCCCAACACCTTAGGGCCCCTCGGACTCCTCCACCCTCGCGGGACCCAGTCGAAGTTACTGGGCCCCAGGCCTTGGCCATAGTACCTCACCCCAGGCTTAAGGTGCCTGGGATGGACTCCATCTCTCGCTCCGGCCAGGTCAAGGGGACCTGGGCCCGGAACTCCGGAACGCCAGCACCCAGGCTGAAGGTGCCTGGGTGCGGCCGCGTCCTCCAACTCCGAACTCTGAACCCCCGAACCCCGTGGTAAGGGCGTCCGCCCCTTTTATCCCCTCTCCCTTTGCGTCACAGCGGGTTCCCCGCCCCGCTGTACCAGCGCCAGGAAAGGACAAAAAAAGGAGCAGTCTTGCGGTGCGGGTTCAACTCCGGCCCAGCGCGACAGCGCCACCTGCAGGCCGCAGGGAGCTTTGCACCACCAGAGTCCTCCAAGAACCACAAAAGGGATTCTCAGACTCCCTAACAATTAGTGCATCCGGGATGAATAACCCAGATGCTCCCCCCCCCCAAATTTAAATGCCCGCTACATCTGTGACTAAAGTCTCCCCCCTTCTCTCTCCTGCCTCTGAGTGAGTACACAAAGGTAAATCAGGCTTCTCAGAGCACCCCTTACATCAGATTTCCCCTTTACACCAGAGGCCACAGTGTTCCCCCTTACAACAGAGTCCTCTCCGTACATCAGAGTTCTCAGTGTTCCCACTAAAATCAGGGTTCCCAGAGCATCCCTTATGTCAGAGGCCCCAGAGTTCTCCCTTACATCAGAGTCTGCCCCTTACAGTGAAAGGGGACTCTGAGTTCAGATGTAAAAGGGGAACTCTGTGGATTCAGATTTAAAAGTGGAACTCTGTGGAATCTGATGTAAAGGGGGACTCTTGTTATTAACTTCATATGATTAGAAATTTTATTCAATACCAAAATATATGTATAGTTTATTCTATAAAAAATAAATTGCAGTGCGTTGCTAAAGTGTTCGGGTTTGACTTGAAGAAAGGGTGGCAACCCTAGGTGGCGGTGGATGTGGCGGTGTAGGTGGAAGCGGCGGTGGAGGAGGACGAGGTAGCCAACACTGGTTTTTGTTTTAAATTTTATTTATTTTTTAATTAGGGTACACCCCAAAAGAGTGAGAAACATCAAAAAAACAACAATGGCTGGGTAAGGCCGGTATACATGTCTATTCTGCACAAGTTACAGACAAGTCCTGTGGGATCCATGCCTGGTTCATTTTAATGAACGTGAGCTTGTCCACATTGGCTCTGGACAGGCGGCTGCGCTTGTCTATGATAACGCCCCCTGCTGTGCTAAATACACGATCAGATAATACACTGGCTGCAGGGCAGGCAGGCACCTCCAAGGCGTAAAGGGCAAGCTCAGGCCATGTGCCCAATTTGGAGACCCAGAAGTTGAAGGGGCAGACCCGTCATTCAGTACGTGTAGGCGTGTGCACACATACTGCTCCACCATGTTGGTGAAATGCTGCCTCCTGCTAAGACGTTCCATATTAGCTGTTGGTGCTGGTTGTTGTGGCGTGCTGACAAAGCTTTTCCACATTTCGTCCATGCTAACCCTGCCTTTTGAGGTTCTGGTGGTGCCCCAGCTGCGTTGGTGACCTCTTCCTCCTCCTCTGCCTTCGCCTTGTGCTTCCACTGTGCCCCCGCTGTCAGGTGGGAATGCCACCAGCAGCGCGTCTACCAGCGTGCGCTTGTAATCGCGCATCTTACGTTCACGCTCCAGTGAGGGAATTAAGGACGGTACGTTGTCCTTGTAACGGGGATCCAGCAGCGTGGCCACCCAGTAATCAGCACCTGTTAGAATGTGGGCAACTCGGCGGTCGTTGCGGTGACACTGCAGCATGTAATCGCTCATGTGTGCCAGGCTGCCCAGAGGCAACGAAAAGCTGTCCTCTGTGGGAGGTGTATCGTCTGTGTCCTCTGTATCCCCCCAGCCAGGCACCAGTGATGGCCATGAGCTGGTCTGGGTGCCACCCTGCTGTGAACATGGTTCCTCCTCCTCCATCTCCTCCTCATCCTCCACCTCGTCATCCTCCAGAACTGTGCCCTTGCTGGACAATTGTGTACCTGGCGTTTGTTGGTGCACAAACCCACCCTCGGAGCCACTTGTGAATGACTGCCCTGAAAGCCTTGGAAATGATCCCGATTCCTCCTCCTCCTCCTCCTCCTGTGCCACATCCTCTTCCATCATCGCTTTAAGCGTTTTTTCAAGGAGGCATAGAACCGGGATAGTAACGCTGAGAACGGCGTCATCGACACTGGCCATGTTGGTGGAGTACTCGAAACAGCGCAACAAGGCACACAGGTCTCGCATGGAGGCCCAGTTATTGGTGGTGAAGTGGTGCTGTTCCGCAGAGCGACTCGTGCGTGCTGCAGCTGAAACTCTACTATCACCTGCTGCTGCTCGCACAGTCTGGCCAGCATGTGCAAGGTGGAGTTCCACCTTGTGGGCACGTCACATATGAGGCGCTGAGCGGGAAGGCCGAAGTTACGCTGCAGCACTGACAGGCGAGCAGCAGCAGGGTGAGAACGCCGAAAGTGCGCACAGATGGCCCGCACTTTCTGCAGCAGCTCTTGCATATTGGGATAGTTTTTAAGGAACCTCTGCACCACCAAATTCAGCACATGCGCCAGGCAAGGGATGTGCGTCAAACCGGCTAGACCCAGAGCTGCTACGAGATTTCGCCCATTATCGAACACCACCAGGCCGGGCTTGAGGCTCACTGCCACCAACCACTCATCGGTCTGTTGTTTCATGTCCCTCCACAACTCCTGCGCGGTGTGGGTTTTTTCCCCAAACAGGAAAGTTTTAAAACTGCCTGCTGTCGTTTACCCCTGGCTCTGCTGAAGTTGTTGGTGAAGGTGTTCGGCTGGCCGGATGAGGAGGCGGTAGAGGATGAGGAAGCGGAGTAGGAGGAGTTAGCAACAGGAGGCAAACTGAAGCGCCCTGCAATCCTCTGTGGTGGAAGGACATGCGCCAAACTGCTATCTGCCTCAGGCCCAGCCGCCACTGCATTTACCCAATGTGCTGTTAGGGAGATATAATGTCCCTGACCGTGCTTACTGGTCCACGTATCCGTAGTTAGGTGGACCTTGCCACAGATGGCGTTGCGCAGTGCCCACCTGATTTTGTCCCCCACTTGGTTGTGCAGGGAAGGGATGGCTCGCCTGGAAAAGTAGTGGCGGCTGGGCATGACGTACTGTGGGACAGCCAATGCCATCAGGCTTTTAAAACTCTGCGTCTCCACCAGATGGAATGACAGCATTTCAAAGGCCAGGAATTTTGAAATGCTGGCATTCTGGGCCAGGGTGGGTAGGGGGTACTTCCTCTTCCACTCCAGTGTTTGGGAGATAGAGAGCTGAACGCTTCCATGGGACATTGTGGAGATGGTTGGTGACCCAGGTAGTAGTGTTGCTGGCAGATCCTCTGTTTGTGGGGTGGCACTGTCACTACAGAGGTGGATGAAGAGGCCGAGACTGCAACAGAAGAGGAAGCAGGAGGAGCCAGAGACCTTTCTTGGTTTTTGAGGTGTCTACTCCACTGCAGCTCGTGCTTTGCACTTAGATGCCTGGTCATGCAGGTTGCGCTCAGGTTGAGAACGTTTATGCCTCGCTTCAGGCTCTGATTGCACAGCGTGCAAACCACTTGTGTCTTGTCATCAGCACATTGTCTAAAGAACTGCCACTCTAGGGAACTCCTTGGACCTTGGTTTGGTGTGCTCTGTCCCTTGCTGCGTTGGGCAGTAGCAGGCGTACTGTCTAGGGGACGGACGCTCCGCTTTTGCACCCTGCTCCCTCTTCTGATGTGCTGGTGGCTCTGTGCGACCACCGCCTCTTCCTCCGAACTACACAGGTCACCTGCATGATGTTGATTCCATGTGTGGTCGAGGACCTCATCGTCCTCCACGTCATCTTCCACCCAGTATTCACCCCTGCCCTCCTTGTCGGTCTGCACAATTGCGAAAGCAGCAGCAGTTGGCACCTGTGTTTCATCATCATCCGAGACGTGCTGCGATGGTCCTCCCATGTACTCATCTTGAAACATAAATGGTTGGGCATCGGTGCACTCAATCTCTTCCACTTCTGGGGCAGGGCTAGGTGGATGGCCCTGGGAAACCCTGCTAACAGAGTCATCAAAAAGCAGAAGAGACTGCTGCATGATTTGGGGCTCAGACTGCTTGGCTGATTTGCAAGGGGGTAAGGTGAAAGACTGATGGACATCGGCTGCAGGTGCCAACTCTGATCTTTCAGCAGGAGACTGGGTGGGAGACAATGTGAAGGAACTGGAGGCACTGTCAGCAACCCAATCTACTATCGCCTGTACTACTGCTGGCCTCAACATTCGTAGAGCCGCATTAGGCCCAACCAAATACCGCTGCAGGCTCTGTCGCTTACTCGCACCTGAGGAAGGTGTTTCACTTGTGCGTGTAGCTGGCACAGATCGACCACGTCCTCTCCCTGCAATAGGGATGAGCTCGGTGTTCGACCGTTCGGCGAACATCGAACGATTTGGGCCGTTAGCGCCAAATTCGAGTGACGCGAACGGCCCACAATACACTGCGCCATCGCAGTGCAATCCCGGCGCTGTGATTGGCCAAGCATGCACTGTGACCCCGCATGCTTCGCCAATCACAGCGCCTGTGGCCAATTATAGCTCAGGGGGTTTAGCACACGCCCCACACTATAAAAGGCCGCCAGTGCGGCGGCCTTGTGTAGTGTGTTCCGGCGCAGGGAAAGAGTTACATAGGCAGGGACAGTGTCAGTGCTATTTGTACCTCAAACTTGTGTGTAGGGAGAGAGAAGGATAGGCAGGGAGAGTGTCAGTGTCATATTCTTTGCTAAACCTTGTGCAGGGAGAGAGAAGGATAGGCAGGGGACAGTGTCAGTGTCACATTCTTTGCTAAACCTTGTGTGCAGGGAGAGAGAAGGATAGGCAGGGAGAGTGTCAGTGTCATATTCTTTGATAAACCTTGTGTGCAGGGAGAGAGAAGGATAGGCAGGGAACAGTGTCAGTGCCATATTCTTTGCTAAACCTTGTGTGCAGGGAGAGAGAAGGATAGGCAGGGAGAGTGTCAGTGTCATATACTTTGATAAACCTTGTGTGCAGGGAGAGAGAAGGATAGGCAGGGGACAGTGTCATATTCTTTGGTCTTTGCTAAACCTTGTGTGCAGGGAGAGAGAAGGATAGGCAGGGAAAGTGTCAGTGTCATATACTTTGATAAACCTTGTGTGCAGGGAGAGAGAAGGATAGGCAGGGGACAGTGTCAGTGACATTGTTGATAAGCCTCCTGCACCTTATACACCTGAAGTTAGCCTGTATTGCTGCGTTTTCCTGGTGTGTTACACCAACAGGCATTTGCAGCACTTACAGCGGGTGGAGTGTGCCTCCTGATCATATTACACCTGAAGTTAGCCTGTATTGCTGCTTTTTCCTGGTGTGTTACACCAACAGGCATTTGCAGCACTTACAGCGGGCGAAGTGTGCCTCCTGATCATATTACACCTGAAGTTAGCCTGTATTGTTGCTTTTTCCTGGTGTGTTACACCAACAGGCATTTGCAGCACTTACAGGGGGCGTAGTGTGCCTCCTGATCATATTACACCTGAAGTTAGCCTGTATAGCTGCTTTTTCCTGGTGTGTTACACCAACAGGCATTTTCAGCACTTACAGCGGGCGGAGTGTGCCTCCTGATCATATTACACCTGAAGTTAGCCTGTATTGCTGCTTTTTCCTGGTGTGTTACACCAATAGGCATTTGCAGCACTTACAGCGGGTGGAGTGTGCCTCCTGATCATATTACACCTGAAGTTAGCCTGTATTGCTGCTTTTTCCTGGTGTGTTACACCAACAGGCATTTGCAGCACTTACAGCGGGCGAAGTGTGCCTCCTGATCATATTACACCTGAAGTTAGCCTGTATTGTTGCTTTTTCCTGGTGTGTTACACCAACAGGCATTTGCAGCACTTACAGCGGGCGTAGTGTGCCTCCTGATCATATTACACCTGAAGTTAGCCTGTATTGCTGCTTTTTCCTGGTGTGTTACACCAACAGGCATTTGCAGCACTTACAGCGGGCGGAGTGTGCCTCCTGATCATATTACACCTGAAGTTAGCCTGTATTGTTGCGTTTTCCTGGTGTGTTACACCAACAGGCATTTGCAGCACTTACAGCGGGCGGAGTGTGCCTCCTGATCATATTACACCTGAAGTTAGCCTGTATTGCTGCGTTTTCCTGGTGTGTTACACCAACAGGCATTTGCAGCACTTACAGCGGGCGGAGTGTGCCTCCTGATCATATTACACCTGAAGTTAGCCTGTATTGCTGCTTTTTCCTGGTGTGTTACACCAACAGGCATTTGCAGCACCTACAGCAGGCGTAGTGTGATTCCTGCAAAATATACTCCTGAAGCTAGGCCTTATTGCTGGTCTTCCCATTTCCCTGCAGGCCATTAGAATGTCTGGAAGGCAATCAAGGAGAGGCAGACAGTCAGGAGCCAATAAAAGAGGGCAAACAGGCTATGTGTCTAGAGACAACAGTGCTGGTCGTGGACGCGGTGCATCGCCATCAGCACGTGGCCATGGGACACGCTTGTCCTTCTTTTCGGCAGCTGGATGTGTTGAGCCGCATCATGCCGAAGACTTGGTAGAGTGGATGACCAAGCCCTCCTCATCCTCCTCATCCTCTCTCACCCAGGCTCAGGGTACTGGCAAAGCAGCTGCCAAAGCGTCTTCTTCCCTGGTATCAATGTCATCATCAGTCACTCCTTCCCTAGACCAACCATGTCCTCCTGAGGAGTCCCCCGAACTGTTTGAGCACAGTGTTGGGTACATGCTCCAGGAGGATGCCCAGCGTTTCGAAGGGTCTGATGATGATACCCAGCTAGAGGAAGGCAGTAGCGTGAGAGCATAGAGAGGGGATGCTCAAGAAGGACACCAATCTGGCAGTCATGTTCCAGCAGCTGCAGCATACTGCCAGATTGGCTCCAGTAATGAGGAGGGAGGGGATGATGAGGTCACTGACTCCACGTGGGTGCCTAATAGGAGAGAGGAGGAGGGGGATGAGGAGGAGGCACATCTCCAACGAGGCAGGATGCCCTCGGGGGACCAGCGTAAGGGCAGCACACTGACGGAATCACACCGCAGAGCTCCGCCTGTGCAGGGCGCTGCCTCTGCCCGTTATTCAAAAAGTTCTTTGGTGTGGGCCTTTTTTGAGTCGAGTGTATCAGATCGCACAGCTGCTGTTTGCAACATATGTCTCAAGCGTATATCACGTGGCCAAAACATCACCAGCTTGGGCACCACATGCTTGACCAGACATATGTTGACCTGCCATGCAGCTCGTTGGCAAGCCTACCTTAAAGACCCACACCAAAGAACAAAGCGGACCTCTCCTTGCACTGCATCAGCTGGGATCTCCAACCCCACTATACCTTCAGTCCTCTCTGAAACCTGCACTGAGAGGAATGAAGGTGTAGAATTAGGTGTGTCACAGCCAAGTACTTGCGGGCACTCTGCTAGCAGTACACCGATGTCCGATTCTAGCAGGCAAATTTCCCTGCCCCAGCTGCTGGACCGTCGAAAGAAGTTCACTCCCAGCCATCCACATGCCCAGCGGTCGAATTCTAGCTTGGCTAAATTGCTAGCGCTTCAACTGCTGCCTTTTCAGTTGGTAGACTCGGCCCCCTTCCGTGAGTTTGTGCAATGTGCGGTTCCTCAGTGGCAGGTTCCCAAACGCCACTTTTTCTCACGGAAGGCGATTCCGGCTCTCTACAGGCATGTGGAAGGCAATGTCTTGGCCTCGCTGGACAGGGCGGTCAGCGGTAAGGTGCATATTACCGCTGACTCATGGTCCAGCAGGCATGGACAGGGACATTACCTTTCTTTCACGGCCCATTGGGTCACTCTTTTGGCAGCTGGGAAGGATGCAGGACAAGGAGCAGTAGTGTTGGAGGTTGTTCCGCCGCCACGCCTAAAAAATGCTACTACTGGTTGTGACACACCTCTCTCCTCCACCCCCTCCTCTTCTTCTTCCCCCATGGCCTCTTCCTGTGCTTTGTCCTCGGAACCAGCGGTGCTCCGTAGGCGTTCAAGGGGCTACGCAAGTACGCAGGCAAAAAGATGCCATGCCGTGCTTGCGCTGGTGTGTTTGGGGGACAGGAGCCACACTGGGGCAGAGGTTCTGTCTGCTCTGCAGGGGCAGGCCGAGAGGTGGTTGACGCCACGCCAGCTTAAGCCAGGAATGGTAGTTTGCGACAATGGCACCAACCTCCTCTCCGCTCTCCGACAGGGACAACTGACCCATGTGCCCTGTGTGGCTCACGTCCTTAACCTGGTGGTGCAGCGGTTCTTGGGCAGGTACCCGGGCTTACAGGATGTCCTGAGGCAGGCCAGGAAAGTCTGTGTGCATTTCCGCAGATCTTATAATGCCAGTGCACGCCTGGCTGAGCTGCAAAAGGAGTTGAACCTGCCCAAGAACCGCCTTATATGTGACATGCCCACCAGGTGGAACTCAACGTTGGCCATGCTGCAGCGGCTGTACACGCAGCAGAGGGCCATCAATGAGTACCTGTGCGACTACGGCACCAGGACAGGGTCAGGGGAGCTCGGGTTTTTTTCACCACGCCAGTGGGGCATGATCAGGGATGCATGCACTGTCCTGGCACCATTTGAGGAGGCCACGAGGATGGTGAGCAGTGACAGTGCATGCATCAGTGACACTGTACCTCTTGTCCACCTGTTGGAACATACGCTGCGTGGAATAATGGACAGGGCACTTGAGGCAGAACAGAGGCAGGAAGAGCAGGACTTCCTTGCCTCTCAAGGCCCCCTTTACCCAGACAGTGTTCCTTCTGTCCCACCCATCGCACAGGAAGAGGAGGAGGAGGAGGATTGTGTCAGCATGGAGGTGGAGCCTGGCACTCAGCATCATCAGCAGCAGTCTTTTAGGGATGATTTACAGTCCCAAGAAACCAGTGGACTTGTACGTGGCTGGGAGGAGGTGGCTGCGGATCATGTCGTCCTTAGTGACCCAGAGGACTCCGGACCGAATGCCTCAGCTAACCTACGCTGCATGGCCTCCCTGATCCTGCAAAGTCTGCAGAAGGATCCTCGTATTCTTCAGATCAAGGAGAGGGACCATTACTGGCTGGCCACTCTCCTTGATCCACGGTACAAGGGTAAGGTTGCGGACCTTATCTTACCGTCGCAGAGGGAGCAGAGGATGAGACAACTCCGGGAGGCCTTGCAGAAAGGTCTGTGCAACGCGTTCCCAGAGACTGGGAGGTTACAAACTCCTGGTCCTGGACAACGAGTTGCTGAGGCTTCGGTCAGTCAAAGAAGGAGCGTGGGGAAGGTGGCCGTCTGACCGATGCGTTCAGACAATTCTTTAGTCCGCAGCCCCAAGGTATGATCGGTTCCAGCAACCATTGCCAGCGTCTGATATACATGGTGCAGGAATACCTAGGGGCAAGGTCAGACTTGGACACCTTCCCCACCGAAAATCCTCTGGCTTACTTGGTCTTGAGGATGGATCACTGGCCAGAGCTTGCACAGTATGCAATTGAGCTACTGGCCTGTCCTGCATCCAGCGTTCTTTCAGAATGCACATTCAGTGCTGCTGGAGGATTTGTCACGGATCACAGGGTGCGCCTGTCCACCGACTCTGTTGATCGACTGACCTTCATAAAGATGAACGAGTCTTGGATCACCACCAGCTACCAAACACCTGAAGCTGATATAACAGACTAATTTATTTTCAAATGTCACATCCCTTCAAGACTGATGCTGATGCTGAGAGACTGTCCTGTTATGTTGACTGACTATCCTCCTCCTCCTCAATGATCCGATTGATGATGATAGCTTGGAAGAACATTTTTGTTTCTGGGTGCCGCCACCAGTGGCTAAGGCCCAATTTTTCAGCCCCTGTTTAACAGGGGCATGTAATTAAAAAATTTTATGCAATGCTTTGCAGCAGGGCTCATTCCTGCACTCCAACTAGAGTATCTGGGAGAGGTTGCAGTGTCGTGGCACCAGCACCAGTGGCTAAGGCCCAATTTTTCAGCCCCTGTTTAACAGGGTCGTGTAATTACAATTTTTGATGCAATACTTTGCAACAGGGCTCATTGCTGTGCTCCAAGTACAGTATCTGTGAGGGGTTGCAGTGTTGTGGCACCAGTGCCTAAGGCCCAATTTTTCTGCCCCTGTTTAACAGGGGCATGTAATTACAATTCTTGATCTAATAATTCACAGCAGGGCCCATTCCTGCGCCCACCAAGAGTAACTGTGAGGCCTTACAGTGTTGTGTCAACACCACCACCACCACCATCACCACCAAAGGCCCAATTTTTCAACCCCTGTTCAACAGGGGCATGCAATTACAATTCTTGATCTAATAATTCACAGCAGGGCCCATTCCTGCGCCCACCAAGAGTAACTGTGAGGCCTTACAGTGTTGTGTCAACACCACCACCACCACCACCAAAGGCCCAATTTTTCAGCCCCTGTTCAACAGGGGCATGCAATTACAATTCTTGATCTAATAATTCATAGCAGGGCCCATTCCTGCGCCCACCAAGAGTAACTGTGAGGCCTTACAGTGTTGTGTCAACACCACCACCAAAGGCCCAATTTTTCAGCCCCTGTTCAACAGGGGCATGCAATTACAATTCTTGATCTAATAATTCACAGCAGGGCCCATTCATGCGCCCACCAAGAGTAACTGTGAGGGCTCACAGTGTTGTGGCAACACCAACATGTAAGGGGCAAATTTCAGCAGAGTATATACGGCAGGCCCCTACTTTCAAACATCCAACTTACAAACGACTCCTCCTTGCAAACGGAAGGATACAACAGGAAGTGAAAGGAAATCTACCCCTAGGAAGACAAATTCTCTCCTGTAAGAGTTAATATGGGAAAAAAGTGTCTCCTCTCCACTGATGCTTTATCACCAATTCTTGTTTCAATAAAAACCCCAAATTTTCAAAAAACATTTGTCATTAGGATGGAAAGTGAGGTGAACTGTTCTGAACAGGTGCACACTGCACAGACAGCAAAATAAATGTTACAGGGGTGATAACCCTTCCCTATGTTTTCCAAAAAGCTTAAAAATAGATTTTTTGGCTGGAGCTACACTTAAACAATGTACCTGTTCAAAATTGCAAACAGATTCTACATAAGAACAAACCTACAGTCCCTGTCTTGTATGCACCGCCTGTATACGGCTGTTCAGAGTATATAGGGCCTTTTTTATTTTGTGTGCGGGGTTCCCCTTAATATCCATACAAGACCCAAAGGGGCTGGTAATGGGCTGGGGTAGGAGGGGGGTCTGTGATGGTGTAGCTATGCCATTTTTCTTAAAGATTTTCATCCATATTACCGGGACCAGACATTACATTAAAGCCGCAAGCAGTTTTAAATGGCTTTTTTTCCTTTAGAAATGTAATTTTGTGCAGGGACAGTTCTAAACACGGGAAACACGTGGCACTTCACAGGCATACTTTAGACACCCCCCAGGTACGATATTTAAAGGAATATTTGACTTTTTTTTCACTTTATGCATCATTAACCACTTAAGCCCCGGACCATTTCGGGCCATTAGGACCAAGCCTGTTTTTGGGATTCGGCACTGCGCTGCTTTAACTGTAAATTGTGCGGACATGCAATGTTGTACCCAAATGAAATTTGCGTCCTTTTCTTCCCACAAATAGAGCTTTCTTTTAATGGTATTTGATTGCCTCTGCGATTTTTATTTTTTGCGATATAAACAGAAAAAGACCGAAAATTTTGAAAAAAAATGATATTTTCTACTTTTTGTTATAAGAAAAATCGAATAAACTCAATTTTAGTCATACATTTAGGCCAAAATGTATTCAGCCACATGTCTTTAGTAAAAAAAATGTCAATAAGCGTATATTTATTGGTTTGCGCAAAAGTTATAGCGTTTACAAACTAGGGTACATTTTCTGAAATTTACACAGCTTTAAATTTATGACTGCCTATCTCATTTCTTGAGGTGCTAAAATGGCAGGGCAGTACAAAACCCCCCCAAATGACCCCATTTTGGAAAGTAGACACCCCAAGGAAATTGCTGAGAGGCATGTTGAGCCCATTGAATATTTTTTTTTTTTGTCCCAAGTGATTGAATAATGACAAAAAAAAAAAAATTACAAAAAGTTGTCACTAAATGATATATTGCTCACACATGCCATGGTTATATGTGGAATTGCACCCCAAAATACATTCTGCTGCTTCTCCTGAGTACGGGGATACCACATGTGTGGGACTTTTTAGGAGCCTAGCCACGTACGGGACCCCGGAAACCAAGCACCGCCTTCAGGATTTCTAAGGGCGCAAATTTTTGATTTCACTCCTCACTACCTATCACAGTTTCGAAGGCCATAAAATGCCAAAATAGCACAAAACCCCCCCAAATGACCCCATTTTGGAAAGTAGACACCCCAAGCTATTTACTGAGAGGCATGTTCAGTCCATGGAATATTTTATATTTTGCCACAAGTTGCGGGAATATGACAAACTTTTTTTTTTTTGCACAAAGTTGTCACTAAATGATATATTGCTCACACATGCCATGGGCATATGTGAAATTACACCCCAAAATACATTCTGCTGCTTCTCCTGAGTACGGGGATACCACATGTGTGGGACTTTTTGGGAGCCTAGCCGCGTACGGGACCCCAAAAACCAAGCACCGCCTTCAAGGTTTCTAAGGGCATAAATTTTTGATTTCACTCCTCACTACCTATCACAGTTTTGAAGGCCATAAAATGCCAAGATGGCACAAAACCCCCCCAAATGACCCCATTTTGGAAAGCAGACACCCCAAGCTATTTGCTGAGAGGCATGTTGACCCCATTGAATATTTTTTTTTTTGTCCCAAATGATTGAATAATGACAAAAAGAAAAAAAAAAATGTACAAAAAGTTGTCACTAAATGATATATTGCTCACACATGCCATGGTTATATGTGGAATTGCACCCCAAAATACATTCTGCTGCTTTTCCTGAGTACGGGGATACCACATGTGTGGGACTTTTTGGGAGCCTAGCCGCGTACAGGGCCCCAAAAACCAAGCACCGCCTTCAGGATTTCTAAGGGCGTAAATTTTTGATTTCACTCCTCACTACCTATCACAGTTTCGAAGGCCATAAAATGCCAAAATAGCACAAACCCCCCCAAATTACCCCATTTTGGAAAGTAGACACCCCAAGCTATTTGCTGAGAGGCATGTTGAGTCCATGGAATATTTTATATTTTGCCACAGGTTGCGGGAATATGACAAACTGTTTTTTTTTTGCACAAAGTTGTCACTAAATGATATATTGCTCACACATGCCATGGGCATATGTGAAATTACACCCCAAAATACATTCTGCTGCTTCTCCTGAGTACGGGGATACCACATGTGTGGGACTTTTTTGGAGCCTAGCCGCGTACGGGACCCCAAAAACCAAGCACCGCCTTCAAGGTTTCTAAGGGCATAAATTTTTGATTTCGCTCCTCACTACCTATCACAGTTTTGAAGGCCATAAAATGCCAAGATGGCACAAAACCCCCCCAAATGACCCCATTTTGGAAAGTAGACACCCCAAGCTATTTGCTGAGAGGCATGTTGAGCCCATTGAATATTTTTTTTTTGTCCCAAATGATTGAATAATGACAAAAAGAAAAAAAAAAGAAAATGTACAAAAAGTTGTCACTAAATGATATATTGCTCACACATGCCATGGTTATATGTGAAATTACACCCCAAAATACATTCTGCTGCTTCTCCTGAGTACGGGGATACCACATGTGTGGGACTTTTTGGGAGCCTAGCCGCGTACGGGACCCCAAAAACCAAGCATCGCCTTCAAGGTTTCTAAGGGCATAAATTTTTGATTTCACTCCTCACTACCTATCACAGTTTTGAAGGCCATAAAATGTCAAAATAGCCCAAAACCCCCACAAATGACCCCATTTTGGAAAGTAGACACCCCAAGCTATTTGCTGAGAGGCATGGTGAGTATTTTACAGCTCTCATTTGTTTTTGAAAATTAAGAAAGACATTTTTTTTTCTTTTTTTTTTCTTTTTTTAAATTTTCAAAACTTTGTGACAAAAAGCGAGATCTGCAAAATACTCAACATACCTCTCAGCAAATAGCTTGGGGTGTCTACTTTCCAAAATGGGGTCATTTGGGGGGGTTTTGTGCCATCTGGGCATTCCATGGCCTCCGAAACTGTGATAGGCAGTGAGGAGTGAAATCAAAAATTTACACCCATAGAAATCCTGAAGGCGGTGCTTGGTTTTTGGGGTCCCGTACGCGACTAGGCTCCCAAAAAGTCCCACACATGTGGTATCCCCGTACTCAGGAGAAGCAACAGAATGTATTTTGGGGTGTAATTCCACATATGCCCATGGCATGTTTGAGCAATATATAATTTAGTGACAACTTTTTGTACATTTTTTTTTTTTGGTCATTATTCAATCACTTGGGACAAAAAAAAAAATATTCAATGGGCTCAACATGCCTCTCAGCAAATAGCTTGAGGTGTCTACTTTACAAAATGGGGTCATTTGGGGGGGTTTTGAACTGTCCTGGCATTTTATGCACAACATTAGGAAGCTTATGTCACACATCATCCACTCTTCTAACCACTTGAAGACAAAGCCCTTTCTGACACTTTTTGTTTACATGAAAGAAAATTATTTTTTGCAAGAAAATTATGTTGAACCCCCAAACATTATATATTTTTTTAAAGCAAAGGCCCTACAGATTAAAATAGTGGGTGTTGCATTTTTTTTTTCCACACAGTATTTGCGCAGCGATTTTTCAAACGCATTTTTTGGGGGAAAAACACACTTTTTTTATTTTTAATGCACTAAAAAACACTATATTGCCCAAATGTTTGATGAAATAAAAAAGATGATCATAGGCCGAGTACATGGATACCAAACACGACATGCTTTAAAATTGCGCACAAACGCGCAGCGGCGACAAAACTACATTCATTTTTAAAAGCATTTAAAAGCCTTTACAGGTTACCACGTTAGATTTACAGAGGAGGTCTACTGCTAAAATGACTGCCCTCGATCTGACCTTCGCGGTGATACCTCACATGCATGATGCAATTGCTGTTTACATATGACGCTAGACCGACGCTTGCGTTCGCCTTTGCGCAATAGCAGGGGGGGACAGTGGTGCTTTTTTTTTTTATTATTTATTTGGCTTTTTTTTTTTTTTTTTAAACTGTGCCTTCCATATTTTATTTTTTTACCATTTTTATCGTTATCTCAGGGAATGTAAATATCCCCTATGATAGCAATAGGTAGTGACAGGTACTCTTTTTTTGAAAAAAATTGGGGGGTTAGACCCTAGATCTTTCCTCTGCCCTCAAAGCATCTGACCACACCAAGATCGGTGTGATAAAATGCTTTCCCAATTTCCCAATGGCGCTTTTTATATCCGGGGGGGGACATTCCCTCCCACTGCTTGTAAAAGCAGTCTAGAGGCTAATTATCTGCTAGAATTGCTTTTACATGAAAGCCGGCTGCTGGCTGAAAAGAATGATACCAAGATGATACCTAAACCCGCAGGCATCATTCTGGTATAAACATTCAAAGTCCAGCAACATACCAGTACGTTGCTGGTCCTTGTTGGACATGTATTGTAATCTTTTTTTTCATACAGCCTATTGGCTGAACGAAAAAAAGAGATTGATTGGTGGGTATGCCCACCATTAGAATACCTCCCTTCATCCACCCACTTCTAATGATGGGCATATATGCCGAAGCATGGGGGCATCCTCCCGCAAAAAAGTTATGCCGCGTACACACGGTCAAGCCTTCGTCGGAATTTCGACCGTATGTACGCGGCATAAAAGGTTATGCCGTGTACACACGGTCGGACTTTTCCACGGATAAGCCTCCGTTGGAATTTCGACCGTATATACGCGGCATTAGGAGCAAAATCGCTCCTCCGCCCCTGCTGCCCCCATGCTTCGGCATATATGCTCTTTTTTTTAACTGTGGTGGTGAAATCACCTCCTACAGCGTTGGAGTCACGGCTTTATGTATCGTGGGAGCAAACGCTGTTGCTGTCAAGATAAATAGATCCGCACTGCAACTGAATGGCGTACCTGCTAAGCAAATGGTGGTTAACATTAAAACAAAGTAACATTACAGTACAACAGTAGGACCTTACCATGCCATACCTGCAAAGCAAATACCAAAACAAAACCTAGTAAAAAATAAAAAAATGTTTTAACGCAACCTGTGCCTAAAATATATATATGCCGAAGCATGGGGGCATCCTCCCGCAAAAAAGTTATGCCGCGTACACACGGTCGGAATTTCGACCGTATGTACGCGGCATTAGGAGCAAAATCGCTCCTCCGCCCCTGCTGCCCCCATGCTTCGGCATATATGCTCTTTTTTTTTAACTGTGGTGGTGAAATCACCTCCTACAGCGTTGGAGTCACGGCTTTATGTATCGTGGGAGCAAACGCTGTTGCTGTCAAGATAAATAGATCCGCGCTGCAACTGAATGGCGTATCTGCTAAGCAAATGGTGGTTAACATTAAAACAAAGTAACATTACAGTACAACAGTAAGACCTTACCATGCCATACCTGCAAAGCAAATACCAAAACAAAACCTAGTAAAAAATAAAAAAATGTTTTAACGCAACCTGTGCCTAAAATATATATATGCCGAAGCATGGGGGCATCCTCCCGCAAAAAAGTTATGCCGCGTACACACGGTCGGAATTTCGACCGTATGTACGCGGCATTAGGAGCAAAATCGCTCCTCCGCCCCTGCTGCCCCCATGCTTCGGCATATATGCTCTTTTTTTTAACTGTGGTGGTGAAATCACCTCCTACAGCACTGGAGTCACGGCTTTATGTATCGTGGGAGCAAACGCTGTTGCTGTCAAGATAAATAATTCCGCGCTGCAGTTGAATGGCGCACCTGAAAACAAAAAATTACATACCTGAAAAGCAAGCATGATAAAACATTGCAGAATAGAATACAGTAAAAAAGAGCAGAACAATAGAGAGAAAATAGAGAGAGAGAGAACAATAAAACGACAACTATTTTTGGTTTTTTTATTTTATATTTTTTTTGTGTTTTGTTTTTTACGTTTTTTTTTTCTTTTTTACACTTTTTTTTGTAACTTTACAACTGTAATGGTACGGGTCTCTCAAAATGTAATGGCATCTTGGGAGACCCTGTGTAAGTGTGTCCTAGTCTGTGAAATGCTGTACCCTACGCTAAAACTTCACTTTTGAGTGGTAGCGTTCAAAACATTCACCTTGGCAAAGACCAGGCTTGTCAGGACAGAGTGGACAAAAACTACGGGTGTCACGCCTAAATCCGCGCTTGCTACAGACACGACATCTTTTTTGGGGGTGGCTTTGGGTAGGGGTACTCGGGAGGACATACGAATAATGCCTCTCATGCAGCCGGCTTACTGCATTTGGTTGGGGATGGTGAGGTGCAGAACCGCCTGGATACAGGAGTTCTGTGACTATCTCATTCTGGAATTTTAGAAGAGATAACGTCCCGCCTGAAGCTCTGTATAGCACATGAGCGTTCAGCAAAGCCAATTGGAATAATGATAGAGACACTTTTTTGTACCAGCGTCTCGCCTTACGGTCAATTAGATACGGCGCCATCAACTGGTCGTTGAGGTCCACCCCTCCCATATTTTGGTTATATTCGTGGACACAGAGGGGTTTCTCCACAACACCAGTCGCCGTACGAATTTGGACTGTCGTGTCTGCATGAAGGGAGGTAAGAAGGAAAACATTCTTATTGTCCCTCCACTTCATAGCGAGCAAGTTATTACACTTCAAGCAGGCTCTCTCCCCCAGCCTAAGACGGGCATCTACAAGCCGCTGGGGAAAGCCCCGGCGATTAGGTCGCACGGTACCACATGCTCCAATCTTATGATCAAACAAGTGACTAAACAGTGGCACGCTCGTGTAATAATTGTCCACATACAAGTGGTACCCCTTTCCGAATAAGGGTGACACCAAGTTCCACACTATCTTGCCAGCGCTCCCTATGTAATCCGGGCAGTTGACCGACTCAATCTGACTGTCTTTTCCCTCATAAACCGTAAAGTTCACTACATAGCCTGTTGCCCTGTCACAGAACTTGTAGAGCTTGACCCCGTATCTGGCACGCTTGCTGGGAAGGTACTGCTTGAAAGACAAGCGGCCAGAAAATTTAATTAGGGACTCATCAACGCAGACAACTTGATCGGGAGTAAACAAGGCTGCAAAACGTTCGTTGAAGTGGTTTATGAGGGGCCGAATTTTATAGAGCCGGTCGTATTCAGGGTCCCCACGTGGACGACAAAGTTCATTGTCGTTGAAGTGCATGAACCGCAAAATCTGCTCGTATCGTGCCCTGGACATGGAGGCAGAGAACACGGGCATGTGGTCAATTGGGTGCGTGGACCAATAAGCACGCAATGACGGAAATTTATGTGTGCCCATGTTGAGGGAAAGGCCCAGAAAGGTCTTAAATTCGGAAACCGTAATTGGTTTCCAATTTCTGGCAATTTTAGGCAACTGGGGGTTAGCGGCGATAAATTGACCAGCATATAAATTACTCTGGTCCACAATAGATCTATAGAGATCTTCCGTGAAAAACAGCGAATAAAAATCGATTGGCATAAAATCAGCTGTTTCCACCTGAATACCGGGTTGGGCAGTGAATGGGGGAAGTACGGGTTCTGCAGAAGTGGTGGGGACCCAATCAGGATAGGCGAATTCTGCAGGAAGGGCAGTATGGGCACGACGGGCCTGCCTTTGTCTTCTTGGTGGCAGCGGGACACTACTTGTGCTTGCCACCTCGCCAGCTTGAACTGCACTTATGGGACTCGCCACGTCACCAAGTGTTACTGCAGTGCTGGATGTACGTCCAGGCTGTACTAGGCCGCTGGTGCTTGCCAGTTCACCAGAAGGAATAGCGGCGCTAGTACTACTCTGCTCCATGATACGAGAGACCTGCGGTTCTTGCTCCTCAACAACCTCAGAAGATCGGGATCGGGTACGCCTGACCTTAGCAGGGACCTCAACTTCGTCGTCAGAGCTATCTGACGTGGGGCCGCTGACGTCACTGTCTTCTACGGGAAGATATTCTGAGCCTGAATCTGACAGATACGTGACCTCCTCTTCACTATCTGTCATGCTCAGAATCTCGTAGGCCTCTTTACTAGTGTACCTTCGTCTTGCCATTTTGGGCTCTAAATTTAGGGGTACACTAGTAAGATTCACAGGAAAAAAAGCACCTGACTGTCGTCAGCAAATATATCAAACGCTACAAAAAAACTGTTAGCGATCGCAGGGATCAGGCCTGTCTCTGCGAACGCTGCAGTTATGTGTGTTGTGTTTGGTAAGTGACAGTGATCGATCGATACTGCACTTGGGTGGGCTGGGCTGGGCTGGGCGGAGGGGCTAAACGCAGGTACTAGCAGGTATCTGGGCTGATCCCGCTAACACTGCGTTTTTGGGAACCCTAAACCGCTGGGGATGCTAGTATAGATCTGATCAGATACTATACCACTAAGGGGGGTGTATGCTTTGCGCGTGGGTGTTAGCGTTACTGGCACTAACCTAACACTGCCTGGGGCGACGCAGACCCTCTCTGGCGCTAAAACCTAATTGATCTCACCCGCCGGGCGATCAGGGGGGTTAAACCTTTATTGGGTTATATACGGCGGGTGCCCTGATGCTATAAAAAGCAAACTAATCAACCAGCGTCACCCGTAACCTTTATATGGTGATCACTGGTGAAAGGGTTAACTAGGGGCAATCAGGGGGTTAAAACCTTTATTAGGTTAAATATGGGGGTACCTGACACCAATAAAAACCTGCGGCGAACCTAAAAAAAAAATAACTGCCTATCTAAAACACCAGCGACACGAATACAGCGATCGGAAAAACAATCGCTTAGTGACGCTGAATTTAGGGGGTGAAAGGGTTACCTGGGGGGTGATCAAGGGGTTAAACCTTTATTAGGGGGGGTTAGGGGGCTACCCTGGACCTAAAGGGGCCTAATCCTAACTGCCTTGCAACTTTTTACAATCACAGATGACACTAAATGCAGTGATCAGTAAAATAAATGATCACTGCAATCAGTGACACTGTGATTGGGGGCTTTGGGGTGACCTGGGGGGTGATCTGGGGGTGACTGGGGGGTGATTTGTGTGCCTATGTGTACCTACGTGTCAGTGGACTGTTGGAGCACTAACCTCTGTCTTCACTCCTCGGCGCCGGGAACGAAAAGACCGCGGCGAGGGAGATGACATCACTTCCTCCAGCCTGTGTTTACATCACATGGCGGAGGAAGCAATTTCATTGGTCGGGAGCGATCGCGAGGGGGGGGCGGAATCGAGCGGCCGCCCCCTCATGCCTGATCGCTCCCGAACACTTAACGGCCGCTCACTGCAGTGAGGGGGGTCCGGATGGACCCCCCAACTGCACAAAGGCGATCACGTAGATCTACGTGATTCTGCCTGTCCGTGCCATTCTGCCGACGTAAATCGGCGGTGGGCGGTCGTTAAGTGGTTAAAATGACTGCTCCCGAAAAACGGCCGTTTTTAAAACTTTTTTTTGGATTGATACATGTCCCCTGGTGCAGAACCCGGGCTCCAAAACCCTTTTTAGGACAATAACATGCATAATAGTCGTTATAATTAGCACTTTAGATTTCGAACGTTCGCATCCATTGTATTTAATAGGGTTCTAAAGTTCGTGCGAACTTTCGGTCCGTTCGCGGGTTTCCTGTGCGAACCGAACCCGGGGGTGTTCGGCTCATCACTACCCTGCAACAGGAGCTCCACCAGCAGCACCACGACCGGGGCCACGTCCCTTTGACATTCTCCTCATATATTTTTTTTTTTCAAATAGCACAATATACAGGGGCATGTATAATTTAAATTTTTGCTGTAATATTTTGCAGCAGGGCTCATTCCTGCGCTCAAATAGAGTATCTGTGAGGGGTTGCAGTGTTGTGGCACCAGCACCAGTGCCTAAGGCCCAATTTTTCTGCCCCTGTTTAACAGGGGCATGTAATTAACATTTTTGCTGTAATATTTTGCAGCAGGGCTCGTTCCTGCGCTCAACTAGAGTATCTGTGAGGGGTTGCAGTGTTGTGGCACCACCACCACTGGCTAAGGCCCAATTTTTCTGCCCCTATTTAACAGGGGCTTCTAATTACAATTCTTGATATAATATTTCACAGCAGGGCACGTTCCAGCGCCCACCAAGAGTAACTGTGAGGGTTTACAGTGTTCTGATACCACCAACACCCAAGGCCCAATTTTCTGCAGAGTATATAGGGCAGGCCATATAGTATATACAGGCGGTCCCCTACTTTCAAACATCCGACTTACAAACGACTCCTACTTACAAACGGAGGGAGACAACAGGAAGTGAGAGGAAATCTACCCCTGGGAAGGGAAATTCTCTCTTGTAAGAGTTAATATGGGAAAAAGGTGTCTCCACTGATGCTCTATCACCAATCCTTGTTTCCCTAATAACCCCAAATTTTCAAAATCCAATTGTCATTGGGACAGAATATGAGATGAAATCTTCTGAACAGGGGCACAGACAGCAATACAAATGTTATAGGGGTGATAACCCTTCCCTATGTTATCCAA
Organism: Rana muscosa; assembly: GCA_029206835.1. Lineage (NCBI taxonomy): Eukaryota > Metazoa > Chordata > Amphibia > Anura > Ranidae > Rana > Rana muscosa. The sequence continues at coordinate 9,197,115 of CM055123.1, read as the reverse complement.
AAAGCTTAAAAAATGATTTTTTGGCTGGAGCTACACTTACAAAATGTACCTGTTCCAAATTACAAACAGATTCAACTCAAGAACAAACCTACAGTCCCTGTCTTGTTTGGACTGCCTGTATACTGCTGTTCAGAGTATATAGGGCCTGGGGGCCCCACTCCTTTTCTTTTTTTTATTTGGGTGCAGGGTTCCCCTTAATATCCATACAAGGCCCAAAGGGCCTGGTAATGGGCTGTGGGGGGGAGGGGGGTACCCATGCCGTTTTTCTCAATAATTTTCATCTATATTGCCGGGACGCAACATTACATTAAACCTGCAAGCAGTTTTAAATGACTTTTAATCCTTTAGAAATGTCATTTTGTGCAGCAACTGTTCTAAACACGGGAAACATGTGCCACTTTACAGGCATACTATAGACACCCCCAGGTACGATATTTAAAGGAATATTTCACTTTTATTTTTTCACTTTAAGCATCATTAAAACCACTGCTCCCGAAAAAATTTGTTTTTAAAACTTTTTTTTGAATTGATACATGTCCCCTGGGGCAGGACTTCTCACGTTCGAGTCCCATAGACTTTAACGGTGTTCGAAAGTTCGCGCAAACTTTCAGTCCGTTCGCATGTTCTGGATGCGAACCGAATCGGGGGGGTGTTCGGCCCATCCCTTCTCAATTACTGTTTATGCCAGGGGTGCCCAATCAGTGGCCCGGGGGCCACGTGTGGCCCACGGAGCCCTCTGATGTGGCCCGCGACCTCCTGCTCTGGGATGGAATAAAATAGAATACTGTTAATAAAGGTCAGTGTATTACTAAAATCACAGTGTATACAGTATATGGGCATATCTGTTCTGCAGTGGTTACTGGGCCGCTTTCAAACTGATCCACAGGTGCAGAGCAGTTTACCTGCACCAAACCTGCAGAATATAATAGAAGTCTATTGCAAAATGCAGGAATGGAGTTGCACCCGCTGTTTGGGTAAACCACAGCGCATCAGTGTGAAAGCAGCCATGGGCCCCTTTTACACGGTCAGTCCGACAGTCCGACTAATTGGACCCTCCATTCACCTCTAAGTAGTGGCAGACATAAACCGACTTGTGTCCTACCTCCAATCCGATCCGTTAAAAAAAAAAAGAGTATAGTGGGCTGTGTCCGTGTCCGCTTTGCATATGCAGAGCAGACACGGGCATGCCATCCACCCGCTCCGCTCATTGTGGCCCGCGACAGGTTACCAAGTTGCTTAAGTGGTCCTCGATCTTCAAAAGGTTGGGCACCCCTGGTTTATGCTGAATCTCAAGGAGAATATAGTGTAGTCTCTGAGGGAAGGTTACTCTCTATGGCTAGGCTGAGGCTATTATTCCAAAATAGCTAAGAATCCATGATTTCTAATAAATATATTTATAGATCTGATAGCATAATAACCGTATTTTAAAGTTAATGCTTATAAACTTAAAGCGGAGTTCCGGCAATTTTTTTTTTTTTTTAAAGTCAGCAGCTACAAATACTGCAGCTGCTGAATTTTAAAAGAGGACACTTACCTGTCCAGGGCGCCCGCGATGTCGGCACCCGAAGCCGATCTATCGCTCGGCTCTTGTGTGCTGCCGCTGCCATCTTCGATAAGGGATCCAGGAAGTGAAGCCTTGTGGCTTCACTTCCTGGTTCTCTACTGTGCATGCGCGACTCGCACTGCGCTATCCCACTGGTCCCTGCTTTCTTCTGGGTTCACTGTGTCTCCCAGAAGACAGCGGGGGGGGGGCAAGGAAGTGGCGTAGATTCCCGCGGGTCGCTTGGGTATCTATGCCCGGAAGTGGGAGCAAATACCTGTATTACACATGTATCTGCTCCCCCCCTCCCCCCTGAAAGTTGCCAAATGTGACGACGGAGGGGGGGAGGGTTCCGAAAAGCGGAAGTTCCATTTTTGGGTGGAACTCCGCTTTAAATTAGTTATTACCTCTCCCCTTTACATGGAACAGGAAGTGAAGGAAAATCTCCTCAAAGGGACCCAGAGTAAAAAAACCTGACAAGGCTCATAACCCTCCCTTACTCTGATCAAAATGGAAAAAAAAATTTTTGCTTAAGTTCTACTTTCATTTGCTACCACATTCAGTGCAAGCCTAGAAGGAAAAATGGGGTTGAATTACAAAAAATGTGAATTGTTCACTTAATAAAGTCAATAGTCACTTTGAAAAGTGTATGATCACCTATTGTATTGAATAAAAAGAAACATCATGGTCACTCTAATTATACAATCATGTACAATAAAAAAAAACTTTCTTTTCTAAAATCTATTGCATGTGTAATGAAACAAAACTGCTGCTGCTTGGGAATGCAGCCCACATCCACATTCCACTACTTTTTCTGCCTCGGCAAACTCTACTTCACAGTCAACTAGATGACTGAAGGGTAAAACATCCTGATTGCTGTTTTGTTCATTGTCAAAATAAGCCCTTTTTATTTTGCTTCTCTCATCTCATGGTCACTAGTTTTTCATATTGCCTTGCATGTGATTAAAAATTAGTATATGGTATTTGCTAGGGTAGATTAACATTCACTTTGAAAAGTAATTACTGTATATACACTATATTACCAAAAGTATTGGGACACCTGCTTTTACACTCACATGAACTGTAATGGCATCCCAGTCTTAGCCAGTAGAGCTCAATACTGAGTTGGCAATTTTTTATTTTGAGAATCTTGCAAACAAGCAACACATTCCAACTTTTGTTTTATACAAAAATACAAAAAATAAATATATACATATATATATTTTTTTTATATATGCATAACATATTGTATACAAGACTAATATTAAAGTGGTTGTAAACCCACTTTTTTTTTTTTTACAACCTGTAAAAGAAAGGCATAATGAGCTATTATGACTAGCATAATAGCTCATTATGTTCCACTTACCTTAGATCAGGGCCCCCGAAGCCGTCCTCGTCCCTCTGTTCAGCCGCAGACATCACTGCGGCGATAGCCGGAATGTTACTTCCGGGTATCGCCGCACCAGCCAATCACAGCGCCGCTCCGGCGCTGTGATTGGCCGGAGCGGCGGAGACGTCACTCTGCGCATGCGCACGGGAGGCGTCCCACTCGGCTACGCCCAGCGATTGCTGGGAAGTAGCCAAGTTTGTGAATGGGATTAACCCCATGAATGCGCCGTTGTCTACGGCGCGCATCTGCCGTAGACAGCGGCGCTTGTCATTTTAGTAAATATCTCCTAAACCGTGTAGGTTTAGGAGATATTTCTTTCACCTACAGGTAAGCCTTAATCTAGGCTTACCTGTAGGTGCAAGTTGAAAAAGTGGGTTTACAACCACTTTAATAAAGGCATACTTCAACCTATAATATATGAACAAACGTTTTTTTCCACCAAGAGAAATATCACTGCATTAAATTATACTACATATACACATACCGTATATACTCGAGTATAAGCCGAGTTTTTCAGCACATTTTTTTGTGCTGAAAATGCCCCCCTCGGCTTATACTCGAGTCACCTTTTTGCGCCTGATCTCCCGTACTTTGGGGACCCAGTACCGGCAGTCCGTAAGTCCCCTGGACCCCAATCTTGCCACACATGTAGCCTCACTCCTTCTCTACAAGTGTGCAAAGTTTTTTGTCCGGAGGACCTACGGTCGGGGAGTACCGATTTTTCAAACCCGGGAACCCCTTCCATAGACTTCCATGTTAAACGTTCATTTCTCTGGTGACTTTGGGGACCCGGTACTGGCCGGTCGTAGGTCCCCTGGACCCGGAACTTGGAACACATGTAGCCCCATTTCCCGTCTATAAGTGAGAAAAGTTTGTTGTCTGGGGGACATACAGCTGGGGAGCACCGATTTTTCAAAGTTGGAAACCCCTTCCATAGACTCCCATGTTAAACGTCAGTCTATTCATGGACACAGTGAGGCATGGGCACAGTGAGGCATGGGCACAGTGAGGCATGGGCACAGTGAGGCATGCACATGGACACAGTGAGGCAAAGTGAGGCACAGTGAGGCATGTAGATGGACACCCTAGTCTTATACTTGAGTCAATACGTTTTCCCAGTTTTTTGTGGTAAAAGTAGGTGCCTCGGCTTATATTCGGGTCGGCTTATACTCGAGTATATACGATATATATATATATATATATATATATATATATATATATATATATATATATATATACACATATACACATACATATACATACACATACACATATTTATATATATATATATATATATATATATATATATATATATATATATATATATATATACACACATACACATACACACACACACACACACACACATCACTACAAGCACGGACATCTTCAAAAATACTACACATTACTCAACTTGATTAACACTCAGACCAAGAAACATAGATTATCATGTTTATGTAGCCTTTCTTCAAAAATTATGTGTATCCTTGAAAATCTAAGGGAGTGCCCACAGATAAAACAGGGAAAGAACCCAACACCCAGAGATAAACAAACAGCAGCTACAGGCCTGATATTCCTCCACGCCTTTATCCAGACCCTTTTCCGCCATCTGTCTTTCTCGAGACCCCTAATTTTCCCTACCTCACCAAGAATCTCACACACCACCACCGGAACAGGAAGGACTTTCTGCCGAAGGGATACCTGACACCGTGCATTCCAGGTGTAATATCGGATTACTAAGCTGACTAAAAAAAGAGTGTCCAAATCAAATCCCTTGCGATTCTGCAATGCTCCATACACCCACTCAGCATAAGACATGCTAGGCAAGAAAGGAATATTTAGAGCCCTCCCCACCTTTTTATAGACTTCTATATTGAAAGGGCACTGAAGCAAGAAGTGGTCCATGGTTTCCACTTCACCCTGACACTCCGCTCTTGGACAACCACGATTGTCCAAAGAGCGGCACTTCACGTTCCCCCTCACATAGAGCCTACCGTGGAAAGCGAGCCAGGCCTGGTCCCTAAATTTCAAGGGAATCCGCTCAGAATTTATTAAACGTAAACCTTCCCTCATAATATGACCTGGGCAATCCCTTAAGGCCAGTGGCGCATGAAAGACAGTACCCACGATCTTCTCACCCAGGAGTCTCCTAGGGAGGGACCTGATATCCTCCGCTGTCACATGCCACCGTTTAAGAATTTTCAGGCACGGGGCAACATAAGCCGGGAGCTTACCATGCTTGATCCTTAGGCTTTTCACTGGCCCGCCACTCTCCCAACAGCCCAGAAAAGGTCTAAACCAGATCTGGAAAATACCTACCCATCCAGGCGGTCTCTCTGCTAGCATGTTATCAAAATTGTGTTTCAAAAACATCAGAGAGAAGAACACAACCGGGTTGACCATCCCTAGGCCACCCTTCCGCCTTGATAGGTAAGTCACATTCCGCTTCACAAGATTCAGCCTGTTCCCCCATAATAATTGTAAGAAACAACTGTAAATCCTGGTATAGAAGGACGCTGGCAAGATACAAACAAAGCTGACATACAGAAAGGTAGGAATCAGGTAGGTCTTAATCAAGTCCACCCTTTCCCTCAAGGAGAGCCGCCACCCCTTCCAGCATTTCACCTTGACATCAGCATCATTCAGCCCGGCTTCCCAATTTGACTTACTGTAATCATCAGGGCCAAACTCGATCCCTAATATTTTGACTTTCTGCTGAGGCCTCGGGAAGGTGTCCGGAAGTGCAAAGCTCTCACCTCCCTCGCTCATCCAAAAAACGTCACTTTTATCACTGTTGACCTGGGAGCCCGATGCCTCGGAATACTGCTCTATAATTGAGACCACCTCCTGCGCCTCCTCTGTCCCAGAGATAAAGACAGAAACGTCATCAGCATAGGCTACAACCCTCAAGGGCGGCTCACCAGTAATGCCCACTGGCACCCCGCACAAGGGTCCGCTCTCTAGCCTTCTGATGAAGGGGTTGATTGCGAACACATATAGCAAAGGGCTCAGTGGACACCCCTGGCGCACCCCGGATCCAACCCTGAAGGGCCGTCCAACCCAACCGTTAACAAGCATGAAGCTCTCTGCCTCTCTGTATAAAGTCTTAAGCCATCCAATAAACCCACCCTCCAGGCCATACTTGTCAAGGAGAAGCCAGAGGTACTCATGGTTGACACGATCAAAAGCTTTCGCCTGATCCAATGCCAGCAAATACTTTCCCCAGCCTTCAGCCCTGCAATGCTCCATAGCCTCCCGGACAGCTAACACCGCTGAAAAAGTGCTCCTGCCCTGGACCGAACAGTGCTGCTGACGAGAAAGCAATCTGTCTGCTACTGACGACAAGCGGCAGAAAATTATCTTCGCCAGAATTTTTTTATCGACATTGAGAAGGCTAATGGGGCGCCAATTCTCAATCATCGAGGGATCCTTGCCTTTTGACAACAGAATCACAGCAGATTGTCTCATGGAGGGAGGGAACGAACCCTCTTGCAGACAGCCATTAATTACCTCCACAAGATAAGGTACCAAGCTGGATTTGAAAGTCTTATAAAATTCAGCTGTCAATCCGTCTGGCCCAGGTGTTTTCTTAATAGCCAGACCGTCTATAGCTTTGACTACCTCTTCTGCTGTGATTTCCCCCATCAAACTTGCCAGCGGAATGTTATTTCCCAGACCTGGTGTAGAATCCAGAAAACTTGACATCTTTGCCCGATCAAGGTACTTCTCCCCCAGAAGATCCACATAAAAAGACCTTGAGACCTCCAGGATCCCTGACCTGTATTTCATCAAAGAGCCCGTACTATCCCTTAGCCCAACAACCGTCTTAACTGCTGCGCTTTGTTTGCAGTTCTGATAAGGGTCGGGCGAGTGATATTTCCTGTAGTCCCTTTCTAGAACCAAAGAAGCGTGCCGATCATACTGATACTTCCTAAGGAGAAGTTTTACCTCAGAGATTGCCCCTGAATCTCCACCACTCGAGACAAGGCGATCAAGTTTTCTCCGCAGCTGCTGGTAGGCAATGTACCTACCAAGTTGTTTCCTTTTTCCTATGGCCTTGAAAAACCCACTAATCCGGCTTTTGGCAAGCTCCCACCACTCCGACTTACTGCTGCAGAAATCCAGGATGGTTACCTGAGCCTGAAAAAAATCCTCAAAAGATTGTCTTACCTCCTCGTCATCCAGCAGAGCCGAATTCATCCTCCAAATACCCTTTCCTTTAGGTGGCATATCTGAAGCATTGAGAATAACAGACAGCATAAGATGATCAGAGAACTCCACCATACGACACTCAGGAGCCAAAAAGGCAGAGTCCCCCTTAAAAAAAAACCTGGCTATCCTGCTCTCACAACTGCCTCGCTTAAACGTGTACCCCGTGCTGTCTGGGCAACGCTTAATATGCACATCTTCCAGACCTGCTTCCCTGTAGAGATGGCCTTGTGGTTCGCCCCGCGGTCGGTTCGCGGCAAATTTTGCGCATTCGCGGTTCGCGAAACCGGCGGACATATGGCGCTATTCGCGGCCGGTTCGCGGCCACCATATTCTGAATCTTTTACATTGTGGAACTTTGACCTATGACACATCCATCATGTGGTACAGGACAGCCAATGAGACATTTCAGCAGATGGACATACCCCCTACCTTAAGGTGACCAGATTTTTAAAATGAAATCCGGGGACATATTTTTTTTTACTAGTAATGGTGGCAATCAGCGACTCTCTGCCCATCCCCGCCGCCCGCCTCACAGCCTGTCAAGTCTTACTCTCTGGGCCCCGGCTACTACTGGGTGGGGAGTGGAGGAAGATCACTCCACCAGGGAAGGCAAGGAGATAAGCAGGCGGCTGGCTGGGACTTGAGCCAAGGCAGAAGAACATGCGAGCGGAGCTGAATGGGCATGCACCCGAAACTGAAGAAATATTACCTTCGCTCCGACCAGCACATGATCATCAGAAAGGGGCACAGAAAATGGAAAAATACACCCCCCTGCACTGACTGTCTGTGAAATTGCCCCATGGCCCCTGTTCAAATCCAATCCAGGGACAAAACTGGGGACAGACTTGGTCCGGGGACAGTGTCCTCAATCCGGGGACTGTCCCCTGAAACCGGGGATGTCTGGTCACCCTACCCTACCTTATAAATAGACCTGATCTGGCTGCCATTTTACATTCTGTTATTTGTCAGCGTAGGGACAGGTTGCTGTGTGGAGCAGGGACAGACTGTAATCCTAGCTATTAGGTCCACAAAAGTCCTTTTAAGGACTGGTATAGGTGTACAATTGTTTTGTGTGCAGTGTATAGGGGTGTAATACACTTTTAGTTCATTTCAATTGTGCAGCATTGGGACTGCAGTGCTGAGCGGTTCTGCAGCTGTCTTTAGTCAGTGTAGGAAGGTTGCTGTGTGTGTACTAGCAGGGACAGACTCTACTAAAACAAAAGTCCTTCTAAGGACTGGTATAGGTGTACAGTCCACAAAAGTCCTTTTACGGACTGGTATAGGTGTACTATTTTGTGTGCAGTAAATAGGGGTGTACTACACGCATAAAATACTCTAGGAAGAATAGTATAGTGCGGTTCTGCAGCTGTCTTTAGTCAGTGTAGGAAGGTTGCTGTGTGTGTACTAGCAGGGACAGACTCTACTAAAACAAAAGTCCTTCTAAGGACTGGTATAGGTGTACAGTCCACAAAAGTCCTTTTACGGACTGGTATAGGTGTACTATTTTGTGTGCAGTAAATAGGGGTGTACTACACGCATAAAATACTCTAGGAAGAATAGTATAGTGCGGTTCTGCAGCTGTCTTTAGTCAGTGTAGGAAGGTTGCTGTGTGTGTACTAGCAGGGACAGACTCTACTAAAACAAAAGTCCTTCTAAGGACTGGTATAGGTGTACAGTCCACAAAAGTCCTTTTACGGACTGGTATAGGTGTACTATTTTGTGTGCAGTAAATAGGGGTGTACTACACGCATAAAATACTCTAGGAAGAATAGTATAGTGCATTTCTACTGTGCAGCTTCTGAGCGGTTCTGCTGCAGCTCTTTTCTCGGTTTAGGTAGAAATTGCCGCTGTGTGTCGCAGGCACAGACTAGCGACTAAAATCGCTAACCAATAAAGCTCCCCAAAAGTTAATTTTAAGGACTGGTATAGGTGTGTACTATTTGGTGTGCAGTATATAGGGGTCTAATACACGCATAAAAAACTTTCACATATAGGAAGAATAGTATAGTGCATTTCTACTGTGCAGCATTGTGACTGCTGAGAGGTTCTGCAGCGATACTACAAAGAGTGACAAACGCAATTAGAAAAAAGTATTATAACTGCTGTGATAGACCAGTGGCCCCCGAAAACGACAGTTTGAAGCGGGGTGTTATATACCTTCTTCCACATATACTGCCCTTCTCTACAGCCTTTTGTCACAGGGTCATTTAAAAAGATGACAGGCAGAGGAAGAGGCAGGCCCTTCCGCAGGGGTGGTAGGGGTAGGGCAGGAGCACCAGGCCGGAGCCAAATTGGGAAGTTGCAGAAGGTGCGTTCGATTACGTCAAAGGACGTACCAGACTTGGTTGACTGGCTCACTCAGCCTTACTCTTCTGCACCCTCCTCATCCTCTCTATCTGCACCCTCTTCACTCTCTGCTGTGTGCACCCCCAAAGACACTACCACCAACACCACCGCCACCATATACCCTCTGCTTGAGTCACAGGAATAATTTTCCGATCCATCACAAGACTTCTCTGATGCGCAGGCATTCTTGACATTGGATCAGGAAGAGGAGGTAGCAACAACCGCCACTCAGCAGTCTGACGACAGTACCCAGATCAGCCCAAGGATGTTGGTCCCGCTGTTGCTGCCTACTCTGAGATCTCTAATGTTAGTGGTGGGGAAGGTGACGTAGATGATGATGTGTCTATGGACGTCACGTGGGTGCCCACAAGAGAGGACCAGGAGGGGAGTTCAGAGGGAGAGATGGACCAGCAGATAGGGAGGAAAGGCAGGCGGAACTTACATTGCACAGGAGTGACAAACAAGACTGCTAATGTATCAGGACTCAGAGCGAGCCATCAACCATGTACGGTCACATCTGGCGCTCCCAGGACTCCGGCACATGGCTCCGCAGTGTGGGCTTTTTTTAACGTGTCCGCTGCTGACAATAGTGTTGCCATCTGCAGCCTTTGCAGTCAACGCATAAGTCGCAGTAAGCCCAACACTCACCTAGGGACGACCGCCTTAAGAAGGCACATGAACTCCCATCACCGAGCCCAGTGGGAGCAACGCCGTCAGAACCCACAAAGCCAAACTCCAGGCTCTCACCGTCCAGCCTCTTCTACTTCTCCTTCTCCTCTCCCCTCACAATTGTCCTCCACTCCACCTTCCATCATCACATCCCCAAGTTTATCTGGAAAAAGGCAGGCTTCCGTGGGACAAATGTTCGAGCGTAAAAGAATGATGATGCCGGATAACCCTCTTGCCCAACGGTTGACCGCTGGCTTGTCAGAACTCCTAGCCCGCCAACTACTGCCATATAAACTGGTGGACTCGGAGGCCTTTCGAAAATTTGTGGCCATTGGAACACCACAATGGAAGGTCCCAGGAAGGAAATATTTCTCCCAGAAGGGCATCCCAGAGCTATATGGCCATGTTCAGCGGCAAGTGAATGTATCTCTGGCACACAGTGTCGGTGCCAAGATACATCTGACCACAGACACGTGGTCTAGCAAACACGGCCAGGGAAGGTATATTACTTTTACTGCCCACTGGGTGAACCTTCTGACGGCCGTCAAGCATGTAACCCGTGGCACCCGTGTAGATTTGGTTTTACCGCCACGGATTGCATGCAGGCCTGCCTCTTCTCCTCCTCCTCCTACTCCATCCTCCCTCTCCTCCTCGGCTGACTCCTCCTCTTCCGCTGATACCGTCTCTTCCGCTGCGCCGCCCAAGATCCCCAGAACCTATTCGACATGCCAGGTGAGACGTTGCCATGCTGTGCTGCGTCTGTTGTGCCTGGAAGCCAAGAGCCACACTGGCCCTGCACTCCTTTCAGCTTTGCGTTCACAGGCAGATCAGTGGCTAACACCGCTCAATTTGACAGTTGGTAAAGTGGTGTGCGACAACGGTGCCAATCTGCTGAGCGCGTTGAAACAGGGCAAAATTACACACGTGCCATGCATGGCACACGTCTTGAACTTGGTAGTGCAGTGATTCGTTGTCAAATACCCTGGGGTCCAGGACATCTTGCGGCAGGCAAGGAAAATCTCGGCCCATTTCAGAAGATCTTACACGGCCATGGCTCGCCTTGCTGACATTCAGCGGTGACACAATCTGCCGGTCAGACGTCTTATTTGTGACTGCCCGACGCGATGGAACTCAACCTTGTATATGCTTGATAGGCTGCTCCAGCAGAAACGTGCAGTTAACAACTACCTGTACGAACTCTGCGCCAGAACAGGTTCTGGGGATCTTGGTTTTTTTTCACCGCGTCAGTGGCTGCTCATGCGCGACGCATGCAGACTTTTGCGGCCATTTGATGAGATCACCAAACTGGTCAGTCGCAGCCATGGTGCCATCAGTGACATCGTACCTTATGCCTTCTTTATGGAGCGTGCATTGCGTTGTGTCATTGATCAAGCCGTCGAGGAGCAGGAGCAGGAAGATGAGGAAGTCGCAATGCTGGATGAATTCCCAGGGGGGGCTACTCTATCTGAGACAAGTCAACAACAGGTGTCTGAAGAGGAGTCAGAGGAGGATGGTGCCGGGGCGGATGAGGAGGAGCAAGAAGAGCATGCTTTAAACCTTTCTGGGATCCCTGCTGTTGTTGTTCGTGGATGGGGGGAGGAGATCGAGGACGACATTATCCTGGATGATGACGAGCAGGAGCCAGGCCACCACACTGCTTCCAGTTTAGTGCAAATGGGGGCCTTCATGCTCTAGTGTTTTAAGACGGACCCCCGTATAAAAAGCATAAAGGGCAAGGACCATTACTGGGTGGCAACGTACTTGGACCCCCGGTACAAACAAAAAATTGCAGAAATGTTACCACTATCACAGAGGGCTGTCAGAATGGAGCACTTCCAGGCCTTGCTTCGAGAAATGCTGCATTCTGCTTTTGCGTGCGCTGGCAGAGGAATTTCCACTCCCAGAGGAACAGTTGTGGATAGACATGTGCAATTCGTTTAGTTACGAATTCGTTATCCGTCAAAATTCGTTATATTCGTTGATTCGTAAACATACGAATGAACGAACGGTTCGATAACATTACAAACGAACAACGAATAATCTAAACGAACGAATATGGAAAACAAATAAAATACGAATTTAGTAAATTTGAAACAAACAAAAAACGAAAAAGTGAAAAACGAAAACATAAAAACAACGAAAACACAGAAAAAAGATAAAAAATAACGAAAATGAAAATGAACGAAAACGAGATATTACGATTATTCGGAAAACAAAACAACGAATAACGAACAAAGATCCATATTAACGAATATCAAAATGAACGGAAAAAAAATTACGAATCTTCGGAAAACGGAAATGAAAACAACGACAATTCGTAAAAACTTAAATTCTATTTCGTTAGTTCTGAATTAGATGGCCAATAAGCTTGTCCCTTCCCCTGAAGAGGTTGTCTCTTCCCCCAATGAGCTTGTTTCTTATAGACATGTGCTATAATGTGTGTGTGTGTGTGTGTGTATGTGTGTTTTTCTGTGTTAGACTGCAGTGCATTCCATCCAGAGTCCAGATAGGGTGTGGTTGGGTAGGTTGCACTGTTCTGTTGGATTTTGTGAGTAAATTTTTTACTTGGGAGAGAGAAATTCTTTGTTTCTTAAGGATATTAGATTGAGATTCTAGAGTCTACATTCTAATTTATAATTTTATTTATGTAATATCTCTGACATATTGTATTTTTCTTCTTTGTCAGACTACATTCTAGACAGGGTGTGGGTGGTGTTTGATTTGTGAGTCATTCAAAGAGATTGATATAGAAATTATAAATTTCTATTACTCCTAGGATTTTCTAAAGTTAGTTTTTTTCCCTTTTCTGGGACTGTGTTTTATTATATTGCTGTCTGTCTGCCCCTACCTATTTTTTTTTTTGTGTTAGCCAGTGCCACTACTAGGCCAGCCCAGGCAGCATATACTACGTATTCATGGTAGGAGAAGTAGATTAGTATATATTTTTTTTTACATGGACCGGTAAAATAAGAATACTCCAGTCCTCAATCCCTTTATTTTCCAGAACCAATTATTTTATTTTTTTTTATAAAAAAAAAAAGATTAATAATACTATTTTAAAATAGAAATATTTTATAATGGACTCTACTTCTCCCACTCATCACATTCCCACCACAAGGGAAGCAACAAAGGAAAAAGTTCAGTGTGACACAGCAACAACTTCAAAAAAGAGGCCAACTGTAACACCGTCTCTTTTTTACAAGAGAGGCTGTGCAGTTCCTAGTACTAAGGCTGTTGCTAGTGTCCATAATTTTAGGCAGCCAAAAATTGAAATTTTACAGCTTGAGCAGGAGGGAATTGCTCAGCCTCCAGATGTAAAAAAAATATCAGACAATATCACAACAGATAGCAGCAGCTTTTTTGATGTAACTTCAGTATATCCTAAATCAAGTAGGCACCAGGCAGAACAGGCTGCTGAAGTAGAATTAGCTGTGAGTCCGACCCTTGAAGGTCTGGACTTAGAAGGAATTGAGTTCAGTATAGAGGATGAGGCACTACAAGTACACCAATATCATGATGATATTATTTCTATGAGTCCTTACTCCCCTCTGTTATTTACCGAGTCCTCCTCACCCTCAAAAAGAGTGTCAGCACCATTAAAATCCTCTTCCGACTTTGTTGTTTTGCCTAACTCTCTCTCACATTCAAGTAGTGCCACTGCCACCATTGTTAGGCCACCAAATTCTTCACAAGCCACGGAAGCTGCACAAACCCATCAGCCAGAAGAAATTATACAACATTATTTACCGGCCACTGGCAAACGCCGATCCAAAATCTGGGAACATTTTGTTTCAGTTGGTGACGGGCGCCTAGTGAAATGCAAATTATGTGGCAGGGAAGTGAGCCGTGGCAGAGACTTTGGGCATTTAACCAATTCAGGAATGAATTACCATTTTCGTACACACCATATACCAGTGCTGTTGAGAGAAGAAAGTGGAGTTGCAGCTCCACCTAGTAAAAAGAGAGCAAGCAGCAGCACTACTGCTGCCATTAACACCAAAAGGCTGAACAAGGGACAGGAAGATCAAGGGACTTCTTGTGTAGCTGACACGAGGCGTCCCAATCCTTTACAGCAGCCCACGCTGCAACAATTTAGCAGCTTTCAATCAAGGGGGATGTCTCGGCAACAATCCCGTAAAATAACCCGTCTTATAGGTGAACTCATAGCAGTCGGGGAGCACCCTTTAATATAGTTGAAGGAGAGACATTTAAAAAACTCATGAAGGTGGTTGCCCCGCACTATATTGTCCCCTGCCGTACTACCTTTAGTCGCAAAATTGTACCCTCTTTGTATCATTCCTGTGTTGAATTATTGAAAGAGGAGCTGGGCAAAGCAGCTGGCCAGTCTGTCCATTTCACTACAGACTTGTGGAGCGCTCCCAGTGGGCAACATGCCTTTTTGTCATTGACGGCGCACTGGTGGCAGCCCAAGGAGTCACAACCAATCAATCTTAAATCAGGGACAAGAAGCACAGAGGCTAAGTCAGCAGTAACTCTCCACCAGGGGCACCGCACATTCTTGCTGCATGTAGAAGTCATGGACCAGCAGCACAGTGCTGTAAATATTTTACGTGCACTTGAGAAAATGGTGGCGGAGTGGCTTGGGGAGGAGGCAGGCACACGGCCAAAGATGGGCTTTATAGTCACTGATGCTGCAGCAAACATGCTCAAGGCCGTGCGAGATGGCAGATTTGTTGGCATTCGTTGCTCTGCACATGCCCTGCATCTCGTTGTGAAGGCTGCTTTGGATGATGAAAGTGGCACTACAAAATTGTCTGCTATCTTAGACTCTTGTAGAAAGATAGCAGGCCATTTTCATCGAAGTGTGAAAGACAGCAATATACTCAGACTTGAGCAGAGTAAGGCTTGCGTTCCGCAGCACCGCTTGAAGGTAGATGTAGTCACCCGTTGGAACTCCACTTTGGAGATGCTTGAACGAATCATGGAACAGCAAAAGCCAATACACGCCTTGTCAAATGAACATTTTATCGGTGTAGCTAGGCCACTAAGCAGGGAGGAGTGGAAAATAATTAGTCAGGTGGTGGCCGTGCTTAGCCCTTTTCGCGATGTTACAGAAAAATTGAGCCAAGAGAATGCCAGTCTGGCTCAAGTCATCCCTCTCTACACCTATCTTGTCAATAAGATGGATGGCTTTCTGAACAACAGCGAGCCCTTGCCTGGCGGCATAGTTGCAGATGTTGCTGCAATTATAAGGAGACTTAAGGCACAATTAAATAGAAGGATGAACGAGCTCATAGAGGCATGCCCAGAGCTAATGCTTGCCTCTATGTGCGATCCACGAATCAAGGGGAAAATGGCACTCCTCAGGAGTTCCCTTACCACCTATAGGGATCTATTAATTCAGAGGGTGTTTGACAGTCACAGAAAATTGTTTAGGCCATTAGAGGGTGATGAGGAAGAAGAGCAGGAGGAGCCTGATAGTGACATTGTGCCACCATCACCTACTGGTATCAGCACCACCACTGGTGCACACTCCACCATAAAACCTGACGTTTGGACTTTGACATTACATACTTTAGTTGGACCCACAAGACTGCCCACCATGAAACAAAGCATTGTGTCAGATCATGTTAAAGTATACTTGTCAGAACCCCATATGCCCTCTACTACAGATCCATTACAGTATTGGGATGAGAAGAGGGGTATTTGGCCCTCTCTTTCCGTGGTGGCCCAAGAGCTACTTTCCTGCCCCCCGACCTCTGTCCAAAGTGAGCGGGTATTTTCTATCACAGGAAATATTCTGTGCCCACAGAGATCCCAACTGGCCCCACAGCTGATGGAGCAGATGACATTTCTGAAAGTCAATCTCCCAAAGCTGGGCTACCCTGACCTAAACTTTGTAACTGATTAATTGTACTATCTCTTCTCTTTATCAAATCTATAAAGCTATTGTTAATTCAACACTTTCCAAGATTAGATGCCAAATAATAAATCCAACAAAACCAATTATAGTGCATGTCATGATATGTACCAAAATGATGAATATGTTTAATGAATATACGATAAAATATCAATCACAATATAGAGACAGAGAGCATGAGAAGCTGTGATCAGCCTCTGTCTATATTATTCAATGATTTATTTTTGTGTGGGGGGGCAGGCCCATCTCAAGTGGTACAATATTGATTGCCTAAACATTTTATTTACCTAAATCTTTTTGGAACAATTGGCTGACTCTCTACCCCCCCCCCCCCCCGTTAGGCTGATCCTAGCTGTTAGGCTCTCAGTCTCTAAAGTTGAGACTTTAACTTTTCCAATAAAAAATATTTATTAAAGTGGTTGTAAACCCACCTTCCAAAAAAATAACAAATTTAACACCTGCAAGACAAAGGCATAATGAGCTAGTATGATTATAAAATTATCTAATTTTGTAATACTCACCTGGGATCGAAGCCCCCGCTGCGGTGGCCGACACAGCAAAGGCTGGCGACATGTCATCCTTGAGTTACGTTCGGGTATCGCGGGCGGCTACGGCCAATCACAGCGCCGGAGCCGCAATTCCCGGAAGTAACTCCGGGACGACATGTTGGCGGCCGGTGCTGTGTCTGGCACCGTAGCGGGGGCTTCGATCCCAGGTGAGTTCTACATAATGAGCTAGTATGCTATGCACGCGGGTCCGCCAGTCACGGCATGACCTTCTTTAGAAACGTCACGATCGCTGTTTCTAAAGTACGCCTGCGCCATTGTGTACGGTGCATGCGCCGTAGACATAGGCGCACGTCTGTTTTGTAAATATCTCCTAAACCGTGGAGGTTTAGGAGATATTTACAGCACCTACAGGTAACCCTTAATATAGGCTTACCTGTAGGTAAAATTGGTTGTACAGGGTGTACAACCACTTAAACATATTCATTCATTTGTATAGATATCCATTCTTGATATGCACTATTTTTGGTTTTGTTGTATTGATTTGCCATCTAATCTTACAAGTTACAACAGGTTCAATTGAAGTAGATCGATCCGCTTGGATAATAATAAAAGTTTTTGCTCACAATCACAAATCCAATATCTACCACCACCATTTCAAAGAATGTGAGCAACCTAAGCTGGGGTCATTTTTTTTAGTTTTCGTTCGTTTTTGGAGTAATGTTGTTTTTCACTCCATAGCTCCCAATTTTCCCACCAAAAAATATGTTAGCATTCCAAAAAAAAACCTACTCTTTAATTCCATGGCTCACAATACTCCCACAAACACTGTGGCTCTACTCCTACTGTGCTGCTACTGCAGACTGCTGCCACCTGCCCTCAGAGAAGAAATCTTGTAGGTCACGTTGGAAGACATCTCACCACACTATGGATTTCATCATGGAAAAGTATGTTCCCTGTGGCACCGTCAAACACGTGAGTGGCTTATCAATTTTCCCTAACTCACCTTCAATTATTCCATTAATTATTTCTGCTAATTTATATCCCTCTCTCAATTTTTTTCATTTGAAATTTAGTGACGTCTTACATGCATGCGGAACACTAGACATGGACGTGGATGAGGAACTATCAAATAGATCCACACATGAGGTTTTGAGCACTTCATAGTAAGTATTCTTAACAGTACACCCCACTTTTAGGATGTTAGAATGATAAACTTGTAAGACTTTTAATGTACTGTAAATAAATAATATTGAATTGATTTGTCAGTGTGTTTGAGTGAGTATGGGGTCAATCTGTGGGTGTATGGGTCAATATGAGTGTGTATGGGTTTGTCTGTGATTCTGTGTATGTATGGGTCAGTCTGTATTTGTGTACAAGGCAGTTCATTCATTGGTCATTGTGTCTGTCAGTTATGGGTCAATGTGTGTCTGTGTGTATATTTATATTTTAAGTGGGTGTGAGTAAGTAAGCTCTTCATCTTTCTCTCTCTCTCTCTCTCTCGCTCTTCATCTCTCTCTTTCCCTCTCTCTGTCTTGCTCGCTCGCTCAATGTGCTGTTAGCCATGCGATTCGATGTGCTGGGGGCGATGCAATCTAGAATGATGCATAAATGAATTTTGTTGCTGAGATTAGTATTTTTTTAAATGAAAAGCTGTCCAGAAAAAAGTAGACGCTGTGTGTGTGTGTGTACATATATATACACATACACACACACACACGAGATATATTAACCACTTCCATACTGGGCACTTATACACCTTCCTGCCCAGACCAATTTTCAGCTTTCTGCGCTGTTGCACTTTGATTGACAATTGCGCGGTCATGCTACACTGTACCCAAACTAAATTTTTATCATTTTGTTCCCACAAATAGAGCTTTCTTTTGGTGGTATTTGATCACCTCTGCAATTTTTATTTTCTGCTAAAAAAGTAAAAAAAAAGACTGAAAATTTTGAAAATAAAAACGTTTTTTTTTTGTTTCAGTTACAAAACTTTGTAAATAAGTTCGTTTTCTCCTTCACTGATGGGCACTGATGGGGCTGCACTGACGGGCACAGATAAGGCGGCACGGATGGGCACCGATGAGGTGGCACGGATGGGCAACGATCCGCGGCACGGATGGGCAACGATCGGCGGCACGGATGGGCACAGATAGGCGGCACGGGTGGGCACTGATGGGCGGCATGGATGGGCACTGATAGGTGGCACGGATGGGCACTGATGGGCGGCATGGATTGGCACTGATAGGTGCCTGCCAATCAGTGGTGCCCATTGTGGGCACTGATTGGCATCCATTGTGGGCACTGATTGGCATCCATTTAGTATATAATTAGCATCCCTGGTGGTCTAGTGTGCAATACCTATAGGTGGGCTTCCCTGGTGGTCTAGTGGCATCCCTGGTGGTCCAGTGGGCATCCTCGGGGGGCTGTGCTGATAATGGATCAGCACAACCCCCCCCCTGTCAGAGGAGCAGCCGATCGGCTCTCCTCTACTTGCGTCTGACAGACGCGAGTGAGGAAAAGCCGTTGACCGGCTTTTCCTGTTTACATCGTGATCAATCACGGCTGATCACGTGGTAAAGAGTCTCCGTCGGAGACTCTTTACCTAGATCGGTGTTGCGGGGTGTCAGACTGACAACCCGCAGCAACGATCGCCGCGATGCGCGCCCTTGGGGGCGCGCAGCGGCTCAAAATCATGAGGACTTCATATGACGTCCTGTCAGGATTTTGGAACCACTTTGCCGCCGTCAATCTGTTATAGGGCGGGCGGCAAGTGGTATATATATATATATATATACATACATACAAGTTATATATATATATTTCTTGAACATGTAGTATATTTACTGTTTCCTGCAGGGAGGAGGGGAGGAGAGGTTTGCATAAAAAAGTGTCAACTTCCTCTGACACTGCCGTTGCTATGGAAACCTGACCTGAAACCTATTACACTGCTTGCAGCACTGAGCATGTGCGAGATCTGCAATCATGAAATCCAGGAAGAAATACAGTCTGGCTTGAGATGCCCACACTTAAGATGGCCACGGTCTATTTCTAGTTTTGAAACTTTTAAAATGCTGTAATAACCTAACAAAACGGACCGCAGTTTACAGACTAACTTTACTAGAATACATTAAGCTTGTGTATTATAGGGGTATTTTTATTTAAAAAGTGTAATTTTGGCCGGAACACCACTTTAAGATCTCAAATCCTCCCTCTGACATGCAGTGCTGTGTGGGAGCATGGAACTGGCTTCCCAACCAATCAGGAAGTTGGACGATGGCTCCCTCAAGGCACAGCAGGTCATAATGTTTTTTTTTTCCTGAGCTCTCTCTGCTGTCGCAAATATTTAAAGAAAAAACATGCATCCTCTAGTCAGGGGGTGTGCGTTAAAAAGAAACCTCCTAAAGTTTATATTAAGTTTATAAACTTTATTACTTTAATTACATATATAATTTAAATAGTTTTTTTGGTTTATTTCTATATTTTTTTCATAGGAGTGTAAACATGTTTGAATAGTACACCAACTGAAATCTAAAACCAGATTTTGCTCAACTATCACAATAAAAACTATCGGTCAACTCACTGTTTACGTTTTAAAAAGTCATATGACTATTATTAGTATCAAAACTGAAAAAAAAAACAATCATTAAAAATTGGTACCATTCAATTCATGCAACAGCATTAATTTCATACTCTCATAACGTTAAACACAGCCCCTTGCAGGAGTACTGGTCCAATATATTGTACCCCGCTGCACTTATGCATATATATCTACTCCCCCACACTGGCAACATGAGCAAGTCGGTGAAACAAATATATATATTTTTGTACACCTGGTCTTAATAACTTGACATTACAGGTGGACACTGGACACCTGGCTTTTTCAGTGTTTATATATTTTCTTCTTTATTGGATAGCTCCCTATAGCACCTTGCATAATTACTGGTCCAATATGTTGGACCCCGCTCATAAAAATTATTTTTGAAAATCAATTGACATATTTCAAAAGATCAATAAGAGCAGTGGGGCACAATAAAATCTAAATGAATAGTTAAGGAAGTAGAAACTAGGTTCCTTTAACTATTGTGTGAAGTTCTGAATGATTATGATTACCATGTGTGTGTGTTTGAAATAATTATTAATTAACTAGATATGTGATGTATTGTAAAAAAATTAACACATAATAATAACAAAACAAACTCTAAAAGTATTACACAAAAAATATTTTTATGTACACTGACAATAATTATCAAACACTTACATGTAAATGACTAACAATCCTTTATACATAAGTTACACAGGTTGACATGAAAAGGTCAACTGAAATGGCTTGGGTCCTGGGGTGGAGTACGATCAGTTTTCAGAGGGAGAATCTTCTCTGCTGCTTACAGTTGCTGAGGGTGAGGAGCTCCCAGGCAATGGAGCACTGTGGCGGGAGATGGCTTCAAGTAATGAAATCCTCATTTGTTCCATTGCCTGGTTGTGCTGTTGGTTTACCCGGGACAACATTATGTCAAAATGGTCAGTTTGCTGTCTGTTTAAAACATGCATGGTCCGGGTAAGCCTTCTGTTTTCCCTCGACAATCTTCTCACCTCTCCAAAGAGCCTCTCAATTTCTGGAGTTAAGCCAGGCGGTACAGCAGGTGCCACCTGGGCAAGAGATGGCGACTGCTGTAGCGACTGCAGCACATGCACACTGGGGGCAGCATTACTTGGCGGCAGCATGCTGGAACCTTGGGCCATGACCTCCTCTGGCCATGGGGAGAAGGCAGGAGTCTGTGGCATTCCAGGGGTCAGTTCTGGCTCATTCGGAACCTCTATACCCTCCAAAAGAAGGACAGGTGAGTGCGGGCTGCACTGCACTCTCCACTCAGGCTGGTCTTGTTGATCTGAAATAGATGAGATAGCGAATGTTGACGATAGCATTTATAAACAATTCTAGTTTACACATACAAACATTAGGGTTGACTTACTAACACTGGACAGTGCTAACTCTGGTGAAGCTATGCAGAAACCAATCAGCTTCAAAATGTAGCTTGTTCAATTAAACTTTCCCCCAAAAAAAAATGGAAGCCGATTTTTTTCTCTGCATAGCTGCACCAGATTTAGCAATGTAATTTTATTGTAAATTCAATTCATTGTTTCCTACTTTAAAAAACAACACTTCACTGTATGATTTCATGGAGAAATGATTGAAGTATGAGTTGTGCGTATGAATTTGAAAGTGGATGGCAATATCATTTACAATAATGCCTGTGTGTAATGTGTAGATGATTATGGTGTGTCCTGTTTCTTTATATTGGCAGCTTGTGTACTTACCCTGAGGAGTATTGGGCCACTGTTTTATGCCAGATGACGCTGGAGGGATACAGCTCAGGCTTTCTGTTAAAGATAGAAGAAAAGAGTCAAGGTAATGTTACAGATAAAGTCAACAGCGCTATTTAACAGCGCTATTTATTTTTGCCTGTAATAAGTTGTACTACAACATCAAAGCATTATGAAAAAGGTACCCCAGATGTATCCTGACTCTTTGTGTCATAAATTACTGTATCCCCATCTTATTGCCCCAACTACTGTATAATTGCCAAAAAATATACAGACACTAAGGTCGGAGTAAAATGTCTGTTTTCGGCCCCTTTATTAAAATTAACAATTATGTAAACCAATATTAAAGCGGAGCTCCACCCGATTTTTTATTTTTTTAAAAGTCAGCAGCTACTAACACTGTAGCTGCTGACTTTTAATAAGGACACTTACCTGTCCTACTCTCCCGCGCTGATACCCCCCCCCCCCCCCGATGCCAATCCCTCGATCGGTGCAGGTCCCTCGCCGCCATCCACACTAAGGGTAACAGGCAGTGAAGCTTCACTGCTCGTTTCCTACTGCGCATGCGCAAGCCGCGCGTCGACTTTTGAATGGACGGCTGCTCTCTGGGATTACACATAATTCCCAAAAAGCAGCGTGCCCCATTCACTAGAAGAGGATGGGTAAGAAAAAAGACTGCGGTTACGGAAGAGGCAGATTACGGACTTCCGCATAGCAACAGGTATTTCGGGTGAGTATAAAAAATTTGTTTTTCTATATTTTTTTCTTTTTTTTGCGAAGAAAAAAAATTCTGGGTGGAACTCCACTTTAACAAACAAAAACATAACACTTTTGGTTGATGAATCTTGGAGGTGATAAGTATCAAAAATGTTTCCCTTGTATCTGTGTAAACTACTTCCACGGTCTCTCCCTACCGCTCTGCACCGACTCGGGGATGAACCACATTCTGTAGATACACCATTGTAACTACCAGTTAATCCACCATAACTGGCATTCCACCGGTGACCCATACCTTTAAAATGCCTCTAAAAACCTAACCGAACTTACCCCGTAAAATAAAATAAAAATCAACACAGCAAAAAAGTACTGTAAGCATAGAACTAACCAAGCAGATGTAGAGAGGGCGGGTGGAAATACTTCTCCTCCTCCTGTACTCCCAGGATGTCTGGTTTCACCTTGTCCCCCACACACTCCTGGCTTTTTGCAGTGCCTCCCCCACGCTGGCTGCACAATCCCCTGCAGCCCCATGTTGACTGACAACATGTTTTAATCCCGAGTTCCCGACTTGCCCGGCTTCCCTGTGCTCCTAATCAAGCTAGCACTAGGTTTTTATTTTTGTTTTTTTTTTGGGCTTCGGGCTTTACTCTCTACTATATTCACAAAAAGTGCACTGAGGTGAATTAAAGTGGATTGTGGAATGGACCTTTTTTTGTGTATTAGATGATAATGCCTGTGGGTATATATGATGTGTACGTAGATGAATGATGATGGTGTGTCCTGTTTCTTTACAGATTATGTACACTACTTACCCTGAGGCGTAATGATCTGCTGCTTCCTGCCAGGACTTGATGGTACTGGAGAGTCCGGGATACGGATCGTGCTTTCTGTTAAAGACGGAAGAAAAGACAAGAGTCAAGGTATTGTCCAAGATAAAGTCAACAGCTTTATTTGTTATTTTTGACTGCTATATGTTGGACAACAACATATTTGATAATCAAAGCGTAAATAAAGTGCACTGAGGTGAATTAAAGTGGATTGTGGAATGGACCTTTTTCTGTGTATTAGATGATAATGCCTGTGGGTATATATAATGTCTACGTAGATGAATGATGATGATGATGGTGTGTCCTGTTTCTTTACAGATTATGTACACTACTTACCCTGAGGCGTAATGATTTGCTGCTTCCTGCCAGGACTTGATGGTACTGGAGAGTCCGGGATACGGATCGTGCTTTCTGTTAAAGACGGAAGAAAAGACAAGAGTCAAGGTATTGTCCAAGATAAAGTCAACAGCTTTATTTGTTATTTTTGACTGCTATATGTTGGACAACAACATATTTGATAATCAAAGCGTAAAAAAATTGCACTGAGGTGAAAAAAAGTGGATTGTATACCCCGCTTTGTGATTTTTTTTACCTAAAGATAATCCTATAAAAAGGCTTACCTGTAGGTAAAATGACTATCCCCTAAACCTGTTGAGTTGTCCGGTCTCGGCAATACAGATTGCGGCGAGGCAACGTGTCAGCCCCCTCGGATTCAGCCGCTGACGTCAGCGGCGATGCATGTGCTCTGATGGTCCAGCGGACCCTGCAGAAAATTCAAAGCTCCTCGCCGGAAACAGGACTCCCACAGGCATGCCTGGGAGAGACCTCATCGCGTCTCCGGCCACTCACAGCACCGTAGCCCGCGACTCCGGGAAAGACGCAGATTAAAAGCTATTTATTTTCCACAGAAAGAATTAAAAACACTTACAGGATCTGGTGAATGTAAAAGCATATAATCATGGGTAATGCAGGTGGTCCGGCAGGCATATAAATCCTCGACATATAGAGAGAGCTGTGTCATAATCTGCAGTGGAGCATCCTGGACCACAAAATTCCCTGTAAGACGGTGAGCGGTTACGGTTAGCATAAACCAGGCCAGTGATGGACGGAGGTTGGTTTGTCCATCACAGGCCTGGTTTATGCTAACCGCTTACCGGCTTACAGGGAATTTCATGGTGCCGGATCCTCCACTGCAGATTATGACACAGCTCTGATAGCCTTTATATGTCAAGGACTTTCATGCCTGACGGACCACCTGCATTACACATGATTATATGCTTTTACATTCACCAGATCCTGTAATGCTCTGTACACACGATCAGATTTCTGATGGAATAAAATCCGATGGAATTTTCCGTTGGAATTCCAATGAAGCTGACTTCCATCAGTCTTGCATACACACCATCAGACAAAATTCCAACCGTCCAAAACGCTGTGACGTAAAACACTTCGAAAAATTAAGTTCAATGCTTCTGAGCATGCGTCGACTTGATTCTGAGTAGGGATGAGCTTCGTGTTCGAGTCGAACATACGTTCGACTCGAACATTGGCTGTTCGATCGTTCGACGAAGATCGAACGATTTGGGCCGTTCGCGCCAAATTCGAGTGACGCGAACGGCCCACAATGCACTACGCCATCGCAGTGTCATCCAGGCGCTGTGATTGGCCAAGCATGCACTGTGACCCCGCATGCTTGGCCAATCACAGCGCCGGCAGCGAGGAGAGCAATGATTGGCCACAGGCAGGATGCCTGTGGCCAATTATTGCTGAGGGTGTTTAGTACACGCCCCACACTATAAAAGGCCGCCAGCACGGCGGCCTAGTGTAGTGTGTTCCGGAGCAGGGATAGAGTAGCATAGGCAGGGACAGTGACTGTTATTTCTTTCTTGCTTAACCTGGATTCCTTTAGTTTAGGGAAAGAGAAGGATAGGTAGGGAGAGTGTCAGTGTGTTTTGTGCTTCTGCTATAGTGTGCTTAAAAAAAAACATTTATTCTAGGGACAGAAAACTCTAGGTAGGGACAGTGTCAGTTTCTTTCACTCTGCAAGTCCTTGTTTCCAGGGACCTGGAAGGACAGTGAGTGAATTGTCCTTTTGCTATATTGTGATTAAAAAAAACATTTATTCTAGGGACAGAAAACTCTAGGTAGGGACAGTGTCAGTTTCTTTCACTCTGCAAGTCCTTGTTTCCAGGGACCTGGAAGGACAGTGAGTGAATTGTCCTTTTGCTATATTGTGATTAAAAAAAACATTTATTCTAGGGACAGAAAACTCTAGGTAGGGACAGTGTCAGTTTCTTTCACTCTGCAAGTCCTTGTTTCCAGGGACCTGGAAGGACAGTGAGTGAATTGTCCTTTTGCTATATTGTGATTAAAAAAAACATTTATTCTAGGGACAGAAAACTCTAGGTAGGGACAGTGTCAGTTTCTTTCACTCTGCAAGTCCTTGTTTCCAGGGACCTGGAAGGACAGTGAGTGAATTGTCCTTTTGCTATATTGTGATTAAAAAAAACATTTATTCTAGGGACAGAAAACTCTAGGTAGGGACAGTGTCAGTTTCTTTCACTCTGCAAGTCCTTGTTTCCAGGGACCTGTAAGGACAGTGAGTTAATTGTCCTTGTGCTATATTGTGCTGAAAAAAACATTTATTCCAGGGACAGAAAACTCTAGGTAGGGACAGTGTCAGTTTCTTTCACTCTGCAAGTCCTTGTTTCCAGGGACCTGGAAGGACAGTGAGTGAATTGTCCTTTTGCTATATTGTGATTAAAAAAAACATTTTTTTCTAGGGACAGAAAACTGTAGGTAGGGAGAGTGTTTTTTTTCTTTCACTCTGCAAGTCCTTGTTTCCAGGGACCTGTAAGGACAGTGAGTTAATTTTCCTTGTGCTATATTGTGATTAAAAAAAACATTTATTCTAGGGACAGAAAACTCTAGGTAGGGACAGTGTCAGTTTCTTTCACTCTGCAAGTCCTTGTTTCCAGGGACCTGGAAGGACAGTGAGTGAATTGTCCTTTTGCTATATTGTGATTAAAAAAAACATTTATTCTAGGGACAGAAAACTCTAGGTAGGGACAGTGTCAGTTTCTTTCACTCTGCAAGTCCTTGTTTCCAGGGACCTGGAAGGACAGTGAGTGAATTGTCCTTTTGCTATATTGTGATTAAAAAAAACATTTTTTTCTAGGGACAGAAAACTGTAGGTAGGGAGAGTATTTTTTTTCTTTCACTCTGCAAGTCCTTGTTTCCAGGGACCTGTAAGGACAGTGAGTTAATTGTCCTTGTGCTATATTGTGCTGAAAAAAACATTTATTCCAGGGACAGAAAACTCTAGGTAGGGACAGTGTCAGTTTCTTTCACTCTGCAAGTCCTTGTTTCCAGGGACCTGGAAGGACAGTGAGTGAATTGTCCTTTTGCTATATTGTGATAAAAAAAAACATTTTTTTCTAGGGACAGAAAACTGTAGGTAGGGAGAGTGTTTTTTTTCTTTCACTCTGCAAGTCCTTGTTTCCAGGGACCTGTAAGGACAGTGAGTTAATTTTCCTTGTGCTATATTGTGATTAAAAAAAACATTTATTCTAGGGACAGAAAACTCTAGGTAGGGACAGTGTCAGTTTCTTTCACTCTGCAAGTCCTTGTTTCCAGGGACCTGGAAGGACAGTGAGTGAATTGTCCTTTTGCTATATTGTGATTAAAAAAAACATTTTTTTCTAGGGACAGAAAACTGTAGGTAGGGAGAGTGTTTTTTTTCTTTCACTCTGCAAGTCCTTGTTTCCAGGGACCTGTAAGGACAGTGAGTTAATTTTCCTTGTGCTATATTGTGATTAAAAAAAACATTTATTCTAGGGACAGAAAACTCTAGGTAGGGACAGTGTCAGTTTCTTTCACTCTGCAAGTCCTTGTTTCCAGGGACCTGGAAGGACAGTGAGTGAATTGTCCTTTTGCTATATTGTGATTAAAAAAAACATTTATTCTAGGGACAGAAAACTCTAGGTAGGGACAGTGTCAGTTTCTTTCACTCTGCAAGTCCTTGTTTCCAGGGACCTGGAAGGACAGTGAGTGAATTGTCCTTTTGCTATATTGTGATTAAAAAAAACATTTATTCTAGGGACAGAAAACTCTAGGTAGGGACAGTGTCAGTTTCTTTCACTCTGCAAGTCCTTGTTTCCAGGGACCTGGAAGGACAGTGAGTGAATTGTCCTTTTGCTATATTGTGATTAAAAAAAACATTTTTTTCTAGGGACAGAAAACTGTAGGTAGGGAGAGTGTTTTTTTTCTTTCACTCTGCAAGTCCTTGTTTCCAGGGACCTGTAAGGACAGTGAGTTAATTTTCCTTGTGCTATATTGTGATTAAAAAAAACATTTATTCTAGGGACAGAAAACTCTAGGTAGGGACAGTGTCAGTTTCTTTCACTCTGCAAGTCCTTGTTTCCAGGGACCTGGAAGGACAGTGAGTGAATTGTCCTTTTGCTATATTGTGATTAAAAAAAACATTTATTCTAGGGACAGAAAACTCTAGGTAGGGACAGTGTCAGTTTCTTTCACTCTGCAAGTCCTTGTTTCCAGGGACCTGGAAGGACAGTGAGTGAATTGTCCTTTTGCTATATTGTGATTAAAAAAAACATTTTTTTCTAGGGACAGAAAACTGTAGGTAGGGAGAGTATTTTTTTTCTTTCACTCTGCAAGTCCTTGTTTCCAGGGACCTGTAAGGACAGTGAGTTAATTGTCCTTGTGCTATATTGTGCTGAAAAAAACATTTATTCCAGGGACAGAAAACTCTAGGTAGGGACAGTGTCAGTTTCTTTCACTCTGCAAGTCCTTGTTTCCAGGGACCTGGAAGGACAGTGAGTGAATTGTCCTTTTGCTATATTGTGATTAAAAAAAACATTTTTTTCTAGGGACAGAAAACTGTAGGTAGGGAGAGTATTTTTTTTCTTTCACTCTGCAAGTCCTTGTTTCCAGGGACCTGTAAGGACAGTGAGTTAATTTTCCTTGTGCTATATTGTGATTAAAAAAAACATTTATTCTAGGGACAGAAAACTCTAGGTAGGGACAGTGTCAGTTTCTTTCACTCTGCAAGTCCTTGTTTCCAGGGACCTGGAAGGACAGTGAGTGAATTGTCCTTTTGCTATATTGTGATTAAAAAAAACATTTATTCTAGGGACAGAAAACTCTAGGTAGGGACAGTGTCAGTTTCTTTCACTCTGCAAGTCCTTGTTTCCAGGGACCTGGAAGGACAGTGAGTGAATTGTCCTTTTGCTATATTGTGATTAAAAAAAACATTTTTTTCTAGGGACAGAAAACTGTAGGTAGGGAGAGTATTTTTTTTCTTTCACTCTGCAAGTCCTTGTTTCCAGGGACCTGTAAGGACAGTGAGTTAATTGTCCTTGTGCTATATTGTGCTGAAAAAAACATTTATTCCAGGGACAGAAAACTCTAGGTAGGGACAGTGTCAGTTTCTTTCACTCTGCAAGTCCTTGTTTCCAGGGACCTGGAAGGACAGTGAGTGAATTGTCCTTTTGCTATATTGTGATTAAAAAAAACATTTTTTTCTAGGGACAGAAAACTGTAGGTAGGGAGAGTGTTTTTTTTCTTTCACTCTGCAAGTCCTTGTTTCCAGGGACCTGTAAGGACAGTGAGTTAATTTTCCTTGTGCTATATTGTGATTAAAAAAAACATTTTTTCTAGGGACAGAAAACTGTAGGTAGGGAGAGTGTTTTTTTTCTTTCACTCTGCAAGTCCTTGTTTCCAGGGACAGAGAAGGACACCTGAAGGTAGCCCTTATTGCTTTTTTCCCATCTCCCTGCAGGCCATCTATTAGAATGTCTGGAAGGCAAACAAGGAGAGGCAGACAGTCAGGAGGCAATAAAAGAGGGCAAGCAGGCTCTGTGTCTGGGGGCAACAGTGCTGGTCGTGGACGCGGTGCATTGTCATCAGCACATGGCCATGGGACACGCTTGTCCTTCTTTTCGGCAGCTGGACATGTTGAGCCACATCATGCCGAAGACTTGGTAGAGTGGATGACCAAGCCCTCCTCCTCCTCCTCATCCTCTCTCACCCAGGCTCAGGGTACTGGAAAAGCAGCTGCCAAAGCGTCGTCTTCCCTGGTATCAATGTCAGACAAATCATCAGTCACTCCTTCCCTAGACCCACCATGTCCTCCTCCTGAGGAGTCCCCCGAACTGTTTCAGCACAGTGTTGGGTACATGCTCCAGGAGGATGCCCAGCGTTTCGAAGGGTCTGATGATGAAACCCAGCTAGAGGAAGGCAGTAGCGTGAGAGCAGACAGAGGGGATGCTCAAGAAGGACACCAATCTGGCAGTCATGTTCCAGCAGCTGCAGCATACTGCCAGATTGGCTCCAGTGATGAGGAGGGAGGGGATGATGAGGTCAATGACTCCACGTGGGTGCCTAATAGGAGAGAGGAGGAGGAGGAGGATGAGGAGGAGGCACATCTCCAACGAGGCAGGATGCCCTTTGGTGGCCAGCGTAAGGGCAGTACACCGACGGAATCACACCGCAGAGCTCCGCCTGTGCAGGGCGCTGCCTCTGCCCGTCATTCAAAAAGTTCTTTGGTGTGGGCCTTTTTTGAGGCTAGTGCATCAGATCGCACAGCTGCTGTTTGCAACATATGTCTCAAGCGTATATCGCGTGGCCAAAACATCAGCCGCTTGGGTACCACATGCCTGACCAGACATATGTTGACCTGCCATGCAGCTCGTTGGCAAGCCTACCTCAAAGACCCACACCAAAGAACAAAGCGGACCTCTCCTTGCACCGCATCAGCTGGGATCTCCAACCCCACTATAACTTCAGTCCTCTCTGAAACATGCACTGAGAGGAATGAAGGTGTAGAATTAGGTGTGTCACAGCCAAGTACTTGCGCCCACTCTGCTAGCAGTACACCGACGTCCGATTCTAGCAGGCAAATTTCCCTGCCCCAGCTGCTGGACCGTCGAAAGAAGTTCACTCCCAGCCATCCACATGCCCAGCGGTTGAATGCTAGCTTGGCTAAATTGCTAGCGCTTCAACTGCTGCCTTTTCAGTTGGTAGACTCGGCCCCCTTCCGTGAGTTTGTGCAATGTGCGGTTCCTCAGTGGCAGGTTCCCAAACGCCACTTTTTCTCACGGAAGGCTATTCCGGCTCTCTACCGGCATGTGGAAGGCAATGTCTTGGCCTCGCTGGACAGGGCGGTCAGCGGTAAGGTGCATATTACCGCTGACTCATGGTCCAGCAGGCATGGACAGGGACGTTACCTTTCTTTCACGGCCCATTGGGTCACTCTTTTGGCAGCTGGGAAGGATTCAGGACAAGGTGCAGTAGTGTTGGAGGTTGTCCCACCGCCACGCCTCCAAAATGCTACTACTGGTTGTGACACACCTCTCTCCTCCACCCCCTCCTCTTCTTCTTCCTCCATGGCCTCTTCCTGTGGTTTGTCCTATGAACCAGCGGTGCTCCGTAGCCGTTCACGGGGCTACGCAAGTACGCAGGCAAAAAGATGCCATGCCGTGCTTGCGCTGGTGTGTTTGGGGGACAGAAGCCACACTGGGGCAGAGGTCCTGTCTGCTCTGCAGGGCCAGGCCGAGAGGTGGTTGACGCCACGCCAGCTTAAGCCAGGAATGGTGGTTTGCGACAATGGCACCAACCTCCTCTCCGCCCTCCGACAGGGACAACTGACCCATGTGCCCTGTGTGGCTCACGTCCTTAACCTGGTGGTGCAGCGGTTCTTGGGCAGGTACCCGGGCTTACAGGATGTCCTGAGGCAGGCCAGGAAAGTCTGTGTGCATTTCCGCAGATCTTATAATGCCAGTGCTCGCCTGGCTGAGCTGCAAAAGGAGTTGAACCTGCCCAAGAACCGCCTTATATGTGACATGCCCACCAGGTGGAACTCAACGTTGGCCATGCTGCAGCGGCTGCACACGCAGCAGAGGGCCATCAATGAGTACCTGTGCGACTACGGCACCAGGACAGGGTCAGGGGAGCTTGGTTTTTTTTCTCCACGCCAGTGGGGCATGATCAGGGATGCATGCACTGTCCTGGCACCATTTGAGGAGGCCACGAGGATGGTGAGCAGTGACAGTGCATGCATCAGTGACACTGTACCTCTTGTCCACCTGTTGGAGCACACGCTGCGTGGAATAATGGACAGGGCACTTGAGGCAGAACAGAGGCAGGAAGAGGAGGACTTCCTTGCCTCTCAAGGCCCCCTTTACCCAGACAGTGTTCCTTCTGTCCCACCCATCGCACAGGAAGAGGAGGAGGAGGAGGAGGAGGAGGAGGAGGATTGTGTCAGCATGGAGGTGGAGGCTGGCACTCAGCATCATCAGCAGCAGTCTTTTAGGGATGATTTACAGTCCCAAGAAACCAGTGGACTTGTACGTGGCTGGGAGGAGGTGGCTGCGGATCATGTCGTCCTTAGTGACCCAGAGGACTCCGGAGCGAATGCCTCAGCAAACCTACGCTGCATGGCCTCCCTGATCCTGCAAAGTCTGCGGAAGGATCCTCGTATTCTTCGGATCAAGGAGAGGGACCATTACTGGCTGGCCACTCTCCTAGATCCACGGTACAAGGGTAAGGTTGCGGACCTTATGTTACCGTCGCAGAGGGAGCAGAGGATGAGACAACTCCGGGAGGCCTTGCAGAAAGGTCTGTGCAACGCGTTCCCAGAGACTGGGAGGTTGCAAACTCCTGGTCCTGGACAACGAGTTGCTGAGGCTTCGGCCAGTCAAAGAAGGAGCGGTGGGGAAGGTGGCCGTCTGACCGATGCGTTCAGACAATTCTTTAGTCCGCAGCCCCAAAGTATGATTGGTTCCAGCAACCATCGCCAGCGTCTGATAAACATGGTGCAGGAATATCTAGGGGCAAGGTCAGACTTGGACACCTTCCCCACCGAAAATCCTCTGGCTTACTGGGTCTTGAGGATGGATCACTGGCCAGAGCTTGCACAGTATGCAATTGAGCTACTGGCCTGTCCTGCATCCAGCGTTCTTTCGGAACGCACATTCAGTGCTGCTGGAGGATTTGTCACGGATCACAGGGTGCGCCTGTCCACCGACTCGGTTGATCGACTGACTTTCATCAAGATGAACCAGTCTTGGATCACCACCAGCTACCACACACCTGATGCTGATATAACAGACTAATTGATTTTAAAATGTCACATCCCTTCAAGACTGATGCTGATGCTGAGTGCCTGTGCTGTTATGTTGACTGCCTATCCTCCTCCTCCGAGTCCTCAATGATACGATTGATGATGATAGCTTGGAAGATCATTTTTGTTTATGGGTGCCGCCACCAGTGCCTAACGCCCAATTTTTCAGCCCCTGTTTAACAGGGGCGTGTAATTACAATTTTTGAAGCAATACTTTGCAACAGGGCTCATTGCTGTGCTCCAAGTACAGTATCTGTGAGGAGTTGCAGTGTTGTGCCACCAGTGCCTAAGGCCCAATTTTTCAGCCCCTGTTTAACAGGGGCGTGTCATTACAATTTTTGAAGCAATACTTTGCAACAGGGCTCATTGCTGTGCTCCAAGTACAGTATCTGTGAGGGGTTGCAGTGTTGTGCCACCAGTGCCTAAGGCCCAATTTTTCAGCCCCTGTTCAACAGGGGCATGTAATTACAATTCTTGATCTAATAATTCACAGCAGGGCCCATTGCTGCACCCACCAAGAGTAACTGTCAGGGCTTACAGTGTTGTGGCACCAGCACCACCATCAAAGGCCCAATTTTTACTACCACTGTTCAACAATTATATGTAATTAAAATTCCTGATATAATAGTTGACAGCAGGGCGTTCCAGCACCAACCAAGAGTAACTGTGAGTGCTTACAGTGTTGTGCCAACACCAACAACTAAGGGGCCTATTTCTGCAGAGTATATACGGCAGGTCCCTACTTTCAAACATCCAACTTACAAACGACTCCTACTTGCAAACGCAAGAAGACAACAGGAAGTGAGAGGAAATCTACCACTAGGAAGGAAAATTCTCTCCTGTAAGAATAAATATGGGAGAAAGGTGTCTCCTCTGTACTGATGCTTTATCAGCAATCCTTGTTTCAAGAAAAACACCACATTTCAAAAACAGTTGTCATTGGGACGGAAAGTGAGGTGAAATGTTCTGAACAGGGGCACAGACAGCAAAACAAATGTTACAGGGGTGATAACCCTTACCTATGTTTTCCAAAAAGTTTAAAAATAGATTTTTGGGCTGGAGCTACACTTCAACAATGTACCTGTTCAAAATTACAAACAGATTCTACATAAGAACAAACCTACAGTCCCTGTCTTGTATGCACCGCCTGTATACGGCTGTTCAGAGTATATAGGGCCTTTTTTATTTTATGTGCGGGGTTCCCCTTAATATCCATACAAGACCCAAAGGGGCTGGTAATGGGCTGGGGTAGGGGGGGGGGGGTCATGGGGTAGCTATGCCATTTTTCTTAAAGAATTTCATCCATATTACCGGGACCAGACATTACATTAAAGCCGCAAGCAGTTTTAAATGGCTTTTTTTTCCTTTAGAAGTGTCATTTTGTGCAGGGACAGTTCTAAACACGGGAAACACGTGGCACTTCACAGGCATACTTTAGACACCCCCCAGGTACGATATTTAAAGGAATATTTGACTTTTTTTTTTTCACTTTATGCATCATTAAAATGACTGCTCCCGAAAAACGACCGTTTTTAAAACTTCTTTCTTTTTCGTACATCACGGGACACAGAGCGACTTAGTCATTACTAATGGGTTATATAGTTTACCTTCAGGTGTTGGCACTGGCCAATTCCAAACCGGAAGTACCCTCCCCTATATAAGCCCCTCCCACCCGGGAGCACCTCAGTTTTTTGCCAGTGTCTAAGGTGTTGGCCAAAGAGTAACATGTGTTTTCACTGGGCTTGCGTACAGGTTCTTTTGGGCCTTAGTAAGCTGTTCCGGATCCCACCAAAAAAGCTTCATAGCTAAACGGTCGGTACCCGGGCCTTGCAGCAGAAGAGCAAGGTTTTGCCTGTAATGCTTCTCTTAGGAGGGCTGGACCCTGGGATCCAGAGCTCTGGTCATACCCACGACCAAGACGCTGTCTGTGCAGGGTGCTATACAGGTCCAGGGGAGTGGAATCCTTGGGAACCCGGTCCCTGAAGGTTTAATTACAATGCCTGCCGTGATAGGTGAAGTTTGGACTTTTGTGGACCAAACAAAGTCCTGCGGCGGGGATCAGGTAAGTGGGGGCCCTCAGGAACTTGGTTCTATTGGGGGACCCCCAAGCCTAATTTGTCTTTCTGTCTGTTACCTAACGGTATTCCCGCTAAATATCTGTGTTTGCCTATAACTACTGAAAATGTAAAATTTTAATAGTAGTCAAGAAAAAAAAAAAAAAAACAGGGACCGCGGTACCTGTGTTAAACCACTAGAGGCCGCTGTAGTCCATTTTTCTTGTAAATGTGGATCTTTGGTTTTCTCAACTCAAAAGATCCAGGCAGCTGGTAAGTTTCTCTGAGGGAATCCACTTCCTCTGCCCTGTTGCTGCGTTCATCCACCGCACAGGCCCTCCGGCAAAAAGGGCCCTGGCTCCTAGTCCTCTGTTGGTTTTCGAAAAGGGCGCCATTGGCGCACGGGCGCGCGCGCGGGCGCGTGCACGCGCCTCCTATGAAAAAAAAGGGGCGGGGCGGGTGGATGACGCTCGATGCGCGCCGCGGCGCTTCTGCGCATGTGCGGGCGTCCCAGCATGGTTAAAAGACACAGTACAAGTGTCAGCTGCATGCAAACAGAGCTAGCAACAAACAGTGGCACACAGAGGCGGTTGATGCAGGCATCCCCATAGAAAGGCACTTTAGTGGACACCAGCTGGTATATAGCAGCACCTGTGTTAGACTATTACCAGCAAAAATTGGTGTATGACGACGGGAATACCTCAGCTTTGTGCTTAAAGGATATGTCGTCCAGACGCTCCGGAAATAAATCTTCCAGGAAGCCAAAGGGGTCTCCATCGGGCTCTGAGGATATTGGGCATGCTTGCACTGCACCAATCTCCCCTGAGAATGCAGAGGTCAGTAGCCGTAGAAACCCCGCAGGAATGCCTGGTGCTGCGGCTGTCCCCAGTCCACCTGCTCCTGTATATATAACAGAGGAGGTTTTATCCTCAACTCTGGGAGGATTGGAAGAGAGATTAACAGCATTGATCGCTGCTTCCCTGTCACAGGAAAAGCGCGTCCGATCTCCGTCTCCTCCTTCAGAGTGCCTGTTAGTGGAGGAACAGCCCCACACAGAGATCGACCTACCTGAAGGGGATCAGGATAAGGTTGATTCACTTATAGAGGAATCAACAGTGGAAGAACCTTTCTCAGCTTCTCAGGCTGAAAGATTATGGGTTCAGTCTCTGACTAACATGGTCCGATCAGCATTTAAAATGCCTCTGGCGGAACCACCATCCACTACGGTTTCCTCGCTGGGGTCGCTAAAAGCTCCCCAGGCGGTCTGTTCCTTCCCAATCCACCCTTTATTAGAAGGGCTTATTTACCAGGATTGGGAGCATCCTGATAAAATATTTGCTCCCCCCAAGAGATTTCCGGTGATCTATCCCATGGAGGATAAGTTCATAAGAAAATGGAGGGTCCCTATAGTGGACGCAGCCATCTCTTCTGTTAACAAATCACTGACATGTCCAGTAGATAATGTTCCAATGTTCAAAGACCCAATAGATAAAAAATTGGAGTCTTTACTAAAATCTGCTTTCTCTACAGCAAGTATGGTGACACAACCTGCGGTAGCAGCGATTGGAGTCTGCCAAGCAGTGAAAGATCAGTTGAAACAAGTCTTAAGGGACTTACCAGATCAGCAGGCTCATGCCCTAGCTGACCTGCCTAGAGCCTTGTGTTTTGCGGTGGACGCCATAAAGGATACAATCCAACAGGCCTCCCGCTTTACGCTGTCTATAGTACATATGCGTAGGCTTCTGTGGCTCAAAAACTGGTCTGCTGAAGCTCCCTGTAAAAAACTGCTGGTTAGCTTCCCATTTCATGGAGAACGCTTATTTGGAGAAGATCTGGACAAATATATCCAGAAAATTTCTGCCGGTAAAAGTTCACTCTTACCGGTTAAGAACAAGGGTAGAAGTCCTTCTTTTAAGAGGCCTACCTCTCCAGTCCCGGGCACATCGGCTGTGAAGCAGTTCCGACGGCCTCCGCGGTCAAATTCAGGGGGCAGAAATCAGGGACAATCACAGGGTAACAAGAAGCCCTGGATCAAGAGAGGTACAAAACCTCCCCCTAAGGCATGAAGTATTGCCCCCGCTCAATCGGGTGGGGGGAAGACTTCAGTTGTTCACAGAGACCTGGCGGGACACCATCAGAGACAGATGGGTGCTCTCCGCAGTAAGTCTGGGATACAAGCTGGAGTTAAAAGGCACTCCTCCTGCCCAATTTATGAGGTCAAACGTGCCAAGAGATCCCCAAAAGAGAGGATCCCTCCTTCTGGCACTAGAACAACTATTGCTCCAAGGGGTAATCATGAAGGTTCCCCTGGAAGAAAGCGGATTCGGGTTTTACTCGAACCTTTTCACAGTCCCCAAACCAAATGGGGACGTGAGGCCCATATTAAATCTAAAAGGGCTAAACAAGTTCCTAAATATCAGGACCTTTCGGATGGAGTCGATCCGATCAGTGGCCACCGCCCTACAAGGGCAGGAATGGCTAGCCTCGATCGACATAAGGGATGCTTATCTGCATATTCCCATCTTTCCGGCCCATCAGAAATTTCTACGCTTTGCAGTAGAAGGGCGCCATTTTCAGTTCAGAGCCTTACCTTTCGGTCTGGCCACAGCACCACGAGTGTTCACAAAAATTCTGGCCCCATTATTGGCCAATCTAAGAACACAGGGTGTAACGATAATGGCATATCTAGACGACCTGCTACTAATAGACCACTCAGTGGAAAAGCTGGAAGTAGCTATTCACAAGACAATCGAGTATCTGGAATATCACGGTTGGATTATCAACCGGGACAAGTCAGCTCTAAGACCAGTCAAAAGTCTGGAATACTTAGGGCTAAGGCTGGATTCAAATCAGAGAAAGATTTTCTTACCTCCAGAGAAGGTGTCGTCTTTAAGAAATTTGACCCACTTAGTGGGTACAAAAAGAAAACCATCCATACGTCTCTGCATGAGGCTGCTGGGAAAGATGGTGGCTTCATTCGAAGCGGTACCCTACGGTCAATTCCATTCAAGGAATTTGCAAAGGGCCATACTGTCAGCCTGGAACAAAAAAGTTCAGGCTTTAGACTTACCAATGTCCCTGTCCCCTTCCGTTCGCAAGAGCCTCCATTGGTGGTTGGTGCCCCAGAATCTGGAAAGAGGGAAACCCTTCAGTCCGGTTTCTTGGAAGGTGGTCACTACAGATGCCAGCCTCATCGGCTGGGGGGCAGTGCTGGAGCAATGGTCTCTCCAGGGCAGGTGGTCAGAAGCAGAAAAGGCCCTGCCCATCAATCTCTTAGAGATACGAGCAGCCCGGTATGCCCTAGTAGCATGGACATCCAAACTCCAGGGGTCCCCTGTCAGAATTCAATCAGACAATGCCACGGCAGTGGCATATATCAATCATCAGGGTGGCACCAAAAGTCGTGCAGCCCAGAAGGAAGCAAATTGCATCCTGGAGTGGGCAGAAAGATATGTCCCAGCCATATCTGCGGTTTTCATCCCAGGAGTGGAAAATTGGAGAGCGGACTTTCTAAGTCGCCAACAATTATGCCCGGGGGAATGGTCTCTTCACCCCGAGGTTTTCCAGGCAATATGCCAGCGGTGGGGAACACCGGATGTAGATCTGCTAGCATCCAGATTCAACGCAAAGGTGGACAGGTTTGTGTCTCGCACAAGGGATCCCCTAGCTTGCGGCTCGGATGCCCTAGTGTTCCCTTGGGATCGGTTCAAGCTGATATATGCATTCCCACCGCCACAATTGTTACCGCGATTACTCCGCAGAATCAGGGTAGAAAAGAAACCAGTGATTCTGGTGGCTCCAGCGTGGCCCCGAAGGGCATGGTACGCGGAGATGGTAAAAATGTCAGTGAGGAGTCCTTGGACCCTCCCACTTCGTCCGGACCTGCTGTCGCAAGGACCGATATACCACCCTTCCTTACCAGCCCTAGGTTTGACGGCCTGGCTATTGAAGCCCACATTCTGAAAAAGAGAGGGCTCTCTAATTCTGTGGTATCTACCATGATCAATGCCAGGAAACCGGTATCCAGGCAGATCTATTATAGGATCTGGAAAGCGTACATTACGTGGTGTGAGACCAAGAAATGGCATCCACGTAAGTACATGATAGGGAGGATTCTGGACTTCCTACAGTGGGCTGTAGATAGGAAGCTGGCCTTGAGTACTATCAAGGGTCAGATTTCGGCCTTGTCAATATTTTTTCAAAGGCCCTTGGCTTCGCATTCACTAGTCAAAACCTTTATACAAGGAGTGATGCGTATTAGCCCTCCGGTTAGTATTCCCATATGTCCTTGGGACTTAAACCTGGTTCTGTCGGTTCTACAGAAACAACCGTTTGAACCATTACAACACATTTCCTTGGTTCTTCTCAACAGGAAATTGGTTTTCTTAGTAGCCATTTGTTCGGCTAAAAGAGTGTCGGAATTAGCAGCTATGTCCTGTAAGGAGCCATATCTGGTTGTCCATAAGGACAGAGTAGTATTACGTCCTCATCCAGCCTTTCTTCCTAAGGTGGTATCGAGGTTTCATTTGAACCAAGATGTGGTTCTTCCTTCTTTTTTCCCCAAACCTATCTCAGTAGAGGAAAAGTTATTACATTCTTTGGATGTGGTAAGAGCAGTTAAAGCTTATCTAAAAGCCACTGCTCAGATTCGCAGAACGGATTCTTTGTTTGTTCTGCCGGAAGGCCCCAGAAGGGGTCAGGCAGCATCAAAATCTACTTTAGCCAAGTGGATTCGACAGGTCATAATACAAGCCTATGGCTTGAGAAAGAGACCGCCTCCGTTCAAAGTTAGGGCGCACTCCACAAGAGCGGTTGGAACTTCATGGGCAGTGCATCACCAGGCCTCCCTGGCTCAAGTATGTAAGGCCGCAACATGGTCTTCGGTACACACGTTTACTAGAGTCTATCAGGTAGACGTTAGAAGTCAGGAGGATGTCGCCTTTGGGCGCAGTGTGTTGCAGGCCGCAAAAGATCCTCATGCCTGATGGCGCCCAGCTTATGTACCCCCCCCCTCATTTGGCATTGCTTTGGGACGTCCCATTAGTAATGACTAAGTCGCTCTGTGTCCCGTGATGTACGAAAAAGAAAAAGGGATTTTTATAACAGCTTACCTGTAAAATCCTTTTCTTGGAGTACATCACGGGACACAGAGCTCCCACCCCTCTTTTTGGGACACTTATTGCTTGGCTACAAAACTGAGGTGCTCCCGGGTGGGAGGGGCTTATATAGGGGAGGGTACTTCCGGTTTGGAATTGGCCAGTGCCAACACCTGAAGGTAAACTATATAACCCATTAGTAATGACTAAGTCGCTCTGTGTCCCGTGATGTACTCCAAGAAAAGGATTTTACAGGTAAGCTGTTATAAAAATCCCTTTTTTTGCATTGATACATGTCCCCTGGTGCAGAACCCGGGTTCCCAAACCCTTTTTAGGACAATAACATGCATAATAGTTGTTATAATTAGCACTTTAGAATTCGAACGTTCGCATCCATTGTATTTAATAGGGTTCTAATGTTCGTTCGAACTTCCGGTCCGTTCGCGGGTTCTGGTGCGAACCGAACCCGGGGGTGTTCGGCTCATCACTAATTCTGAGCATGCGTGGGTTTTTTCTCTGTTGGAGTTCCAGACAGACGATCGGAATTTCCTATCGTTTTTTTTTTCCATCGGAAAAATTTAAAACATGTTCTATTTTTTAACACCAATGGAAAAAAGTCAGATGGGGCGCACACACGATCGTTTTTTCCAATGAAAAAAGTCCATTGGATAAATAGCTTTTAATCCTGCACTTAGAGTCGCTTCTCATTTTTTGTCTGTTTTGTCTCTAGAGATTGCTTCTCCTTGTGAGTGCAGCCCTAAGTGTAAGAAGATACACCATCGGACCTCTGCCTTTTTATATGTACTTTCTGCTTGGTCCTTATGCTAAGAGGGCCCTTATACACTGTAGCGCCATTTAGTGATGCCTGCTTTAAATGTTAAATAGAAGTTCATCATTATACATCCTTTGTCTTTGTATTAGGTACTCACCAGAATATCGATGGGATGGACTTGGAGCTGATCGCTGTACAGATGATGTTGCTCGATCTGGAAAACATGAATGTAAAGACAAACGTAAGTCTCATATGTGTAGTCATAATAAAAATAGTGAGCTTGAAACAACAATATAACTGCAACTGCAATATAAAATAATATATTTCATTTTACTCACCACCAGCTCTCTGATGTGATTGTGGACCCCTGCTGCTGACTCCAGGGACATCCTCTGCCTGAAGGTCAAGGCCATCTCTCAGCTCTGC
This sequence comes from Rana muscosa, assembly GCA_029206835.1. Taxonomy (NCBI): domain Eukaryota; kingdom Metazoa; phylum Chordata; class Amphibia; order Anura; family Ranidae; genus Rana; species Rana muscosa. Next base: position 9,156,212 of record CM055123.1, on the reverse strand, counting down.
CTCCCACTCTCGGAGCTCAACAGGCTTTCCCCTAATACACTCTCCCCGTAGACGCTTCTGCAGCTTTTTGATAACTGTCGCCCGACAATCATAGAATCTGTACATGAAAAAAAAACATTATTAGTTACATAAAATTAGAAACCAAAGTGATTTATTTTTTGGAAAAACAACCTGTCGTTTCACACAGTGATGTTTTTATATATATATATACACGTTACAATATTTCCAAGTATGTTAATGTTCTCTTTTGTATGTGGCTGTGGCAAATAAATAGTTTTGTAAAGTTGAACTGTTAATTTTTATTGACTATTACACGGTGTAATTTTTACAAATGTGTGTTCTAATGCCGTGTACACACGACCGTTTTTCTCGTCGAGAAAAATTTTTTTTTTTCCTTTTTACGAGAAAAAAGATCGTCTGTGGGCATTTTTTTTTTTCGACGAGAAAAACGGCATTCAAAACGACCAGAAAAATTAGAACGTGTTCTAATTTTTATCGTTGTTTTTTACGAAAATTTTTCCGCTGCAGTTTTCCCATAGGGAAACACTGCCGCGGAGCCCACAGACGGTCGTTTTTCTCGACAAGAGAAAAAATGACGTGAAAAACGACCGTGTGTGGGGAACAAGCCGTTACCTCGTGGTCAGCGCCGCCCCCCCCCGCACCAAAAAAGCCCCCCTCTGCCTCCCGAGTCAGTCCATTCACTGCCGGAGGTTGCCTGGCTGCAGCGTCTCTCACACAGAGTACAGCGTTTGCTCATAGTTCACCCCTCATCCTCCCCTTTCCCTCTGCACAGACAGGAGAGAGAGAACTTGTCAGCGTCTTCTGCTGTGTTGTGTGATTCCAGGGTCAGTAGGTAGGTCGGTCGGATTCTGGCTTCAGTGGGCAGACCCAGCTACAGTCTGCATGTCCTAGAGGGGGTGAGAGTAAAATACCTATTCTCTTCACTGTCTCTCCTTGTAAACCTCAATCAGCAGTTTATCTGTACTCCAACTTAGTTTCTCCTATCTCCTCTCCCTGATATCTGAAGTACCGGGATCTCTGATAATTAACCCTCGGTGTCCTTGCTAGGAGAGGATTGTGCTTTACTACACCTCTTCAATGGACACATTTACACTGCTGATTACATAAATGGTTAACTCTTTACAGCTCAATATCTGCAGGCTGGTTCTTCTGGAATCAATGGCATTTAACCCCTTGGTGTGTGCTTGTATATGTGGTTAACCTTTCATAGCTACTTGTATATCTCCGCCCTGGTTCACATTGATCATTCTTTGAAATCGCGCTACTTCACTTGAAGTAACGCGATTTCAAAGTAGCAAGGTCAGCACTATTGCAGGTGCTACTTGATAGACATCTGTGGGGCTTCATACACAGATGTCTCTTGAAGTCGCACCTGAAATCGGCAAAAGTAGTACAGAAACTACCTTTGCAAATCGGTGTAACGCTGCAAAATCGGTGTCGCACCGATTGGAACAGTGCCATTGCCTCCAATAGGCTGCGACTTGTCATGCAATTTAATCTCTCAAATCGCATGACAAATTGCTCCAATGTGAACCTAGGCTTTGGCAGGGTTTCCACTGGAACTGGCCGCGAACGCTGTGCATCCCTGTTCTCCATTTCAGGGATGAATCAGGACCGAATCTTTGCCTGAATTTGGCCCTGAAACAGAGCCAAAGACGCAGTGCACTCCACAGCTGCCCCTGGAGATATGTGAACTGGCTCCATAGAGAGCCAGTTACATTCTCCTGCTATGCGAATTGGATGCAGGTAAACCAACATCCAATTCACATAGGTGTGAACCCGGCCTAATGCTGCCTTCTGACATATGAAGAAAAGTGTAATTTCTGATTGTAGATCAGTCTGAATTTTATTACCCATCCTGCTGACTACATTCAGCCCAGGTTCACACTGATGCAGGTTAGAAACCGTGCAAGTTCAGCTAAACTCGCACAATTTCAAACCAGCAATGCAGTCCGACTTCAGGGGGCGATTTGACAGACATCTGTGCGGGTTCATGCACATATGTCTATTCAAATCACCCCCTAAGTCACCAAAAGTAGCACAGGAACTACTTTTGGGAATCTGTGCGGTGCCGCAAAGTTTTTCGTTGCACCAATGCAGACGGTGCCATTGCCAGCAATAGCTGCCGATATCGCATGCCAAATCGGCCCAATGTAAAGTGTGCTTAAATAGGAAGTGCAGTCTGCGCACATAATTTGGTATCATTAGAATGCAATTGGAGACCCTTATTTGGCACTGATGAGTCTGTGCTGATGGGCACTGGTGAGTTTGCATTGATGGGCACTGATCAGGCTGCCTTGATGGGCACTGACGAGGCTGCCTTGATGGGCACTGACGAGGCTGCATTGATGGGCACTGACGAGGCTGCACTGATGGGCACTGATGAGGCTGCACTGATGGGCACTGACGAGGCTGCACTGATGGGCACTGACAAGGCTGCGCTGATGGGCACTGATGAGTAGTGGTGCAACGGATCGGTGGTGATCCGAACGGCCACCTTGTTCAGATCGGATCACCACACGATCGGCGGAGCGCTCCGGAGCCTTGGCTGTAGGAAAGGCCGCGGCTTCGGCCTAGCTCCAGAGCGGCGGCAATCTTGGTACACCCGGCCGCGGCCGCTCTAGTGACGTTTCGCCGCCATCTTGCTCCACCCCACACTCCTGCACAGTAATGATAGAGAAGGGGCAAAGCGGACATCTTGTTACACCCACCGGAGTTTTAGATTTCATTTCATTTCAACACAAAACTGAGCTTATATGCTACATTATTTGGAAATCCATCGGACTGTTTACATGTTAAATTTAAAAGCAACAGCAAACCTTACATGGTTGCTAATGTGACGGAACACCTCTGATTTTCACATTCAACAGTTGAATGTGAAAATCAGAGGTGTTCTGTCACATTAGCAACCATGTAAGGTCAGCAGGTTTGCTGCTGCTTTTAAAATGTAACATGTAAAGAGTCCGTCGGATTTCAAAATACTGTATTTAAAGCGGTTGTATACCGCAAAACTTTTTTTTTTTTTTTCACAACCTGCAAGGCAAAGTCATAATGAACTAGTATGACTAGCATACTAGCTCATTATCAATCACTTACCTTAGATCGAAGCCCCCGCAGCGGTCCTCGGACACGTCCTCCGTCGCATCCATGATACCCGGAGTGACTTCCGGGTATCGCCGCTCCGGCGCTGTGATTGGCCGGAGCGGCGATGACGTCACTCCCGCGCATGCGCGGGGAACGACACGATCCCCGCGCATGCGTGAATTCCGGCAGTGTCCGGAGGGCTGCCATTCAAGAGCCGCCGTTATCTACGGCGCGCATGCGCCGTAGATAGCGGTGCACTCTTTTTTGCAAATATCTCAGAGACCGTGTAGGTCTCAGAGATATTGCAAGCACCTACAGGTAAGCCTTAATGTAGGCTTACCTGTAGGTGCATTTCATATTTGTGGGTATACAACCACTTTAAGCAAATAAGCTCCATTTTGTGTTGAAAATAAATGAAATCTAAAACTCCGGTGGGTGTAACAAGATTTTGTCTTTTTTTTTTTTGCTGATCCGAAAATTGATCCGATCCGTGAGTTTTTTGATCCGTTGCACCCCTACTGATGAGGCTGCTTTGAAGGGCACTGATGAGGCTGATTTGATGGGCACTGATGAGGCTGCACTTGGTACCCACTTTTAACCACTTCAGTACTGTGCACTTTCACCCCCCTCCTTCCCAGACCAGGCCAATTTTCAGCTTTCAGCGCTGTCACACTTTGACAATTGCGCGGTCATGCTACACTGTAGTCAAATTAAATTTTTATAATTTTTTTCACACAAATACAGCCTTTTTTTGGTAATATTTAATTACCACTGGTGTTTTTATTTTTTACGCTACAAATAAAAAAAAGACTGAAAATTTGCCCAAAAATAAAGCATTTTTCTTAGTTTCTGTTATAAAATTTTGAAAAAAAGTAATTTCTCTTGATAAATTTTGACCATAAATGATGCTGCTAGATTTCTTCTGTAAAAATAACCCAAGTTAGTGTTTATTTGGTGTTGGCAGTGATGGAGGACAGACAGGTGTTTTATGGGGACAGGGGTGACAGTGGTGCTTGGTGTACTGTTTGTGGGGTGATCTGTAACAGCTCTCTGTGTAAAATCATCATCACACAGAGAGCTGTCACAGATCAGCCGTCACGTGATCGGGAGGGCCAATCACAGCGCCCATATCCGATCTCTGCTCAGCTGGATTCTGTGATCATAATGATCACAGGATCGAGCCGCAGCGCATGGCCCATTCTGAGGGACGTTCCTGACGAGGAAATGACCACACAGCCATTTATGTGCAGTGGCCGGGTGGGAGGTGGTTAATGTACGGAGAGAGAGGTGGGGCTCTAAAAAGAAAAGGTGGAGCCTAAAGAGAATAGGCTGTGGTTTACAGATGACAGGGCGGGTCTTAAACAGGAATGGGCGTGGCATTGACAGGAAAGGGTGGGTCATATTTAAATTAGGGGGTGCACAAGTTTAGTCAGGTGTAGGGCAGCACAAAACATAAATACACCACTGAGTGGTTGTACCACCCTTTTGTAACCAATAAAAATGTTTGTGAACAAAAAAAAATAATATTGCAATAATTACCTGTGTCTGACACCAGTGGTGGGCCTGCAAAACTTGGAGACCAGATTCACGGAGTCCTGGACCCGTCCCCAGCCTGCTGCCTTCTCGGATGTTGGCACGGTTTGGCAGAAGAGTGTCACTTTGTCTTTTAGAACTGCAGCAACCAATGCTGCATTTTCCTCTTGGGTATATACAGGCCCCCTTGATTTTTCTTGCTTACTTTTGTGTTGGGGTTGCTGCATGTCTGATTCAACACTATCTGATGTAGGGGGGGACACATGTCTCCGTTTTTTGGCATGCTTCCGCTCCACTCCACCTCCACACTCCCTTTCAGGCCTTGGCTCCACTACACGCCTCCGTTCACCTACACTACTCTCCCCTCCACTCCTCCTCTCCCCAACAATACTCTCCCCTCCATGCCTCTTCTTCCCTACACGCCTCTCCTCCCCTCCACGCCTCCCCTTCACGCCTCTCCTCCCCTCCACGCCTCCCCTCCCCTCCACGCCTCCCCTCCACTCCACGCCTCCCCTCCCCTCCACGCCTCCCCTCCCCTCCACGCCTCTCCTCCCCTCCACGCCCTCCACGCCTCTCCTCCCCTCCACGCCTCCCCTCCCCTCCACGCCTCGCCTCCCCTCCACGCCTCTCCTCCACTCCACGCCTCTCCTCCACTCCACGCCTCTCCTCAACTCCACACCTCTCCTCCACTCCACGCCTCTCCTCTGAGTCCCCTCCTCCACTCCTCCGCTCCCCTCCACTCTCAGTCACACCAACACCAACTCTCATACCAACACACTCACTAACACCAACATTCTCACTTACAAGACTCACACGTCCATTCTCACTCCCAGACATTCTAATTGCAATAAAACCACCAAACCACACAAAAACAACTACAAAAACCACAATGTCACTCTCTGCACTGCTCTCTGCTCCTCCCTCACCACACCACTTACACCCTCTCAAAATGGCGTACAGTGGCGGAGGCTATAGCCGCTTGTTGAAAACGAAACTAAAATACGAGATTGCGAATGGCCGCGATGTATTTACGGAAGTACGAATGCATTCGAAGCACGTGGACGTATTTTAGTTTCATTTTCAACACGCGGCTATAGCCGCGTGTTGAAAATAAAAATAACTAGTAACGCGAGATTGCGAATGACCGCGCCGAGATGTATTTACGAAAGTATAAAAAAATTACGAATCCATTCGAAGCACGGTAGTAGACACGAATCAAGGAAAACAAAACAATGTTACGAATCAACAGAAACGGCAGAGTAGTGTACAGAAAAACGAAAATTATTATCTAACAAAATTACGAATTACGAATCGTTCAGTATCAACGAAAATCAAACTGTTACGAAAGTACGAAAATAACTTAAACAGAAATACGAATCATTCAATATCAACAAAATTACGAATTTCAAATCAACGAAAATAACTTAGACAGAACTACGAATCATTCAGTATCAACGAAAATTAAACTGTTACGAACGTACGAACGAGTCCGAATAGGAAAACTCGCGTCTTACGAAATTACGAATCTTTACGAACCTACGGAACGAGACGAAACTAAACGATAGGAAACTAATTTTTTGGTTGTGCACATGTCTAGTTGTGGATACCAATCCAACAGCGCCTGCAA